>JAPFBL010001617.1:7943750-8598125 GCA_026182355.1 Hermatobates lingyangjiaoensis
ACCGGCTTCGATGATTAACCTCCATGTGAGCTGGTAATCCATTTAATGGTTTCTCTCGGAGTTCTATGAACTCAGATGAAAAAGTAGCTACTGTCAAAGAGTGATGCTCATTAGGCGACCGTTTTTGGTCAATTATAAGTTTTCAACAGAGTTACATTGACTTTGTTGTTACCTGAGACAGTATATCATTAAAAAAAATCTAAAGCTTAATAATGTTACATTTGAGTAGTCTATTATTCATACGGGGCCTATTAAGTTTTAATTTGAAAAATATTTTGTATTTTTAAAATCGTGTTGAATCAGGAATGAAGTGAATGATTTTGCTACTGCTAAAAAGAGTTAAAGTTTCTAGTCTTTATCCATTATTAAGATGGCGTTCTGTAATGTCCAGGAGCATTTATAACTAGCATAACGTCCGGGAACACAATATTGGGAATGATTAAAAAGGGATTAACATACGGGCAGGAGGCAGTTAGGGGAGTGGTTGGAGGTGATTAGGAAGGGGTAGTTATCACGCAGTCGGGTCGCCACTTACTGATGGCTCGCATCTTAACATTCATACATTTTAATCTACCGATTAGGGCGTAGGCCTAATTGGCGGCCATATTGCCCCTACCGCTCCTTCCAAGTCTCCCATAGTGTATTAAATATTAATAAGTTTGCGCAATGCGCCTCATAAAGGTCAGAGAAAGCAACGCTAAATCAATAACGTTATAATCGGCCGCTGTCTCACATGCTTGATCGTCAGGTTTACCAGCAGCACATGCTATCTCTTTCATAATCCGACCTACACGTATAAATAACATTGGCAAGTCATAAAAACCCATCCAATTAGCAATAAATGTAGCTCCCTGAATCCCCTTCATACAGCATTAGAGACTTACAAACCTTAATATCAAACTTGATTGTTCGGATCACTTTGTTACCAACTTCTCCTTCCTTATTAAACCATTATTAAGGCTCTTTGCAGAGACCACTAAAAACAACTTTAATCTTTTTACCACTACTATATCCCTCAAACATTATCAACGTACAAATGTCGGCAATCCACTACGTCTCTAACTAGCAAAACCAGCTGTCTGCCTCTTATTCACACCACACAAACACTATCCAATTTAAATCTGCAAGCTTTCATTTTCTTCCAAATGTTACTGACCATATTTAGGTGTTTCCGGTCAAGAATAATTGTTAAGGTATAATCTAAAAGATGTTAGTTTATATAAGGTTGCATTTGTTAATCCTTTTTCGATCAGTCTAACGGGCTGGGTAGTGCTATTAATGAACCAAATCGGTAGTAGTTACGTGTTTATGAACTTTATCCGGGTAAATTTTTAAATTATATCTAGATCTAAATCTGTGAAAAATACAGTTATACATTATAACTTATATTTAGTTATAAGTGACAAAATGTATACAATACATCGATTGAATATTAAAACATTTTAAAATCAATGAATTTAATGAAAATCTGAGAATACTTAGCTAATTACAAATTTTATTCTTACATCTTTTATACCGAAATTTTTTTCTGTGATGTCATCTAAACTTTTGAAAATGGAAAACAACTGTAAAAGTGTAAAATTAGCTTTTACCATTTTTTTACAGCTATCAGTCCTGCAGGAAATTCTACCGATTAGTTTTTTTATAGCTTTTGTTCACAATCAGTTCTGATTATGTTTCATTTCATTCTAACTGCGAAATTAAGAACTTCAATAAGGGCTTTATATTTTGTTCATACGTGCGGATGCAGGATGGTAGGAACTTACAAAAAGAAATGATTTTGAAAAAAAAAATCATCATCATCTTCAAACAACATTGTATATGCCAGGTAATTACAACTTACAAAATAACTATAAACAGAATTGTAACAAAAGTTGAAACAATTTAAAGATGTGAATTACAGTTAATAGTAACATGAATATCGTACTGCATTCCCACACAAGTTGTCTGGGCGCCGACAGTATGCGTCAATCAGAAGTACCCGACGTGTTTCTAACCTCTGCTAATATATTCAGCTGTGATCACTCATCATTGATTTATTCCCTTCTTATTATTTCTATTTTGGAATAATTTATTAAATTTTGTTCAGTATTTAATCTATGTTATTTTTAATAGTCTGAAACTCAATTATTTAGACACTTATTTTGAATTACTTATTTTGAATACTTATACACAAATTACGGACAAATTAGTTACTTTGAAGATGAACAGCTTGTTAAACCGGTTGGACCCACATACCTAGGATTTACGGGATAAAACGGATTTATGTAATTGTGATTCATATTATAATAACCTCTGTTTAACTATCTTAATAAATTGAAACTTGATTATTTTTCGAAATCCGATCTCCATTCCATTGACAACTTCAGCGATATACAGTTTTACATGTGAATAATTTAGAGTAACACTATATTAATGTTAGAAACAACTTGATAGAGTACTAAAAAAATAATAAATATGTCTTTTGTAATGTACTGCTGTTCATAATTAGACAGCGATAATAACAAATTGTTAGATGTTAATTAAAGAAAGCTTGATGAATTATGACATGTTTCCGTTTTTACAAACGAAGCAAAATTTCATGAGCAATACAAAAAAGTTGATCAATGTATATATATATATAGCAGATATAATAATATATCGACCATTTGATAGAATAGGTGTGCTCTCTAATCGGGATTCGGTCAATTTTCTAGGATAAAAAATCAAACTCTCAGTGACAACGTTTCGGTTTTAAATAAAACCGAAACGTTGGCACTGAGTTTGATGTTTTATCCTAGAAAATTGACCGAATCCCGATCAGAGAGCACATCTATATATATATATATATATATATATATATATATATATATATGTAAAATCTAACCACAAAATTGTTTCCTGGACTATTGTCCTTTCCTCTCCTCTTATCTCCACTCTTACCACTCTTCTCTCCTACTTCTCTCAACCATCACTATGATGTTTCTGCATCTAGTGTTTCAGTTGGGTTTTTTGACTCTGACGAAGACCACTTACTACGGTTGAAAGTTCTTCAACTTCACATAGTGGTTTCATCATTCATGGTTATTTCACATGTTTATAGTGAAATCTCGTTTTATATATATATATATATACACGAGTTCGAGATTAACAAAGAGCAACACACAAAGTAGGGAAACACACTTACAGACTCAAATTTTCGGATAATCCGTCTTCAGGAGAAAAGAGAATGGGAGACCAAGCACGTTGTAGACGCAACGGCAAGTAACCCTCGTAACTCGTATTGTGTCCTGTTTGGATCGTATTTCGTTTTATCAGTGAATAATATATATATATATATATATATATATATATATATATATATATATATTTAGGGAGCAGACCTTCATTAAGGCATACACAATTAAATTGCTTACCTATTTCCTTTCTTGTGCATTTCTTGGACAGCTTTTTCAATTTTCTTATTTCTTTTTCCATTTTTAAGGTGTCAAATGAATAAGTTCGCCAAAAGAACTATTAGTAAAATTCATATATTATAAGAATTACAAACCAACGTTTCGGTCATCGTAGACCATCTTCGGGGTTAAAAAAGAGAAAAAAAAAGTAAATTTCTAAACTACACTTACTGAATAAAATTAAATTGACTGAAATTTCAGGATACACAAAACACACGTAGTAACTAACATCATTCACTGAAAGGCTGCATGACGCTCTAGTGAGTCTGTGCCTCCAACTCTACTTGCTGGGTGTGATGTGTTTGTCCCATATGTAGTTTTAGCACATTTGTGAAGTTAGCTGCCCGGTTGTTCATGTTTGGCCGTTTATCAATGATGTTAAGAGCTTCCAATATAATTAGTCTGTTGTCATTTTCCTGATATAGCACCTCTGTATTTCGTGCTAGCATTTCTCGGGTTAGTTTGAGATTGTGCACGTTTTGAGTGTGGTCTTTGGGTCCCCCTGCTGTCAAATGGATTGTCAGACGTCGAGATAAAGTTGTTGTTGTTACACCGATATATGCGGATTTTAGGGATTCACAGCTCCCTATCTTGCAATTATACTCGTACACTACATTGGTGCGCTGTAACAGTGGTTTTGATTATACGTTGTTTTTTATTAATAAATTTGTTGTGTCAAAGCTTCTGTAGTATACACTGATTTTTAGTCTGTCTTGGGGGTTTTTACAAGAGGGTTGCTTTAATGATGGTTTTTAAAACGCGCTCATCCGTTTTGTATGCTTTTGAAAACTGATTTCGGTAATATAATATCTTTGTTACTCCTTGCTGATCATTTGGATACTTTCTGCGACTATTCAGATTGTTCAAGTATTCTTCGAGAATGCCTATTTGTGTAACCGTTGTTGATTAGTACTTGTTTTATACGTTGTGATTCCCGGTGAAAAATTTCCCAATTTGAAGAAGTCTTATATGAACGATGTATTAAAGCCTTTACAGTTCCATCTTTGTATCTCTGAGGGCACTTCAATATCGAAGAAGAATAACACATAGAGTAAAGAAGCACAATTACCAACTGAAATTTTCTGGCAATTCGTCTTCAGGACAAAATAGAGAGGGAGACCAAGTACGCTGTAAACGCAATGGGAGGTAAATAGAAGTTCGGTCAGTTGTATAGGGACTAACCTGGAATACAGGTACTCCTCTTCGAGTGAGCCCTGAATCCTTTGCGGAATAGCGACCAAGTTCTTAAGAAGACCACTGAATCCTTTCACAGAGGTGTGCCAATTACCAAACGAAATTCTAAAATATAATTGTGTTTAAAAAAACTTCTCTTGTATTTGTTACTTATTTTTGTTTCCTTTTAAGTTCGTATTTAAAATAAACAAATATGCAATAATTTGGGGCTAAGAATATAGAATAATTTATACACAAAAGTATGTCAGAGCTTAGCAAGAAACTTAGATACGGGACTAAGATGTTACGGGTAAGTGGAGTAGCGTAACCAGTTAATTTATGTAAAAAGAAGATTTATCAAAATTTTTTCATCTAATAAAGGATTACCTTGGGCAATAAAGGATTTATGATTATGGCAATCTGTTGTTTAATCCTGCGAACTTTTCGCTGGAAGCGTCTGGGATTGGCTGATTGTTTCAAATAAACCAAACAATTTTCAATATAAAAAAAATTTAATGTACCATACTATTTCGTTTTTTTTTAATAAACAAAAATAATGATTTCTTCATGTTTATTGAAAGTAAATAATTTCATAAAAAATTGTGTCAGTAATAATTCCCCTACAAATTATTCAGTTTAAATCTTCTTCGGTCTGGTCGTCAAATTAATTATATCGACTCAGGAAAGCATTCCATGATTGCATAAGCTAGCTGTCAAGTTTTATATTTTATTGGACATGAAATAAGGTGTTTAAAGAATGGCCTTGAGAATTACTACTGATAGTTTAACTGTTATTGAATCTTGTACGAAACTAATTCATAAAAAAATGTGTTCCTACAGAAGATGAAAATTATGTAATGGTTTATACAAGCGTTCGTCACAATCTTAACATCGTTTTCTTTTCCAGTATATTATAACAAAGTGTAAGACAAAAAGTGAAACTTAATTTTTACGCTTTATTGAACACTACAACCACCCACTGTTTTATAGTTTTCTGCCAAAGTGTATAAAGAATTATTAGCGTAAAACGCAAATGTATAGTAACACTGATCAGTAATAATACCAGTGGATAAGCATTGTTTGACATTATTTTATAATTAAAAGTCGTAAATTACAGAGCGGCAAGGAAATTGGCAGTCAAGACATTCGGCTAAGAACGTAATGGTACACAAGTGTTATTACAAATTATAATCTGGAGATGGAACGGAGCTTTTACGATCATATTGGAGCCAATAGTGGATCTCTGTGTAGGTCCAACACATAGTAACCGGAAAATAGAAAAAAAAAAAAGAAAAAAATCCGTAACATAGTATGGGGTTATAAAATATTTAATTTACGTCTATGAAATTGGTTTTCTTTCCTTTAAGTGGTAGGAGTTTATGATTTAATTTGATTGTACGAGAGTTTACTGAAACTTGGGAAGTGGGATCGAAGAAGGGGGATTCTTATAGGGTTTAACACTACGACAACCATGGAAGATGAGCCAATTTTAATTACTGTCTCATGGAGCTTGTGCCTTAAAAGTTCTCACAAATAAATTTGCAACTTTATCACCTTTTTGAACAAATCTCCATCATTCATCAGCCTGTGAAACTGCTTACTTACAGGTCTTTACATTGTATAATACGTAAACATTATTTATTATGTACCAAAATTCAGATATTTACATCAGAGCTTTATTGAAAATATTTTATAATTGAATAAAAATAATTTATAATAATTTCAACGAATTAAAAAAAAACATTTTTTTAATGTTTCTTCCATCAACATTAAATTTACAAAGAAAGTTAAAATCGGCTTGCAAACTTAAAATTAGACATACATCTCACTGGAAAAATACAATCTAAACTCGAGCAAGTGAACGTAAAATGACGTAATAAAATCTGTCAAGCCAACTGGTAAACAATATAGTTACAATTAATTCCATGATAAAATTTAACTGGTTATTTATCTGTATTATTTATCTTAAATATTTATTCTACTGAATATATCTTTTTGCATTTTTTTTGATGATTTTAGTTTATTTACCAACTGTTTGAGGACAATCAATTGGCGCTATTTATTTGGACTGGTTTCAGTAAGTGTTCTACGCGATAATCCTTAGATTTTCTACTAGTGTAAATTTTGGGAACCAATACAATGTATGTCTCTCAGATAAATTATTTTATGACATAAAATATAAATCCTTGATGAAGCTTGCAGGACAGTATTTCCTTTCTGTTGTAAAAATGAATCAAATGTCCTGAATTCTTTCTTATCATTTTTGTTATACATTAATGCCATTCTCAGTATATAAAATCAATATTTATATACAACTAACCAGAGATTTAGAGATTCAAATAATTTCTTTTAAATTCAGGTCTAACAAAATAATCAAAATGTTCAATATACAATCATTACGGCTCATTAACCGCCAAGAAGTCCTTGTGATAGTTAACACAAATTAAGGGATGTTTAAACTTACTTTTTCAATGAAGGCAAACTCGTACCAGCTAACACGTTACTATTGTTATTCCATTAAAATAAGTACATTACATCTGTTGGAACTTATTAAACGAGTCAGGTATATATTAAAGTTCAGACTTAAGTTAAAATGTTTTTAGCTTGTTTTGACAAAGTTGGTTTAGTTTATATTGTTTAACATGGATTAAACACATACACAAATAAATTATTTGTTTGACTGACATACTGTGAAAAGGTTTATTATTTATTTAATTTATGGTTATTTATATTTAAAGTTATAGTTATTTTTCATATTTATGTGTGGTGGATTATATGAATGATTATTCTCTTTTGGTTAGTGTTTTTACCTTCCGACGATGGGCCACAAAGACAATGAGCTCATTAAAAAAATAAGAGAACATTCAGTTTGCTCTTGACAATGGACGAGTTTTAAAACCGGTCGATGTCGAAATATAAAGATAAGGCACGAGGTAATAGATGTATTTGTCTAATAATTGCAGTATTTGATGAATAATCATTTGAGTAGGAGTTCGGAAAAAGGTTCTTTATTATTTTTGACTATCACTTTTAGTACCTATGCAATGGTTAGGACGTACCATACTATTTTCAGTATTCACGTACCCTTTATCTTGTTTTCCAGTTGAAGGTGGATCTATGACATTATCAGTTGGTTGTTATTTCAGCAATCCATGAGTGAACATTGAAATTGTTTTTCTATAAAATCGATATAGGTCCTTCTTCCAGAGACCCTTTATATGACGATTCCTAGGACAGAATAATTTCTCTTGAAGTATTAGTATAAACATGTTTTCTTATCACAGAATTATAGGTCTATGCACATTTAATTATATGATAAATACTTTTGTGGTATAACATTTTAAAATAAGTTTTCTGATCCGTAGATTTCGTTTCTAAGACTGCATAGCTCAACGTAACCTATATACATATGAAACGTATATGCTACCTGTGTGGTAATGATATATATGATCTAGTATATGATACGTATATGAACGTAATACAGTATATGCATATTATATATACCGAATTAGTACATTATAACTGAACTATTTACTCTTTCAAACTGTAACTAGGACCATTATTAGTCAAAAGTCATTATATTAATTTTTAAAGGATAAATTAAATAAAAATATAAACATTTTTATAAATTAGTATCTTAATTTGAACACTACTCAACTTTCTGTTTCAATATAACAAGTCCAGGATCAATTAATTAAAAATTAATATATTTGTAGATACTAAAAAAGAAAATTACTGAAAAGTACATTATTTTTTCCAACAAAACGTGGTATAAGGTCGATAGACAAAGGGTGAAAAATTGTAGAGGCGGACATCGATAATGGTAAGCGAGTAAAGCAGAGGTAGTAGTGGTCGAAAGGAGTTCTTATGACCGTCATTAGAATGAATCGAATTGCCACTAGTAGTAGCGTCAGAATAGGCACAACCAAATACATTGGAATAGCTTTAAAAATAATTCTAGTCTATGATTTCAAATAAAAAGAAACCATCCCTAATAGCTTCTTTACTATTCAAATTTCACAAGCAATTCAAGGCTTACACCGAAATGGTCAACGCTCTTCAAAGAAGTTCGTATTCACATCAAAAATAAACAAATTTACTGAAAAAAAAACTAAAAAGGGAAAGAGCTTTACTTTGGTTGCCTTTGCGCATGTGGCCTTTTGAACCATGAAATTGGGCCTTCTGCGGTTGGTTGAGAAAAATGTTTCAAAATATAAAGAGTTACAATTATAATAATAAAGACAAAAAATTCTGGCTTTTAGGAAGAAGACTATTCATCACTCATTACATGAAAAGTCTAAGCCTAACAATGGGAATAAACGAAGGTAGCGAGGACACTGTTGAATCTTTTGAAAGATATGAAACAGTTTTAGATAAACCGATCGAGTAATATAATGATAGATTCAAGGATTTTACAATATAACTATTATATAAGAATTTGCTTATTCATTCGTGGTGGCCTTTTGGGGAAGTGAATGGTGCTAAAATGGCCTTTACTCCAAGAAAGGTTTTCCCCATCCCTGGTGTAAAGAAAACTAAATATGTGAAAAGGGTGAACTATTTCATACTTTTAGTCAAGTATGTATTTTTGGTACGCTTATTATCGTCTTTCAAATCAATAATACAATTGAATGGGAGGCCATACAATCAGGGGTTAAGAGACTTGCACCCGCACGTTTGTTAACTAAATGTGTGTTCTACTTTTAGATTAGCCTGCTGTCTTCTGCAGCGAACATGACTCCAATTCAATAGGCATTGTAAGTTTTTTTTTTAAACAGATGTTTGTTTTTAAATTAAACTTGTCATTTTTATTTTTAGAATATATATATTTAATTATTAATGTCTTTGTTAAAGACATTCAAACGATTTCATTCTTACAACCAACAATTTCTCTTTATATATTCATGTACCCACGTATGACTGCAGTTACAAAAGTATCACAACTACTTGCTCCTTTCTTATGTAATGTCAAATAAATACAAATTCATTTTTAGTTATCATACTGACAAGGTATATATATTTCATTTTTGTAAAATAGAAGAAATTTTTCGTTTATTATTAATTTTTTTCTTTAAAATTATAATTCGTACAATGCAATATCATACAGCTTAATGAACACACACATTTTTATTGTTTTAACACCGAGGATGAGTTTTTACAAAGTAGTTCAATATTTCTGAACAGCTTTCCTACTATAGAATAGACTGTGATGGAAAAGGCAACATGAGCTTGAACATTTCGTTGAAAGTTTCTGTGTAATTGTACCAATCTCTCTTTTTTTTACTGAAACTGTAGTGCGAACATCCTTAACAATTGGTTCTACTGAGATCTATACTGAAAGATATATGGTCAAAGAGACTTCTGCAGAGGAAATGTACCACCAGTCTGACATGAAGGCTTTTAAGGCGCGTGTGGAGAGCGTCATGTCCATGTTGCTCCAGGCTCTTGTAATTTCAAACACTGGAATTTCTCGATGTCATTTAATAGTACCAGAGTTTTTTTATTGATGAAGCCTTCCAGCTAACGACCTCTATCATTTGTCAAAACTTCGTACCAACAGGTAGATTGTGAGTTGCTATTCAAAGCAAGTAATACTTTATCTGTTGCGCATTCAATGACATAATGTGTGTAATATGTCGTTCTGAACGTCTCTATCATGAGGTAGCTATAAAATTGCATCCCAGAATTTAAAATAGCCCCACAAAAACTCTCCGAGGATAATACTTTCACAAGCTTGAGTGAAATGGTAAAAATTATTTGGTTGTTATTTACATAGATGGCTGATCTTGTCCTTCTCCTTTTTAAAAGATTTCAAGAATAGTAGGAGACCCTACCACCTTGTTTTGGTTTGCTTAGGGTTCTGCAGTATCTAAATTATTTTATAAATGAAGTTTCATAAGCCATATGTAGCTTTGAAGAACGTCTGGATGTCCCAAAAGCATTGTCTAACTATTTTTTTTGTTTAAAAAAGCAATGTCTGTTTTATTTGTACAAATTTTAGCGTCATTTGACCATTCAGTGCACCATTAGTTCAATATTCACAGTTGAATTTAGTTTCCATATTCGATATTAATAAAAGCAATCGAGACTGTGGTTTGGTGAAAGGCAGAACTAGAAAACACGAGGAAAAGAGTTAATTCCTCTAGACGTCTCTATCAAGGGAAGTAAAATAAAACCGAATTAAAGAACTCAAAGAGAGAGATGTATTTTAAGTTAATAACGGAGTACTAAACAAAAAGTAAAGAGACAAAGCTCTGATCATGAAAAAAATTTTGTGATCAGACTATCATATTGGAGTAAGCTTTTTAGACTTCTTCTACGTGTTCACTAGTTATTAAAGTTTTTAGTAATAACTGTATTTGAGACTTTGAGGTATATAATTTATAAAAAATGTTTTGCTAAATAAGAGCCTACTGGAATGGCAAGAAAAACACAAACCTATATCAGTGATTGAAATAAAATTGGGCACTATATATAAAATTTAAATAAAATAACACACACAATATATATATATATATATATATATATATATATATATATATATATATATATATGGAAGACATTCACTCTCGCTTGTGAAAATATAGGACTAGCAATGAAGTGAAAATACTTCAACAGACAAGTATGGTTGCATATATGGAGTCATAAACAAGAACATAGCTTGTGCTTTGTTACACCTACAAAGTGTAACTCTTACAAACACTAAATCATATGGTAACCCAGTATTGAAGAATTTGAATTCAATTTGTTGAATCCATTTTCAAGATACAAAACTTACATCTCCAATATTATTCTAGAGACTGAAGCACCATTAAAGTTTTGAGAGAAAAAATTGAATACGCAAAGTGATCAACGTTAGGATTAAAGCAAACCAAATGGCTTGCTTATACTTCGACCTACTAATCTGTTGGTTTATAAATGCATTAAAAATTATCCAAAAATAGCCAATCAACTACACATGTTGTATTACTTTTTTCTACTTTGCATATTAATTTACTTTAGCAATATTTTTTTTTAAATAATAGTTAGATTTTATGGACACCTTGTTTTTAAGAACCAGTGACAATAATATCATTATAGTTAATGAAAAAATCTTAAATAATTTAATAAAATCTGTTTTGAGTGATGAATAAAGGCTTAATAAGACATCATATATACTATTCAGGTTTTATTATGTAGCATGCCACAAAATATAGCTGTCCCTGCCGTCCTTTTAATTTTCCGTCAGCTTTGTCTTGGCAATGAGTCATAACTGCTTTATTAATAGATTTCTTTCACTGCGAGTGATTAATATAGAGAGAGTTTCATTCGAAAATACAGTCCAGGATTGAAAGGTATATTTGATGTGTGAAAATGTAGACAGGATTATTTCGATCAAAGATAAGAAGGTAAGCCCATAAAGCATTAGTTTGACACCCAGGGTTCAGTTTTCATTAATATGCTACGGAGCATTCACGTTATCATTAATATTGTCAGGTAATTAATGATTTTAAGAGGTCAACGCTCACACCTGATCTCGAAGAGGAGTGATGATAAATATCTCCTTGGTTCGTATCTTTAAGCACTCTCCAAAGAGGACAATGTTAATATGTTCCTTCAATCTATTTTACTCACTCAAGTTCATTACTAAAACATTCGCCAATCTTACAAAAACTGCTGTATTCATGTATTTTGGATGTTAACAATTGTTTCAATAACTGTCATCTTAACGCAATAATAAAAGCGATCTTATAAAAATAATTACTAACTAATATGAAGACATCTCAGTAGTCAGGTAAGATACATCGATTAGTTATAGAAATATATATATTGAAAAATTTTACTTTGGTTAAAAAAATGACATTGTTTGAGACAGTAAAAAAAAGAGAAATAATATCAAATGAAATAGTATCACACTTTTAAATATGTATGAATTGGTAACATACAATAAATATTACTTAAATAAATTATAAATATGTAAAAATTAAAAAGCCTGCTTAAAAAATAAATTACTGTCCATAAACTCACGGTCGATTTGTTTTCAGACAACAAAATTAAAGTTAAGAACTTTGAACCCAAGACTCTGACTAAGTCAGTTTATTGAGTTCATTAGTTTTAATGTTACTATGCATTTGTTTGTTATATTCATTTGATTAGTAAAAACAAAGTTCAAGACATTGATTTAGAAGGGTCTACCATCTTACTATTATTATTATTTTATTATTATTATTAAACTGAGACAATGGGTCTTGTCAGACTTGTGGGTGACTCTTAAAGTTAATACAATCAAATTTAGATTTTATGTTCTAAAATGAATTCATAATTGTCTTCAGAGAAGTATCTACATTTTTATTGATTTTTGGTATCATTTGTCAAAATGATTAACCTATTAAAAGAATTGCCTTCCATTTACATAGAATGTCATAAAACGTTCCAAAGCCTCTTCAAGATAGAGTGTGCATTACTCATGCAGCGTTAATTGCAGCTTCCATACGGCCCATATAAAAGAACAATGTCTAGTTAAATATTCTACATATACATTTAATATCAAGATTTAATAATTTCCATACGAATTTATATATTGTTTGAATGAACTACTTGACTTTAGTAGACCTCATTTTCTTAACCACCTTCCATCCTTTTCCTTTCCATCCATTTCTCAACTGCTTAATCAGGAAAACCGAGACGTGTAAAGTAAAGAGCTCCAGACCGCAGAAGCTTTAAATCCAACCATTTCATACCGGTACACTGCTTCGTTCCCCTGCATTAACTTGTTTACTGGCACCCATCTAGAGCGAATTAAATTTTACTGGATACGCTATTCCTTTTTTACTCATACGTATAACAGATAAAACCCTTTTTCTTTAAATAGGAAGCTAAGAGTGGAGATGGTCATTTGTGATCAGTTTGACACAATTTTAGATTATTCTACGAGTAACAGTGTATCTGGCACAATATAAGAAAAACTATTAATACTCCTTTCTATTCAATTGTTGTACATTTCATTTCGCATAAAGGAGTTGACATTTCGTATCAGCCTTAATAACCTAATTTTTTTTTATTTATAAAAAAATATCTAATAAAAAGCTTTTTAACAACTTTCAGGTAAATATTGTGCAGATGATCAGTTCTCCTAATATCTTTTGACAACCTCCGTGAAATTAACTAAGGCTATAATAGATAAAGTTTTGATTTATCTTAGAATAGCACATAAGAAATGAACATCATATCTTAAAAGGTTTTCTGCATATCCTTGCATATCATAGTCATTGTTATATATAATATTCAGTGGGTCATCCACATCAAATCATTAGAATAGGTGTAATATAACATTTCCCTGAAAATTCTATTTGTTTTCAGTGGTTAAGATGTGCTAGATGCAATACTAATACTAATACTTCTTTTACAATAATGCATTAATTTGTAGATATTAATCTATTTATATATTGGCACCATTCATAAATTTGAAGGCGTATGTTATGCGTTTCTTCTACATCCAAGAATTAAGCCGAAGTTATTAATATAATACGTATGTAAAATGTAATATAATAATGTTTCTATTTTGTTAGAAAAATATCAGAAAAATGTAAGACAAAATGTCAGTGTCATCGAATCACCGAAGAAGTAGCTTAAAATTCGTATCCTTTCTGTGATATAAAATAAAAGAGTACGATTCTCATACTTCAATATTACAAAAAAAAACGTGGGGTCATAAGCACAGCTAGATCTATATCTTACCTAGATATGTTCGATTGGCGTTGATTTTTATAAAATTAACAAAAATTCTTCAAATTTGTTGAAGAATAACATTCTCTTATGCACCACATAAGATAGCTGCAAATGATGCCATATGAATAATACAGAATCAATGTATCAATGATGTTTAATCACATTCTATGTTAATGCAAGAATTTGCCTTCATGAAGTTAAAGATTTTCCCAAAATATATATATAAAACCAATAAAAGTGAGAGATCCGTCTCTGAGGGAAATTTCACAGTTCATTAAAGGACCTAAAATCTAATGATGATTTCGAAAATACAGAATGAACCAGAACAGAAAAAAATATAGAAGTGCGCACATGTCCCATTAGACTTGGTGTCACCTAATAATATATCCTTCTCAGTCAATGTATCAGGTTTGTTATTAATCAAATTATAGTCATTCAACTGATAAACTATGACTTTCATAATATTTACTTTTTTTAAAAAACTATTTATTTAGCATGATCCATATATATATAAATATATATACATATATATATATATATATACAACAATATATATATATATATATATATATATATATAATATATATATATATATATATGTATATAGTTCAGTGTAGAAAAAGAAACATAGAGAAATCAAAAGCACAAACTTACAGTCTCTAATTTTCGGTTTGAACCGTCTTCAGGAGAGATAAGAGAGGGAAACCAAGAGCACTGGTTCAGAGACGGTTGGAGACTGTCTCCAACCAGATCTCCAACCGTCTCTGAACCAGTGCTCTTAGTTTCCCTCTCTTATCTCTCCTGAAGACGGTTCAAAAAAAAAATTAGAGTGTGTAAGTGTGTGCTTTTGATTTCTCTATGTTTCTTTTTCTACATTGAACTATATTTGTCCATTTAGAAACAAAAAGTATATATATATATATATATATATATATATATGCTATTGAATCTTCATAATATTTACTATAACACAATGTTATTATGACAGTCTGTTGTACCTAAATCATGGGTGATACAACCGCTCAGTTTTACACGTTGTGAATCCTCAAGAGGGACTGAGTAATGTCGAATTCTAATAGTTATAAAATTAATAATAGTTAATTTAGGTGTATGATGTTATACTTGTTCAATAGGTATTTATTCCCATTAGCTCTACTTTTTTTAGCCTCTCATAAAGATGCACAATGTGCAAAACCGGTTGGGTGGCTATATCACTGATAAACGAGGTACGACGGACTTTTATGATCATATTATTTTTTCTAATCTTAATGGTACTAACAGTTTCCATGTATTTACCATAGCCTTTCATAATACGCCACACTTTAGTTACATTAAAATAAAAACAAACTCAGTTCGCTGTTCACGAGTTTTTTTTTATATTTACTTAAAGTAAAGTTGAGTTTAAGTCACTCCAAATTTTTATACCTGTATTACCCCTTGTGGTTACCAGAATTTCTTTAAATTTTTTTGGTTGATTACTAAGTTGAGGATTTTTTGTACTAAAAGTCCATTTAGTCATTTAATTAGCCTTAGTAAGATACGTATAATTCATGTTAAATCCTATAATTAGTCGTATAGCGTTAAAAAAACATTTTACACAATCATAAGATATGGCTTTACACTTCTTTTTTTAATGTAATTTTCAAGAAAAAGGCCTTCAACTCATTCTCATATAAAGTGTTACTTTTAGGCATAATTACATTATGATGTGTACAACGGTATGGATTGTATTCTGCCCACAATCTTTCAGAATCAATCATAAGTTAACATTTTTATATTTAATTTCTTAAAATACCATTCCAGTTGTTTCAAAAGCTGATGTTTTTTTCAGCTATTGCATCTGTCAGTTCCATGATAATCACAATATTTCAAGACTCTAGAGTTAGCAGTACAGGAGAAAAAATGTTGCTTAAAACGAAATATTGCACAAAAATAGAACTTTTCTATTAAGAAGTATTGCTCAAAAAGAACAGGCAAATGCCGATCTATAGGACCCGTTTTTGTGTTAAATATGAATTTGATCCATCAAATGGTGTGGTCCGTATCGTGCTAATAAAGTTTTGGATAGACATGCATCCACCACAGATATCACCGAAAAAATGTCAAAAAATTTGGATGACCTACACTTATCCTCACTATAGGTAAACATAATATCAAACGCCTTAACAATCAACGGAGTCTTTGTTTTATTTTAATGTCGTTATCCTGTAGAAGTTATAAATACCCTCTGCTAAAGTATTATCAAATTTATAGATAATCAGTGTATTAATTTTGTTTGTTTTATTTTAGATGTTAGTATTTTATCAGTTATAAGGAATTTTAAATTGTTTATCTAAAGCAATGAGACAAGTTATCAATGCTAAGATCAAACTCAGGGCCTGAGACTCAACTCCTAGGCACAACTACCATATCTGACCTATCAAGTTCTGTTTTTGTTTCACAAATCAGCTTTTGATTTTAATTACGTATTGCTGTTCAAAATTGTCATGTTAAAAAGTCATGTTTCACTTTGTTAGTTATAAGTGAGGTTTGGAAAAATCTTTATTTTCCTCAAGGAGATGGCCTTGCATTCAGATGCAAACTTCCCGCAAGTTCTTTTCAATTTGTATCACGTTAATTGCATCTTATTTAAATAGTAGTTAAGGAAATATACTGCAGTTAGATATTTTACATGTGTATTTATAAACCTTTCCATTTAATAAACAGTATTTTTTTTAGAAATGTATTTTTTAGTAGATTTTTGGCAAAAACTTTTTTATGATATTGTTATTAGTAGTTACCTGGCTATTTTAGTATTGTCAAACTTATTTACTACATTGTGACTAATAGTTACTTAAGTACTTCAATATTACCAAATTTATTCATTATAATGTGGCTAATTTACTTGAGTGTATCAATATTAATAAACTATTTGTTTTGTTATTATCAGTAAAATATGTAGCAGAATAATCATTAGTATATTACCATATGCACGTATTAAAGAATAATATTTATTCAATATATAAATATATTCTTCTAGAATTACATAACATGTTTATACCTTTCTTGAAATTTGTCTAAACATTATCGCTAATTAAATTTTACTAAATGGAGAATATGTGGCCAGTTGTTTCATTTAATGAGTTTCCTTCTCTTTGAGTGTAACTAAGTGCAAGCCTGGAGAAGTTGATGTACTCAAGAGATTCATTATCAGGTAAAAAAAGTCACCAAGTCTATAAGATATGTCGATAACATTAGTTATATAGGATAACCTTACATTAGTCAGAATATAATTCTTTAGCTTCGCAATATTCGAGCACAGGTACCAGAATATGCGAATAAAATTATTATTCAATGCATTTCATTGATAAAAAATACTTTGGCGATATTAAAATACCGGCTTCAATTAGCCACAATGCAATAAATATGTTCGGTGATATTGTGTTATCAATAAAGTTATAAAATATTATATGTTATCTTCTTGAGTTTGGTTTATACATATATATAAAAAATCAAACCACAATATGATATGGGAAAAAAAACTATGATCTTTCAACCACAACAGGCGGTCTTCGTCAAAGTCAAAAAACCCTTTTTCTTTTTTTGGTTGTTGTTGGAAGACCGATTGTTGTGGTTAAAAGAGTTTAGTTTTTTTCCATTTCATATTGAGGTTTGATTATTGATTGTTATTTCACGTGTTTATGTGAAATCTCGTTGTAAACATATATATATATTGATAAAAGTATCGACCGTGGAATAGAAACAAAACTAAAGTTTATCGGGACTCGGTAAATTCTTCAGGTTCAAATTAAACTCTCAATGTCAACGTTTCTGTTTTTATATAAAAACTTTTTCATAAGCCTACAAAAAACAGGAAATATAAGAAATAATGCAATCATTCAAAAATCAAACATACATACAAAGTTTGATTTTAGAATGATTGAATTATTTTTTATATTTCCTCTGTTTTATAGGCCTATGAAAGAGGTCTTAAATAAAATCCGAAACGTTCTCATTGAGAGTTTAATTTGGACATCAAATTGAAAATCTCATAATTAAAGACCGAGTCCCAATAAACTTTAGTTATATATATATATTTATATATATATGTTTGTAAAAGTTGGAAGCAGTCCTTCATTTAAACATATATTGTTAAATAACGCCCCATATTTGGCTTGTATCTGCTTCTTACACAATTTCTCCAGTTTCCGGAATTTCTTCCTCGTCTCTTCATTTAAACTATAAAGTTTTAGTGATAATGGCGTCTGATAGTGGTCTATCCACAGTGGGATCAGATCCCTAATCCACAGAACGTACAAGACCGCCTCAACCTGGTACCTTTTCAACAGTAATATTTCGTCAACCAAGCAAGCGTTAATCAACAATGGTTACTCAAACAAGTATTTCGACAACATTCTAAGACGCTACCTCGAAAATAGATTCACCTCAGATAATAAGAGCCTAATAACAGGCACTAACCACAAAATATTCTACAAGAACCAATATAGAGATGAATATAAGACTGATGAACGTGTTTTGAAAAATATTATAAAAAGCCATGTTAAATGTATTAAGCCTGACAATAGTTTGACCCTGATAACTTACTACCAAAGCCCTTCAATAAGCAGTTTAATAATGAAAAATAGTCCTAGCGTAAAGGAGTCAAAAGAAACAAATCTTGTATATGAGTACTCATGTAATATCGGGGGCTGCGAGGCCCGAAAAGCTCATATATAGGAATGACTTCGACTTCATTGTCTAGAAGAATTACTATGCACCTTTCTGCCGGCGCGCCAAAATTCCATACAACAGCAGTCCATAAGACAAAACTCACAAGAGAAATGATGGTAAATTCCACGAAAATTATCGCTAGAGAAAGAAATCATTTTAAATTACAACTATTAGAAGCAATAATTATTCAAGAAAAGCAACCAGCGATAAATATCCAAGTTAATAATTCTTGTTGAATTTTAAAACTATTTGTAAACAGAAACACCCAGATTAGCCAGGTAAGGGTCCGTGATACAGGGCGATGCCCTGTAAACATTCCATTAATAATCCATCTCTATATATATATAACTAGCTTTCCTACTATTACTCTCATTATTGTCCTGAAGTTGAATGTGGTACATTCAAAACATGTCGACTTGTAATATCGGTGATAGACTTTATAGTTTTAATGAAGAGACGAGGAAGGAATTCCGGAAACTGGAGAAATTGTGTAAGAAGCAGATACAAGCCAAATATGGGGCGTTCTTTAACAATATATATATAAAAAGCTTTCACATAAACACGTGAAATAACAATCAATGATCAAACCACAATAAGAAATGGGAAAACAAGACTAAGATGGGTTTTTGACTCTGACGAAGACCGCTTGTTACGGTTGAAAGATCTTAGTCTTTTTTTCCCATTTCATATTGTGGTTTGATCATTGATTTTTAATTCACGTGTTTATGTGAAATCATTATATATATATATATATATATATAAGCAGTGTGAAGGAAACCTGTTAAAGTCAAGGTTATGTTGACATTTTCCATAGTGAAAGAATTCAATATGAGATTAATGTATATTATCAGTTTAGTTAGTGTTTAATAATTCTTTTTGATCTTTTGATAATTTTTAAACAAAATTGTTTAAGTAATAGTTATTTTTGAAAATGATCAGAGTTGATCGAAACGTCGGAATGAGTGTAAGTAACCTTATTAATAAAACATTTCGTGAATTGGTGTACATTTTACCTAAAAGATGGAAAAATTATATTAGAAAATTAGAAAAGTTGTGCAAAAACGAACTTGATTAAAAATAAGCAAGACATTTAATGAAACATATATATGAATTAAACACCACAACAATTGTAGTGTTTAATTCATATATCATATCAAGAGTTATTGTTGATTATTAATTTTTATATATATATGTATATGAGAAAACAGGACTAAGATCTTTCAAACGTAACAAGCGGTCTTCGTCAGAGTCAAAAACCCAACTGAATAATTATCTTAATTAATTATTAACTTAACTTAATTAATGCGTTGGGTTTTTGACTCTGACGAAGACCGGTTGTTACCGCTTGTTACGGTTGAAAGATCTTAGTCTTGTTTTCCCATTTCTTATTGTGGTTTGATCATTGATCACATTGAACACATGTTTATGTGAAATCTTTATATATATATATATATATATATATATATATAACAACGTTCAATACAGTCAAAAAATATAGACTAATTAATTAATTAATTAATTAATTAATTAATAACACAGGCTAATTCTTTGTCACATATTTCTTCTCAAATGTCTCCTTATATTGTTAGCCATGGCTAAATGCTGATGTCGGGCTGTCTTACTTGCCTATTATCAATTCTCTTCCTTCCTTCAATTCCTTCCCTTGTTATATACCTACCCTATTCCTCACAAAACCTCCTGGTCTTCTTTCCACTGTGTTTATTGATTTGTCTTCACCCAGTGTGATGCTTCGTATGTAGGTTCAGCTTCCAGGAACCAAACTTGCCTATAATCAGAGGTCTGCCGTTGGTAAACGCTGTTACCTTCCCGTTTGCCATTAATTCCAGTTCTCACGGACTCAGTTTCACTGTGTCACTTTGAGAGGTTTAGAAGAAGCACTTATTAGTTTCCTGGGAGCTAGATCTGCTCCTGGATTTAACCTCAATTGATATATTTTATTTAGTGCTTTCTTTACTTATTTATTTTTTAATTACAGTTTATTTTTTCAAAATTTGAAATAGTTTTTCATTGAAATATTTTTATCTCTTATTGATTTATTTCTGTTTTTATTTATATTAATGTCCTTATCTCCACTCCCTCTATAAGTTGGCTACACTGACATGTCTGTTATATTTGGTTTTAGTTTAATTTTTTTTTAACTCCTGGGCTCATTTTTGCAAGTAGCATACTCCTCTTGTAGTAGGAGAAAGATACATAGCGTTCATATTTGTAACTCATTTACAACTAGTAGCTAGACTAGTCATCTATGAATGATCTGAATATACTATCAAGAACCCGTAAAGAATAAATTCATGATATCAAATAATAGATTTATTACCATAAGCTGTTATATGCCTACTGAGTATTGATAATTACTCTTTCAAATGATAAATACGTCTTTTGTTGTAAAGCTAAAAGTCCTATTCACGAGTAGTACAAAACATGATTCACTAGAATACTGTCATAGGAAAAATTTTGTTCAGTATTTTATATAACCTACGTTTTTATTTGTGAATTTGAATCATCCTATGTTATACATATATATAAATAAAGTTTCAAACAGTTATTATATCCGTCGGCGAAGTGACGGGTGTTGGACGAAGTGACTAGTAATAATAAAATAAAGATTGATTGGATCCCACGATAAAATAATATTTAGGCAAGATGTCATCTTGTCTGCAATATTTTTGTGGCATACACTCACAGCATATTAATAGTTACTTGATTAAGCAATATGAATTTATATAACTGCAAAGTAAATAATGCGATCCAGCATGATTGTGACAAAACCTCAATCATCATGAAATAAGAACAAAGAAAGAAAAAAGGAGTATTACATTTTCAAAGGACATTGAGTGTAGAACGAATGAGAAAGGCGAAGCGTGACGAAGTGTGTGAAGTTTTGACATTAAAGAGAAGAGGTCTCTAAGAACACTAGCTTTCGTCTGGCCAAAATATTTTCCACAAACTGTCTTCCTACTGTTTTTACAGCTGCTCCTTTGTTTACAAATTGTACAGTTTTTATTTTTTCCCTTGTTTCTAAACATTACAACATTCTTGTTGCATTCTAATTTGAGTTGATTCAAATTAGAATTAGGATATTTTTACTAATGTTAGGATTTTAAAGCTAACGTTTTTACAGAGGTTATGTTATTAATATTATCTGTAATCAACTATACCATACAAATGTAAAGCTCTTGTAATGCTCACAGATAATCAATATAAATAGATTAATTCTAATGTGGTTACAACAAATGTTATCAGTTATGCTGAAAATCCATTGAATGCTTCCTGCTTTTGAAATAATGTTCAGAATATAAATTATAACTGCATTTCATTAATTTTTTGACGGCACTGACGGACTGTGACCTCTTACACCCACATTTTTCCTTGAATATGTAAACCTTACTATTTTTTAAATATTTTACGCCTTAAGTTATTTTATTTTTGTGAGTTCACCATACTTAAAATCAAATGTTCATGTTCAACTGCAGAGTTAGTTGCTGTTGCCAGGTGAGTAGAGCTCTTCATCTCCTGATGACGGAAAGGTCAGAATATGGAAGCCAGTTTCGTTGTAGTCTCTTAGTGCTCTTTTCTCTTAATAATTTGACGAGCTTTTCTAATAGACTATTCTTGCTTCTTTAATATCAGAAAAATGGCTATGATTTTTGAACCAGAACAAGTGGTCTTCGCCAGGATTCACTGATACTGACAAAGTCCACTTGATTTGGTTGAAAAATCTTCATTTTACATTTTAATAATTACAGATATATTTAAAATAAACAAGACATTTCTAATATGCAGTGCTCTTCTTCAGATTACGTCGACTATTACAGTAAATGGAAAGGACTTTCTTTGTTTACATAAATCTTTACATGTGCAGGCTTGAATTATTTTCTTAACATTTGTAAATACCACATAGTTACTGACTGTGTAATTCCTGAAGGAATTTAAATAATTTTATTTGAACTTAAAATATCAAAGCCAAAAAAACTCAAAATAAACTGAAGTATACTCAAAGTTTAAGATGGTTATATATTTTAGTTTTTATGTTACAACAACAAAACAATAAAAATCACTTTTTGTTTAATAAATGAAAATATTATTCCATAAATTATCCAGAATAATAAACAGTTCTAAAAAAAGTATTCCGCGGAGTAGGACATTGAGCCGTGATTTCAAAAAAAACTGGTTTCATCTCAAGTTTATCAGTCTGCGGTTCCAAAGCCCTTACCATCCCGAATGGCATAAAATTTTAGAGGAAACAGTTTCAAGTTCTCAGCAGTGCTTGACCTGTATACCAACATATGCTCAAGGCTTTCCAACGGACGCAGACACCAATGTTCCTTAGCAGTTATTTTTACTTTACTGTAAGTAAAGTATCACGATCGTGAAAAAAAATTGATCTGGAAACTTTGACGGAATTACATATTTTGAGGTCCCAGAAGTCGTTTTATGAGGTTTCTCCATGATGTCTGTGTGTGTGTGGTTAGATGTGTATCCGAAAGCTACTGTAGACACTAATGTCCAATTAATAGGTCAAATAATTGTAGAGTGTAGATGTGCCTCATTGTTTGGGATAAATTATACATGATAGGAAAGTTACTTTTTTTGCCAAAATGTGCTTTAAGACACCTTTTTTCCCTCCTAAACTACTTATACTAGAGTCTTGAAATTTTAGCATTATCATAGAATCAACAAACAATTACTGAAAAAAATCTAAGATTTTTAAAACAACTGGAAATACTTTTTTTTCCAATAAAATGTAAAAATTTTGAATTATGATTCAATCTGAAATATTGTGAAATGGATACAAGACATACCCTTAGATGGATTAGCTGAAATCAAAGTTATGCTTAGAGGTTCAATGAAGAAATTTGAAATGATTTAGTGACTTAATATGAGATATAAAAAGAATAAAATTCTTACACGTAAAAAATCAGCTTCGATCAAAGATATAATTTCTGTTTGAAATTACATCAAACGTATAAAATATATAAACATATATTTTATGCTAATATATATTTTATCTGGAAATTCTTTCTCATTGATAATTTTAAATAGTGATTATAATATATTAAAATGAGTTTTAGTTAATATGTTGCAATGATTTAGGCACAACTATATTGGATAAATGGATAGGACTTTCAGATAGCGATATAAAGTACACATTAATAATTTAAGCAGAGAAGTAATAAAGAAAGGAATTTTTAAATCTTCAGAACAAAAAAGAAGTATTTGTTCAATAAAATGTAAAAAAAATTACTTACGGTAGAATGTGAAAGTTTCTGAGGAGACAAACATCATTAGTTTGTAAACTAATTTGATCATTTTTTGCTTATAGTAAAGTTGAGTGCTGGCCACTCCAAATTTTTCATTAATGTATCATATTACACAAGTTTTACTTCTCTATTGCTAATATTTAGTTTTTGTATCACATAGTGATAACAAATTGAAGTTGCATGTCTTCAATGGACTGCTCATGTTTGTACGCACCTTGCGGCAGGTGGTCCTAAAAAGCATGTAAACATGTCCATAGAATGAAACTAAGCCGGCAAATGTTGACAAGCAACAGAGAAATAATTAATGAAGAAAAATTACGTTAGTCGTTTCCAAATAATAGAAGCTCTCAACATATTAGAGAAGAAACCTAGTATGAACACCCGAACATCGGGATTAATTAACGAAGAGTAACCAGGAGGAACAGCTGAAGATTATCTAAAGCCTTTAGGGCTAAATATTTGATGAGGAATGCAAACCTGTATTATTTACTGATAATTACCATAGCCTAACTGTAACCTTCTTATCATGACAGTGAAATAGGCATTTTGATTAAATTTAATATTTTCATCATTACTATTAAATTAGATATACATTCCTAGTTTTAATCTGTTGTAATAAAACCCTGAAGATGGTCAATGTTAACAGAAAAGTTAGTTAATTATAACATAGTTACATTAATAAATAGTTTTGAATAATGAGAAGTCATTGTAAACAAAGCTTTGGTATACCTGACAATTAGAAACAACAGATAGAAAGATAGAAAAGTTAACAAGAAGAGTGGGATTAACACGAATTGAGAAGGAATTGAATGGAACATGTTGCAAGGAAAGTCTGCTCTCTAAATATATACACACACACGCAAACATATATATATATATATATATATATATATATATATATATATATATAGTGTCAATTTCTTTATTCCATGTGGCGAATTGTATATTGTACTGCACGTACTATTAAATGGGTGAAAATAGTGCAAAATTGCTTTCATTCGAACAGAAAGAAATTTGTAATAACATGACCAGATCATGTTGAATTTATTTTTGATCCAGAGAGAAAGCATCAATTCATGCATCGAAGAGCCCACATTCAACGGGAGTTATAGTAACAAACACTGGAATGACAAAGTCAAAATTCATAGCATAAACAACAAAATTCATAAACAATGCATTGTTTTTTAGACAACAATTATGAATCTTCACCATGTTTCTGAAGGTTGAATGTAAATCAGCAATACTACCTTGAGGTTCTTGCACAACTGCATGAAAAATTCAGTAAAAAAAAACACCAAAATTGTGGAAAACACATGTTTGTTTAGACAAACCACCTGAGCATATTTGATTGCTTGCCAAGACTTGTCAGCAGTGAGTATAACATTCCAGTGCCAGATTATTTTATTTGTTTCACCTGGAACCCCATGTGACTCTTATCTTCTCCCTAAGGTCCAATTTTTATTAAGAGGAACAAACTTTCAGACTGTTATAGCTGTGAAAAAAACTTGCAGACTTCCATCACAGTTTTAAAATATAGAAAATCGGTTTAGGACGGTGTAGGGACTGAAAAGTGAAGTATTGCATGGGATACTAAGTAAATATGTATAAATTTATCATAAAACGTTTAACATCATTAGTCTGGTTAATTATATCCACCACAATAAATTACAAACGATGATTACAAACATTAGTAATACAATATAATACCCACCGCTATACCCATGATAAATATACTGGTTGCGTTAGATCACGAAAGTACTTAATATTGGACATGATTAGCACTTGTCAACATGATTGGACGACACCAAGTGTTGTTAACATCCCAGATAATATAGTTAGCCCACGGTTTAAATAGGTGCCCCAATCAAATATTAGCCAAATGTTTGATCAATAGATCACACTATTGATGGGCATTCGAAAACTATGTCTACAACATAGAGTTTTTTTTATATAAAGTTATAAATTTTATCAAAGAGAAATCAATATTTATAGTTATATTCATTATAAAAAAATGTATAAAAACTTATGGATAAATAAAGCTGTTATTATTATTTAACAACACTTTGATTGAATGAATTTTAAATATTCCATTATTTTACGGCAACACATTTAATCTTATCATAGAAAAAATACTCAGAATACAATTGTGCATTATACAATATTCAAATTTACACTTATGATAGATATTATTCGAAAATAATTGTATAAATATAACTAATACATATCTACAAAGGAAGTGATAAAAGGTAGTGAGTGATTCACATTAATAAAATTGTTTCAATTTTGGTAACAAAAGAACAGAATAAAAAAATTGCTAAGGTTAAAATCGGGATGCAATAATTATTTAATGAGAGTGGTGATAGTAAATTTTATAATATAGATGATGAAGTGAGTTTTTGTGGAAGATATTGATTAAAGGGACATAAAGAGGGCGGTATCTTCAAAGCCAACGTTCCCTCTGACAGTGGTTCCAAATTGCATTTGGTTATAACTTGGCCTTCCTTGTAATAAACTCAAAAACAAGTGGAACCATTAGTTATTTACAGCTTCAAAAAAAAAAATCTTGAAACATGAAATAATGAAAATAAATTTCAATAACAAAAAAAATTTGATTATTTTTTAATACCTGCAAAATTAAAAAAAAATAGCTTACTATTTAAGAATGGATTATAGAAACATGTTTTTAAATATATATTTATATAATAAATTTACATATTAATTTTTTTATCGTATAAAATCGCGCCCATGTTCCAATTTAAATTAATATTTACTATTTTTACATCATATATAAAATTAGAATGTACGTGTTTAAGAAAACATGACAGCATCGCAGAATACGATGCAAACAAGAACTTTGGAGTGGAAACATTTTATACCGTTTTTTTGTAAAATAAATATAGTGAAGCTAAAAATGAATTCATATATATTATAATAGATATAGAGACGTTACAGTGTTTCAAGGACATTTTAAATAAGTTATGTAAATGACATAGCTCTTCATATACGTAAATACAATTATACGAAGTAGATTTTTTGTTATACCTTTAACGTGCTTTGTTAATAATGAAGAGAATGTATAAAAAAAAATATACATATTTGAAAATCACTTAATTAACTAAATTAGAGTAAACAACATGCAGTATGACGTGCATTACAATACATTATATTGAAATTAATCAATTACACTGCGACACTTTATAAAAAGATAATAAGTAATTATCGTAAGAATTATACAATTAAGATAGCAAGTACTAATAGTAGCAGACATACAACAAAACATTAGAATATTAAAAAAAATATAAAGTTATGATAAACTCATGTAAGCATAGCAAACCTCTGAATGCATCTTATTTTATTCATTAATTCTCTATAATAAAATATAAAACCCCTTATGCTTCAGAAAATTGTATTAATATTCTAAATTTGCCGGATTCTTCTAACATTTACATTTGTTAAATATTTTTAAGGGACTTCAAAGTCTCTGTATTTATTTTTTATATACATGTTCTATTAGATATTCAATAATTTAATATTTAATATTGATCATCGTTAATAAAAGTCTCACTCCTTAAATTTATACCTTCTTCATAATGCTAGGTGTTTCATTTCCATGATGTTCCAGGAGATCTATATTACATGTTATCTACATTATTATTCTTATTTATCAGGATATGTACTAGATAAATATTAATTTAAAACAGAAGGTTTGTGATTTATAGTTGTAAAATAATTTTAATATCTGTTCAAAAACCCTAAAAATATTATAGAATACAGCGCATAAAAAGCATGATTGTTTGTTTGTTTATTTCGAACCATAATTTCAGTTATCTTCATGGATTAGTTAAAAATTGAACTACTGAAAACTTTTCTGAGCATCACTTAACTCACATAGGCTTCTTATCGTAGAAGGAATACATGATGTTCATAGTATTAAAGAACAGATAAAACTGAGTGCAATTTATTTAAACAACTTTATGTATAAAGCAGTGCTCAAATTTTTCTTGAGTGACTATTTTATGTAAGCATTTCTGGTATTTACAAAAGAAGTGTAAGAATGCGTCAAACTTAAACTTAAACTATAATTTTCTTTCTTTCTTGAAAAAACTATATCAAATTTTGTGTATAAATTCTTGTTATGGTTGTTTCCAAGACCCCCCTCATATTAGTCTTGTTTTAGAGGTAAACAGTGCGGCTCATTTGTCTTTTGACTCTTATTTTTATGCTCCAGCTGATATAACCGGTTTGATTCTAAGTGAGAGTTCAAAATGTTGCTTGACTCAAGTTTATTGGAATAGAAGTATTCAAAGTAACTGACACCTGCAGACTCAGGACCAACCTCCTCCGGGGTCCACTGCTAATACTTTAACATACAGCCTCCAGTGGTATTACCGGTAATACTAAAGCCGTTAGACTAGGCCAGATCTGTTTTTCAATGTAGTGTTATCGATATCATTATTATAGTGTAATAATCACCAAGATAAAATAATAAAGTAATTGTTTTATCAATGTAATTACTAATATGTAACGAAGTGACCAAGGTTTACGCGATGTTATAAAATTTGATAAGATCCTTAGATCAACTTATATATACAATAGTAGTTAATGATCAAACCACAATATGAAATGGGAAAACAAGACTAAGATCTTTAAACCGTAACAAGCGGTCTTCGTCAGAGTCAAAAACCCAACTGAGGGCAAAAACTAAGTTGGACTCTGACGAAGACCGAATGTTCCGGTTAAAAGATCTTAGTCTTGTTTTCCCATTTCATATTTTGGCTTGATCATTGATTGTTATTTCACGTGTTTATGTGAAATCTTTATATACGATAGTAGATAATAATAATAAAAAATAATAATATAAATATATAAACATATTTTCAATATATTAGTTTACATTTTGTAAATTAAAAAAGAAACCACCAGACTACAACCACACACAAAACGCAGACTGAAAGAACTGTCACAAAAAGAAAGTCACTTCTGTATGTTGACTTCGTCACTGTCAGCAGGAGTGATCTGTTCAAGGACCAGGACTGGGAAACAGCAAGTCCACTAGTTCACTCAGGACTGACAGTAAGCACGGAGGGAGAAAAGAGAACAAACGGGAAAGAGAAGGGATGAAGGAAACAATAAATGAAGACAAATACAGGAAGAAAAAATTATACTAATTATAAAAAATAATATAAATTATGTGAATAAAAATAACGAAATTATATAGCTAAATAAAATAACAAAATTAAAATAAATTTGACTAATTATTAGCAAAGCAAGGGATGTGAACTATTAATTAGATTAGTTTCGAAAATTTCGAAATTGACCACAGAGTATCGAAAAATTTATAACTCCCTTGGAGAATGCCTATGTCAGGAGTCAGGAGACTGTACGGTGTCAGCCTGTGAATGATGACGCTAATAGACGGTATTAACAAAACATAACATATGCACTTTGGACTTCTTGTCCAGGAATATTATCTTGCCGGTATCAGCGCTTAATATTCTCCTGGCATTCTATTATTTATTTAAAAAATAAACAAAAAACTGACGAAAAACAAAGTAAATCATTAAGAATATCGAAGCAAAATTTATAATAATGTAACGGAGAGAAGTATTTTCCTACATTGAAGACGAGAGAAGCTGTTTTCCCGAAAGTTTTAGAGGTAGAAGGCAGCTGAAAGCCATCCTGACAGAAACAAATCATCTGCTTTCCACCTGCCAGGTCTCCCTCGACCAACTAATAATTTTACTTATTACAGTCATTCATAATCTTCAATACTATTTGTATCTAATTTTGGAGGTATTTAGAATATGAGAAATTACGAACTAATACAACACATGAAAATCCAAATTTCGACTAATTACATACCATTAGTACAAAATAACACTATTATACGTATATGACAATCGCAATAATGCAAAGAATAATAATAGCGAACTATAGGCCTGAAGATAACCAGAGAATGGTTGAAACATGTCGCAAATACCACCACCAGATCAACAGTGCAAAATCTCCACCATCAACCAGCCATCCATCAATAGTAATATGAACAATCGTCATAACAAACAGAAAAGGAAACGTAATTCATCATAACCAATAACTCGAAGGGGTCTCAATGTGAAGAAGTTGGAGTCGAGTGTCAACATCTTTTAATCAAGAGGGACTGTGCAACCTCTACCCCCATTGATATGAAGACAAAGGCTACTTTTCCTAGAAGGCAAATGAGAGTATCAAGTAAAATAAAATCAATATCCGAAGCAGACAATAGAAAAAAACCAACACCCAACCACCAAAAAAATCAGAAAGAGAAAGGGAACAGGAGTTCACTACAAAGTGAGGCTCATGTTTTCTGCCAATATTCTTATATCACAGAGGGACTGTGAACCTTTATACCCATTGGCGGAATAACGAAGGATTTTCTGGGAAGCAGGTATTAGATCAACTTGTATATACAATAGTAGTCAATGATCAAACCACAATATCAAATGGGAAAACAAGACTAAGATCTTTTAACCGTAACAAGTAGAATTGGAGTTTAAGATTAAGTTGGAGAAAACTCCAACTAGAGCTTTCTAAGAACCCCACTCGTAGACCTACAAATTCTACTCTTCTATTGGTCACCATCGTAACGAATCATATATATATATATTATATATATATATATATATATATATATATATATATATATATATATATATGCATAAATGTCTGCATATATGTGTATATATGTGCATAAATTGCCATAAAATATATATTGGTCAAACTGGTAAATCATTAAAGACGCGTGTAAAAAAACACCAATACAACGTAAGTAGACAGGAAAAAAGTAGTGCCTTATTCTTGCATATAAAAAATGAAAATCATCATATTGATTGGACAGGAGCTAAATTTATTACCCATGAAAAATCAATGTTGTTAAGAAATATTATTGAATCGCCTCTAATTAAATTTAATAAATCAAATATTATAAACATTAGTAACGGTCTCTTCAAACTGGATACTTTCGTTACGAGGGCAATAGCCTCTTCAAAGAGGGTTGACAGCTAGCGGATAGTTTTTTACTTTTTCTTACTGTACTCCTTTGTTTCCCCAAACATCCCTTTCTGGACATTAGTCCTTTCCTGCACTTTCACCCTTTTAAAATACCACTCTTCCCTCCCACTCTTCTCAACCCCACACCAGATGTTTTCTGCATCTAGTGTTTTAGTTGGGTTTTTGACTCTGACGAAGACCGCTTGTTACGGTTGAAAGATCTTAGTCTTGCTTTCCCATTTTCTTATTGTGGTTTGATCATTGATTGTTATTTCACGTGTATATGTGAAATCTTTATATATATATATATAGTTAGCTTCAGCTACTTAAAGGGTTGTGAGTCTTTTGTGTGTGTGTTTATTCTGTATTTTCTTTTTCCTGTGTGAACTATATATATATATATATTATATATATATATATATATATATATATATATATATATATATATATAGAAAAATCAAAAGAACACACTTACAGTCTCTAATTTTCTGTTTGAACTGTCTTCAGGAGAGTTCCTGAGACTCTCCTGAAGACAGTTCAAACCGAAAATTAGAGACTGTAAGTGTGTTCTTTTGATTTCTCTATGTTTCTTTGTTTATATTGAACTATATTTGTCCGTTTTGGATCGTATTTCCAACGAAAAAAAGTATATATATATATATATATATATATACGTTTCACGATGAATCACAAACACAGAACTAAGGAACAAACACACTTACTGTCTCTAATTTTCGGTTGAACCGTCATGAGGAGAGTTGAGAAAGGGACACCAAGCGCACTTGTGAAGCGATGGTTGGAGACCAACAGTGTTGTCACAAGCTTGCCCGGTTCAAGTGAGGTAAGAGAAATTAACTAAGAATAAGCTAAGAAATAGAAAGTGAAAATGAAGAAAATTAGGAAATATAAATAATAAAAACTTAAAAGGTAATAATGAAGAAAATAAGAGGAAAATAGCTGAAAAAAAGATAAAATCCAGGAATATGAATAATAGATACTTAAATAATAATAAACTAAACTCTAACCAATCAGAATAGCCCCACCTTTATAAATTCAAACCTGGTTTACTACGCGCATTAAGAAACCAGATATGTGCCTCCTCGGATGCGCGTAAGGTGACCGTTTTACTATTTGGAGGGACTTGTCGTAATATCTGCACCCTAAAGCACTCGTTGAAGGAGAGTCCATGGTTGTTGGCATGAATGGCGACGGGTCGGTCGGAGCGTTTATTGTAAGCACCTACTTACAGTCTCTAATTTTCGGTTTGAACCGTCTTCAGGAGAGATAAGAGAGAGAAACCAAGCGCACTGGTTCAGAGACGGTTGGAGACCGTCTAACCACCCCTAAGAAGCACACAACTTTGCGGTGGGCTGGTATTAAATGCCATATTAATTGCCCAAGAGTCATCTTAATTTAGCATGAGCAGATGAAACAAAATCACAATTTTCAGACGAAAAACGAAACTTTATAATGAAAGTAATATTCAATAGAAAAAACCAAGAATTACAGTCAATAAAAACAAATAAGGTGAATGAAAATATTACAGTGAAAAGACAGTACTTACAAGAATTAAAATGTCCACGAACAAGCTTTCGACTCCCACACAAGTCATCGTAGGTTAATGATATGGATAACCAAATCTTTATAAATAAAATAATGATTTTGTCTGTACATTGCTTAGAACTGACTCATTTCAAGTTTTCTTTACGTTTCATACATTGGAGAAACCGAATCCACTATTAGAAAAATTTCTGTCGGTTTGTCGGTTTGTCCGGAAAATTTTGTCACAAGTACACTCAGCCAACATAAGACATATCAAGCTGAAATTTTTGCAGTATATTTGTGTATGTCCAACTTAAAATATAAGCTCTGAATTGATTAGAAATTCAATGTAGAAGTGAAGTTATGGCCGTTTAAAGCAAAAACGTTTGTCACAAGTAAACTCAGCCACCATGAGACATAACGAGCTCAAACTTTTACATTAGATTTGTTTATGCCTAACTTAAAATATAGACTCTAAATTGATTGATAATTCAGTACAGAAGGGAAGTTATGGGGCTTTAAGCTGTATTTTGCTATTTTTACAGACACTATTTTGAAAATACACAGGTATGGCAAGTAAGTATTGTTAGTTGATTTTAATTTTATTTGGCTATTTGAATATATTGAGTATTTGAGATCATTAACAAGGTGTCTCCCAGAGTTGAGGATGTACTATCTATTCAGAATAAATGGCTTTATGAACGAGCAATTCTCAGCCCTTAATATGAAAAGGCAGGAAAAATCAACAAACAAGTTCTTACGCTATAACATACCGAGGAAAGAACTTACAAGTCAGTAAAGAGAGTCATTAGTGATGAGGAAGCAGTTCATTATCTAATTGAATTTCTTGACTCAAGATTTATTTCTCCTCTACTGGAAGAGTAATAACTTAAGTAAAAGTAAAAACTTAAAGTAGGAGCAATAATCATGCTGCAATTTAGTAGTAGAAACAAATTTTATGCTACGAAACGTGAGCACCACAAAACTTTGCAACGGGACACGACTGAGTTCGTGTTCAGCGCAGATATGCCATAGAGGCGGACATCATCACTGGGTGTGGTATTTGGGAGTCTGTGTGTATACCAGGCATACCATTGATTCGGAGCCACTATTTGTTTCCGTTGAAGCGATTGCAAAGTCCTTTCAGAGTCTATTTCGCATTGACGTTAACTACGTCGCAAACGGAACCTTTATCTAACGCAGGGATTCAAGTTAGCGTGACCAAGTTTTTTTCACATGGTCAAATGTAGTTTACTTGCTCAAGAGTCAGAGGTTCCAACTGTCTGTTCTTCCATGAACCTGAAGAACTAATGTAGTGTATTCAGGGGCATTTGCCTTTGGTATTCTTCACAAGGAATACCAAGTGAAACAGAACTTTTGATTCCGTCAAAGACGGGTACGTTTCCTATGTATTAAATATAACTGTAAAATTTATATAGTTTAATATTTGCTTAATATAAACACTGGTAATAAAGTAAGGTATGGAACCAGAGTAGCCCAGTGTCTTGCGCGCTTCCTGTTGACAGTAGCACAAGTATATCTATATAAACAAAAGAAAGGTTTTGTCTGTACATTCCTTAGGACTGACTCATTTCAATTTTTGTTTACGTTTCATACTTTAGGGAAGCCCCATGTAAACTTAGAATACATTACTAATGAACAGGCAGGAAAAATCAACAAACAAATTCTGACATTATATCAAGCCGAAGACTTATAAGTCTGTAAAGAGAGTGATTAGTAATGAAGAAGTAGTTCATTATCCAACTGAATTGCTTGACTCTGTGACTGCTCCTGAACTGCCTGCTCATGAGTAAAAACTTCAAGTAGGAGCACCATAATGCTGCGATTTAGTATCAGTAATAAATTTCATGTTACGAAACTTTAGTGCCCCGGGAAATATGCAACGGGATACGACTCTGAGTTCTAAACTGATATGCCATATCAATCTGTACCCTAAACAGATATGCCATAGAGGCGGACATTATGTCGAATGGGGAGTCTGTGTGTATACCAACCATACCATTGTTTCCGAGCCACTCTCTGTTTCTGTTGAAACGATTGCATAGTCCCGTCAGAGTCTATTTCCCATTGACGTTAACTAAATCGCAAGGGGAAAATTTATCTAACGCAGGAATTCAAGTTAGCGAGACCAAGTTTTTCTCACATGGTCATCTGTAGTTTACTTGCTCAAGAGTCAGAGGATCCAACTGTTTGGTCTTCCATGAAAATGAAGGACAGTCAGCTAATTTGGTGTATACAGAGGCATTTGTATAACACTACTAATAATGATATTTTCTACTATTCTATAATTTCTAATTATAGTATTAGTATAATACTATTATTGGTATGGTATTCCATGGTATTTTGGAATAGTATGGTTGGAAGTATAATAGAATTTTTGATTCCGTCAAAGACGGGTACGTTTGCTAGTACAAGTATAAATGTGCTCAGTATATAGAATACCTAAGTCCAATAATAGCTTGATAATGAAATTAATGAAATTCTAATATGAAAAGACAGGTGCAAAGACAAAGAAAAGACAAAGGTTACAAACTATTAGAATGAGAGTGCAGTGCGTTCAGTATTTATCTATACAATAATAAACTATATCATAAATGAATGAAATGTTAATTTCTTAAATTAAAACTACAAGAAAATTTTAAAAAGGTATTGAAATTTTATGTACAATTTGAGGGCTCACCTCTTCGTTGCATGTAACTAAATAGGTCGTCCAGGAATTCCTTTCTTTTAGGGTCCTCACTAAGCTCATATAACTGAAACAGAAGCAGGCATCATATAAATGGATAGAAACTTAATATTTATTTATGAATATTTGTGCGAATTGAAATAGCATGAATTAGAGAGAGATAGACAAATAGGTAGATTGAGTAAATAGGTGACGCTGAGAGGAGGGGAGAACCAGAAAGATGTTCTGGTTTAATGATTATAATTTAATGGTACAATAATAATTTAATGATTATTGCACTAATGATATTTAAATGAAACGTGGGTTACAATAATTGTATCTTCCAAGTCATTCATACAAACCGAGTATATGACTTTATCACTTTTCGCTATAATAAAGAAAATATTTTTTCTCCTTTAAACTTTGAAGTGGAAAAAGGAATGTCTATTAGAGTTGAAGAAAAACTATTAGAATTATTAATAAGGATGCTTCATATTAAAATTCCTGTATGTCTGTCTCTTTGCTTTTCTTTGCCTTTCAGGCGGTCAAATTAATTCAAGGTCAAAAAGTGAATGAAACAATGCAGAAATACTTTTTTACCTTTATGTTCTGTTTTGTACAATTTAGGTACTCACTATCAGTCAAAGTTTTTTTCAGTTGAACGTTTTTAATAATTTTAGTTTTGAGGCAATTCAATTTAAATAACAGATAAATTCATTGCCTTTCTATATCTTCTAAATCCTTTATAAGTTAACGTTATGAAAGTTTCATGACGCCATCCATTGTTTAGATTAGGAAAGTCATTGACCAAATTTCTTGTGAGTAATATTAAAAGATATTAAATAGTACTCTGATGATAGAAAACACTTAATATCTTGGGGATATCATGCAAAAGAGCTTCAGAAGCTTCTGATTTAAGTGTAGATTTGACCAACTTCAATTACACGTCGAAAACTGGAATACTAATATTTTACTTGAGCCCAGCATTGAAAAACATTTAGTTTTTCAGCCACCATTCAGTATCATCGGTACAAGTTATAAATCTAATCTACCTGAGCTGGTACAACAGATAGTTTTATACATATTGTATATACATATTTATGCAATTGTGATAGAAATAATATGAAATTATATTAAATAAGTAAACTGTAAAAAATAGAAATAAATTATTTTTTCATTAAATGAGTTTAACCAAACGTAGATTTTAAAGTGTGAATCACATATCAGGTTTATACTTTGGAAATACCAAAAAAAAAACAAATCTTTAAGTAAAATAACGTTAATATTTATTCATACGAATTCTGAGCTTATCAACTCTGACCTAGTTTAGTCTTAAATTATTTATTTAAAATAATATTACGCTTACTTTAGGCTTACGCTTTACTTAGGCTTTACGCTTACTTTAGGCTTTACGCTTTACTTAGGCTTTACGCTTACTTTAGGCTTTACGCTTTACTTAGGCTTTACGCTTACTTTAGGCTTACGCTTTACTTAGGCTTTACGCTTTACTTAGGCTTTATGCTTACTTAGTTTAAATTAAACTCTATATAACAGAAATGTAAACCGTGTTGCCAAAGAATGAACAATTTTTTGATTGCAGCAACACTCTATAGTAATACATTAATACATAGTAATATATATAGTAATACATTTTCAAGGAGCAATAGAAAGTTCAAATAATGAAAGCAATAAAAATTACTATTGATTTAATTCATAAATCGTAATAAACTAAAAATAAACTTTGATATTATGAATAAATATAATATTATAAAGTATAACTCTATAGATATATAACTATTGTGTTATGGGTTGAACATTTGAATAAGGAAAAAAACACGAAAAGTTTGTATGCTTAAAGTCTTTTGTCGTATTACTTGACTTCTTTGAATTCCTTGAAACATATCTATTTTTAACTAAATTAGCGGAATTAAACTATTGACATGTTTCAAGATTTTCTTAAGTTATGTCAAAATGCCTTACACCAGTTATGTTGGTATACCTGAAATATTTGTTAGGTCAGAGAGAGCTTAATCAGGCAGTCAACACACTGACTTCATACTTGAAATTATACTAGAAACTCGTGTATGATCTACTTCAAATCTTTCTTGAGTTCGTTAGAGATGAAAAAAAAAACAAAAAATAGTGGAATCAAATATACCAAAACTCAGGTAATTAGTAATTACTAATTTGTTTCAAGTTTTTCTTCAGTTCAATCAAGACGAAAAGTTAAATTAACAAAATCAAATTGTTTGAACACCTCCTTGAGTGTTAACGTACTTCGCAATTTTAGTTGTATAACAAAAATGAAATACTAGTTTCCTACAAATATTCCTTAAGTTACACCAAGGTAAATATCGAACATTGTTGAATTGGCACTTTGAATTAGTTATATGTAACAAAGATCCCTTGTGTTCAATCATTAGACCAAAGATCATTTGGAATAGAAAAATGAAACTAATTGCAAGTCGACTATGTTATGGTATAAACCGACTTGTAATCAAGGGACTAAGCTCTTTAGTCGATTTTATTACAAAAAGCAGTTAACATGTTTGAATGAAAATTACTACTGCATGTATGTATAGACGTTTCAGGTTGTAACCTATTTGAAGAAAACACTAAAGTACAAACAATACTCAAAAATTTTTTAACGATATCAATCAATGTATAAGAATTTTATTTCTCAGTACCCCAGAGGTTGCTAGTACCACTATTATAAAATTATACCTTCTTATCTTGTAGCCATACCTGAATTGAGTCTTTATAATATTACCTTAGAGCATTCGTCTTTCATCTGACAGTTGTGTTCAAATTTGTTTCCTAAATTATTTATTTATAACCCCTAATGTAGTAATTTATTATATATTTTTTACATTTATTTATAATACATTTTCAGTAATGTCATCAGCGAGCACGCAAACCTCTGGGCTACTCTGGCTCCATGCCTTAATTTTATTACCAGTGTTTTTATTTCACAAATTTTAAATTAAATTTTTTTTGTTACATTTATATATAATACATTTTCACTACTATCATTGGCGAGTACGCAAGCCAGTGTGCTACCCTGGATCCATGCCTTTCTTTATTGCCATTGTTTACGGTTATGGTTGTTTATATTATTCAAATGTTAAATTCAACAATTTTTTTTGTTAAGTTTATTTTTAATATACTTGTGCTACTGTCATCGGCGAGTGCGCAAGCCAGTGTGCTACCCTGGCTCCTATTTTGAGAGTATAGTAATAATTTTATTTTATTTAACATTATTCATGTAATAAATAATATATATTTAATTTCAGGTTTCTATCTCCACGGGAAATGGGTGAAGAAACAAACAAACAAACTCACGAACTTCATATATAGAGATATAAGAATTATTATTAATTCTTTGTAAACCATGATAATATCTGTAACTTAAATCGCATAGAAAGTAAACAATCGACTCAAGGAAAAGTCGATTATTGTCTCCAAAAAGAATTCCTAACACGGAATAACATTCATTTTGCTCCTGAAAATGGCTGAATTTCGAGAACCAACTAGGTAATATGGGATTTTTTATAGTAATTTTTTGTGCACATAATACTCTATACTGGTTAAGGTTTTTGTCCATTATCAAGAACTATGAGTTTCCCCTCGATGAGGGACAATATCCAAAACCTTAAACAATAATGAAAAACTTAATTATCATAAAATAGATTCATAAAAATACCAATGAATTCAATAACCAAAATGGAATACATAACCAAAAGTTAGAAAATGTTCTTTCTTTCTCACCAGGAGGGACTATGCGAATCAGATGTTCCGTTATTCCAAGTTGCTACCACTGAATTCATCAATGCAAAATTGTTTGGTTCTGTTTATCAGTTTAACTGATTCGGATCCAATGTTAAACCCACATTTTACTACCCTGTGATCCTTATTAAAAGTTTTCTAACTTTTTACATTGAAAGAGAATTTCTACCATATCGCAATCAATATTTATTAAATTTCACCTAAATAGTCATTGATTTTGAGATATTTTGCTCAAAATCATATAACATATTTCTAACAAATCGCAAAAAAAAATGATTATTTTTCTCATATGATTTACCTTATAAGAAAATGCATTATTGGTGTAGAACCGTTGAATTAAAACATGCCTCTCCGTTGAGTGGCTAACTTCAAATATTGACCTAAATGTAATACTTTTATAATTCTATATTCATATGGAAGGAATACGAAAGTAAAATGCACACTTAATCTATTATTAAAAATTGAAAAAGAAAAGGCTACTTGGCGAGATATAAACATTAGCGTCCAATAGGTTTTTATCAAATTAGAAGCGCAATGAAAGAGTGGAGAGAAAAGAATAAATGGAAGAGAGTTAATCGAAGAGGATTAGTCACTGGGAGGCTGATAGGAACCATCGTAAGCCATTAGTCAAGCAAAGAAGGCCCCAGAGCAAATCGATTTGACTTGAATGCGCGTACCCTCCTCTCATCATTTCTGTCATCAAATTATAATACAGCTCTAAAGAAGTTACCATATATTCAAGGGAAAAAACCTAATTTATTTTAAACATCCTAATAATGAATATTTTACATTCACCATTAATTAGCTGAAAACAAGAGTACATGAAAAAAAATGCTTTCAATCAAACTTTAAAATAACATATTAAAGAGTTAGAGTTGCATTAGTAGTAAGGAGTAAATCAAAACAATACTGGCAGTTTAGCACTGTCATTGTAACTGTTAATTTAACTTCTGGCCCCCAAGGCTGTATTCCCAATGAAAGGCATTAACAAACGTCTACTTTCACAAAATCTCTTCCCCCAGATAACTGACTATTTATAACTTGATAAATTAGCCATCATCGCCATATTGTATTGGATGCTTAGAAAACAAGAATAAGTTCAAAAAGGAAATTCAACTGGGTTAATTATTTAAAAACTCGAATCACATTTGTGTATCAATTATAGAAAAGTGTGTTTATTAACAAATTTAATACTTATAGAAAAACCTTCATTAGCCTTCACTATTAATTGTATATATCATGTAAAGTAATAAAACATAGAAATACGTTGCAAAAAAAACCAATATTCAAATCATAAATGATTTGACACTAACTCTTAGAGCATTATGATTTTCAAATCTCTATAAATCTTGTATATTTGGAATCAAAAGTCTTTGACCAGCATCATGAGTTATATGCATTTTGCTTGTTATCTATCACCGAAAAGTAGAGATCATTTGTTGTTCCGTATTTACTTTTGTAATGAGTATGAAACATTTAAATTTATAATATTATTATAAAAATCCATCATAATTGATGAATCGGTAATGTAGCCACAAACTGGTTTCGCAAGCTGTGCATTTTTGAGCGGGACTGATAATTCTGAGACTCAATTTATATCGTACAACTTATACCCAGGATGCTTCGACAATCGTTAGTCACAACGTGCGAAACTGGTCGGGTGGCTACATAATTGATTTACGAAGTTGTCGGAGTTTCATAATAATATGGTCTTAACTAACCTCTGTAGTACTAATAATATGCATGTTTGAAGTTTACATTACTAAGATTTATTAGAATTGGGATCATGATCACTATATGTGGTACTTTTTAAGTTTTCGGGATAATGTGCAAGACATTTAACTTTCACTTGAAACATTTAGGTTAATATACCAGATTGTTACAAATGGCAAATATTGCAATCTAGGTTAGGTGAAGCGAATTATAATAAAGGAACCTGTGACATCATATTCTAGGCTATACTTGAAACCAACACGAAAACATTAATATGACTTTAAAAAGAGTTGTAAATTTACAATGAGTTGAACTACAGCATATTTAACTATATTTATAATATTAAAACAAGTATCCTAACCAGTTGTTAAAAGTAAAATTATATTTAATTGCTACAGTTCATTTTATTAACACAGTATATAAAACAGTTTGGTGTAAAAGTGTTGCAAATGTCAGAATAGAACAAGGTTCTATCAGTGCTAGAGGCAAGCGTGCAAACTACTGAGTTACTCTGGCCCATCAACTAGATAGCTAGGTTTAGAGAATTATGGAAGAATGAAACACCTTATGAATTTTCTTCACCTCACAACCAGTTTCAGATCTTGTCCATAGTTCAGAGTAAAACTGAGAGCTTTCAATTTATCATTTTCTAGTTTTGCCTGTGTCGGTTGTTTCTATTCGATAATCGATGGTATTTTCTATTACTTGACTATGTACATTTTCAACCTGTTTAGTTTCTTTCTACTCCTAAAATTAAATTATTTTACTTGTAATCTTTTATTCTTCTTGTTTTCTTTGCCTTTATTCGATTGCTTTAAAAAAGAGACAGATAAACAAATGCTTGAAGAATAATGTTACAGTACACATTAAAAATAAAATATACTTCAGAAATAAAGATAAAACAAAGAAATAGAACACTTCATTAATAAGATCACACAATTATGGAATAGATAATGGGATATGTTATCCAATAGGAAGACTAATATCCTCTTCTCAATATCGTGTATAAAGAATTGAGAGTTTAGAACATAATAAAGCACACGACTGGGCAATGCAATAAAGACTTGTGAAGAGGCAAGAAAGAAGTGGGCAGGGCACCCGATTGGTTCTGTCCTCTTTATACCTGCTGTACTGAGCCCCCACACATGGTAGGAACATGTTGCTGAACGTCGCCCATCCACAGTCACTGCCGGTCTAAAGCCAAATCAAACCCACACAGACATTCACCCAGCTATCGTCTATAACTATGCTAAAAACACTAAATTAACCGGTATATACCTAGACATCCGTAACTGTATACATTCTGAAATTATATGATCCAGGCTACTTAGAAATAGTGTCTGGACGTCACATGCATTTTTTTTCTTACATGTCACATTTTTGTCCCAACATTCAATAATTTCACCCTGTGTGTTCATAATTCTAATAAACGAAATAGCTACCGTTAATTAAGTCTTGAAAAGTTCCATGTAGATGACTTTAAAGCTTATACTAACAATACATCTGTGACTGTCATAATAAGATGTAAAAATTGATAGCAAATATATTCAGATTATTACGTTTTAAATCTAAATGACTTTACACATAGTCTATTAAAAATTGTATTCTCTACAACCTTTTTCTTTGTGACGATTAGACAAAACCTTCGACTAGACTGACAGTCTAGTCAACTCTAGTCGAAGGTTTTGTACGGTACATATTGTTGTTCCTTTAAATAATGTAAATTTCGTTTTCTTGGTTAAAAAATTCTTACTTCTGTCTATGAAGAAGGTTTTAAAGAAAACCGAAACGTCGGCAATTAGAGTTTGATTTTTTATCTTAGAAAATTTACCGAATCCTGATTAGAGAACACACCTATTCTATCAAACGGTCAATATATTATTGAATCTGTTATATATATATATTTTTTTTGTTGATCAATGTGCCTGTTGAAGACACCATCAGAATCATTTGCGAATCCACCTATAACCACCCTAGTCTACCCCCTCCCCCATTCAAGAGAAATATTTTGGAAAATCTGTTGAGAGCCTGCACTACGAAAAATCCTTTCACACATATAGACGGAAGTCTATATTATCAAGTCGATGGTGTGGGAATGGGCTCCCCGCTTGGCGAAACCTTCGCAAACTTCTACATGTGCCACATTGAGAACACAGTCCTTTCGTCAGATTCATCGTGTAAGCCTCATGTGTATTGTCGCTATGTGGATGACTGTTTCATAGTGGCCGACACTCCACAACAAATTGAAGAAGTAAGAACAGCAATGGAAGCAGCCTCTGTCCTTAAATTTACCTAAGAATCAAGCACCAACAAAACCATTAACTTCCTTGACGTCACTGTTAAAGAAAACTGTCAGCATTATCAAACGTCAGTTTACGTTAAACCATCAAACATGGGATTCTATTTGAACGCTCAAAGTGAATGCCCTAACCGCTACAAGGATGGAACGGTGAAAGCAGTTATACACAGGGCTTTTAAAACCTCTTCAAATTGGTCCTTGTTCCACACCGCAGTAGAAAGGATTAAGCAGGTTCTAATTAATAATGGGTATAGTAATAAACACTTTGATAATCTTTTGCAGCATTACATCAACAATAGCAACCGAAAGCAGGACCAGCAAACCACCCAAGGTAGAACGGAAACGGTGTACTACAGAAACCAATTTTCTCAGCAATATAAAACTGACGAAAGAGTAATCAAGAACATTGTCAAAATTAATACGAAATGCACCAATCCCGAAGACCGGCTTAAGCTAAGTATCTATTACAAAAGTGCCTCCACAGCTAACTTGATTGTCAGAAATAACTTACAGCAGAAGCCCCTCCTCCAGAAAACTAATGTAGTTTATCGTTATAATTGTAATACAGGAAACGGTGAGTTCCTAAAGTCATCATACATTGGCTCTACGGTAACTACTTTATCACAGAGGTTAACCATGCACCTTGCTGCTGGCGCTCCAAAAGATCATTCCCATAGTATACATAGCATCAAACTGAGCAGAGAAGAATTAACCAATAACATAGAAATTCTATACCAAGAAAAAGACCATAATAGACTACAAATTCTAGAATCCCTGTGTATTAGAGAGCATAAACCCAACCTCAACAACCAGACAGCGAGTTTCAGTAGGATTTTAAAGCTCCACGCAGGACACCAACAAAATAGCAACCTCCAGTCAGTGACAGCCTCATAGTGTTATAGTGAATTTAACCAGATGAATCGAACTGGAAAACCTGAAATTTTGGAACCTCCAAGATGTGTAACCTCCTCGTTGTCTTGATGTTGTCAATTCATTATGTTAGCAATGTAATAATTCCTAACTAGAATGTTGGTAATAATTATTGTTAGTGTTTTTTCTTAAGTTAAGTTGTTTAATCGTCATTATTGTAAATCCCTGAAGATGGTCAAAGTGACCGAAATGTTGGAATAATTTAATGTATAGTTTTTTGTTGTAGTTAAGTTTATAGTGTATTATTGGATTACTACTAGGAAGCTCAAGAATAAATCATTCGGAGAGTTAGTGTTCAATTTACCTGAAGAGTTAAAAACCAAGCTCAGAAAACTTGAGAAATTAAATAGAAAACGAACAAAAATGAAGATCGACATACTCTTTAATAAAACGAATATATATATATATATATATATATATATATATATAATATTACTATTATTATTATTATTATTATTTAACTATTTATAATTTTTATTCCTGGATTTTCTTTATTTTCAGTTATTTTCCTCTTAATATTCCTCATCATTATTTTTTAGGGGGGTCAGGTTAGCTCAGTCGTTAAGGTTCTCACCTCTGAACTAATAGGACCGGAGTTCGGTCCCCACCTGTCCCTCGATTTATTCACGCGGTAGATGAATAAATCTGAGCATGTTGTCCTCCAAGAAGGACGTTAAACCGTCGGTCCCGAACCTGTACTATGTCAGGTACTCGTTAAAGATCCCTACTCTAAACACACTTGAGTTAGGCAAAATTTAGGAGTCCCACTGTAGAATCAATCTTCATTGTGTGGTATCACAAAGGGCTAAGAGTCGACCTATGTGTGTTCCCTTGTGGGGCTGCCGCTGCAACCTAACCTAACCTATTATTTTTTAAGTTTTTATTATTTATCTTTCCACATTTTCTTCATTTTCACTTTTTATTTCTTAGCTATTCGCTTATTCCTAGTTTATTTTTCATACTTAACTTGAACCGGGCACGCGTGTGACAACACTGTAGGTGTCCAACCATAGCCTCGAAAGTGCACTTGGTGTCCCTTTCACAACTTACCTGATGACGGTTTAACGGAAAATGAGAGACAGTAATGGTGATTGTACCTTTGTTCTGTGTCTGTGGTTTACTGTGAAACGTTTGTTGTCCTTTTGGATCGTTTTCCAGTTTACAATATATATAATTACAGTTCAACTAGAGAACACTAAAACTAAAAAAAAGAGGACTAATACGAACGATTCTCCTAAAAGGAGAAGGAACGGAAGAGCGGAGACGTGAATGCGACCACCGACCGATACAACGTCATGTATATATGTCGTAAACACGTGAAATAACAATCAATGATCAAACCACAATATGCAATGGGAAAACAAGATTAAGATCTTTCAACCGTAATAAGCGGTCTTCGTCAGAGTCAAAAGCCCAACAGAGTCAGTTGGGTTTTTGACTCTGACGAAGACCGCTTGTTATGGTTGAAAGATCTTAGTCTTGTTTTCCCATTTCATATTCTGGTTTGATCATATATATATTCATATGTGCCGTGGGTATTTTTGTTCATTTCTTTTATAAAAAATCTTCCAAAAAAAGAAAAGAAAACTTTAGTTTATGATATCATAAAAAGATGCAAAGAAGATCCATTTAATTTCTCAAATTATTGTAAAAATCGAATTAAATTTCTTTCTTGATAGTTCTTCATGTTCTTGATGGTATCAACTGTATACACATATATATATATATAAATCAAAATATTACAACGGTCCAAACCGGACAGATATATAAATGAAAAAAGACAACAAATAGAAGAAGCGAGAAAACTTACTGGATCGATATTTCGAACTGAAGTTCGTCGTCAGGGAGAGAGTAGAAGAGAAGAATTAGAGGTACGTGGGTTCACTTGTACAGGCAGAGAGCGACTGGGGGTTCCAGGCGGTAGTCTCAAGTTCAAGTTGCTCGAAGCGCTGCAAGCTGATCCCCCATAAACGACATCATTCCACCATGAGCGAACACGCGTACCGTATAAGACGGAATAAGGTAGAAAGGAGGACAGAAGTGGCGAAGAAGAAGAGGAGAAAGAGAGTGAGAGAGAGAAAAAAAAATAAAATATATATATATATAATAAAATAAAAAATCTTTAACGTTTGAGGTTGAGGCCAGGTGGGAAGCGGGCATTTAGTAACCAAATGTGAGCCTCCTCAGAGGCTCTCAAAGTTAACCTTTTTCCATCAGCTGCAATTACTTTAAGAATTTGGACTGTGAAGCAGTCATTAAAAGTAAGGCCATGGCTATTCGCGTGGATAGCAACTGGCAGGTTGCTACGTTGCCTGTCTGAATCTCTGTGTCCAGTCATGCGGATGCTAAGCATGTTGGAGGAAAGGCCAACATAGAAAGCACCGCACTGGACACATTCAAAGCGATAGACGCAGTTCGTGCTAGTGCACGAGGTGTTGGTAGGGACTTGAAAACTATTGCTGGGCCAATAAACCATTGCAAAAAATTTGCAATAGCCTACACTCAACTTGTTCAGTAAAAAATAAAATTATGCTCAAATAATAGTTACTCAATTATGACTCAAAATAAAGAATAATTACTTCGTCAGGTTACAATTTTGAGTAATTATTACTCAAAATTATGGTTATTATAAGTAAATATAATGACAAACTCGTTGGCAACCAATTGGTTTTGTTTTTATTTTAACGTGGCTATGGCACAGGCTTGCCATATAACACTGTGGTAAGTATTATGCAAGACACAGTTGATCAGTTTAATGATTTCATTTCTTCTAATGTGACTATATTTATTTGATTAGCAATAACAAACTTGTAATCATTTATTTAGAAGGATCTATCATCTTATATTATTAAACTGTGACACCGAATCTCACTAGACTCGCTGTGAACCGCTGTTATATTTTTCTAATTTTGCTTCATTCTCTGTTTTCAGAAATCAAGTGTATATTTTTAGTTTTTTAATGAACTTCATAATTACTATCAGAGAAGTATATCTCACTTTCATTGGTTTAATGTGTTTTCCGAGAATCATTAACAATATAAAAGCAATAGACAAGCGTGTTAAAGATAACAAGAAAAATAGTCTTCTGATCTATCTTCAGCATCTAAAAGGTATTCGTATATACTTTATAAACTACATAGACTAGTGCACTAAAAAATAACAACAGAAATCATCACGTCCTCTGCCTTCGGCACGGAAAACTTATTGAACATCTTCCTTTTGATATTTTTTATCAAGAAAATAGAAATTTTCAGATTACAGTGGTACCTCTTCATACGAAAGCCATTTCTTAGAAAGGTCTCTTTGGAAAAAAAAGATTCTCATCTTACGAACTTTGTCTCATCATACGAAAAGTCAAATTATCAAAGTGTTTGTTCCTTTTTTCAGCTCTTAGTCGAAAACATACCTCTAAAATATAGGGTTTTTTTCTCTTAGCATTTCCCCAAGATCTCGGTTTTTTTTGTAACACAGATAAATTCGTTTTATCTTGTTTGATAGTAAATCACTGTAATAGTTATCGGATTGACCTACACCCTCCCTTCCAGCATGATCATGACTTTCCCTGGGACAACCAGGAACTTGCCTCAGACGATAGCAGTTAAAACAAGTAAAAATAAACTAAAAAAGAAAATATATAAATCAGAGAAGTAAAGAATGTGACAACAGTTCTGAAGTTAAAAAAATTATTAATAAAATTTCTAAATAGTTAAAAAATGATAAAAGTAAATCAAGTTAAAAAACATTAATCATGTTTTTTTTGATTCAGTTAAAAAAATCAAGTTAAACATGTTAAAAAAATAATTTTCTATTCACTTCATAATTTTAATTAAAGCTTAGAGTAAGTTGTTCGCGTGTGTTCGTACAGTACTGTATGGTGTATGGTGTACTGTATAGTGTGCCCCCCCACCATACCTCCCGTTCACCACCCAAAGGAAAATGACTTTACGTATTATTATTTAATGTTATAAGATATCTCTATGCTTATTACAATTGTATTATTATGACAATTATTATATTGGTTACTTTAATTTATCAAGTGTATATTGGGGTGATACTGGAGTGGTACTGCTCAGAGGGCGGTGTTTTGACGGGTTTGATAAAGGGATAAAAACTTGGGATTTTGTTCCAAAATATAATTTAGGACATTAATCTTTGAAATCATTAAATTGGTCAACTGTAGTTATATAATACTTTAAGAGAGGCTATTATAAAGTTCATAACGATGGTCACATTAAAGCAAAAATTCAATTCATTATCAACGATGTTACAATAATTCTATAGCCACAGCAAGAGTTTGGTATTATGTTTTCTTGTAGTAAATTTGAGCGTAGACCACACTACTTTTTTTACTTCTATGGAATAAGAAATGTTTGGATTATTTTAGAGGAACATTTAGTGACCTTATTTGATATGTTAAAAACTGGCAGTTATCTTATACGTTTAATAGATTCCATTTTAAATGATAACGATATAGTAGTAGAATAAGTGTGAATTGGGGATCAATGCTTCTCAAGATAGCAGTTATGACAGAATTATACTACAAGGTTTGATAAACGATAGAGTTAACAATTTAGATAACCAGTAATTTCTTGATTATCGTTGGTTCACCCGTTTTGACTTCAAATAAGGTTGATTTTCCTGGATATTACGGGTTAAGTTATATTGTAGTTGCAGAAGCAACTATTCTTAATTTTTAAATTTTGTTTATTGCTGTTATTTAATAAGCTTAGAACTATATTGATGTTAATATCAATATCAATAAAGAAAACATAATCATAGGTCAGTGGCTCAGTGAAGGTATGGATGGTGGTAGGAGTGGTGGACTGCTCAGAGGTCGGTGTTTTGGCGGATTTGATGAAGTGGTAAAAATTTGGCATTTTCTACCAAAATATAATTTAGAACATTAATCTTTGAGTGCTCACCCGTGTGTTACAAGCTACGATAACTTTAGTATTTTAGCTCTAAAAAATTAGTATTTGCAATTGTCATATTTATTTGATCCATGCATAGGTGTGATAACATACAATTTTAGTTATTCTAGGGGATCAACATTGGGACTTCAGTAAAGCAGTTGAAAACTTTGATTTTCCACATTTTGAAATTTAAACAAGAAATTGGGCTAATATATATATTTTTATAGCCATTTTAATAGAAAGAATAATTCTAGCTTTTGAAATGAGAAATAAACTTTTACTTTCTTATATAGTAAACATTTTTCTTTATTCCAGGAAGGATTCGCATGCAAACTGATTCAGTATGCCGGATTGCTGAAATGCACTGGACACAACTAAATATTAAGAGTTATTAAATCCCAAATTTAACGAACCCAGACCGGAGTGCGGGTGGGTAGGAAATTAAATGACACTACCCAGAGTGGCATAATGAGTTTTAAAGCTACATGAGGTAGGTCAGAAAAATTCAAGGACTGTTATCATAAATTTTTATTGAGTGTCAATAGAAGAAATTAAATGTTTTCCCCTTCAACACAATCAATTCTGAAGTTCAGCTTAACTCCAGATATCTAAGATGTACTCTAGATAATTAACTGAGAACTCAGCACTGGACGGCTATTCAACTCATTCCCCCCATGGGTTTATGCATATATCATCTATTTAAAGTTGACAATCAATGAGCACAAAGCACCTGAAGCAGACTTGCAAGGAGCAATTACCAATGGTGAATAACAGGTCATCGTGTACGACCAGGAGACGAAACACCAGAGCCTTCAATGGAAGAGTTTGGCGTTCCGATGCCAAACAAAATAAAACAGTCGAAGTCACGTTGATCGTAATCTTCCGTTGCAAGATCCTACCTAAGTCCCGATGATCAACCAAGGCAACTACAAAGAGATACAGCAGAATTTGTTTCCATGGAGTAAAAATGAACAGGTTGACATTAATTAAGAAGTATTCCTTTTTTAAAATACTGGTATACGTGCAATGTAGTGGTACTGTAGAGTGACCGAGTAAATTCCATGTGAACCACAATTTTTTAGAATTAAACTATCAAATAAAAACAAATAGAATGCATGCTATTCCATAAAAGGCTACGGTTAATGCCAATAGTAATATCAATGAATCTATGAATTTTTAAAAAAAATTACTTTTAGCAATTACTATGAACTATAACTTACAGTTCTAAATTCCATCTATAGAATGAAATGTAAATGAATAAAACGTTTGATGTTTAAAAATGACAATTAACCTGTTAGGTAAGAATACTTGAGTCATAGGCAGGTAAATATAGAAATGTAATCAAATAGCAAACACTAATTTTAAACATTTGCACTACTTTTAACATTGTAGATGTCACCTCAGAAATAAATGTTTAGAACAAAAGGCAAATTCAAAAACCAACTATGTTTTCCAGATATTCTGTAAAGACATTTCGTTTTTATCTAAATAGTTTACTATTTAATTATTATATCTTTTAATTCTTATTACTTTTACAGTTTTTAGACTAGGTGAAAGTCCACAAATTCATCCTTACAGAGTTCGGCAATGCGTAATTAATAATGTCCATTTCAGTTACTGGTACAAAAAATACATTATCGATAATGAGATCGATAATAGAGGCAAAAATGTGAATTGATATAAAAAAAGAATCAAGCATTTGGCATTACATAATGCATATGTGTACATCATTACTGAACCATGTTTCTCCAGTTAGTTTTAGAATGTATATTGTTACCGAGGTTGTCTCTAAAACATTAAATAATAATAATAATAATAATAATAATAATAATAATAATAATGATTATCATTGTGTGATAAGAAACACACAATTCAGCTTTATTATATTAGTAAATGAAGTTCACACATTATCAGAACTTAATAATATAACTTGTAGGCTAATTGGCACTTCAGATTCATTCAGTTTACACCAAATTGTTTTCGCGAAAAGTGAATTGTACAGAAGGAGTTAGTTCAGGTGGCTACTTATTAAAAGTCAGTGAGGCGTTTCAATCATAATCAGTAATTAGAGGGCTAGCACACAACTTGCTATCGGAATTTTCTCCATCAGTTCTTATCTGTTTTCCAGCCAACCACTTGGAAAAGGCAATAACCCAACACAATTATCAAATTTCATTCACTTTCAATCCGCTTCACTACTAATCTTATTTCTTTATTTTTATAAATAAAGACTTTGTTAACATAAGTTAATTAAGTGCTGTTAGAATGTTTCCTGCTAGTTAATATAACCGTATTTTTTTTTTTATAATCTTTCATCAAGTTGCACATTCTAATTATTCAAAACTTTATCGTTTCCACCTTTTTTCGTACGCCAGGGGGTAATGATGCATTATTAGAACAGTATGTCCAATGTATAATTGCAAACCATAAACTATGTCTATACTTTCGTCCTCTGTCAAAATTTTCAGTTTTATTTACATCAATACTATGAAACCATTGCATATGTTCTGCTGTCATACTCTCTCTCTTTCATATAGTGAACTTAAGAGTCTACAATTATAATTCAGTATGGGGATTCATGGTTTTACTTTAATATACGACCTTTACTAAATAACTTTTAATAATTTTGGGTTATTAAAAAAAGAAAAAAATTTTAAAATTAATATATGACCAATATTTTCTGAAGAGATATTGTTCTATTAAGTCAATTCTTGGTAAACTATACAGGATTCACGTTATCGGACCTCATCACATGCACACAATAACAGACAACTGCAAGTATAAGTACTTTTTAATAGCTGCAAATAAGTGTTTCTTGAACTCTTAAAACCGTACTAGTGTAAAAATGTATAGCATATAAATTTATGCATATATATAGCATATATATTTATTTTTAATTCGCCCTCTCATTTGGTAATAAAACAATGAAATGAATTGATTAAAGCTAAAAAAGAAGTTTTACATTGTTTCTACACTACATATAAATGTCAGTTTGTTTACATTTGTGTTATTATTTGAAATATATAATTTTATGGATAATTTTAATTGAGGCAAAATGTTCGTTTTGCTGAACAAATATGAGGTGGCCAGTAGAAAGGTATCTGCTAAATTATTGTACTTCTGTTTTTGATATCATTAAACGTATTGAAATCTGTGGATGTGCACTGATAATGACTGCTCTGACAAGGTTAACGCGGCAGGACCCTTGTGAAGGCACATGTCGACTATCTAGACTTCTGGACATAAGATCGAAGTAGACTTTACCTCAATACTCAAACCGATTTGGACCGATGGACTCCAAATGTGAAAATCAGTCAAGTGTTTCAACAGCCTAAGAATTCGAACAGTCGATTCCGTAACTCTTTGTAAAATATTTTAAGCTATCCTCCATGTTTTCAAATACGGGTACACTGTTACTACCGTAATGACTGCGATATCGATTTCATTCACGAAATAGTCAGTTTTTCAGATACTATAGGATCCAGGAATCTAAACCTAAATCTTTTTTAACCTGGAACCAGAATCCTTGTGAATACCTTCTGAATATACTCGAAGCTGCACAGATGTGACCAAGGGAATTGAAAGTAACTTAATGAAATTAAAAGTAACCACTTAATGGAGTGATCCGTAACAATGGAGAACTGCCAACGAGTAATTATGATAAGATAAATATTTGTTTCATTAAAATAACAAAGAAATGATACAACAACAATAGTTTGATGGTTGAGTAGAGAACTAAAATTAAAAGTATGTACTAAAATTAAATGTTCTTTGCAGTAGAGTTCATAGAATTATTATATGTAAAAATAATATTTATTTATTTAGTGTTAATTTATTTAATAATAAACATGAGCTACTCAACAAGGAAAAGTAACCAAATTAATTTTAATTTCTGATGACCTGACTTGAACATAAGGTATTTCAATTCCTTTAACAAGAACAATTGGAAGTTTTAACTTTTTACTAAAATACTATGAGTAGTAGAACAGGTCAACTCCATGGGTTAGTCAGTAAGGTTGCCTTGACCAAGATAAGATGCGGGTTCGATTCCACTTAGCCCTTTGTTGCATCTTTTTTTATAACACGCATAATGGTTACATTAACAAACCACAACTAAAAGTATGAAAACAGAGGAGGTTTGATAATGTTCTAATGTTATTATTAAAAATCAGCTGCATAGTCAAATAGTATTATTTATTGTATAAATTTAGTTCAAAATAATTTTTTTATCAAACAAAAGTTAACTTAATTTTGAGCATAGTTTCCTTTTCTCAAATTTAAGGATTTTTAAGCAAAGTGATCATTAGATTTCTATCAATCAAAGTGAATATCTATTTTTATATTCCTCAAAATTCCTCTGACCCTATTTACAACAATATAGAAACATATATTCTGCCTTTCATTTCTCATAACGCGAGTATTATCAGTATTTAAGTAAATTATCGGTTTGAGAATCCGTTGAAGAGAGCAAATGTACAACCATTTATCTTATTTACTATTCCTTATTTTGATTATAATAATAAAGTTAAAAGCAATTTAAACAGTAAAAAAAACTAATTTGAAATTAAGAAGTAATTTTAATGACGTAGTTGTAAGAAGAGCTGATAAGAATAGATAAGGACAGGAAAGTAGAATGACTGAAGAATTGATTATAATATAAAAATCACGTCTACGTCTGTAAGCTGCAGGCTTCAATTTGACGAGAAGCTCGTCTTTCACCTCACTCCCTGATACAATGGAAATGGCAAATTACTGCGCCGCCTTCAGATAACCACCTACTTTTTTACAACTTCTGATAATGGAACATTTTTACTACTGGTGCAAATGAAAGGTTTCCAAGAAATCGATGGTGGCAAGTGGGGGGAATGGTACAAATAAGAAAATGTCTTGTCTAATGGTCGGTCTGCCCTCCGCAATCAATCCCATTCATATCCCCAAATAACCATCACTTCTCTCGCGCTTCACCTCCCTCGTTTACTCTTTTTTTCAAATTAACTCATTTTCTGCTCTTCTAGGTCAAATATATATCCATCATTACCCCTCACCTTTCTTTAATTGCCAAGTCTTTTTTATTGAACAAACAACTAATATCCAACTTCAAATACATTTAATTTTAAACGTTTTTCCCTCAAGTTTAATTCTTGAATATTTTTAAAATTGGGTTGAATATTTTTAAACAGATACCGTGGACAATAATATCCAGCTTGAAAAGTCTATGAAAAAATGAATGTACTAGTATCTTTATTCTCGAACTCATTCTCTCTTTCTTGAGAGAAGTAAGAGAATGGACCATAGCGTTTGATCCTAGAGAATAGATCGAACTTAGTCCCATGATATTTACATAGGTTTTGCTCCCATTAGCTAAGACTTCTTATAAATTGTCATAGAGTTTCCATCGGTGAGCACAATAACTCACTATTGTCATCTATACATATCCTCATTGTATCGGTTTTAATGTTTAAAACAGTTCTAGATATTCATCGATGGATATATCGATTGCAACAGAAGCAAGGTTCAAAATTTACATTTGTAGAAATGGTGTGAAACTATTAACAACTAACTTCCTTCACCAGTAAAGTTTTTTCCAATCTGAGAGGCTTATGAATTTTTAATACTTGAATTATCTTTGTCAAACATTTTGATGCCCTTATCATAGGGATATTTCTTGGTCCCCATAAATATGGATATAAATATATATTTAAGTAAAAACCACGGTGTGAATTCTAAAATAGTCCGAAATTTTAGTCCTATTTAATTATACGCTACTATACATTTACAGACTTTTAGTTCGCATATTTATTGTGCGAACATTGTATATATACATTAGTATAGCATAAAAAATAAATGTATGGTGTCTACTAAAAAATAAAATGCGGAAGATCAAAGTTGTCGTTAACATTTCTGAATCATTTTGATTCAGTTTCTACCATTATAAATGAAATAATTTATTTTATTTATCTAAAATCTATAATGAGCTCAGATAATAGAAAATTTTACCTTATAGAAAATGCTTTCACTTGCAGTAATAAACACTGAAAATTAAACCACTTTCTAATTGCATACTAAAACAGGAGGTGAAAGTATGACGAGTGGATTGCACTTGTTAGCAGGATTCTAATCCAATGATGGTTAAAACTTGTTTATCATGTGTTTACAGTAAAGTTTGCCATTGAACTGGTTTTCGTAGCAAAGTTAGCAGAAGTTTGCATTTCTCGGTCCCACTAAAAGTATAAAGGTATGGGAAGATTGTGATCCTTCTGCACTAGTTAGCTCTTAACCAAGTTATTCAAATGTGAAAGATCATTAAAAATGCCACTGCTGTGAATAAACAAAAGATTTATATAGATATTTGAAGGGATACAAACTGATTATTTCAAGTTTACCATAAAATACTTAAAATAAACACATATAACATCAGATTATTAATTTCTTCTCTCATTTTAAAGTAACAAGGTTTATGAAGTCAAATTAAAACTACTTCTAATATGTGGGTTCAGCAACCACCACGCTTAGCCATAGTATAATTAATAATAGGGAAATCGTTGGTCAACATCGTGGGTTTCTTGACATTCTTCATTCCAACAACGATAATATTAACTTTAATGACGCAATTTCATTAAATTAATAAAACAGATCCTTCGTCACAATAGATAAGTTACTCTAACATCTTGTGGTGGGTGTCACAGTTTTGTTTACAACCTAGTGTAAACTTATCAAGTTAGTCTCTTCTCTCTTATCTTATTTATTTTTATTTTCTTTTCTTAATGATATTTTTTTACTGTTATTCACAATGGTTTTATTAATGTAATAGTCCTTGTCACAGCCACATAATAAATTCATTCCCTAATGCATATATACATAAATAATGTATCGACCATCTGAGAGAATAAAAGTAAATATCGGTTTCAGTCAGTATTCCAGGTTCAAGTCAAACTCCCAATGCCAACGCTTTGGTTATACTTAAAAATTTTTTAATAAGCCTACAACATAAAAAAGAATGCACAAAATCATTCAACAGTCGCAACATGACACACACACACACACATATATATATATATATATATATATATATATATATATATATATAAAAAGATTGTCATAACATATGGGATTATACAAGTAGAAATAATCGAACTTACAGAAGTAAGACATTTTTTTTTAAATTTATTTACTCAAAGTCACAACAATCTAAATATTACATTGCCAGTGACACTCATAACACAGATGTAAGAGGGAACACAGGCGGGAAGAAGCAATCCAGTGACTGCACTTCCTGGCGTGGGTCTAAGAAATTTGAATAGAGGAAATTAACATATAACTTCACTTAATCATACAACCTTCCAGAAATTATTTCAAATTAAAACTCAGTTCATCCACAACAGTACCACAAAACACCTATACAACACAAAATTCACTAACTTCAAATTGATTAAACCAAACTGGGCTTAAAACTGATCCACAAACATTTACACATGCACACTCATACACACGTAGACATCATCGAAGAAACATCAAAAAATGACTTTGGGGACCTCAAAACATGTACATCCGACAAAATTTCAAGATTGAAATATTTGTACGATCACTGTACCTACTTTACTTTTAGTATAATAAGAAATATAAATAGTTTTCTCATTTAAAAAATGTTTTCTTATAAAATTTTTCTCATTTACATCCATATTTTTTTAGCTGTTACTTACTCCTAGGCAATAGATTTTCAGACAGTGGAGCATTAGTAGAATTTTATAGTTGATAAGACTATTCGGAACTCTCTAGTATGAAGTTGAGTTTAAATTCCAGTATTAATGTTTTCCATATTTAAGTTTATTTATAGTAGCTATCTTTATCAAGGGCATCATAGTGTCTATAGCTTTAAATTGATTTTGCATATTGAAACATCTAGAGACATTTGCTGGATTTGAACACCAAGCATTTCGTACTAGTGCTAAGAAAGAAGTAACCAGTAGTTAATATCTGACACTATTAAAGCGTTTCACGATTATTTAAAACACCACCCTTCTGAAAAGGTATGATTATTTATTTAGCATATGCGTTCTTGACATATTTATAATTGTGGAAAAATATTCTTACCACATATTGTTTATTGCACAGTTTCACACTACATCGGCAGATTCATTACAAGTAATTGATTTCATGAAACTGTCGAGATTGATGGGTTTACTTTATCCATCTACCACCTTTTATATGAAAAATTCAGACTAATTTCCTTAATTCCATTTCAGAACTAACGGCTGAAAGATAACGTTTAACCTTATTTTGAGGTTTCATAATTATTTATTTATTACTATTCATAGAATATATGATTTAAATAAAGTAATATTAACTGTTTTGAAAGATTATACATCATCAAAATTTAGAATTTTCTAATAACTTAGATGAATTATAGTTTAGTGCAAAAGAAAAGGAAATTAATCAGGGTTTTCGGATTCAAGAGAGAAAAGAAAAGTAAGAGTGGGGTTTTAGGGAGGGAGTATTTGGAAAGGTTGAGATTAAGTGATATTGGACGAAGAGGTGAGATGTTCCATTAGAGGTTCATCTAGACCGGGCGCTAATCCGCAGTCAAGCGCCCTCTTCCGACTCGCTGCACCACAAAGAGACCTCCTCTCACCCTATGCAATGCTTGAGCTCAGCTTGTCTCTATGCTCTCTCTCTACATCTTGGACGAATTCCCTCATGTTTTGCTTCGCCCAGTCACCACTTACCACCTTTCATTCTCTACCAAATAATTTAAACCATTCGATAATAAAATAACACCAACTATAATATGACTCTCAACAGTTTGTTTCAAAAACACTGTTTTCAATCCTACATATTAAGTTTTCAAGACTACGTATGAAACATCTTCTTCTAATAATAATAATAATAATAATAACAAAAAGAAACGAAATAAACAAGAATGTATACATACAAAAATGGAACAATCCAGGAGCACAAGTCAAATTAGACTTGTTTGTAGTATTTTGACATACTACACTTCAATTTTGACATACATACCCCACTTCAATATTTCATCTATTGTCATGAGGGGAAGAAGTTGTCGTCTAAGTGGAAAGGTGTTGTCTGACCAACAGCTATTTTATTAGGCCGATCAGAGTTATCACAGATAGAGGAGGTGAAAATGAAAAAAACTGGGAGAAAAAAGATGTGATAAGAAGACAAAATAAAGAAGACGAAAATAATAATAACAAGAAGAAGAAATAAATAGATGAAAACAAAACTCATAAATAATAGGCACTGACAAATTAATATGTAAATTGATTAATTAAAGCAGGTAAAAAACAAATCTATTATTAAAATATATATAAAACAAGTAAGCATAGTTTTTTTTCTGATAGCATCTCAATTCTCACCACTACTTTCTTCCCTGACAGGATTGAAAAGCGTACTGCTGATATACAACTCTTTCTAATTCTCTCGTCCTCCAGATCGAAGAGTAATGTCTCATAGAATCACTTCCTCAATGAAGCCATCTGCTCTTGATAACATAATTTGTAACAGAATCTTCAAGCTATATTATTCTACACTTGCTACTGTTGGTACTAAGTAGTATGGCGACGTGGCTGCTTTACCTGCTCTATTATCAATTCATATCGTCACTTTACCTCACCTCTTAGGAACTTTAATTCTTCTCTCACTATCATCGCTTCTTACCATGTCCAATAACAGCACATACCGTTAGCACTGCACTACATGTAACTCATTTTATGTGAGCCTGGTTCTTTCGTTACTTAGGATCCGCATAAATGGTCACAGTACATCTGTTGGCCAACACAGTAAGTTGCCTGTCGTTTGACGCGCTAATCGTCACGACCATCCTTTTAATGAGTGCATTAGAGTCCAATTTTAAATTTATTCTTGTCTAACTTATTTTCTGTGACCGGGCGCGTATGCGGCAACATTGTTGGTGTCCAACCGGACAATCTCTGTACCAGTGCGATTGCGTTTCCTTAATTATCTCTCTTGAAAAAAGGCTCAAACCAATAATTAGAGACTGGACGTATAAAGTGTTTTTAATTTCTGTATGTTTCATTATCTACATTGAACTTTATTTGTCCATACGAATCGTATTATCATTAAAAAAGTATGTCAACTGTCTGAGTTGACATATTTTGAATTGTATTGAGTTAATTGTCATCCCTCCGTCAATTCACTTCTTCTCCTGAGGATAACCGCCATAACGGTCGAAATAATGAAAAGTGAGTCGTTTGTTAGGTTTCTTTCTATGTGTCACAGTTTATTTAAGTGTGTATATGTATATACAAAATCCCCCGTTTATCTTATATTGTTTATGATCATCCCCTTTTAATAGTTACCATGAACGTCACCATCACTGTTTACTGTCATGTCCACAATGAGGGTTTGAACACCTCACATTTTTTTCTGAATCTCAAACACAGTACATTTGTGTTTGATTATAATCACAAATAATTTATCTTTAAATAATATGAACGGCTTTGAGAACTAAAAGAGCCTCATCCTTCGCAAATCTGTTCATGAATAAGCTAGACCAGAAAGTAGACAATAACTACTTTCTTGTAACCCCTTCACTACACCCGTTTCATAAACGATATATTTTTTGTATGGCTCCACGGGAAGCCGAATTGACTTGGTTTATCAATTCTTTAGAATATTTTCCTCATTCATATTATTAACTCATTGTATTTCAGACAAATCTATAGCATTTCTAGACCTTAATATCACTATTGACAAAAGATAGTTTGATAATTTTCACGTTTACAAAAACCTACTAATCCCTAACAATATCCACTTTTTATCACTTGCCACTCTATGTTACTTTATCTACATTGAACTTAGCTCTTCTCTTATTCCTAGTCAATTTTTCATACTTGACTTGAACCGGGCACGAGTGTGACAACACTGTTGGTCTCCAACCGTCGCTTCGCAAGTGCGCTTGGTGTCCCTATCTAAACTCTCCTGATGATGGTTCAACCGAAAATTAGAGACCGTAAGTGTGTTTCCCCGCTTACTCTGTACCTATAGTTTACTGTGAAACGTTTGTTTTCCTTTGTGGATAGTCTTGTCTTTCTGTAGTATATATATATATATATATATATATATATATATATATATATATATATATATATATATATAATTATGGACAGTTGTTGCATATCTTATCCCATACTAAAAGGATCAATAAAAAAACTGGAAAATCTTTCCAAAACATTAACAAAAGTTGAAATAGCTGAGAAATTCATAAATACATATATTATATTACTATGTATGTCTATATAGTATGTAGGATGTCTATAAGACATCCTGTCTTATAGACAGGAACTACTCTGTCGTGTTCAACAAAGCATGCATATCCGAAGGACTGCTACCAAAGTATACTAATTAATATATATATATATATATATATATATATATATATATATATATATATATATATATTATGTGTGTGATGATATTTGTTTGCTTGAATATATTTGGGCTTCACCAAAATAAATAAATAAATTAATAAATTTATAAAAAACAAAAAAAAACTACAATAGCAGTGTGAATTAGAAAAAAAATCAAACTCATTTGATATTTTGAAGCCGGAAGAATAGATAAGGCTAGGAAATATATGGAAAAGTTAATGTTGCGTGCAAGGACACTGATAGAAGTGAACTCGTTTGCATTTCGCCCAATGATACACATTTCCTTTATAAAACCAACGAAGACAAGCTTTATTTTATCTGGAATGAAAATATTGAGTGAATGAGAGTGTCTCACTTAACATACCATTAACATATAGTGATTGTCGGCGCTCTGCCTCTCGTTAGACCGGATTTGTATAATAATGTTTTTTTTTTTTGAGGCCGGAATTCGGGGAGTGTCACCTGGCTAGGTAATAGGTAGGTGGTGGGGACAGGTCTACATCCACCTCCACAATTTACACTGGCTTTTATTTCACTATCACTGTCTCTCCACGTTCACAAACTATCCAGTTTAAAAAAAAAACTGACAAAAAATAAAAGAAAAGGTTTTTTTTATAAAGAGAGAATAAGTCGGCAATATAATAAAAATTAAATTACTCCCCTTTCATGTCACCACCATTTCTAACATTCAAACAAAGTAAATTAAAATGGGAAGACTCTGTCAAACTGAATACCAAATAAGTGTTCTATACATGTCTTTAAAGACCTATTCAAACTTTTTTTTTTCAACATATTGGCGAGTTAAAGAGATACTATTTGAATTTAAATTGACTTAAAAAGGAGGAAGTACTATATCTATAGATTATTATTCACTAGCGGCCTGCTTTAGCACGGAAAACAAAATAATAATTAATTTGAGTGTTTTTTTAAAACACCAGTATAGCTATTTTATTATTTCTGTATACTCGAGAAACTGAGCTAAATGGCAAGTAAATTAGAATTTGTTATAATTAAACTATAAAATATAAGAGTATAAAATTAATATTCTCATAGATAAAAGATTATGACTGAATAAATAATTGTATACATAAATTTGGAAAAAAGAATGTTATCAATTACCATTAATTGACTTACAATTCTTAATTTCACCCACTGAGATAAGTCGAAACAAATAAACATTATCAGATTTTATCATGAACAAAAATTGGTATAAAACTGCTCTGTAAAAATACCTGAATCACTTTCAGGTGAACGTCCAAACGTAAAGAAGTGACAGGCACGCTTTGCCTTTTTCTTTTCTGAGATTTCATACTTTAGATGATGACTCTGAAAAAAATAGTTAGGAAATAAAATTCTAAGGTGTCTATCAGGAGGTTCTTCTACATACAAGATTTAAGCCAGTGATTCCTTTAAGACTTCAAAATATTGCTATTTTGTCAGAAAAATATAAGGAAAATTTCAGGTTCATCGGGGAGTATTACTATTAGTTTCCGTTTTGTAATAGACCAAAGAGTACATTTTACTTCGATAATACCAAAGATAATGGTTTTGATAAACACACCTAGATTAAGTTTTGCTCAAGAGTGTAACATATAGTTTGATTAGAACACTTTGTTAGCAATCATCTATCATACTATGGAAAGCAACAGAAAATATATGTTTACATTCAGGAATTTTATTCTACTTAGATATCCTATCAACTCATGAAAACAGTCAAATTTGTTTATTAAACTTCTAAAGAACAAGTTTATTTCCCTGAATACAATTAATTTTTACTTTACTAGAAGTAAAGTATGGTGATCCTGAAAAAAATTCGATCTTGAGATTTTGACGGAATTACATGTTTTGAGGTCCCAAAAGTTGTTTTATGAAATTTTTTCAATGATGTCCGTGTGTGTGTGTGTGTGTGGTTGGTTGTTGAGTGTGTATCCAAAATTGTGTTCACTCTGCGTTCCAGAATTTTTGATGGATCAAATTGATATTTTAGACAGAAATGGGCCTCATGGTGTAGATCAGTGTTTCCCAAAGTAGACGGTACTTTGATATCGGGGGGCGTTAATGCAAAAAGGAGCGGAGATTCTATTTCCATAAATTGAAAATGTTCATGCAATGTAATTTGTAAATTTAAGTGAAAACATGACATGTAAACTTCTAACATGTTTCATTACTTTACTTACAAATGGTTTCTTAAGATCATTTGTTTTGATAATTCATTTTTATGTTAAAAGTATATTCTCACCTAAGTTTCCTTTATTGTGTATTAATTCTTTTGCATAAATATGCTATGAAACAATACATCTATTGGATTCTAAATAAATATTCGATTAGTAATTATTTTAATTTAATTATTAAACTGTTACTCATTTAGTTATTTAGTCTAGGAATCTGATTATTATTCAAGGGTGTTATAAGTTTATGGACCAAGGGGGCGGTCACTCGAAAAAGTTTGGGAAACACTGGTGTCGATGAACGCATAAATATTTCCTGTTTTAAAAATCTGATACTTTTTACTGAAACAGGTAATACCTATATGAGTTTCGGAATTCGTACATTCCAAAATAACGAATGATAATAACGAAAAAGGAATAATAATAATAATAATAATAAACAATTGATATAAGGGAAAATCAATTATATTCTTCTTAAAACATGAGAAAACAGATTATATTCAATTTGCTCTTGACAATTGAAATGTTTCAAACTGGGTGGGATTGAAGAAAACGTACAAAGTAATATAATACTGTTATAACACTGTTATTATGCATGATAATATATTACATAAAAGACAATAAACATATGAAGTTGAAATTGTCTCATAAGATGATTGACATTGGTTATATTGGTTTAAAATAGTTTTTAGATCCGTTTCTGTTCTATGGTAACTTAACATGACATTTTCCTCACCCACAAGTTATCACTAAATTTCTTTAAAAATAACAGTTTTCAATATTAATTTGATCAATTTACAAATATTTTATAATATTTTTCATTATCTTGTTTTTAATAACAGATAAATAACAAACAATATTTAACTGTAATGTTTTCTTAACGACAGAAGAAAATTAATTATTATCAGCTTATCTAAAGTGAGTAATTAAAATAGGTATAATTATTAAAGTGTAATATAGCTTTGACTCAAATCTGATAGAGTGTAAAAACATGGAATAACTGATCATTTATTGTACAGGTTTTTGTTAAGTTATTGTTAAGTTCCGCGGCAGTGATTTTGGTAAGGTATTTTCAAACTGTCAATCTTGCTTAATAGACAAGTTTCCAACATATTTTTTAGGAATTTAAAAAAAAGTAGACTGTACTACAAGTTATAAAGATTTCAAAGAATATCAAGGTGATGGGAACTAATTTTAGTGGCGTTTACGACGACAGGGTTTTGTCAAGCAGGGGCAGCCGTGGGCAGCCTCATTATTGCCTCATGCTCTGATAGGTATTGTCCTAATCCCTATTGTCACCTCCCTAAAGTCCATCCTGGCGTTAAACAAGCAATACCAAGTAACCCACCAGGACACCTTTTAAACAACTATAGTGTAAAGAATAATAACCCTAAAGCTTCATAATGATCTAGTTTTGAAATTTTGACTCATAAGAAGGTAACTTTCACTTACCCAAGTAGAATTGATCATTTCTCTGTTACCTATAATTTGAATTGGTGCTATAATATTCATCAGCGTAAGAGTATAACTGGAAAACAATTATAAGAGTAACATTCATTTTACTATAATCTATTAAACCCTCATTGGTCCAATGTTTGAATAAATGTTTTCGCCAAAGAATTTCTTTTCTATTAACATTAGCTCCAAAATTTTTGAAATAATTACTTCGAACTGAAACTTTTATCCAAAATTCATCACAGATTGTTGTTAAGACCAAAGAAAAGTTTGACCCTGTTCTATTGTGAAAATAAGTGACATTGAAGAACAACACAATCAGGACAATTTACCGTTTCAATTCCCATTCAAGAGTAATTTTCACGTTTATACCAACCGGAATAAGCGGTCTTCGTCAGAAACAAACCAACTGGTTTGTAGTTGGGTTTTTGACTCTGACGAAGACCGCTGGTTGCGGTTGAAAGATCTTAGTTTTGTTTTCCCATTTCATTTGTGGTTTGATCATTGATTGTTATTTCACGTCTTAATGTGAAATCTTTTTAGTATATATATACTGAAGATATTATATAGTAACTACCAGATATTTAGTAGAGTGTTTTTAAATATCCATTATCATGTTTTTCACTTTTTATATCAGAAAACTGGAAAATCTTTCCAAAAAATTAACAAGAGTGGAAATAGATGAAAAAATCATGAATACGTATATATATATATATAATATATATATATATATATATAAACTTTAACACATAGGAAAGAACACAGAAAGGCACTGCAGAACTCACTTTGATATTTCAACATCCGTCGTCATAGGGGAGAAGTGTGAAGTACTCGCGTTGAGAGGCATACTACTACTGGCCTCCAGAGTAACTACTGGAACCACAACAATGCTGCCCCCCAGCGGAGGAGAGGAATAATAGAAATCCTTCCAAAATATATATATATATATATATATATATATATATATATATATATTTCAATGTAGAAAAAGAAACAATTTTGGTTGAATCGTCTTCAGGAGAGATAAGAGAGGGAAACCAAGTGCACTGGTTCAGAGAAGGTTGGGTCTCCAACCGTCTTATCTCTCCTGAAGACAGTTAAAACCAAAAATTAGAGACTATAAGTGTATACTTTTGATTTTTCTATGTTTTTTTTCTAAATTGAACTATATTTGTCCGTTTCGGTTCGTATTTCCAACGAAAACGTATATATATGTCTATATATATAAAGATTTCACATAAACATGTGAAATAACAATAATCAAATCACAATATGAAATGAGAAAACAAGACTAAGATCGTTCAACGGTAACAAGCGGTATTCGTCAGAGTTATATACCCAACTAGTCAGTTGAAAGATCTTAGTCTTCTTTTCCCATTTCATATTGTGCTTTGATCATTTACATATATATATATTATACACTTTCTTCGTTTCTGTATAAAGAATTGTGATTATATGATAGCGAAAACTGAGCATAATCCATTGATAATAAAATCAAATTTAAAAAAGTAATAATATTATTATAATGAACCTTAATTTCATTTGTTATCTGTACTCAGTATACTGAATCAATAAGTGAAGAAGGCAAATATAAGGTTACTGTATTTGTATGGAGATTATAAATACAGATAAACATTTTCAATTCTGTACATTGCAGGGATTAATATAGGGCCATATAGGGAAATTGTATAGGTTCTTAAGGTCATGTTAGTAAATTTATCAAAGAAAGCCACGTAATGGATAATTGACACATTTCGTAGAGACGTCAAATTTGGTGTGATGTTTTGATCTTGTCATGTCATTACCACGAGGGATATTAAAATAACAAAGTATTGAAAAATAATGTGGTACTTCTTTAAATGTAATCTACGGTATTCTACATTCATTACAAAAAGAAAACTGTTTGGAAAAGCTGTTTGGAAACTGTTTTAAAAAAAAACTAGTGAACAACCAAACTATAATTACACAACTATTTTTGTGAATAACTAAAAAAAAAAAAAAATAAATAGATTATTGGTGTTGGTAACAATTAAAGAAGAATAAAATATGGTACAAATTACATTCTCTTCCTCTCTCGACCACCGGATTCGGATTTTGTCCATCATACAGAGTGGAACTCATATACATTCCATGGCTTTACAATTAATCAAGGAAAAAATAAAAAAGGCAAAATGTTTCGTTCTTTTGTACAGTTTAAACTTAATTAAGTGATGACTCGAAAGAATATGTATCTTCACTGAAAGGTCATCGAATATAATATAAAATTTCATTTTCTTTCCAAGATTGTTTTGCTGGACATTTCATGTTTTAATGCAAAACTCGTTCTTCTTTCCAAAAACACGAAGTCATGAATGGTATAGTATATGCATTAACAACCCTGATATATATCAGGACGCCACGTTTGTATTTTAATCATATCTAAAATGTAGTTAATTTTATACTGCATACTATTTCAAGGTGATTCGAGAATGATAATTTCATAGGAGCCAACATTTTTTCTAAAATTATTAAATACTGTATCTTTTCATAAGATTAATTTTTATTTCTCTTTTTTGCATTTATAATATTTAGCAGCATTGCGATTAGGTCCCTCAGAGCACACCATGAGAACGAGGGTTATCTCAAGGGAATCCCAGCATCCCGTTCACGGCCTAACTGCCAATTTTTCTTTTCTTCAGAAATTCCCTTTTATTTTTTTATTTTTGTTTCTTTATTCGTAAATTTTAATAACTGAATTATCAATTTAGTTTATAATAAGAAATTAAAACTATTAAAAAAATTGTAAAATTATAAAAAAAATGAATAAAAACTGTATGAGGTAACATTAGCATAAAGTAAAATATAAGAAACTTACGAAAAGAAATGTAGAAAACAGAAAAATTATTTCATTACAAAAAAATGATAACTAGGTTGAGTACCATAGCATCACTTTTCATTTTCAAAATCATTTCATGCAAATATGAATTGACAAGAGGTATTTATTTCACTGAATCCTTGATGAAAATATTTTCAGGATATTTTAATTAAATTCAACATATCTCGTTTTTTTACTATATTTTGATGGCAACTCTAATAATTTTTTTCTTATTCTTGATTCATTTAACATTTTTAAAGAAGGGTAGCTTTCCTCTCTTATTAGGGCATCGAGAATTAAAAATGATGATTTAAAGCAATGATATATATAATTTTTTTTATATCTCATCCCAGAATTCACCATGATTCGGTGTTCTTCTATAATTTTTTCAGTATTCTGGAAAAAAAATTGCCAGTTTTTTAGAAAACTTAAAGGGAATTACTAGTTTAATGTGTTATGTTTGATAAGTTCATAAATCCAGCTACATTAATGTATTTAGAGTATCAACATATTTCTTTGGAAAAATTATTAATATTACTTTATTTACTATATCATGATATGATTAGGTCTATTTAAGTACTTTTAATGGACTACCTCAAGTCCATTGTCATAAATGAAAATTCAGAGGATCACCACAATTTTCAGTCATCCAGAAAATGTCCTTAGGAAGGTAGCAGATTTACGGTCCGTACATAATAATTTTGTTATTGGCTCTGTGTGTCTGGTAAGTTCAGTGAGGCGGCAAGGATCGATAATAAGGTAGGATGAAAGAGGGTGTTTCTAACGCGGACGTTGTAGGAAGGGGCACGTTCAACGCGGCCAGCATCCCTACAACTAATTGCCTTACATCCACCCTTGTCTACCACCTTGTAACTTATAATACATAACCTCTATCATTCTACACTATACTCTCTCCTTTATTTCTTTTTTTTTTAAGACAAAAGAATTTTTTTGTTCGGAAATATTAGTTTAAAAATAAGACAACTATACATGTCAATGATATTTTTATCACCTTTTTTTTTTTGATTCGTATCAATTCACTACCTTTTGGAATGTATGGCATGTTCTTCACTCAATTCTACTATAAATAACAGTATTACAATACTTACTAAACATAAATAAATAATTGGTATTATGCTTCAGACAACAGGAATAATACGAGCATATCTAAATATATTCTATACATGTATATTGTTAATACCACTGAGGTTAGTAAGATTTATATTAGAAATAGGTAAAACCGTCATACCTCGTAAGATGATCCTGGAGTTGGAGCGCTCTCAGACAAGCCTACTCCAAATAAACCTAAAATGAGTAGGTTTTTTGCGATCGAAGATGGACAACGTCTTACGTCATCTTACAAGATATGACGGACCTATTTCTAATATAAATATATTCTATTCATTTGTCGATTAATTTAATTATTAATTTAATTTATTTTATTTAGTTAATTATTTTTTAGCTTCTTATTTCAAAATTTTCTCTTGAATTGAATTTTATTGTTTGTAAAAAGTCTTTTTCTCAGTTTTTTCTTCTTGAGCTATTTCTAGTCATTTTTCTGTTTTCGTTCTAGCTACCTGAACATATTCTGTGAAACTGTCAAGTTCCCTTTCTTCTTCTCACCGTACCACTTCCTTGTCCAAATATTGAAAGTGAGTCCTAGTGTCTAGGTTTCATTCGTGTTTTTGTCTGTTACCAATATATATATATATATATATATATGTTGAATGCCAGATTAGATATTGAAAAAGACGAGCCAATCCCTGTTACGTATTACTTTGGGTACTTCTTATTGGTTGTGGGTGTTTTTTCAAAATTGGCTCGTCTTTTTCAATATCTAATCTGGCATTCAACATATAATAACGCACAATCCAGCCAGGAACTACACCCACCAGCTTGAGAATGACCGAGAAACGGTCGAAACCGGTCGCAACGACACGAGGAAGGCGCCACGCATTCTTCAAGAAAACACTGCAGTAAAGGGGTCTAATGACAAACGCCACACACACTCAACTTCAACTCATAATGCCCATAGCCCGAACCAGATTCTCAAGAGGAACTCTTCTGCGTTAGGACGCCTATGCCATTCCTGCCCTCTGTGAAATTAAAGTAGGGACTGCGAGCCCTCTCCAGGAAAGAAGGCGGATGCGGCCAAGCGTGTTAGGAAACCGACGGGGAAAGGTTCTACATACACCCACAACAATAGAATCTACAGAAAACACCAACAACCAGTATCTAATGAAATCCACTAAGCCCATAGTAAACACCGAGTTCGACGAGGTACACTTCCAAGCCAGGACACCAAGACCTTCATCCAACTCTATTGGAAAATTAAGTAGGGACTGCGAGCCCTCTCCTGGAGTGAAGGCTGAGGCGGCCGAGCAGACGGAGTGTGCTAAGAAGAAACGTGTTTAACGAAAAAACACCCACAACCAATAAGAAGTACCCAAAGTAATACGTAACAGGGATTGGCTCGTCTTTTTCAATATATATATATATATATATATATATATATATATATATATATATATATATATGATCAAACAACAATAAGGAATAGGAAAACAAGACTAAGATCTTTCAACCGTAACAAGCGGTCTTCATCAGAGTTAAAAACCCAACTGATCATTGATTGTTATTTCACGTGTTTATGTGAAATATTTATATCCTTTATATCTTTTTATATCTTATATATTTTATCCTTCATTTACTTTAATATTCTTAATCTATTTATTCTCTATTAGTCCAGTTATACCGTTGACCTTTCAACTCTTTTATTCTAACTGCTTGTTTCTTGTTCATTATTGACCTTTGACCTTCTATTTATATTAACCTGTACTATCCTTTTAATTTATTTATAGCAATGACTAAGCATGAGTGATCGATTTTAATTTAACATGTCACTTGGCCAACTCCTTTTTCAGTTGAACACTGTTAGCAGGAGGTTAGTTCGTAGGATCGAATCTCTCAGTCTTAAGATCGTGAATGCCGAGACTGCGGTTAATTTTAATGAAATCTTTATATATATATATATATATATATAAATATTTCACATAAACACGTGAAATAACAATCAATGATCAAGCCACAATACGAAATGGGAAAACAAGACTAAGATCTTTCAACTGTAACAAGTGGTCTTCGTCAGAGTCAGATTCGCGGAGTTGGGTTTTTGACTCTGACGAAGACCGCTTGTTACGTTTGAAAGATCTTAGTCTTGTTTTCCCATTTCTTATTGTGGTTTTAATATATATATATATAAGATCTTCCGGATTCTTCCGGATTCAGCTGCTGAATTATATCAACAAAACTCCGGTGGGACATCACTATTTATTTAATTACAATTCTTAAAACATGTTGTATAAAGAAGGTCTGCTCCATATTTATACTAATGTATATATATATATATATATATATATATATATATATATATATATATAATAGATATATGTATTTAGATATAATTAAAACAAAAGAATTCGGAAAAACCGATGGCCGGTTCAGGATTACTATTGTTGCATAAGGACTTGGTCGTCTCACCGAATGGAAGTTCCCATTAACCCGGGACCAGTCCTCAGCTAAGAGAGTAGCAGTTTTCAAGTTCACCTTCTAACTCATATACCTTACCTAATGGTCTAACTAACTCCTCTTGATCTGCAGACAACCTCCTGAGGAGGTAGTATTTCTTGCACAGGGACTCCCTAGAGATACAACCCTACCTGCGTGAGGAACCACAGACAGCACGAGTCCAACACCAACGGTGAGACATATGAAACCGGAAGGATATCCGCATGGGAAATGCGGATATCCTTCCGGAAATTAAATTTCCCCACCCCCGTGGTACCGACAATATTTTAAGAGATCTCGGCTCGAGGTCCTTTGACTTCAAATATGGTCAGTGGTCATAACATCTGTTAGCCAGTCTATGAAATCAGCGTTGCTCGATGACGGATAGGCACATGGGATTCAGGTCGTCTACCACTCCACAGAAGAAGAACTTCATTTGTCATTTGAAGTTTTGTCAAATTTTGTCAAAATGACAGAACTTCAATATTTCCACTTTTTCACCATCATGAGTATTTTTTTAAATACCTTCGTTCATTTATTATTTATTTTTGTTATTATTTACTTTATCGATCCTTCTCTCCTTCTCCGTAAGTTGGCTACACTGTTTTATTGCTTCTTCAAGAACACCAGCCAGTCTTTACCTATCTTCGGAGCGACTCATATTTATCTTCTTGATGATGAGGTCATCGAAATATAGTAGTGAGTTTCTGTGATTTCTTTTCTGTGTGCTCTTTTTGTGAATCTAGTATATATATATATATATATATATATATATATATATATATATCAATGATCAAACCACAATAAGAAATGGGAAAACAAGACTAAGATCTTTCAACCGCAACGAGCGGTCTTCGTCAGAGTGAAAAACCCAACTGAGTCAAAAACCCAACTTTTTATTTGGAGTTTCAAATTGTCAAGTACACTAAATAGCAAGTACTTTAAGGTTTTATTTGAAATGCATGTCGTAATTTTAAACCAATTACTAAATGAGCTACTTTATGGTCACCCACATTTCTGTCATCATTAATCATCTTCAGGTATTTTTACTTACCAACTAAAACTAGAAATGCAAATCTAATCTTTTATATATGCTACGCAAACATTCTAATTAGAATGCATTATAACATTTCACCTATATGTAGGACAACATAAATATATAAAAAAATCTTCTGTAATAAATTAAATCAAATAGTACAAAATATTTCAATATAGTGACAATATGATAAACGTAAAGCAATATAATAAATATATTACGGAAGATAGTGGATTTAATAATAGAATCCACCCTGAATTCAATAATTGAATATACCAGACAGTATTTCAAAACAGCTATTCTATATCACTGTTAAATGGGTAGTTTACTTTTTTTTCTTAGTTCAAGGTTTCAACTGAGTTCAGATGAATCGTTGACATAGGATGTTATACCCTTTTTTCTCGTTGTGAGCATAAGTTGGACGTTTAGCAGGAGGCGATAAGAAGGATTTTAGATGGTTTTAGATGGAGGGGCTGTCGGCAAGGGCAGAGTAAATAGACTTAGGAATTCATCTGCCGATAATAAGGGAAGAAGTGATTCTCACAGCTAAAAACGGCTTACACTAATATCTATCAGGTACAGACTTGAGTTATTATTATTATTTATGAACTAGCATTATAACAAGAAACTATCTAAATTCCTGAAGAACTTAACCAAAACAGGTGATAAAAATCAATATTTTATGTTATTTTGGCATCTGTATTGTTAAATTCAGTTAGACAAAATAAAGTATACAAAGGTCTACTCCGAGAGGTTTAAATAAAAACTTGCTTTAGTTCATTGAAGACAAAACCCAACATGTAACATTAACATATGCGTAAAAGAGATTACAGAAACTATTATATAACTATTATATATTTCGATAGCGTCGTCATCAGGTAGAGAGATAAAGAAAGTGAGTCACTCCAAAGATAGGCAACAACTCATATATATGTGTGATAAACGTAATGCCATTCAGCAGGATACGTTATGGCAAACTTAATACAACCACACAACAACAACTCAGGCTAAAAGTACTGTCCATGTTTTGCAAAGGTGAGTTATATTTGCTTCAATTATTTTACTGTTTTACTTATATATATATATATATATATATATATATATATATATATATATATATATATTGTAAATTTGGGGAGCAATCTGTTTCCCTTAAGATAATAGAACTGAAACCAAATATGAAAAACCAAACCACAGGATTCAACAGGACGTTAAAACTATATTCTAGAACGACGCAAGAACACGAACCAAGGTTGAAGGCCAAACAGATGGAACCTAGAGACATTTTATGAAGTTAAGTGGTACACCTGATTATGACAGGTTGCTAATACTGCTTCAAGCAAATGTTTATTTTGGCGATAGAATTATTTCTTGATGTTTTTGAGGATTTTGTGTTAATTTAAGAAATGTATAGTGTAATATAGTGGTGATTAGTAGGAATAAGTTTTTACAAATATGATTAACTCTGAAGATGGTCAAGGAGAACGAAACATGTCAGTTATAAAGAATAAATCATTTGGAGAACTAATGTATTTAGTACCAGAAATATTTAAATCAAAGGTGAGAAAACTGGAAAGATGGACTATGAAATTGATTCATGCCACTGTACAAAGGTCTTTCAACAATATATATATATATATATATATATATATATATATATATATATATATATATATAACACTATTTTTCTTTTTTATCGAGGTTTGGTCTAGCTTATAATGCAACACCTTTAAGCCGAAGTTTCGTCTATATTTTTAGACATCTTCAGGGCTACATCAATACGGAATTTAATTACAATAACATGGAACATAATTATATTACATTATTTAATTAATATACATAATTTATTAATACTAATAATAATTAATCTACATAATAATTACAAATAATGTAATACAATTATGTTTTATGTTATTGTAATTAAATTCTGTATTCATGTAGCCCTGAAGATGTCTACAAATATAGACGAAACGTCGGCTTAAAGCTGTTGCATTATTGAAGCTAGACCAAACCTCGATAAAAAAGAAAAATAGTGTTAAATATATGCGGTTGAGATAAGGAAAACATTCGTATATATATATATATATATATATTCAATTGGGTTTTTCACTCTGACGAAGACCGCTTGTTACGGTTGAAAGATCTTAGTCTTGTTTTCCCATTTCTTATTGTGATTTGATCATATATATATGTAAAAAGATTTCACATAAACACGTGAAATAACAATCAATGATCAAACCACAATAAGAAATGGGAAAACAAGACTAAGATCTTTCAACCGTAACAAGCGGTCTTCGTCAGAGTCAAAAACCGAACTGAAACACTAGATGCAGAAAACATCTGGTGAGGGGTTGAGAAGAGTGGGAGGGACTATGAAATTGATTCATGCCACTGTACAAAGGTCTTTCAACAAAATATATATATATAACACTATTTTTCTTTTTTATCGAGGTTTGGTCTAGCTTATAATGCAACACCTTTAAGCCGACGTTTCGTCTATATTTTTAGACATCTTCAGGGCTACATCAATACGGAATTTAATTACAATAACATAGAATTATGTCATAGAATTATGTCAAAATTCTTTCCTGAATATTTGACATAACGAAATTGTTATGACAAATATATAATGAAGAAGATTGCCTGTGGATGAGATTCGAAAACAAACCTACGTGTGTACTTCATCCCAGTACAAAGGATAACCTACATAATGGGTTATGAATCTAATGAAGATTACTCAAATGCAGAATTTCAAGGTCTAACATCCACTCAAAATTTGAAGTGCACGTCGTGACTAGTACCTCGAGACTCAAAGCAAACTACAGCTGACTTACTATTCTAGAGAAGATCAAGAATGTGTATCAAAATATGAGCCTGTTCCGCGAAGATGTCATATTTGAGGTGGAGACGTGCCAAGTAAAGAGAAACGCTGTATTATCAGCTAGATCTTTGTATGGATGGTGTTCAACGTACATTAAGGACATAATGTTAATTTGAATGCAATGAATTTTATTCAACATCCCATGGATTAATTCGTTTAGGAAAGGCTTAATTTGAAATGAAAAACCTTTATAGACAGGACTTTAAATATGAAAATATAACCATAAATGTCTTTTTCTAGAGAACATTAAATTGTTTTTCAATACTAACATAATTAATATGGGAAAAGAAAATATAGTATTTGAGAAAGTGAAAACAAAGAAGGTGGTTGGAATTTAAATAATAAAAATATTTAAAATATCTTAGTGCCATGAAAGTGTTGAACAAAATTAGATATTTTATAGCACTTTACGACTTTTTCTATATGTATACATAAAGCCTTTTACAGAAACTATCTACTTGTCAATAGGTAGCCTAAGGAAATAAGGAAATAAACACATAGTTACAAAGCATATGAATAGACCACAAATGACAGAAGGACTAATCTCAGGTGAAAATAAGGCATTAAGATAAGGGTAGTGTGACTTCCTCAACAAACCATTTGGAATATTTAACCTTTTTAATTCTTGCATAAATTAAAAATAATAAAAAAAATCCTATAAAATAATCAAGATATTTACAACACTATGGCCATCGCCTTTACAACTTTTCTTTCAACAAAACCACATTCACGTAATTTTATTGTATTACGTAACTTTATATTGATTTCATTATTATTTTATATAAATAAAATCTTTATTAATAATGATAATAATAGTTTTCAAAATAAAAAGATACACAACAAAACTTTCATTTCTCTCATTTTAAATACACAATTTTAAGAATTAAATTGAATAAATAAACGAATGCATTCTAGTAGATAAACTTGAATGAAAGTCAATCAACTATTGATTGATTGATCTCTAAATGAACTATTCATAACAATCAATATTAATAATTGTCATTTTAGAAATGATAAATTTCATTAAAATTAATTCATTGATGAAATATTCTGATGTACCTTTTTTAAATGAGTAACGAATCAGCTTTCCTGAATACGCCAGGAGCATCAGTAGTAAGATATCACTTACACTTATAATGATTTATGTTGATTTACTTATTGTGATGTATTATTTACCAAACAACATAAAAAATGCTCCTTGATTTCTGTCTGTCAGTTTAATCAGTATTTCGCTGCCTTTTATTTATTACCTGTGTCGCAGCCCGCCCTTTGAAAGTATACTCATCCGTATTCTAGGGGAATACTTTTCTAACATTTTGTCTCCAAAGAACGATTTCAACGTAGATTGCACCCTATATATATTAAATGTCAACTGAAAATCCAGAACTCCAGACATTATTAAATGTTTAAATAAAATCTTTTCTATAAAGGTTTTTCATTTCAAATTAAGACTTTCCCAAACGAATTAAGGGATGGGAAAATTCATTGCACGTTGAGCACCATCCATACACAGATCTAGCTGATAATACAGCGTTTCTCTTTACTTGGCAGGTCTCCACCTCGCAAACTTTACCCGATATCAACCTCAAGTATGACGTCTTCGCGGAACAGGCTCATATTTTGTTAAACATTCTTGATCTTCTCTCTTATGGTAGAATAGTAAGTTAGCTGTAGTTTGCTTTGAGTCTCGAGGTACTAGTTACGACGTGCACTTCAAATTTTGAGTGGTTGTTAGACCTTGAAACTCTGTATTTGAGAGCCATTTTTCTTTAGATTCAAATATACAAGGTTGTGATGAACTATGTATTTTGGAATAATATTTCTTTAGATTCAAATATGTAAGGTTATGATGAACTATGTATTTTGGAATAATATTTCATTAAATTCAAATATGCAAGGTTATGATGAACTATGTATTTTTGAATAATATTTCTATAGATTCAAATATCTAAGGTTATGATGAACTATGTATTTTAAGAATACTTCTTTAGATTTATAACTATTTTTTTAAGTTATCTATTTTCTTTCATAATTGTACAGGGAAGAATTACGTTTCTTTAACTCTAAACGGCTCACTAAATAATAATGAAATCTTGTTAAAAAAATTTTAACAAAACTTCGTAATCTATAGAAAAACCTTTCAAGAAATGTTAGTAACTGCAACCAACAAGAAAGCTATAAGAACTGAAAACCCATCTTGGAAAAATGGGTTACACACTGTAGTTTTTGGATTTGTTTCGTCAAAATAAAGTGAAACCTAATTCTTGTATAAGATTTAATAGAAGATATTTGAAACAGTTAGCATGATGTGTCAGGGCAATAAAATCCTAAAACTATAAAAAGGAAAGCTAAATAAGCATATAATTTATGATACTCGGCGAGTTAAAGGATAGTAGTCTAGCGAATATGTTGCAATAAATCAACGTGTAGTACCTTTTTACATAACTCACTGTCAGCCATGTAGTTCTTAGTGTGTTTAAAAAGTCTATGGGTATGGGTAATATTAGAGCACGTGAAATGGACTTTTTTGTTGTTTACGATCATACGGGTACTATTTTTATACCACAACTCCGTTGATTGAGAAAATATTAAATATTGCATTAGCTGTTACTTTACTACAAATATTTTATATCCAACGAGTAATATTGTACTAAAAATGATAAATTCTCTATGCTGGTAATATGACAATTTTAGACAAAGGAGAACCTTGGTTAAGGATAGAAGGTCTATCACAAGAGCAAATTGACGTTACCTGTTCCAGAAATGTTGGTTAACAAAATGAAAAAATCTTGAAACCATAACAGAATCACTTTGGTTTCGTTATTAGATATGAAAGGAGCTCACGATAAACGCCTTAAGGTAGGTGTGCCATCGTTCCTATAGTGATGATGAGTTATGGATACCCTACTGGATACTATAAATATTGAAGCTCTAAATGTTATCATAACTCTGGAAGTTATGATATTCAGCTGATCTTGCTATTGGAAGAAGAGAAATGATTGATAGTAATTCCTTTCTGATTGTGCAGCATGCTCCCCAAATTCTTGAAAGATCAGTAAAGGTAAATGACGTGTTTAAAATTCCACTATAACTGTCGCTACATATCACATGGATAATGAAAGTAGGTGAGAAACATTTTCTTTAGAACTCTGAATCTAGACTTATCAATGATACAGCATACTCTTACAGACTCTTCATATGAACGGCTAAATATAACAGATACAATTTCTAAGTATCTCAAAAGCAATCATCCGCTTAAACAATTCTTTAGTAGAACATTGGGTCTTAATACCAAATATTCACATTGGCTCTAAAATATTATAATTGCTACTGTTGAAAAACTATTTTCATCATATGCATCGGTTGTGTGATATATCAAAACAAGCTTATCTGAGGCAATGACAATCTGCCATATTCCCAGAATGGAATAATTAATAAATTTAGCTTTTTTTTATCAATGATGATTAATATACAGTCTATTGAGACCTTTAAAAATGGAAAGGTCTTTATGGGAGATTAGTTGTTTAAAAATCACAACGGAACATTAAACTTTGGTTATATTTTGCCACACACAATGCACTGTAATCTCATAAAATACATTACAAACGTTGTCAAAGTTTCACAAATATTCACCTCTATTAGAAGATGGATAAATAATTAACAATGAAACCAGTGTAAATAAGTTAACTCTCATCTGGGTACCAGAAAAGAAGGGAATACTGAAGGGAATGAGGCAGTGGCCGTTTGGAAACAGTTGGAGCTAAGAAAGCTCCTAAGGACTGGAGCTTTTTTTGCACAACACACCCTAGCTTTCACAGGGGTGAAATTGATGAGTGGATGAAGAAGAAAGCAAATACATGTGACCAAAATAACACGGTTCAATTTAGTTTATAAAGCTCATCGGAACTGACCTTATATTTGTAAAGAAATATGTACTATATTTTGAAATTACGGGTTTAATATATCTAAAATATCTATCCGGAATTTGTTTTTTTAACTGATTCTTCCGCATGCTGTAATTAATATCATATGAAAAATTCAGATCCTCTATCATGAAGAGATAGAAACACTGATGAAATTTGATTTGAATCTGTTATTCAGAAGCCTTGAAGAGGGTAAAGATTTTCGGTAATTCATTCCTAACCTAATACCAATACAAGTGAGAGATATTTCTCAAGGAACAAAAATACAGTTCATTAAACAACTTTAAATCTGAAGTTTAATTGAGACAATCGGAAATAGAACGCACAATACGACGGGTAATGCTTCACAACACACTAGTAAGGAATGATTTAGGCCTTCAGTTTAATAATAATACCATGTCAGATTCATCAATGACTTCAAATTTCTTATAACTGATAAAATAATTATTTCCAGATTCAAACAAATATATCATTATTGAATATCTATGAGTTCGATATTACGTCTACACAGTAGCAACATTAAAATAAAAGCAAAAATTAATTTAATCTTAATGACTTTCACATTATGTTTACTTATGGTAATAAAGTGCTCTTAAAAAATTGAAAAAAATTGGTCTTGCTCTTCTGTCTCAGGCAAAACAGGACTTAAAAATGATATTTCGTGATTATAACTGTTTTCGTTTTGTAGATATCCTGCACACAGACACAGACACGCATACACATGGATGGACGAATTCGCAAAACTTAATTCACTGAATTCAGGGGACCTGAAAAAGTGTTTTCGTTGAGAACTCAATTTCTAAATTCTTACTCAGATGTCCATCTTCCTATATTCCATATAGAAAATGAATGAAAGTTCAAAATATTGAATTGATAATAAGTGTCGAAACAGTAGTTTCTTTTTACTTTACTATAAGTAAAGTATAGTGATCGTGAAAAAATTCGATCTCGAGATTTTGACGGAATTACATGTTTTGAGGTACCAGAAGTCGTTTTATGACGTTTTTACGATGATGTCTGTGTGTGTGTGGGTGGGTGGGTGGGTGGGTGGGTGGGTGGGTGGGTGGGTGGGTGGGTGCGTGTGTTAGCATTGCTTGTTACCACGCTACGGTCCAGAATCTTTGATGGATCAAGTTGATATTTTACACAAAAATGGGCCCCATTTAGACGAAGATCCCTATTGTTTGGGAAGAATTATGCATGATGGGAAAGTCACTTTTTTTGCCAAAAACCGTTTTTTTTTAAAACATTTATTTCTCCTAAACTGATAACCCTAGAGTTTTGAAGTTTTGACATTATCTTTGAAGTTACAAATGCAACAAACGAAAAATATATTCAGAATTTTAAGACAACAGGAAATATTTTTTTTTCAATAAAATGTAAAAATTTTGACTTATAATTCAATCTCAAACCTTGTGAGAGCGATACAAGCCATACTGTTTCACGGACAAGAATGAAACTATGCCTACAAATAGAACATTATATGGCGAATGAATTGAGATATTTGTTTTTGAAATTACTTTCGCTAAAGGGGCGTTACAGTACGATTTGTGTTTTCAGAAAATGATTTTTTGACGCTAAACGGCTTGTTAAAAAAAAATGAAAATTTGACCAAAAATGGAACAAAAAATTAGCAATTCACAAAAAAAAATTCATGAAGTTTCAATTACGGGAAAGAGCAATAACGATATAAAAACTGTTTGTTTATTCTAGACTAAGAGATCACCTGCTATACTTGTCGAATTTTTTGTATTTTTTTACATTGTTTACATTGACTTAGAAATTTTTTGAGCGAATCCACTGAGATAAAATTGATGTTTCTAATGGAAAAATGAAATTATATTGTTGACTTATAAGAGATGTAAGAGGAATAATATTGTGCAGGTAAATGATAACACTCATTAAAAAAAAATTCCTATATATGTTATTTGACAAAGGGGAAGGAAAATGATCTTATTAAATACTAAGAAGCCATAAAATTCCCAGTATAATAATTCTGTTAAAAACCAAAAATGTAAAAGATAATTCAAAATATAAATCTTTTGTTTAGAGATTAATAACTGTAATTATCGTACATCTTTAATTAACAAATCACCTTAAAACAACATTTTCTTCGCTGTTTAAGAAGTTTTTCAGAGAAAAAAAGGGTATTTTACTGTTTCAAATTTGAAAATTTTACATTAATATTCAATGTAGAAGGATGTCAAGTAAACGATGTAAGAAATCTACTGGCTATTTGAACAATAGCCATGTTCTCTTGTAGGATACTATTTCGTTTCAAGAAATGTTCACTTTGGTTTTTCAAAAATGTTATTACTGCTGTAGTTATACTAATTAAATTATTTGCAAATAATAAATTATTTGTGATGTACAAAAATAAGCTTATAAATTGATATGTCCTTCAATCACTATCTGTACTACCTCAGGAATGACAGGCTAATAATTATATCCCATTTAGATGTTTACGTTATGCTTAAATGAGACGTTATGTTTTATATACTCAAGAAATTTGACATTAAGTTACTTATAGTAAAGTAGAGTGTAGGCCACTCCAGATTTTTTATTTATAATAAACATTTATTAAAGAATAAAATTAAATGTAAAGAAAGTATAAGTTGAATGGGAATAATGAAACAACAGTAATATAAAAGGTTGAATAAAAACACAAGGAGTAAAAGGTGATAAGGTGGAAAGGATAAGGGTTTGGGAATGCTGGGACGTATGTTATCAGTCCAATTAAATTGACAAAGGGTAATGAACTTGTACAATGCGGGCTTGGATCAACCAAGCGTGGATAGTTCGCAATTGCGAACACTGTATACATAACTGACTTGACCAGTTTCAAACTTATTCCCAGTTTCATCCTTCCATTCATATTAGAGTTCTATACGTGGATTTTTATCTAATTTAATTAGCATAATAGCAAATGACGAGTAAGAATGTTCCAGACATGTGTATAAAACTGTTATAAACTAAATAAATAATACTAAAAAATAATACTAATACTAAAAAAAAAAAAGATTTGTAACGTATTTCGTGATTTAGAATACTTAGTATTCCGTTTTAGAAGATTTTTTTTTTTAATAGGCGCATATTATCTACAGTTGTTAACGCTATCTCAACAATTTTGCAATACTTGAAAGCCCGGGGATTCAGCCCCTTTCTTTGACTGAGCCAAGTGACTTTACAGACCAAGTCGATAATCAAGCTCGTTTAGTTGTATTTTTAACTTAATGAGCACATGCTTAGTAAATGGAGAGCTCATATATTCTCTAGACAGTCTTGTCCTTTTCTTGATGTTCATTTTTATGCGTTTATTGATAGCGGCAAAATATGTTGATTTTTGAAAGCCTATTATTATGGCCTGAATAGAATACGAAAACTGTCAAAGGATACATGAAGTGAGCAAGTTTGTATCCAAAAGATCGTCATCAATGGTAGAAATATACTCGTACAGCTAATTCGATTAGTTATTACGGAAATCAAGTATATCTATTTTACTCAATTCCTTAATTTTAATAACACTACTAAAATGACCACATTAATAGTACCATAGAATGAAGAACGTAATGTTGAGTTGAAAAAGAAATAACAGGTAGCAGGTTAAACAGTTTGAAGGATGTAAATATCTACTCATAGATGCATGTTGTTTGTTTAGCAGGTTTTACGAGGAATCGGGTACCAGGGAAGGGAATAGGGTCACAAAACCTCCTACACTTCATGTAACTGCATTATCATTTGGACTGCAACCATTGTGATGTTTTTTACGTACGCTTACCTTCCACTAAGCTAAGCTTGCGTATAAATAATCCCAGGTCTTCCGTTGTGGTGACTTTCCCGTTGCCATTCATGTGAGCTCTCAAAGACTCAATTTTAATAACCGTCTCCTTGTACAGGTTCTTAAGAAGATTTCTGATCCCAACACCAATATCACTTTGACAGCTCCAGAACAAGCGCTTATTTGTCTCCTCAGCTTCACTTTGTAGGTTAATTGTTCTTTATTATTATTTATTTAGTTGTTTTAAAAAATAATCTTAAAGTATTAATTTTTTCATTACTATAAGCAAAATATACTGATCGTAAAAATTTGATCTCGAGATTTTAACAGAATTATATGCTTTGAGGTCCCAAAGTCGTTTTATGAAGGTTTTTCAATGATGTTCGTGTGCATGGCTGGGTGTGTGTGAGGGTGTATCTGAATGTGTATGTGTGTGTGTGTGTGTGTGTGTGTGTGAGTGTGTGTTGTGTGGGTGTGTGTGTTTGAGAGTTCGAGCGTTCGAGTATGGGAGTGTGTGTGTGTGTATGTGCGTGTGTGGGTGGGTGATGAATCCAAAGATTTTAGTCACGCTACGGTCCCTAATCTTTGATGGATCAAAATGATATTTTACACAGAAATGGGCCTCATACTGTAGATGTACTGCATAGTTTAGGAGCAATTATGCATAATGGGAAAGTTACTTTTTTTACCAAGAATGTGTTTTATACAACTTTTATGTTCTCCTAAAGTACTAATTCTGTCAGAAAATTTTGGCATTATATTTGAGGCTACATAAAGAAAATAAAAAAATATCCTCAGATTTTTAAATCAACAAGAAGCATTTTTTTAATGCAATGTAAAATTTTTCACTTATAATTCAATTTCAAAGCTTTTGAGAGCGATACAAACCATATTGTTTGACGGATCAAAATAAATCTATACCTATGAATAGAACTTTACGTGGAGGATGAGTTGAGATATTTTTTTTTTTCAAAATTAAATTAACCAAAGGGCCTTTTGAATACATTATCTCTTTTCTGTAAATGTTTTTTTTTTGCAAATCTGTTAATTAAAAACAAAGAAATTTTGCTAAAAATTGTTCAAAAAATTTAGTAGAAAAGAAATTCATGAAATTTCAATTACGACAAAGAGGATAAAGCTATAAAAACTGAATATTCATCCTGGACTAATGGTTCATTTGCTACACTTGTATTTGGTAACATTTATTTGCATTGTTTACACTGATATAGAAATTTTTTGAGTGAATCCACTGAAATAAAGCTGATGTTCAGAGGTTTAAATAAAAATGTTTAAATAACTTAATATGAGTTGTAAAAGAATATTCTTACATGTAAAAAATCAACGCCAATCAAAGGTATAATTTCTGATAGATGGTATGATGGATTGTCTGACTAAATGCTCTAATCAATCCATATCTTGTATCCTTGAACAAAACTTAATATCAGATGCAAATTTTTTTGAGTTTATGAATGAATGATAGTATATTTTGGTATGATTGAAGTGTGAGGAATGGACTCTTTTTTTAATAAATAATTTTTTATTTATAGTTAGCGTTTTAATAATTTTCAATCTTTCTTTATTTATTTAAATGTTTTTAATTTGATTTATTTTTGTATTTATTTAACAAATAAATATAAAATGATTTTATTAATTTTTCTTTATTTATTTATGTCAGTGTTTAACTTATTATCCACACCCCCTCTCTCCTTAAGCTGACTACACTAATTGAGTTCCTCTACAATGAGACTTCACTTTAACCCTTTCTTGTCTTCAGAGTGACTCACATCTTTCTACCTGATGACGAAGCAGTTAAAGTATAGTAGAGAGTTATTTTGATCTCTGTTATGTGTTCGCTCTGTTAGTTTAGTTTATGTAGCTCTTGGAATGGTTTTATTTAATTTCATCTATATATACCAATTAGATGAAACATAACGACAGTCGTTATAAGCCTTTGGAGCGATTGACACCTTCCTGATGACGAGGCCATCGAAATATAGTAGTGAGTTTCAGTGATTTCATTTCTATGGGTTCTTTTGAAAATTCTAGTTTATATATATATTATTAAAATAAGCAGTAGCTCCTGCATTGACCAATTTCTTGTTGACACTTTCTAGTTTTCTTTATCACTTCTGAGACCCTGGTAGCTTCCAAAGAAGGTTGGCGAAAGACATTAACACGTACAATAAACTTGAGGTGAACCACGAAAACACTCGAATAAACCACTTTTCGAAAAAACCGTTTTAATCACTGAAATAACTATAACTAAAAGAACAATACATACAAGCTTTCGGCCGTCATTCGCCATCCTCAGGTACAAACTAAAATTAATTAAGGCTAATGCACTGAAGTTAAAATAGAATAAAATATTTGAACGGTGTCTACGCAAATACTGTGTGTATTTGTAAATACACCTGTGCTTTAGGAAGTAAAGCTAAGGTAGGAGTGAGGGGAGGGGGAGGTATGCATGGTGACAGGGTCGGCCAAAACTACCTGTGGTCCATTCACCTCCTCGTCTCCCTTACAATTTGAAACTATTATCAAAATTCTTGAAACTAGGCACAGAGTTGAAATCGTTACTTTGGACATTTAGGCTAGGGTTATAGTCTTTAATATATAGAGCCTCCAGTATATATAACCTGCTAGGCTTATGGTACACTTGTAGTATGGAAGTGCCCTCACCGCATAGTCTCACCGCAAAGTGATAAGAAAACTAGAGAGTGTCAACAAGAAATTGGTCAATGCAGAAGCTGCTGCTTATTTTAATAACATATGCTTAAGGGAAGACCTGCTGCCATTGTGCACAAATATATATATATATATAAAACAATGAATATTAAGTATCAAATAATAAACTTCGCAGATTGACTCACTTTCTCCGATATTTCGAGAACTGTCGTCATCAGGTAGAAGTAGACTTCTCGAGTGGCACCAGCTAACTGAAGTATCCAGCGATACGAACGTGCCTTGGGTTTCCTTCTCGTTTTCGTTTAGCCTGTTGTCTCTGGACTGCCAAACCCACGAATCAATAAGTGTCCAAAACTTCATCAGTATATGAAACCTTTAACTTCGGCCGCTAGGGAGATGTTCCCCAGGAGAAGAAGCAAAAAGACACACTCGATAGTTTCTGTGTGCAAATTCTTAAATGGAGCACCTGGTCTAAACATCATTGTTACCTTAAGGGCTTCTCCAGGGGCACATAACAGTCTTCTTGGTGTTACTTCAGAACTGAATTCTCAATCAATTGTCAGTTCTTTGTTTCTTTATTTATAATGTTTGTTTTTTCATAATTTTTATTACATTTATTAATGTATTATAAATCTTACTTCATATTTTGGTTTCTGTCTTTTGTATAGTTCACTTTTGACTAATTGACGAGGAATCTATAATCTATGAAGAACTGAGTTTCTACTGTGTTTTCCTTTCTCATTTATATATATGAACAAAAAAGAAACAGTCTATAAGGATAATTAGTCAAATTGTACAGAAAGAAGGGCCACAACTAACTCCTATATTACGACTTTTGTCGTCATCGAGATAAAAGTGGCCTCACCCAACCGTCAGCCAAAGACTCTTTAATCAAATACAGGTCGTTACCTGATGGCCAGGTGGGGCACTTTTAATTTGGTGACAATGAAATTCAAAGGACATAAGTGAACATGCCAGTTCTTTTTAAGTGGCGTATATATATATATTCCTGTATATCAGTTTCTCAGTAGAGATACTGAACATGTAAAAGTGCCATATCACTTTTTTCTATTTGGATAGCTTGGACTACCACGTTGTTGCCGCCGCCTCTACACGCCACTGATTAAAAAGGATTAAATGGATCCATATGTTCAGCAAGTGTTTACAATTCTGTTAGATAAGGAGGGAAAACAGCTGTTGTTGAAATGCAGTTATTTGAAAACTGAGATTTTATCTGATTATAAAAAAAGTATTTCAACCATTTTCATCAGATCCATATGATAGTATTTGGACATTATATAATAAATAATTAATCTTTTTTTACAAAAAATCCATACCCTATTGATATAATAATTTTAATGTTAACAATATATCAAACCAGAGTATATTTAAATATATAGTGAGAATAAAGAGTTGATAAAAATCATTTATCGTGGGCAGAAGGGAATACGTGTTCTGACAGCGATGGAAGGAAAAGTTAATTACTAAGGTGATTAATGCAGAGAGGAAGGGGCATGTTAGATGGACTCCAGTCATCTCGACTGCGAAACCTTTCAGAAGAACTTTTATAGGTTTTACCAAGGTCTTTACTCCAGTTTTCATGACATTCATTCCTGCCAACCAAACGCCTAATACTTCTTTAGTCAATAAGTTAACTTTTACTTAACGAGTATTACATAATTATTTCTTTTTTTATAATGAAAAATACAAATAGAATGAAGTTAAAAGATTAAAAATTAATAACATCTATAGATTAAAACTAATTTTTAAAAAAGTTAATGCCATTTTACTGCTTCTTATTAAGTGATGTAAACATTTAATGGAAAGTAAAGTGATATAATGACGGAAAACAATACAAATGTCGAACAACAAAGACTGATTACGATCACTTTAATGACACTAATTAAACAAGTTACCGTAAGAGCATTATTATTTTATAATTCAACAAAGGCATTAGAATTCATGATATGAATCGTTTTATATTCGTGGTCACGAAACGTCTGGATTATGCTATCAGATACCTGAACTCCTTTATGTCTTTACGACTCTCCAAATACACTAAATTCAAGCCTTTTATTTATATAGATTGATTTCAGCTATATTTGCCAGTACGAGTTTTATCACTAAATAATTTTAATATAAACTGTGTCATATTTATTAATATTTAGTGATATATCAGCATACCTCGTATACTTGAATCCTCGTTCAACCGGTCTCAGAAGCTAACGTCCAAGTGATCTTGAACTGACCAATCCAAATGACTTATTAACCTTAATCTGTCTCACATAAATTATTGTCACATAAACCATCACATTTTGCGCACTCGTCTCAAATTTCAACAGATTATGATCAGATCTGTATTTCGGAGTTTACTGACCTCATCTAGTGTTCTTCAACTTCATCACTCAGAACGTTAATTTAATTTGAATCTGTCTCATATATATTTTAGGAATATACCAGCATGCGTAGTGAACTCATCTAGTTCAACTGGTTTCAAATGACTTTCAAATTTTGGAGTCTCCTCTCATGATCTGTGTACGTTCCGCTGTCTTCAGTAGGCAGTGTTTCATGTCAGTTACTAATTCATTCTGTTTAATAATATTAGACAGAAGTAGTAGTAGTTTAATAATATCATATGTGGTACTTCTTTGGCATAAATTATTTTCATGTTTTGTCTTAAACAAAAAACAAACATCTCATTGCCAATAAAGAGTGACAACACCTAAAAAAACCCTAGATATACCAGAAATCTTCGGAAATGTATGTGCTACGAAGTACTTGGGTGTGCAGACAAACGCACGGAGTATAGCAATTTATTACTGTAACCGCTAATTCATGTTGGACTAACAACCTACTATTTTATAAGTTATTTATTTTTGGATATTACAATGTAATTATTTAGGAATTCATTTTGAACAATATCTTTTACACATATGTACAAAGAATTTATAGAAAACCCAAATGCAACCTTTGAAAAATGTCTATCAGTCTGTTGGTTTGTCCGCAAAATGTTGTCACAAGAAATTTCAGTCACCATGAGACGTAGCGAGTTGAAACTTTGACACTAGATTTAATGTATGTCTAACTTAAAATCTAAGCTTTCGATGGATTAAAAATTCAACGTAGAAGCGAAGTTCTAACTTTTAAGCCGTGTTTGGCTAGCTATACGAACATGTTTATTTTGAAAATATAAAGGCATAGCAAGTAGATATTGTTAGTTCATTTAAATTTCATTTGCATTTAAGCTGCCAGAAAGAGATGATTAACAAAGTCTTTCCTAGAGTTGAAGATTTGCCATCTATTTCAAATATCTGGCTTTGTAAACGAGAAATTCTCACCCTACAAATGAGCAGGCAGAAAAATCAATAAACAAGTTCTTATGCTATATCAAGCTGAGGAAAGAACTTCTAAGTCAGTTAACAGGGTGATTAGTGATGGAAGCAGTTCTTTATCCAACTGAATTTCATGACTCCGTGACTGCTCCTGGATTGCCTGCTCATGAGTAAAAACTTAAAGTAAGGGCACGAATCATGCTGCGTTTTAGTAGCAGCAACAAATTTCTTAATGCAGTAGAAAGTCACAACAGGAAATTCTATCTACCGTAGGAGTTGAAGCGAGCGAGACCAAGTTTTTCTCACATTCAACTGTTTGTTCTTCCACTAACCTAAGGCCAGACAGCTAATGTGGTGTATACAGAGGCATTTGATTAACACTGTACTAATAATGATATTTTCTGCTATAATTTCTAATGATACTTTGGAAAACCATGTATCATCTCCGAATTTTTGTATCATCCCCAAAACTAGACAGGCAGGTTTGCTAGTAATTTATAAACCACATATGAGATACAGATAACAAACTAATGTTAAAATAAAATTTGAAATTATTTTCAGCAATATTAATGAAACTTATTTAAGAATTCTTACCATTGATTTTTAAAAGAACAATAAAAATTAAACGTCAGCAGTTAAAAAAACGATATTTCAAAAATTTTTAAAAAATTAATATAATAATGTATAAAATTCGTGAATTTGTTTGTTTGTTCACCTATTTTACGTCGTGAACCTATAGAAACCTGAAATTAAATATATATTATTTATTATCTGAATAATGTTAAATAAAAGAAAACTATCACTATATTCCCAAAATTAGAACCAGGGTAGGAAGTGTCTTGCGTGCTCGCCGATGACAGTAGTGCAAATATATTAGAAATAAATGTAACAAAAAAATTTTTGAATTTAAAATTTGAATAATTTAAACAATGGGAATAAAATGAATGCATAGAGCCAGAGTAACCCAGAAGCTTGTGGGCTTGCTGATGACAGTAGTGCAAATGTATTATAAATAAATGTGACAAATATATAATAAACTGTTACACTGGAGATTAAAAATGAAAAATTTTAGAAACAAACTGCAATACACTGTCAAATAAAATATGAATGTTCTAAGGTAATATTATAAAGATACATTCCTTTCATTAATGTTATTTTATGTTAGGTAAATAAATTGAATATTTCAATTTACAAGTTTTGTTTGTTTTAAATATATTTCATTGTGTATATATCTTGAATTGATGTATTATTTAATCATGTCATAAAATTTTTTTTTACTTTTAAATTATATTTGTTTTTGCTAAATATACTTATTGTGTATATATCTTAAATCATGTTAAGACTACTATATCAAAATCTTGGGTGATATAAGAATCTGTTTTCGTGCCTTAATAACAAGAAACAATAATTAAAATTATCCCTGTCAATCATGTTCAGTGAATTAATTTCAATACCTATTGTTATGATTTTTGAGTGACACAAAGAGTCACGGGAAGTCTAGTAAGATTATAATATAGTAAGATAATTATAAGACAAGCTTAATAAAATATAAGGTTCATTTTTTTTAAATAAAATCCAGCCTGCAAAGAATATTTCTCAATTTATAATGTTATGAATATGACAGGCACAAGTAAAAATACAATAAATATGCTTCAGGTTCCAATCTACAGGTATTTTTAAAGCTCTACCAGTGTGTAGTATCATTACGAGTATTGTCAGAGTCGTATGCTGAATCGAAAGAGTATCTAGCTTTTGTAAATTATGTCAAGTTCGTGTTAAGAAATTCAATCATCTGTCAACTATTGAGTGCCTCACCAATCAAATTTGTTCATCATATAAATTAAAATCTGTAATAATAAGAAATGTTAGAAGTGCAGCAGGATATAACTCTGACGATAGTATTCCAGGGATCTCAACATTTAGTCTCAGCAACGATAGTTTCGAAAGTGGTGGTGAACATACGCAAGAGCTTTTTAATTTCAGTCTTTGTTTTTCAAAGTCCAGCCCTTATAGTGATTTAAGCCTAATGAATTGGTCAAAGTGAAAGAAAGGTTGGCTGATCTTTAAACTATATAAACCACGTAACTAACAGCACGTGGTATCGTTATCCCAAACATGTGTTAACTATACCAAACATGTTAACTTCGGTCATCTAACTTGGGTACACGCCTTGGCACTTCTGAAGGTAAATATAATATCTATGTGCATTAAACCTTACATTCTTTTTTTATATTTAGATAATTCTAGATTTAAATTTAAATATAACCTATTTATGAAGAAATAGTTGGCAGCCCAGCTTTGTGTCTAGTAAATTTATTCACAAGGCAATTGTTTGTAGCTTGGGGAGCATATTGAAAATAAAGCGACTGACTTCAGCCATTGAAATTACACGATAGGGAGTGGTTAAGGGTTTTGTTAGGGTGAAGCCACACCCGTTAGTTACCCCAAACGTAATGCTAATGCAATTTCACTTTCATAAAATGGCTCTCAAAGTACTGGGTCTGATGAATAAACACCGTTAGACCTCTTGATAGTCTCATACTGTTTTTTTTAACATGGAAAACAAATTTTTTTCATGCCTAGAAAAATAATTATTTTTATTTTGTATTCATGTGTATAATCAATATTGGAAATTTGATTAATCCTTTAAAAACGCATGCTCATTTTAAACAACCATAATACAATTAATAAAATCATTTAATATTTAAAACAAATCTAACAAATTGAAAGTAGTCTTCATGAAACTTGAAATTAAATTCAATATGAAATATCCCGAAGTAAGAGAAGTTAAGGTAAGACCACACAAGACTTACGTTGATCTTGTGAGAAATACAGGCTAATGGGCACTCTTAAAGCTACCATTAACGTTCCATCATTATTCAAAATGGCGTCATTACAAACATATCTTTTTTTTCCTAATAAAACAGAATAGAAATGTGTTAAAAAGGTCCTAGAGTCTAATTGACGGCCCAAACCTTGCCCCAACTCCTTTCTACCTGCAGATTAAACATGTCAACCCATTTGTTGGAGCTCAAAAAAAAAAATCATTTTTGTAAGACAAGTTCAAACAATACAATGCAGTAAAGGGGTAGAACATTTCAAAAGTGGCTTTTACTGCTTTATTTAATCTTGGAGATGATATTTCCTGAAAACGCGACGGGCTAGACTATTTAAACTAGCGCCAGTCCATTAGTTTCATATTCATCAACTAAGTCCCCTTTAAATTAACAATCAACTATATAATATAACAACAATAGAATTTTCAGTTTTTATAGCTTTACGATAATCTATTGGAAATTAGTTTCGGAATTTATTGAATTTTGACAATAAATTCTTAATATTATGCTTATTTTTTCTGCATAATTGCATTGTTCTCTAGTTAGTTCTTTAGCATTAAAGAGCATTTTCTGGAATCATGTTCTATAACGTCCCTTTTTGTTAATGTAATGTTAAAGGGAAACTGTACAAAAGATATCCCACAAATCGCTATTTTCAGGTATATATAATTTCATCCTGATCCAACAAACGACTTGTGATTTCATCTGAAATCAAAAAATTTCAGATTAAATCATAAGTCAAAAGTTCTACATTTCATTAAAAAAAAAATGAAGATTGGTTTGACTTATTACTTCTGTCACTTCCATGAAAATGCCAAAATTTCGAGACTCTAGAGCTAGTATTTAGGAGAAAAGAAACTAGTAAAAAACAAATTTTGGCCAAAAAAGTGACTTTCCCACGCATACACACACACGCGCACACACACACACACACACACACACACACACACACACACACACACACACATACATACAAACATAAAAATAATTAGCACCATTATTTCTGGGTAGTAGTAGAACATGGTAAATGTACTTTTTCATTGTTTATGTCAATTGGACAAGTATTTGTAAACTATTTCTGGTTTAAATAGTTGCCTGTTGATTCATTAGGCATAAAATTGTGATTTATATATTCTCATACTCTAAATTTTCATGAAATTACTATTTAAGATGTGTCACATTGCATTAAAATCAACAATAATTCTATCAATAGTAATATGAAAGATGGAAGTAAATATCCATCTCCACAAGTCATAACATTCCTAACTAGATCGAAAAATTTTTAAGGCTTAAAACAATTACCCTTGACTTTTTCTATGTAAATTCGGGTTTTCATGGCAAATCCATGGTATCACTTAAAATGCTGAAACACATACATGTATTCATCCAGAAATAATATTTAGTGGAAGTATAGATTTTAAGGGGGAGTGTCGAAGTAATTACTAATTATCGTTTGGATTTAAAAAATGGAGCCACAGTCTAGTGTACTGAGGAATAAAATATAAAAAATTGAGCATATAAAAGTAAAATAATACTCATGTGACTACCTGTTAAGAAGATAAGACAAGGGAACGAGGTGGTAAGCCGTGAAATAAACTGAAGCTATTGATGAATAAATGAAGATGAAAACATGAGATGAAAAGAGCAGTACAACAACCATGTCCAATTTAGTTTGAAAAACGTATTCAACATGCACATACTTATATCTTCAACAAAATACTATTTCTTCAACGGAAGGGTTTATAAATACATTTAAAACATCTAACCCCAGACTGATTTCTGCAAGAAATCAATAAATGGCATATTTACTTATGCAAGATTAACATCACATAAATAACGCAATTATGAATAATCCAGACCCTAATATGGAAATATTTAATGGCATCCATCTGAATGCGAAGTGAACACCTTGATGAGGACGAAGATTTTAAGCAAACCATACCTATAACCAGTAAAGGCAAGAGATAATTGTTTAACAACAATTATCTTAGTCAATAAAGAATTAAAATCTAAACCTGATTTTACAGACTAAAAATGAAGCAGGATGGATTAGATAAGATAGCGCCGATCATGAGTTTGTGTCTCTTCAGTTTGATCCAAATAGGAACACTTCTCTGAATGCTCTAGATTAAAGGTATCAAGTTTATTATAACTGATTAAATGTTTTTAGCTACAACAAACAAAAAATAAGTTGATAATACTTTACCAGAATGTATAACTTACTAACCATAAGAAAATTAAAATAAAATCAAAACTCATTTGAATGTCGCTACTAGCTTGACATGACGCTTCCTTTTGGCAATGTAAAGTGTAGGGACTCCAGATTTTTTCCATGTCATCTCTATGTGAGGTTGTGTATACGAACGTTTGTTGTTACGCTACAGGCTACACTGTTTGATCAATAAAATTCATATTTTCAATATAGATGGGTCTTATAATGAAGATATATCCCATTATTTTGAGGGAGTATTATTGCAAGATTGGTAATTCACTTTTTTTGCCAAATCTGTTTTTAGGTTAATTTTTTTCACCAATTTATTACTTAATCTAGAGTGTATAAACTTTGCAATATTATCGAAAAGACAATATCTTTAACTGAGGAAAGCATCAGGATATTTAATTGACTGAAAAAACCAGTTTTGCAATAAAATTTATAATATTTTGCTTGAGAGTGATTGACTCTGGAAGTTTGTGGGTGCGATAAATGTCACACGGTTTACTGATCGTTATGAGAGTATACCTAAAAATAGTCAAAAATGTCTTTTTCACAAAATTACATTAATGGTAATCGGTTATATGGTACATGTTATAATTTCAGAAAAAATTTGTTATACTGAACTACTAATTCAGTAAAATTTTGTTAAAAAATGCTGTGTCTAAAATTAACAATATAGAAAAAAAATCGATTATCTGAAAATGTCATAGAGCTATAAAAACAGAAAACCTAACTCCTACTAATGGATTACCTGCTGTGCTTGTGCCATTTGTTTACACTGACAAACAAATTTTTCTTAGAATTTAATCAGACAGAATTCTTGTTTTAAGATTTAATAGAAAAAAAATGGTTTCATGATTTGATATTATATGTAAAGAGCAATAAAGGACATACATTATATAGGCAAATATCAAACAATCATGATTTTTATCATGCTCTCTATGTTAAATGATACCTGTAAAAATAATTTTGACAATTCTTTACATTTGAACTTCATAACGATAGTCACATTAAAATAGAACAAATACTCAATCGTCAAAGATTTTGATATACTTATAGTAAGACTGAGTGTAAGTTACTCTTTTTTTTTCTAAAAAGATATTTGTAAAAAATCTAGTTTAATTTAATCAGATGAAATGGGCTACTATTATTATTTTGTAATAGAGAAGGAGAGATGGACTGGCACTAATGAAGCCTTGACAAGGCCAGTCTGCGTAGCTACCAGAATATCATCGGCAGTCAGCTCGAGAAATCATTAATCACTGTTGAAATTCAAAGCAGGTGATGTGCTATATATAAGATTATCTTATCCGCAATTCCCGCCGTCTTCTTTCAAAGGAGTTTTATGTCACAAGTGACATGTCGACATCACCAGATAATATCTAGTTATATCTTACTAACAGATTATAGGCCAAGAACTGATAAAATAATCATTCTTTCTATTAGAAATCTTAATTTAATTTGAAACAATTAAGAAATATTTCTTCTGACTTAACAAAAATTGAATATTTTAATTCAAATTATTTTAATATAAATTATACAAATTAAACATGGTTTTAGCTGTAAATTAAATATCTAAATAAACTAATCAGTGGCTAGGAAAAAATTTGCACTTATTAAGAACAATAAAGTACCAATACCATAATGCAATACTGCGTTAAAACAAATACGATCAGGCCCACATGAAACAAAATAAACGACTTTGAAACAAATTAAATGTGTTAATTGAAACGACTTTTAATAGATTCATGTATGATGATTGTTAGGTGGAACTCTCTTCTTAAGTCTTAGTATATAGTGTTGAAGTAATTCAACCTATTTCACATGCAGTCGGTATTGAAGATGAACAGCGAAACGACTGCTACTCCAGTGTATCAGGTAAAGCCTTTACTCCATTTCTTAATGCCATCTCAAAGGTTGGCTGAGTTTGGTGGCTAGTTGCTGGTTAATTAAAAAGATTTACAACAGTGAGGATCACGGATTGCGTGCTTCAAGTAAGTCTAAATCAGTTTGGATATAAGTGAAAATATTTTTTTCTAATTTTTTAAAATGATGTTTGATGGATTGTTGAGATGTACAGATTGAGTGTTTTATCAGGTACTGTTGTTTAATTCTGTGTTTTTCAGATTAGCCGTTTATCAATATAATACACCGGACAACACTTGCGTCAAATATTACCACAGTCAGAAGCATATGAATTTCTCACATATCAGACTTTCTCACATAACATCAAGAAAGTCAATATCCTAACCAAATAAAAATAAACATCATTTAATCAATATATACTATTTTATAATAAATAAATCACATTTTAAAATTTACAGTCTTAGGTCTTTGTATTCATAAAATTATGAAACTATTTTGAAAACGTAATTGTATCATGTTTTTGATTAATTTCATTATTCATGTAGTTTAAAGTTCATTATTTAATAATTAAATTAATAGTTCATTATTTATTCAATCAAAATCACAATTCCACTTCCTTTAGACAAGGTGAACAAAGCTTGATGGTTGAAAAAAAAAGAAAAGAATAATCAAAACGTAAGACGAGTTTTGATCATGCCTCTGCATCGTAAATATTTGAAGCCTATGATCAGTGACGTTAATAGATGAAGTTAGAACTATTTGAAGAAGAACAACGCCCAAGTCCGTCGAACGACTACTGTTATATACGAGGTATGAGGGATCATCCTCCTATTAATATCATTTGAACCAGCCTCTGTCGTACTAACAACATCCATTATATGACCAATATTTCGGCAAAAGAAAAACGGTTTTGTTTTGATATAAAGTTCCATAACTTATCTTTTCTATGGTCCTGACCTAGAAACTAGATCCAACGATGGACTACGGAAATATTCTTGCACTATGCTGCACGTCGTAATTAGTGGTTCCAGATCAGACATCCACTGCTATTGCTGACTTGATATTATACTATAAGTAGAAGAGTTAGTCATATGGTAAGTAAGTCTCTCCAATGAAGACTTCGTATTAGTGGTCGCATAGTTCATAAAACTGTCGCTGGACAGTTTACAGGAGAACGTGCTGATTTGAATCATTTTTCAGATGAAGTGGTCAGGGAGCATTGAAATTTCTGTGTTGGAGAAGGTTGACAAAAAGTAAACCGTATAGTTCTGGAGTAAAAAACTGTATAATCCTTGCTCCAAAGATTACTAAGAATGAAGAAGACGTTGTTACCATTATTACTAACAACTGAAGTATTGTATAGTAAATGGCTTTATTAAATAATAAATTTGTTAAGCGCAGTCATAATTCAACTATTAATCCATCAACTGCAGTAACTTCCTTATAACTGGATTGGTTGGAATATTAATACTGCTTATGGTTTCATCTGAAAGTGAAATATACTTAGCATGGTGTAATGGCTATAGAAGTCACTTTTCTAACCCTTCGGTTAAACAGACAATATTTCATAAAACATTTATAAAGGTGCAAACAGCTGGCCCGATGGAGAAATAACTCAGTGGATTACCTGTTTAAATTGTTCCTCAAAGCTCCAGGCGTGGTGGGAAGAGGTTGAGGACTCGGAGGAGTGGGAGGACGCGGAAGAGCCTGAGGGCCCAGGGGCGGCTGGAGGCGGCACGGTTGCCGGAGGCGGAAGGTACACGCCCCTCTCCCACCCTAGAATGCCCACCTTCAACTCTTCTCCTTCCTAAACACAACCAGTTACCATTAGCAATTCTTCAAACATAACATCCTAAAAGTAAGACCTATTATTGTAATGAGGCGTCCGCTTAATGGACTTCCTCAAATTAGAATATATGTAGGATTAAAATTTAATCACAGGTAAGACATAAAATATATCAAACAATTTCCCAAAAAATATAGGAAAAATGAAAAGTACCCCGACATTATATAATAAACTTAGAAGCTTATTCTCGAACAATTCGAGAATAAGAATAAACGCGAACGTTTATAGAGCCCTGATAAATTGGAACGGATATTAAGCAAAAGACAGTAAGATACAGATATTAAATAGAAATGTAATTCAAATTTATTAAACTGATAATTTTGTTCATATTATTGGTTACTGAAGTGTTCAACAGTTCTTAAAAGTACAATATACTTGTAAATATTAAATTACATCAATCCTGAAACACTCTGCTGAAAACTCTTTTGTCTGCACAGTACAGTTCTCCATTTTCCTTTTAATTTGAAAATTCTGTCTGGCCAGATTTCTTCGGCTTCAAGCAGCTTTCTATTTTAGCCGAAGAAATTACTGTTGCGACTGTTCGGCAATGGCACTATTTATTTTTCATTATCCATGTCATTTTGTTTCACGCATTGGCCATTATCATTGCTTTTATTTATCACTGATAGAGGTGTGATCTGAAATATTCCATGGTCTCATACACTATTATAAATTTGAAGACAAAGCTTTACAAAAGTACCCAAGGCCACTGAGTTGCGATATTTCAAGTGTCTTTTTCAATAGCGGCACTGTACACTGGATTATTGTGCAAAGTGAGTTTTCTCTGTCAACGTCTTGGTTTAATTGTAGTTGCAATTTTTTGTTTAAGGTATAAAAGCGCAAATATATTTTATCACTTTTTAAACATTTTTTAACTTACAGCATAAATGCAGCATAAATACAAAATCAAAGCTCACCGTTTTCTTTTGAAGTTTTTCTTAAAATTGCTCCTATAAAAGCCAAAACAAAATTACTTCTTTTTATTCTTCGATGAACATCATTTGTTGAAACATGTTTCGCCAAAGTAACATATACCTTTCAAAAACCGGCTTGACTAACGAGGTTTTAAATTTTTTTTTTTTTTTTAGTTTAGTGGGAAGAGTTTGAGGCCTTGAAGGAGTGGGAGTGGGAGGGTAGATGAGTCCATATTACAAGCACAGTTCAAATATTATATTTGATAGTATTTTACAGTTCTTTTCCAAAGTTCTTACCCACGCATAGCTAAAGTTCTTACTGTTATTTTATTAAGCTTGTTTATTATACAATCTTTTTTATATACATATGCAGAAGTGTCACAGTAAACACATAATGACACCTATAATCAAGGAAATTACCTCTAAAAGTAGTAAAAGGAAATGAAAAAATATTATTCTCTTTTGAGGGCTACCCCGCTTTTAAAGTATAGGTAAAACAGCTCTTCGAAAAGAGGGTAGTACTCGATTGTTCTGAGAATTTGTCTTTTCTTTTACTACTTTTAATTGCGATCTCCATGATATGCACATACTTTGAAATGATATAGGGAGTTGAGACGTTCGAATAATTGAATATATGACTATGAAACAGAAAGAGAAATCTAACTCTCGCAGTTCTGGATCATTTCGGCTTGACACCGTCACCAGGGGAAAAGAGGGAAATTAGAAGAGTGAAGAAGACATGAACTGGTTTGCAGCCTTTTGGAGTGACACCCAGTGTGACAACCTTACGATCATGTAACCGTTAAAAATTAACAAATAACAAGAGTCATAAAAAACATGTTAGAAAGAGGGAACAAAATAATAATACATTAAAAAGGTGAGAATAGGAGCCGAATATATGAAAACCAAAATATTGTCTTCATAATCAAAAATCATAAGGAAATTTCAGAACTAGTAGATCTTTAAAAAATGAATGATATGTTTTATATTAGACCAGTACCTCACTTTGCGTCCTATTAGTTTTGCATTTTTTTGAAGTTGCGTCAATGCTTAATTAGTACTAATTTTCACTGCGCGTCGTTAGATTTTCGAGGTTGCGTTGTTTTGGGTTCGAGTCTTTAATTATTTTTTGAAATTTTCTTTTTTTTTCTAAAAGATGGGCACCACTTTTGTTTCTAATTGCGCCATGTCATCAAAACTCTGGGATTCCCTTTCAAGCCGAAAATCAACGCAATTTTAATACAGATTTATTTTCACTTTGTTTTGTTAATTTTAGAGTTCAGTTTCAATTATGTAGTATGTAGTATGTAGTATGTATTGTCCTTTTTGTAACGTTTCAATAAGTGTGTTGAACCTTTTTTTTAAAAGATAATAGTACATTTTTATAAATTTTTACGGGCTGTTTCTCGTTACAAAAACGTAAATTTTTTCCAATTTATTTATTGTCAAAGTTATATTATTTTTTTACATACACTCGTACAATAAAAAAGAAACTATCTGTTTCGAGACAAAATTAGATATTCTGCGACGATTTGATAAGGGAGGGAATGCTGTGGAGATAGCAAAGGGTGTTGCTCTGGCTGCAACTGTCAGAACTATTAGAGATCGAGAAGGGGATAAAATAAGGGGCTGCAAAATCTGCAACATCATTAGATGCTAAAACGATGACCCGTACAAGGAGTGCTTTGATGAAGAAAGTGTCCCAGGCAGGAGCTACGAATATCAATTGCTACAAGGAAATTTATTTTACGCCAAAAAAAAAGCTGTTGAGTAAACATTGGACCAATTTTTTGTGAAAGAAAGCCATCTTACAACAACAGCCACTATGGACAGTGATTATTTTTAATTCTGTTTTTCATAAATTAATTGAATAGTTTATTTTTTTTAATTGAATGTTTTTTGTATGTATGTAATAAAATTTTATATAATTTATATTTTCAAAAGTTTACTTTGTTCAATTTTCTTTTTTCCATGTAATCTTTACATGGTTTGTTATAGAAAATCTTAATTCACATTGCGTCGTTTCAATTTGCGTCTTGTTTATTTTGGAATGTACCCCGACGAAAAGTGAGGTATTAGTGTACTTTCTTTTATAAACTGTTAATTATTGTAGTGTTCTTGCTAAGATGTCATCAATAGTTGAAAGAGGGGGATGATGGCCCCATTAAACGTTATTATCTGGCGATATTTTTTAGTATTTTTCTCAAAATGAGTAAATATCACCTAGTAACTGATTTCAAAACCATGAATCATGTATTATAACTCTACTTTTTTCATTTTTTTTAGTAGTTTTTTAGAGAACTCCAAATTGCAAATGTATCAAAATTTAAATAAACTGGTAATAGTAGCATTATATATGAAGTAACATAAAGATTATTATACAGCAAGCCAGTCCTTGCTGAAATTTCCAAGATTGGGCTTTGACCATGAACCTTGGCGTTAGATATAATTCTATTGGAAAATCATTTAGAGATTCAAATTTTCACTATCATTTATAACATAATTAGAATTGCATAAACTTCAATATTTAAATCAGGCAAAAATATATACCAAACTGTTTAAAAGAGTAAATTTTAGAGATGAAGATTGAATAATTTCAAGCGTTAGCGTTAGATCCTAAAGTAGCTGCTGTTATATAGGCGCGTCCAGCAAACTGTTGAAGCCGACACTAAACTCAACAATCCAGATGGTACAAGGAAATTGGTCACCTGATTATTAATCTGTATGCCACCAATAATCATACTACCTAACTCTTTTCTAATACAACATTTTGTTCAAGTGTGAATGATATTTTTTTTCAATTCTGTGTTGACAGGATTTGTTTACATGTGAATGGCAATAAAAGGAAATGCCTTAAACTTTTTGATGAGAAGACTACATTTTTGTTACGTAGTCGATTTAACAGAAACTGAAAAAGCTGTGAAAACCATCAATACAATAAATTCAGGGATTAAATAGTAGATAGTTCACGAATATAAAAAAAGAACGAAAAGAAAGAAACAAGAATCAGTCACTTGTTTGGGTTTTCTGAACTAAGGAATGAGAAAAAATATTTTCTTAGCCCAAATAGAAATTAAATTACTGTTCAGCTATTTAATTGAATGTACTTTGGGAAATGTCTGTCAATATAGAAACATTTAGATGACAAACAATAGGAAAATAAAAGCTTTAGTTTTCTATATTTATAATATTTATTTATAATATAAATAAATATTATATCTAATATTTATTTATAATATAAATAAATATTATATCTAATAAATCTATATTTAAAAACTTTTTTTTATAAATATTTTAAAGGATTTTTTCAAAGATTTTAAAAAAATAGTAAATAAGTATGGAGTTTGAGATTAGTGAAAGTGATAGGGTTAGAATCACAGATTTTAATAAAATCTGACTTATAGTTCACAGAGTTTAATAAATAATTAGTACAAAGAGGGAGGAAGTAACAACAACATTCTACACACACCGTGTAGACCAGTGAGCCATCCATTTCCTACAGTATTTATTACCTCAATATTCACGGTAAAATCTACATAAGATTATATATAAAATAATTAATACGATACAATATAATCTTATGGAAAATATTTAAACTATTTATTTTTTTATTTATCATAATTAAAATTATAGTAACTTTACCAGTATAGCAACTTTTTATAATGCGAGAGAAACCGTAAAACTTATAATGGAACATACTCACAAACGCACAATAACAATCAAATTTACATTCACAGAAACATGTAAACTCACAATTAAGCTTTCATTAAAACTGCATTCAATATCATACATAGGACACGCCACCGCTCACATAATTTGTAAATTTAAAATTAAAATCCCAGTCAAGTTACATTCAAAATTATACTCAATGATATCAGTAATATGCAAACCCACAATTAGAGTTAAAGTAACATTAAGTAGCTCAAAATCATGTATGACACATAAACACAAAAGCTAAACTCACATTCGTACTTAGACTGATGAAGTCAAAGAATGAGGCTAAATACGATATTTCTAGAAAGAGTGTGGTTGAAGCAAAAGGATAGGTGACAGGTTTTTTAAACCGTAAAGGTAACATAAACAATTTGAGAGAGCTATACATGGCTAGAGAGGGCTGGCTGTATAAAAATTGGGAGGAAAAATGAAAAAGATTTACCAGAAGAAACAGAAACCCTTAGAAAGTGCTATGACAGTAGTTATTGTCAGTACTAGCACTAATTTATATAAGACACCGCTAATAGTTAAAGCATCCGTCCTATTAAATATAATTAACGAAGACCTGATAATATTCATCTGCAATACCAATCTCTCATATGACGACATTTTAGCATTCGTTAAATATATTTAACATTAGATTTCAAAATGTATTTCATGAATATTGATTTTTTTTTTGGTGGGACTGTTGTGAAATTTATTTGTTATCACTTTTTCTCTCACCTTATATGTATATATCAATGTTCAAACCACAATATCAAATTGGAAAAAAAGACTAAGATCTTTCAACCGTAATAAGCGGTCTTCGTCAGAGTCAAAACCAAACTTGTTATCAATGAACTTGGTCTTCTTTTCCAATCTCATATTGTGGTTTGCTCATATTTCACGTGTTTATATGAAATCTTGTTCTATATATATATATATATATATATATATATATATATATATATATATATATATACTTTTTCGATGAAAATACGATCCGAAATGGACAAATACAGTTCAATGTACATAAAGAAACATAGAGAAATTAAAAACACAAACTTACAGCACACTGGTACAGGGGTCTCCAACCGTCTCTGTACCAGTGAGTTTGGTTTCCCTCTCTTATCTCTCCTGAAGACGGTTCAACCAAAATTACAGACTGTAAGTGTGTGTTTTTAATTTCTCTATGTTTCTTTATGTATATAGAACTATATATATATATATATATATATACCAACTCATACACCAACCCACATACACACACATCATCAAAAAAACTTCATAAGAGGACTTCTAGGACCTCAAAACATATAATTTCGTCAAAATCTCGTGATTTTTTTCACGATAACTTTGCTTGACTTATAGTAAAGTAAAAAAGTTAAAAGTTAGTAAAAACGAAATATAAATGAAAAATAAATATATTAGAAGAATTGTTTAAAATGATTAAAAAAAATCATTAATAATAATAAAGAACAATTAATGATTGATGTCAAGCCCAGGAGAAGATCTAACTTGCAGGAGTTAAAGAACTTGCTCTTTGGGAGCCCTCAAAGTCATACTTGATGGTGGCGTCAGGAATCTCCCAAACAACCTTTAGAATAATGATTTCAGGTGTTTTAATGTAACTATATAAATATATTGTAACTATATAAATTTCATCAGTAAAAATAAACTTCATATTACTGACTTACTATGATCTGAGAAGTTACTGTTATTATTATAGTGAGACACTGAATATCGTTGGACTCGTGCGCACCTTTCTCATTGTGTTTCGAAAATCAACCTGCAATTCACATAGATTGTATTCAAATATTTCAAAACCGATTAGCTAAAGACTGCATTATTCGTATAACGTTAATTGCAGCAATCTAAATGGTCTATAAAAGAACAATTTATTTCTGGTTATATATTCTACATACTTAATGTTAAGATTTATTAATTTCCATAGAAATTTATGTCCAGTTGGAATGTACATTATAGACTAAAAGAGACCCAGTGATCCTAGAAACTTTTTATCCGCTGTCCCTTTACTCTCGTTCATCATTTCCTCAACTGTATCCTTTTGAAAGCTGATGAGTTTGGTGCAAAAACCGATCTACTGTTTTGAAGCCAGGCTACAGAAACTTTGTCTTCAATCTTTTGTTACCACTTCACTCCCTCATTCTGCTGTGCTTCATCGTGTCCAGGTACCCACCTGAATGTGAGCTTATTTTTACTGTTATACTATTAATTTTTGTCCTATTAGTATACCTGACAAGAGCCCTTTGCAAGCAATCAAGAAGCTTACAGACGAGGTCATCATTCACGATCACTCGACGCACTTGTAGAATATTTTATGATATCAGTGTATCTGACAATTTATAACTAACCTCAATAATCTGAAAATTTCCTTCATTTCAGGTAGATCACTAACAGTAATGTGATCAATCTGACATGCTATTAAAATTATAAAAATAAAGGCCTGAATACCATTTCAGATATCAAGGCCCTTAATGATCTTCATAAATGTACATACAGAATATCCGTCACTTCTATAGTTTGAGATATGATGTGACAAAATACTTAATGCATTCCAATGTGATTGACTCTAATTGAGATATAAAGTGGACAATTGCTGTTACAGACAGAGAGTCTGCATTTGTCATATGATATAAATAAATATTCCATTCATAGTAGTTAAGTAAATACATTTCTAATAGACGTTCCACATATATTTTTAAATTCTCCCGTTTGAATATTAAATCTTTACAAATGTAAGAACAATTGGAATTAGTTTTTAAACTAAATTGGACCTGGCTGTCGTTGCCTTTTCTTAACTTCTTTCTTCATGATTAATGTGTCAGTTACACTCTTGTGAAAGGTGAGGTGTCTAGTGTTAAAATGCTCAAAAATGCAGGATATTTGTATGGTTCTAAAAATTTTGAAAATTGTTTACTAATTCATTCCCAGGTATTCCCTTGTTTCCAGGGACTGAGATGAACAAAAATTATTTACACCGTTTCCATTATTGATATATGACCTGTCAGCAATATCAATAATGGAAAGAAGGTCCATTATTTATATTGCTCACATCAATAATGGACAGCTCTATCAGTATATATATCAGGCTAGAATTCTTTTTATTCACTCCAGCTGAACATTTCTGTTGATACTGACGGTTCGTGTAAAATAATAATCTATGAATGACGTTATGTCTAACCAACATATAGGTCAAATGGTTCCATTCTATAGATCTTCTTTATACCTCATCTTGCACAGATGTCTCTTCATTTGTAAAAGAAAGACAAAATTAAAAAAAATTGTAAAGAAAAAGAAGAGAAAAAAGAAAATGTAGTTTTCGTAACTCAATGTACATAAATATTGGAGATCATACCACTTTTAATCAAGTTAAATTACTTAAATAGTATTTACAACATAAATTTCTCTGTTATTCAGATCTTATATAATGTATTAAAAATGAGGCTTATTCTGTTTCTTGAAACCATTATATTCAATCTATTTGGAACCACTTATCATTATATTTCATCCGCTTATCATTATTTAACTGTAAAATTTTATGAGACTTGTTGTACATTTGATGTTTGGGTGCGATTCGTTTGATATACTTGTCCATATAGGTATATATAGATAAAAATCAGCAATAATTGAAAATGAAAATTTGATTCAATATACTTTCTGAAACCTATCATAATTTTAAATACATGCATATTATTATTACCACTGAGGTTAGTATGATTTATATAATTAATATGGCAAACCGTCATACCTCGTACAGTGATGTTGGAGTCGTTAGCTATTATCTAGTTTGATTTTTTCATATTTTCTAAGTTCGTCATACTGTCTGTCCAGTCGTCTTTTTATTTTTTTTAATGGTTTACATAAAATATCGGTTTGGTGGTTTATTTGTTCATTTATTAATTTACCCACATTTTTATAAAAGCTCAATAGGTTAGTTACTTAGTTGCGATTGAAGATGGACAACGTCCGAAAGCGCTCCAACGACTCCAACATCATCGTACGAGGTATGACGGTTTGCCATATTAATAATATAATAACATAATTTTAATTGATCCACATTTGGAGGTTTAAAAATAAAATATTTAAATTTAAGTTATTGTAGATGGAATTAATTTGCGCCTGAAGGAATAGATAGAATAATCAGAAAGCCACTCCTTGAAGGCAAATGTAACTTGAAAGTTCAACCTAAACATATGACGTTTAAAGCTATGAAACGATCAAACTATGTGTATGTATTATTCAAACAATGTACTTATTAAATTGACAATAATATTGTAGTGTAAGCTTTTAAGAAGTTATGACAGCATTAAAATATTTAGTTAAGTTTCTTTAAACCTAGAATCAAAGAAAAACTGAAACTATTACTGTATAAAACGAAAAATAGTATTAAAAGTATAAGTTAAGAGGGATTGCGTGAATACTTTATAGACCATTATAGATGGTCATCTTTAGAAAGTGTTGAACGTGGAAGATATCCAAGGCACACTGACTGATAATGTTAATTATAAATTACAAATTTGTGTTTCAAACATGTTTGTTCTAAACATGTTTTGAAAAAAAAATTGAATAATGTATACAAATTTTGTATTCCACAACCAATTAGTAAAACACTTTTGACGTACGATTATCACAATAGCTGTTATAAAACCAACTAAAATAATGAAAGAAATACATATATTTGAGAAGGATGCACCTGTTAGGTACAATTTAAATCGCAGTAAAAAATATCGCTAAAATTTAAATCGCTGAAGTTTCTTTGGCACGAAAACTAGAAAACTGTGCTCATTAGAACTGGATTTACCGATTATATAATAGTATTTTACAATACTACTATTGAATATATTTGTTAGCACCTAGTTTGTAGCATGTAGAGAAATAAAATTTTAAATATTCTGTAAACTAAGTAAACAATAAATAGATAACACATATCTCTAATTTTCGGTTTAACCGTCATCAGGAGAGAAGATAATGGGACACCAAACACATATCGTATACCTATATTGTTTAGTATAGGAAGACAACATGTTTTTGTTATCCTAATAAACAAAAGAATATACCTATTACCTAAAGTAACAGGTTTACCTATGGTCTACCTTTTGATATCACCTGGTCTGGTTGCATTTTGATATCACCTGTAAGTCACATCAAATACAAATGACATTCATTTACGAAGAATCGTATTAATAATTGACAATCATATTAAATATGTAGAGATTGCCTTAATCATGCTAAATAGCAAACTGAATAGTCTAATATTTTACTACCCTTTGTTTAATTTCTGTATCAACTTAAACAATGTTCTTTGAAAGGTAGTTAGTTTTAATCCCCTTCTAGAATAGTTTTTTAAACATTTTATTCTGAAGGGCGTTTGCTATATATATTGTTGTACGCTATATATATTAAATGCTAGCCGAAAGACCAGACCCACGCCTTTTTAATCCGAATCGAATAAACAGATTTCAACCAAATCTCAAAAGAAAAAAAACATTGTATCCCTTCAAAATAGGTGCAACAGTGGTGCGATCTATCTGTTCCACGTGAGGAGTTATTAATTTAAAAATGAAATTTGGATTGAAATATCTGATTTCAGAGTCACCTAATTTTAAGGTCACCCGAGAAAAATAAATAAGGTTTGGAAATTTGTCTGTCTATGTGTGTATGAAGGATAAGCCAACAATCAAAAAAGTTACATTAATAAAATTTCATATTTAAGTTAGCGTTAGCCCTTAGCCCCGTCACGATCTAATTTTGGGATAGATATGGAGTGATCTGCGTTGAACATTTTATAATTACTGTTCTGAAAGAGGTAAATTAACTTTTTATCTCACTGATTAAACTGGTGGATTGAAAGTACAGAGTTCTGTCTTGGTAAACAATAACCTAGCAAAGTTCATAACCTGATGTCTATCTATCCATCTAGCTCTCCTGCTAAGAAAGGAATCAGAAATTAATGGCAGATTCATTGCTGATAATTCGATAGATTTATACCTATGTGTAATAAAAGACTGAATTAAAATGATAACAAAAAGAAGAAAAAATTAAATAAGCAATGAAATAATATTTATAAAATTATTAACTTACTAATGCGAGGCTTTAAAAATACAGTAAGACTAATCCCACAAATACTACTTATTTGAATATTTTTTTTGTTGATAAATGATTTAAAAATAATAAATATTTTGAATTGTTTTCTATGATCGGTTGATAGTAGGATTCGAATAAGATTTTCAAATATTGTGCATTACAAGAAATATTAAGCATAATAAACACCTCGTTGGTGTAAATAGGTTAAGTCATAAAAGAAGTTTATACTCAAAGAAATATTGGCTATAAATCACTTTAAGATAACGAGCTCTGGATATGTTTTAAAGAATGAGGTAATTGATGTAAAACAGAAAATTAACAAGATAATATTTTTTTACAATGTTAGAGGAAGATGATCACGTTTGGCCTCTCGTCCGTGTGTTATCATTTAAAAATTCTATCGCCTTTAAAGCTTACCGTTATTCAGGGATACTGCAATTTACAGCAGATAGCAATAGTAGATTTCCCTATCAGACATTTTCTTGTCTTCTTAATAAATCATTTTATTTAATGAACAATTCTTGTAGGTGTTTAATTTCAAAATTACTACTAGCAATAAAAACTATTTTTATTGAGGATAGAAAGATAGGAATAAATATAGCTAAAATGTTTGATTGTCTCATAGTTTGCTGAAGAAAATAATATTTCACATAAAACCAAAATATCACGAAAAGTGAAAAATTGATATGAGTTAAAATTTTTCAGTCACTGATAATTATCAATTATACCATAAATGATGATATATGATATGATATATATGATATCATATATATATGATAAGTTCATCATATATTAATATATATTTATATATGATAAACTTCTTAATCTGGATATGAATATTATAATCTATATCAATAACATAGATAAATTCCATAAATATCAGATAATATGATATATGATGATTATCATTATGGATTACAAGCCTTAATGGGTAATTTTAGACTATTATGACAGAATTTTGAGTTAAAATATCTTTTAAGAAATAACTAATTAAGAATAGATTTTTGTTTGTTCCTTTCATTTATCCCCTAAGCATGGAAATATAAGAGTCAAAATTATAATATAAAGTACTTAACAGGAATAAACATTTTGAAATCCCGTGCGTTCAATCAAATAGGTTTCGGAAATTCTTCTGTGACTGTGTGTGTGTGTGTGTGTGTCATTGTTAGAGTTGTACATATGAAAAATTAAAGGATCTTATAATCACAAAAATTTTGATATTGACAAAACACTGGTATACCTGAGAAGAATAGCAAGCTTGTTCTCTATTATCTGGAAAAATATTGTATTTTTTGATTTGCTAGAAATCTGTCCTCCAAACAATTTTGTTTAAAATCGCTGTGGTTCTGGCATTTTATTTGACACCAGGGTCAGATTCGAGTTTATTGAGAAATTTTATAATGAACATCCACAAACAAATCAAAATTTTTTGTAATTCATTACAAAAAGTAGAACCTGGATAAATGCCCTGAGGCATTTCACCAATCATCCTTGCAGAGTAAATTTAAACAAATGAACAACAAGGTAAAAAGTAACTTGTTAGAATTGTCAATGTAGTAAAATTGGCAAATCTGTGCAACAGGCACAACCTATCTTTCTATCAAGAAGTGGACCTTACTTGTAGGTAAATTTCTTCCATAACCATCTGATATAACTTAAAAATGTGTTTATTTTTAATTTAGGGAACATTTTTGTTTACTATAATCTGCTCAAATTTTGTTAATGGGTAATTTTAGAATAGTACTCAGAAAGGGATTCAGAGTAATCAAGTAGTATTTCAAACACAATCTAAAATCAATAAGGGCCAAGTCGTGGGCTGTAATGCGCACAAGGGCCATTAATCAAGTCCGACTCCAGCCCTAACTTTTACATTACTCATTCCCACTCATCCCGCAGGAACTCTCTCTCTCTCCTTCCTCCCACAGTATTTTCTCTTTGCACCAGTTGATTTTCTTTTTCTAATAGTATTCTACTAGCGACAGACTTTTGTATTGGTTATTAAATTAAAGTATTTTCACTTAAAAAACGTATTATACGATATTGTCTTAGATAATATGAGATTCGGAGGAAATGTTTGAACTAGAAATAAAACATTTGAAATAAGCCTGTTTGAGAAATGGAATCTAGACGTCTTAGAATAAATGTGTAAATTGTGTTGGAGGGGAGGAAAATGTAAAATATTCGACAAGCAGCCCTTTAATCATGGTACTGTATCACAAAGAGCATGTTATGAAACATACTATCACTATTATAAATAAGGACTTCTTCACCCAACCTTCTATACCATACACTCATTAAGATGACAACATAGAGATGACAATAGAGAAAAACACTAAAATACATTCTCCGAATCTTGACGTACGATACTCTCACAAACACCACAATGTTCAGACAAGCTGGTTGGGTGTTTTATCCCAGAACACTGGTGGTGTTTTAGTCAGTAGACTGGCTAGCTAGGAGTCCGACACTCCCAATCTCTCAGGGTGAATCCGAACACTATCAATCGGGGTGCATAAAGCATTTCACCACCGACTCCTTTTTGCCACAAAAAAAAGTTATAAAATAAAATAACTTCTAAATTATAAAATATAATTTAATTTTATATTTTTCAATATTTTTACTATTTGATGGTAAGTTAAAGAGTAAATTAAATATATATAAACAAAATACTGGTCTGAATTTCTAAAAAGTGTTAAAAAATACAGTAACAAATTAAGAGAAAGGATGCAGGTCTTTAAAAGAAGTTACTGTCCTCTTTAAAGTTACACAATTAATAAAACTCCGATGAGACTCTGTTACTTGGGACGAAAGATCTTCGTTTCTTTTTGAAATTCCTTCCTGCTTTTTATACGTTGATATTTGACATGCTTATGGTAAAATACAAATCAGTGAGTAAATCTCTTAATCTGTCACCAAGATCTATTGAGCAATAGTAGTGCCCCGTCACATTCTAAGTCAAAATGACTTTTTGCGACCAAATTCTGGCAACGGCTTTGTAAAAATCTGCTACAAGTCAAACAATTTTAGTCCTATTATAAAATGTCACAGAGGTGTTTATTTGTAGATAAGTATTAAGTAATGAAATGACTATTCATCCAGAATCTAATAAAATTAGAAAACATAAACACAAAAATAAGTGAAACTTTAACGATCCTTAACAATTGGGAACGACGTGTTTGTGTTCTTCTTGATTTCCTAAACTGCAAGTTTCTATTACATACTTAGTATTGCTAAATATTAAGTTATGTATGTAAATATATATTATATTATGTTAAATATATATATTATGTTATGTATTACATACATATTGCTTGAAGTATTTTCACATACTAATTACTTGATGAATACCTCTCTAAATAGTTCAAAATATTGTAACATTGTTGTACTTTATGATTTTCTGTTAGCGTCCTTTTTCGTTTTAATTATGCTGTAACATAACTCATACAAAAGCTAAATATATTATTTCTCAACTAAATCAATTCCAATAATCAATTGAGACAAGACAAAAGCTTTTAAAGATTTCAATCAATATTAACTCAGGAAACAATGAATTGTTCAAAATTAAAACTACGAGGATCAGGAATAAAATAGAAATATGTTTGGTAAAAATAAAGAGAAAATTGAAATTAAATGTAATTGCAACTATTAGATATGAAATGAAAAGTCTGATATAAAATTATCATCTAAGAAGCATTGTCCTTTATAGAGTAGGGGACAAACTTCCTTACTCAGAGCAAGAGTGAATTTACTTCAAATTAACTTTTCCTTGTTACTGTCACCTGTGCGCAATTCTTTTGACGAAATGTATATTAAACAGTATGATTCATTGAACTCTTGATTCAATTTTTATTAAAAAAATAAAATAACTTTTTATATTAGGTGGTTCCAAAAATGCTACACAAGATCATGATTTGAGTGTCAGCAAATATTTTATATTCGTAGCCATGATACAAAAGTATTTTAATTTACAATAATTAAATAAAACTTGATATTTAGGAACTAACGTATTTAATTGACTAAATGTATATTTGAAATGAATGATATTGTTTATTATACTTGAGTTTAGTGATAAAGAAAGCAAGGAGTACCTGTTTGATAAGGGGCGGAGCAGAGGCCTCAGGGGGTCGAACCGTGGCGCTTTCCTCTCGACTTTCTGCGAGTTCACCTCCTTCGCTCTGCGAAAACAAATCCTGCATCACAAATCATGTTTAAAACATAAAGTAAACTTACATGGAGGAGATCTGTTAAATGTGTATTAATCAGTTATCAATGTTATATAGTTGTGTTATTATATAATAACCATTATAAACAAAATATTGTGTGCTTCTCTCGCTAGCAATATTAATCTATTTTGCCATATATATATATATATATATATATATATATATATATATATATATATATTGTTGCTTCTGAATATTTTATCTACGATATATGTCATAAAAATTAGAAACTATAATGAAGTAAAACCACATTTTCAATAAATGAAGTTTTACTTTTTAGAGAATTCAGCATAAAATAAATATGTATTCATAGTAACTTACTATACTAAATTTATAAACACATAAATTTATAATATATAATATATATTATATAAATGTATTATATAAATATATATATTTATTTATTTATAATGAATTTATTATAAATAAATAAATATATAAATAAAAAAAATTCACATAAACACGTAAAATAAAATCAATAATCAAACCACAATAAGAAAATGGGAAAACAAGACTAAGATCTTTCAACCCTAACAAGCGGTCTTCGTCAGAGTCAAAAATCCAACTGAGAGTCAGTTGGGTTTTTGACTCTGACGAAGACTGCTTGTTACGGTTGAAAGATCTTAGTCTTGTTTTCCCATTTTCTTATTGTGGTTTGATCATAAATATATAAATATTCATAATTCAACATTTACAATTCTTAATGATTTTTAAATGTGTTCTACTTTAGTTTATTCATGACTATTTGTGTGTATGTGTTTCTGATTTACCTATAGTTTAATTATAAACATTTGTCATCCTAAAAGAACAGGCTTAACAACATTAATACCCATAAGGATAAAAATATTATTGGCGAAGCATTCGTGGCATATAATTTTGATTTAATGAAGTTTGAATTAAAGCCGAGACAAAGGTCGATCTTCTAACTACAGAAGTGACATTACTAATTTAAATAACCTAAACCAATTGTATTACCTTAATAGTAATTATTCAGGTGTATCAAGTTGAATAATTTTTCGTAGTATCAATTTGTTTGCGTTGTATCAATTATGTTTAGTTTAGTGAAAAATGATTTTATATTGGCTGCTGTCAGTTTATTGTGTGGTAAATCTAGGTAGTCGTGTCGTAAGTGTCCTTTTCCCCAACATATTCTCTTTGAGCATATAATAAATAGGTTCACTGGTCCATTTTTGGAATGATATACATTTGTGCAAGTTTTCCCGCTTTTCATCTGGAATATTTACGTTTCTAATACTTCGTTTATTGTGACCTTGCGTCTTTTGATGTGCGTATAATTCTCGGTTATTTTATCATTACTTATATATTCTTATTATTCTATTTTCTAATTATCTATTATTCTATCGTTTTTAGGCTTATGGATAATGTTTTAAATAAATTCAAAATGGTCACTTTTAATAAAATTCAAAACAGTAGGGTAGGTTGGAAAAAAAATTATAACTAATAGAAAACCATTTTTTATACTAGTTAAATTTGATAAATAATTCATCAGAGCAAGAGCGATACAAGAAGAATAGTGCATGTTTAACCAGCTAAAGGGTAGTCAAACAAATACTGTATACATATATGTACATTATGCATATATACATAAACTGTTTAATGTACAGATCAGAAAAGAAAATTTACTAGTACCCATACTTGGAATATTTTTTCTGCCCAAGATATCAAAACTCCAACTAAAACAGACTGAAGTTTTGTTGTCACAATTTATTTTAAACTGAAAACATCAGTATTTAGTTTTTACTGTGTTCTGTTTAATTTGTAATTGATCAGAGCACTATTTTTGTATTTCCATATAGTTGATAAACTACCCACCATCATTTTCATTCGTTCCTTTAATGTTCCCCCGTAGAAAGAAGTACCGAAATTATAAAAAGTGTGAGTGACTGTTTTCTAGTCGCATGTTCTAACTCTATATGTATTAACTTCTTATAGCCGTCAGAAAAAAATGAAGTCAACAAATGGATGAAATGTTTGATTAAGTTCAAATCATTTTGACTGGGTACGTTCTAAAAGAATACCTGTTCAACTTAGACAAGAGCTGTTAAAAGGATTACAAAACTGTTCAAACATGCAGAACTTAGATTGTCAAATTTCTTAACTTTCTGAAGGTACAGTCTTCGATACAAGTTGTTTATACAACAATTGTGTATAAACTTGAATGTTCTTATATTTTCTTGTATGTCGAGTATTTCAACTATAACAAATTATATCAGGGCTGTGGAATTGGAGTCGGAGTCGAGGAGTTGGAGTCGGAGCATATTTTCGACATTGAGGAGTCGGAGTCTGTGTCAGGAGAAATCAGCCGACTCCGACTCCTCACCTAATTAAATTACTTGTGCTCTTGAGAAAAAGATAATATGATACTACATGGTTAATTAGTCCAAGTAGGAAGTTTTCCCTTCGGAGAAAGACATTTGACATTTGATGGTACAACAGAAAAAGTTTAGTTTAATACAAAATATTTGGTCTTGCCTGTTCAGTGTCTCAGAAAACTAATAATTAAAAATCTGGAATGGATCACACTTAACTTTACTATAAGTAAATATAAAATCAAACTTTCTTGTTATATAATGTCCTATTTAGATATAATATGAATGCCTCAATAGGAGTTCTTCATTAGTCTTTTATTCCTGGCGATAGAACAGATAGTGATTGAACGAGTTATCAAAATAAACGCTTATTTTGGTATATCACACAACTGAAGCATATAATATCCTAGGTATTAATATAGCAGTAATAACACTTTTGTAAAGACGAAGAAAGAAAGTGTTACGAAACAATCACTTAAAGGATAACATGACTTTTGTTCACGTAGCCAGAGGATCTCATACATGGCCATCTGTAACATTATCATACAAGACTAGTAGATCTGTTACATTCATGTTGTTTATCTGACCTCTTTCTACATTGAAGAATTAAACCAAAGTTTTCGTTTGGAGACTTCAAAAATTTCTATTTTGTTTTAAACATGTAACAAAAAATGTCACCGAGAAATCACCTTAAAATTAATATCCGTTTTGTAATATAGAACAACAGAGTCCATTTCTTACACTACAACATTACCCAAAGATAATACCATTCCTAAACACAAGAAAATACACATCTCATATTGAGTTTTGTTCAAGACTGCAACATATTGATTGATTAGGGTATTTTGTTAGACAAATCCATCATACCATGGAGAGCATAAAAAATATAGGTTTGATTGGAGTAGATTTTTTTAAATGTAAAATTTTATTCTTCATACATCTCATATTAAGTCATGAAATCATTTCAAATTATTTCATTCAACCTCTAAACATCAATTTTATTTCAGTCTATTCACTTAAAAATTTTCTAAGTCAATGTACACAAATCCGACAAATGTAGCATGTGACATATTAGTCCAGGATGAATATTCAGTTTTAATAGTTCTCTGCCTTCCTAAATAACATTTTTTTGCATCTACATTATATAACATACTTCCTTCTGTCAGCATGTTTCAACTCTTTCCTAGAGCCATCTTCGAGACGAAAATAATCATCAAATGTTTTTTCCTTTTATATAGCCTAAGTAGAGTCAGTTAAGAGGATTAAAGTTGTTTGTTCATAGCTGGGGGTTGAGTGAACCAAGAGGTCACTGTTACTTACTACCTGGGCCGGCTCTGCTTGGCCTCATGTTGATCTGAATAACTTACAAATTCTATAACAATTCTCTAATTGTACATTGACATGTGGTTTGTACATGTGTATTCGTACACTAGATTAATGTCCTTGAGTGGAGTGTCTTTGTTTGGTTGTTACTTTTCATAAATATGCTGCTCAGTATCAAACATTTATAGTAAGTAATAAGAGAAACTTTTTCGTCCTTATTTGCATACTTTGAATTGCTCTTGGTGGTATTCTTCAGTATCTTTTCATCCATTTTTGTTGCTCACAGTATTAATTTCTACAGTAAATGTGAATCAGGTGTTTCTTTATCCATTTGTTTCTGTTATTTTTCGTTTAAATATGGTTCCAGAATATTATCAAATTTATCATTAGGGTAGCCAATGTTTACAAATACTTGTTTTATTCTTCTTATGTTACTATGAAAAATCATCCCGTCTGAAGCGATTTTATAAGTTATATGTATAAAGGTTCTTATAGTTGCATTCTTGTAGCTTTATGCACTCATTCAATACATTAAGGTAGGAGGGCAGTCTTTGGTTGTTTTTATGTACACTGAAGTTTCGTGTTTTGTTTATTTTGCATATTGATATTTATGTCAAGGAAATTTGTTTTCTTATCGTGAATTTTAAACAGGACCCTATTTCGAATTCTTTTTTTAGTCTTTCAATGCTATTCACACTCTTTGATACTATGAAACACTCATCCACGAATCTACCATGGACTGTTGGTTATATCTGGAGTGTCGAATATTATATTATTCTCAATATGACACGTGTAGTAATTGGCAAACATCAATCCCAGAGGGAAACCCATGGCAACTCCATACATCTGTAAATACATGAATCCGTCTATTTTCGTTAATGGGTTTTCGACAGTGAAGGGTTGGAGTATTTGAGTAAGTGCTCCTCTTTCAGATATTTTAGTGGTGTTTGTTGTATTGCTGTTGTAGTACATGTCAGAACATATGGTATCTATAATTTCGATTAGTGTCCACCGCATAATTTGTGGTAGGTTTAATAATTGCACTAATTATCCTTTTACAATAAGACTGTAATACATTTATAGTACGCAGATTAATTCATATACATTAGTATCATTCATCGATTAGAAGGTATCCATCATGAGTTCCTTCTACATTCAACAATTCAGAAAAAGTGACTTTCCTTTGGTTTTTTGTAGTTACAGCAGGTTTAGTAGAAAATTAAATACGAATATTCCGCTGGAAAAACAAAATATGTAAAAAAACCAGTTCTTTTTTATGTAAGAGGAATTTGTTACACATTGAAAATTACCATGTATTTTGTCTGGAATAAGATGAGTTCATGGAAATTAAACGTAATTTTCAAAAACTTTGCAGGATGATGAGAGAAAAAAAGAAAAATTTAATTTTGAATTTTTTTTAGAAAATCGATGGTAACTAATAAAAATAAAATCGATTGGTAACTGCAAAAAACTCTGTTCGTTTTTTACATCAAAAGGCCAAAATTGTTTAAAAAAAAACATGACTACTAGTGATTGTACACAATTTGCATGAACTGGCACATTAACTATTTAATGTGGGAGAAAAATGAGAAAATCGTAAAAGAACACATGATTAACACGAGTCTGATATATATATATATATATATATTAAAAAAAGAAAGAATAACAAAACAAGAAACCTCTAGCCCTTGCCAAAAATATACTAAGGTTGCAAGTACTGAACAAAAATAAATCTCTATAAGAATTATTTTTAAAAATAAAAAAACAAGCTCTATAAAGATCGTTTTAATGTTCTAAATAGGAAAAAAACTTAAAAAATTCAAATTTATTAGAATAAACTTTATTTTTAAAAAAAGTGGATGGTCGGTACAATCCTTTACAAAGACGGTAAAGTGGAGAGGGAATGTGTTACCAATGAGTAAATATTTGTCAAACACTTCACTTTTTCACTTGTTTCTTATTCAAGCATGTTTAAAAAGTTTAATGGGGATAAAAAATAGCAAAACCTTTAGTATTTTGTGCTCATTCATTAACTTGTAAAACTAATATATTAAATAACACTTCATATATTATGCAAATAATGCGATCACCATGAAAAACTGAAGTAACAAAAGCAAATTATAATTCATTCAGATTATATATGTGTTGAATGATAACATTAAACCAAATTTAAACGTACGCGTCAGTTCTAAGAAAATGATAACAGCAACTTAGAAATTAGACAAAAACTTTAAACCAAAAAAAAACTAGTCTTCATCAGAGTCATACTTAAAAGGTCTTAGTCTCATTTCTGAATTTATATATATATATATATATATATATAAAGATTTAACATAAAGACTTGAAATAACAATCAATGATGAAACCACAATATGACAAGAGAAACAAGGCTCAGCCTAAGCCTAAATATGGCTAGACTGTTAAATGGTATAGATATGTTGACGACAAATTATGCTTTGGGTATTAGACTTTAGAGAATAGATGTGAAAAGATTCTTTTAATTTCATTCAATTCTAATCAGGTTTTCCTGTCTCCTGCCGCAAACCTACTATTCTTAGATCTATATTTTCACACATCTATTCTCTAAATCCTCCCTACAGTGCTAGTGGTACGGTTCAATGCGGACGTCGCAGCTGCCCTACTTGGACAATCATCAATCCCGCTCCTTCCTTCATTTCCTTTCTAAGTAATCACACCTACCCCATTTCTCAATACCAATACCATTATATATTAATAAACATGGAATTTTTTGAAACTAAAATGTTAAGCTCAATATTACCTAGACATGTTAAATGGTAGAGATATCTTGACGATATACTGTGCATCTGTCCTAATTCTATAACTATTGATGCTTTTCTAATAAAAATAAATTCATTAGTGCTAACAACCCTTAACAATGGAAGAAAAAGTAAGTGGTAATTTGTCCTTCTTAGATGTCCTGATCCATAGATTACCTAAAGAGTTACGCTTTAGTGTATATAGAAAACCTACGAATGTACTTGCATATGTTCACTTTTGTTATGCCTATCCAAAAAATGTTAAAATTTCTGGTTTTTGAAATATGTTTTTGAGAGCGTTAAGAGTGTGCTCTTCTGAATTCCTTAATGAAGAGATTAACAACATTAGGTCAATTGCCCTATCATTAAAATACCCCTCTTCTTATATCGATTTAGCTTTGAAGGGTGCTAAAAAAACTTTCTCTAATACTTCAACAGAGCCCCGTTCATTGTCAAATTCTATGATTTTACCGTATCATGAGTCATTGGACCCCCTTCCAAGATTAGCCAAACAGCTTGATTTTAATATAGTGTTTTCTAATTGTAATAACGTGGGCAATATGTTATTAAAAAACTCTCCCAGGGAACTGGAGTCCTTTGGTATTTAAAATATTCTGTGCAAAAATTCTCATAAAATTTATATTGGTCAAACTGGTAAACCATTAAAGACACGTGTAAAACAACACCAATACAACGTTAGTAGACAGGAAAAATTAGCGCCTTATTCTTGCATATGAACAATGAATAATCATCACATTGATTGGACAGGAGCTAAATTTGTTACCTATGAAAAATCAATGTTGTTAAGAAATATTATTGAATCGTTTCTGAATAAATTTAATAGATCAAATATTATAAACATTGGTAACGGTCTCTTCAAACTTGATACTTTCGTTACGAGGGCAATAGTCTCTTCTAACAGGGTTGACAGCTAGCGGATAGTTTTTTACTCTTTCTTACTGTACTCCTTTGTTTTCCCCAAACATCCCTTTCTGGACATTAGTCCTTTCCTGCTCTTTCACCCTTTTAAAATACCACTCTTCCTTCCCACTCTTCTCAACCTCTCACCACATGTTTTCTGCATCTAGTGTTTCAGTTGGGTTTTTGACTCTGACGAGGACGTTACGGTTGAAAGATCTTAGTCTTGTTTTCCCATTTCTTATTGTGGTTTGATCATTGATATATATATATATATATATATATATATATATATATATATTATATATATTATTAATCTTCATAAAATATTATATGTTAACTCTGCTTCAGTATATAAAGGTTTGATGTAAGTTAAATTTACAATAGGTTCATAGACTAATGTTTATTTTGAAGATTTAATATTTTTGCATTTCTCTGTTGTTTGAACCTTTACATGTGGTGCTCACTGGTTAGATAATGAAAGTTTCTTTACAAAAAAAAACTAATAGATTATAAAATTACTTCTGTTTATCAGTAAAATTGCCAAAATTTATGTTATAATATTTAAATGATGGCCTATGAAAAAAGGAAAAATATTTAAAAACTTTTGTTAAGAAAACAAATTAAAATCAAACAGTGTAGAAATGGAAATAAGATTCTAGCAATTAGTTATGTTATAATATTCAGTTCAGAAGCTCCTAAAGGTAAAGCAGTGTGACTACAAGAAATTACTAAGCAACAACTAATACACTTCAATTACATGTTAAAACTCCAGCACTCCGACATTTTACTTACATTCATCAAAAGATCTGTGTGCAATGTGTGATTTATCATAAAAATGTATATCAGTAAATTATAAGTTAAGTGGGTAATCTATCTGAGCTAAGCCGAATATCCCTATATTTATATTACACAGAAGTTTGATCTAGAGAGGAGGAATAAAAAAATGTTGACCTTGTAGAAGTAATATTTATTTTTTACTGTGAGTAAATAGGAGGAGGAGTACGTTTTTATTAACAAACATAAAACTAGATTTTAAAAAAAAAAACTGTGGTAAACTAGGAAACGAAACTAAATTTGACTGTCCTGAAACTCTTAAGGTGTCTCCTTTGTCAATCGGCTTTTGACTCCACAAATTTTGACACTCGAAATGACACCACACTCTCAGGAGTACTAGCACGAAGGCATGGTATGTGAGAGTTGGTATGATAATAAATTACTATAACAAGTTTCAATGACCTGGTGTATGTTATAGTTTCAATATAGTAATATAATATAGTTATGGTTTCAAGAATCCATTTAAATAAAAGATCCTCAGGATGGGTAGGAAATAGGTCCGACCAGACCACAGTTATTATTTCAAAATCATTAATCGCTGTTCTTATTTTTTGTGACTTTTGATGTTTGATTTAATCCATGTTCAAGGGCTCAGAGTCCTCAAGAATGAGACACTCATTACAATGAGGCGATTTACACGACCTGTTATCCTACTGGACTACAGAGAAATGTAGGCCTCTGTAACGTTGAGCTCTCAACGGAAGGGAGGCTAAGCCACATGCTTTACTAAAGTCTGGAGTGAGGGATAGCACAGTTATCACCCAAATACACTATAAATACCATTGGTATGAGGCGAAGGTACAGTTCCAGGCCTTTAAAACCTACGTCAGTAATGTGCTGCTGGCTTCGTGGTTGCTGTGGTCCAAACCAAGGTTAAATAGACATTCTGGTGCTGCACTTCCATGTGTTGAGTTTCAACTGCGAGAGGACCAAATGAGAGGACTAATACTTCCAGTGCTGTTAGGTGAGTGACAGGCATGAACAGGAGCATGTAGCCGTACCAGTAAGAATGAATCAGTTCAAGTGAGGGCCGAGATAGAATATTGATACGCATCTTAGGGGGAAATCTTTTCTCTAGTAACAGTTAAATGCACCCTCTGATTTCGGACTTATATAATTCGAAGTTGTGAGGAAAATGCTGATTAAGGAAAACAAACAGACTTTTAAACATCCGGCAAGAGAGTTTATGATGTAGAATCGAGGATCAAGTCCTAAGTGCAGTAGGAAAGAGATCGGTGGAGAAGGACATCTTTTATAGTGCTCTAATTGGGTTCCCTCCGTCACGAAATCCTAATGACAGTGGCCCAACTATAGAGTAATAACTGTTTCCATTTAGTGGACAGAAATTGCCTGATACAGACTCCAATTTAGAAATAAATTTAATCCCCATATAATATTAATATTGGAGAGACTGAGGGTTCGTGTGACACGGAAGCCAAAACCTGTATCTCCCTCCCACACACACCAGCTAGGCCCACAACCGCTTCTTTTTCACAGGCCAGTTATAAATTACATCTCAGAATAAACTCTTTATTTCACTTGAAATATTGTGAACTCTGGTGTAATATTGTCCTTTTATTCTTCAAACATGCACCATCGAACAAGATAATTTACCGTAGCGACTTGTTATCGAAGTAATAAAGATTAAAAATTATTTTAAAAAGTTACCACTTCCTACATAAATTTCCTGCAACTGTATCATAGATTGCACATATTAAATTTCTTTTTTGAAATTAAACTAAATTAACATTTCCATGTAATTTCGAAAATCTATTATTAGTTCCACAATATATTTTGAGTTTCAATTCCATATATCCATCTTCCCTCATAAAGTATTGAACATATACACACAGTTTTGGAACGCTCCAGCTTCATATCCCGCTCACCTATCATAAAAAATGTTTCTTGTTTCTGACAATTAAATAAGTTAAGCAACATAGTTATTTAATAAATCATGTTCGTAATTTCTCATGTCGAACAATAAAGATACCTGCATAAAAACGTTATTAGTTAAGTAGGTACCAAATCTTCGCTTCAACAAATAGAATTAAATTGTGCAGCAGCTTCTGCATTGACTGTAATTTCTTCTCACACTATATTAATTACTGGGTTGCCTGTAATATTCATATTAAGTCGGCCAGAAAAATTCACAATGCGCTATTACCACATATTACACTGTAATTCAAAGGTGTTACAGGAGGGAGGGAAGTCCGATTACACTAGAGTAACCTAAGAACAGTGTTTTTAATTACTAACTTCATTTTAAATAATAACTACAATTCTTTTAAAGAATTAAAAACCTACTTAAAGTGGTTAACGATATAGTTTCTTAGGCAATTCTTGTTCAGTATAATCAACCCCCACCCAACCTTTGGATTACAGTGTAATGTGTAGTAATAGTGCAGTATGAATGTCTCTGGTCAACTTAAGAACCATCGTTGTCAATACAAAAGTTACTGCAAAAATTTAATACTATTAGTTATATATATATATATATATATATATATATATATATATATATATATAATATGTAAAAATTCAATAATATATAAAACGTTTGATAGAATAGGTATATAATAGATATGTAGGTAGGTATAATGGATATATACGAGTATGTACTAAATAATCACAATAAATATGTGATGTAAATTAATGAATGTAAAAGCCACAAGGAAAAATTAAAAAACAAAATTATGCTTTGAGTTCTTTCAAATTTATGTAATGACAGAGCAACTAGATATTGAAAACAAACGAGATGCATTGTTTCAGCATTTCAAAAAGAAGAATAATTCAATAAAATGGGAGGATCCATGTAGCTGATGTTGATATCTTCAGACCTCGAAAGGAACCTAGTGGAAAGTGCCTTGATTAAATATAGTAGTGCAATCCTAATCAACAGCAGCTCAGGACTCTTTAAATTAGATAATGTTTTAGTTGAGAGTAGAGTTAAACAAATTGGACCTCTTGATAATTTGAAAGCTATTAATATGAACTCTAATCGAACTGGAGATACTCCTTCTGTGACCCAGTTCTTTCTTTCTTTATATTGTGTTTGTTAATATATCATTCTTTATTGTTCTTCATTTTGCTTGTTATTCTAGAACTTTTGTACATTTTAACACATGTTTACACTACCTTCTCATATTTTGTTCTGTAATCAAGCTATAACCCCTTGTGTTTTTCAATTATAGTCACTCTCTGATGACATAAATTTGAAAGGCCTGAGAGCATAATTTCTGTGTTTTTTAATTCTTCCTTGTGGCTTTTACTTTCATATACATACTGTGGTAATAAAGAAATCGGACTAGTGCTGTATCCTTCATTGAAAAAAAATCGGACAATTGAAGAGTTGTCCCCTTCAATGTAGTTCCCTCCCTGTTCCTTCCCCTGGTTACTTTGAGCGCTGATTTAAGTATCAGAAACAGAAAAAGGTCGCACGGTGCTTGGTCTGGCGAGAACTGTGGATGTTTCATCACAGGAATGTTGTTTTTCAACCAAACATTTTTTTACAGATAGAGCGGTGTATGTCAGCGCGTTGTCATGATGGAGAATCCATGAGATCTTCTACATCTCTGTCTCCTTCGTCACCCACATTCACGGAGGATATTCAAAACATTTTTATAATAAATCTAATTGACTGTCTGGCCTTCAGACACCCAATCAATGTAGATAACCCCCAAGATATAAAAAAAATCAATCATCATTGCTTTAAATTTGGATTTGCTCATGCGCGCTTTCTTCACTCTAGGGGATTGGGGTGTCTTCCAATGCATGGATTGTCTATTAGTCTCTGAATTAAATTGAAAAATCCAAGTTTCATCACATGTAATAATGTTTTGTATGAAATCAGGATTGTTTTCTATGTTATCGAGAGTGTCAGCACAGTAACTCAATTGACGTTCCACTAGCCTGTAACATAATTCCGACGGAGCTCAGATCCAAGAGTCGCCTCTAATAACAGCTAAGACCAGACTAATCGCAGCGCATTCGTAAAACTTTTTGTGAGAGTAGGAAGGGGTCCACCGGTTTATATTCCACTATACACTATTTCATCGAAATTGCCAGAAATGAGACCAAAAATTAATACGGTTTCTTTATTTCCACATCACTTATACATATAAACTGTATACACAAAAAGAACACACAGAAATGAAACAGAAACTCACTACTATATTTCAATAGCCTCAACATCAGGAAGATAGATTCGAGTCGCTCCAAAGACAGGTAGCGACTGGCTGGTGGTCTTTGAAGAAGCACTCAAATAGTGAAGCTAACTTATGGAAGGAGGGGAGACAAGTATGGATACAGAAATAAAAACAAAATAAGTTATAAATGAATCAGAACATTTAAATTAAAACTATTAATACATTGTAAAAAGCCAAACTAAAAATAAAAATAACAATAATAAAAATAAAAAAGTAAACAAAAGATTAATTAAGAGACTAAACAAATAAATAAATGGAACAATTAACGACTGAGGTTAAGCCCAGGAGCAGATCTACCTCCCAGAAGAGTATGCTTCTTCTGAAGCATTCAGAGGAACTTAAGAATTAGTTTCATTAATCTGCCTTAGAACCTGTACACGGAAACAGACATAGAAACTGAGTACGTGAGAACTGGCATATCTCCTGAAGACGGATTATCCAAAAATTTGAGTTCGCAAGTGTGTTTCTTTTAAGAACTTGAAATAAAAATAATGTTTAAACAATATCAGGAAAAGATAAAAAGAGAATAAGATCTTTTGATCAATAGCTAACCATGGTTGCTTTGAGAATTGAGCAAGCGAAAGCGGATATATGGGGTGGCATTGAGAGACAAGGGAGATAAAAGAGGTATTTCAAATGACGTAAAAGTAAGGAAAATCAGCAAATAGCTTGTCAATGCTGTGTAAGCAATGAAGTTTTAGAATAAATACAAATAGATTATTTACTCGTTTACTTGAAACCCTTTAGACAATTATAATATTTCATTAATTCTGCGTTCAGTTCAAATATACTAATTCTAACCTTCGTAGTAACTGATGTGTTAAATTTAACTAATGAAGGCTGGATGATATATTTAATATCCTATTTTAAATACCTAATCACGTCAGTTTCAGCCTAATTTGTAACATGATTCGCATTCTTTATATGCAAAAAGAAGCTACATTGGTTCACTCTGAATATTTATCTTATCTGGCATGCAATATTAATGGCTTATCCTTTTGATTTCTGTATATTTTATGAGAAAATGTACAAGGAATTTTATAAAAATCGTTATATTTCGAGTGGCTCTGATGAGGACCAATATTTTAGTCGTATTGTATTAAACCCATTTCTGATTTGTTTATTTTGCTTTAGAGACATTTTATTTTATTCATGCATACTTATAAAAATCTGGAGTGGCCTTCACTCAACTTTACTATAAGTAACTTAATATCAAATTTCTTGAGTATATAGCACATAACGTCTCATTTAAGCATAACGTAAAAATCTAAATGGGATATGATTATTAGTCTTTCATTCCTGAGGTAGTACAGATAGTGATTGAAGGACAAATCAATCTATAAGCTTATTTTGGTACATCACACAGCTGATGCAAATAATTTCATTATTATAACTACAGCAGTAATAACATTTTAAAAAACCAAAGTGAACATTTCTTGATACGATATATTCTCCTACAAGAGAACATGGCTTGTTCAAATAGCCAGTGGATTTCTTACATCGTTTACTTGACATCCTTCTACATTGAAGTGTTATCCATTTCCTGCCTTCTGTACTCTGTTATAAGTTTGCTATGAATGTATATTGAGAAAAAATATATTAGTAATTAGCCAGTTTACATACTCAAATCGATGTCAAAGCCAGCTATTCAATATAATTTAAATCATTTATAGTTGGGAGCTTCTAATTTTTGAAAATAATAAATATGAACTATTAGACTAGAATTGTAAAAAAAAACTGGATATTTCTCAACAAACATAAGTCCTCTTTCTTGAGGAAAGAGTCCATTCATTACATTTCAATATCATGGAAAGGTACTATATTCACAATTATAATGTAATTGTAACTGATATTAAGTTTTGCTCAAGAGTGAAATATATAGATTTATTAAAGCATTTTATGAGACAAATCCATCATGCCATGGAAGACAAAGGTAATTTATTTATGTTTATTGGCGGTGATTTTTTTACATGTAACAATATTATTCCTCTTACATCTCATAAAAGTCAATAAACTATTTAAATTGTCCCTTTATAAATATCAATTTTATCTCAGTGGATTCGCTCAAAAAATTTCTAAGTCAATGTAAACAATGTAAAAAAATATAAAAAATTTGACAAGTATAGCAGGTGATCTCTCAGTCTAGGATAAACAAACAGTTTTTATAGCGTTATTACTCTTTCCCGTAATTGAAACTTCATGATTTTTTTTTTATGAATAGCTAATTTTTTGTTCCATTTTTTGTCAAATTTTCATTATATTTTATGAGCGCTTTAGCGTCAAAAAAACATTTTCTGAAAACAGAAATCGTACTGTAACGCCCCATTAGCGAATGTAATTTTGAAAAAAAATATCTCAACTCATTTTCCACATAATGTTCTATTTATAGGCATAGTTTAATTTTGATCCGTCAAACAGTACGGCTTGTACCGCTCTCACAAGGTTTGAGATTGAATTATAAGTCAAAATTTTTACATTTTATTGAAAAAAAAAATATTTTTCGTTGTTTTAAAATTCTGAATATATTTTTCGTTTGTAGCATTTGTAACCTCAAAGATAATATCAAAATTTCAAAACTCTAGGGTTATCAGTTTAAGAGTAATAAATGTTTTCTAAAAAACGGTTTTTGGCAAAAAAAGTGACTTTCCCATCATGCATAATTCTTCCCAAACAATAGGGATCTTCTTCCTTATGGGGCCCATTTTTGTGTAAAATATCAACTTGATCCATCAAAGATTCTGGACCGCAACAAGCAATGCTAACACACTCACCCACCCACCCACACACACACACAGACATCATCAAAAAAACTTCATAAAACGACTTCTGGGACCTCAAAACATGTAATTCCGTCAAAATCTCGAGATCGAATTTTTTCACGATCACTATACTTTACTTATAGTAAAGTAATAACGTTAAGAAAATAAAAGAAACAGTTACAAAGAAAACTTACTTTGATATTTCGTCATCCTCGTCCACAGAAAAAGGCGTGATCTACTTGAATGGTACTAGGCTACTAACGAAAATATATCCGAGAACCCAAAAGCACTCTGCAGTATTAAGACGTTGTGCAAAAGAGAGAAAACAAAATAAGTCACATAAAACCATAAGACACATAACCGTATGAGGAAAAAAGAAAAGTAATTAAAAATATGTAAAAAGATAATAATTAAAAAAAAGAGATACAACTAAAAAATTAACAGTAGTGATTGAGGGTTTCTAAAGTCAAGTTGACGAACAGGGCTGTTCCGGCTCTCTTGTATCTTCATGAGCATGTGTTAAAGATAGAAAAAAAAAACTGAAAACCGCTCAGCGATATTGAGAGACATAGAGGTAAGAATGATTTATGTAATCTAACCGTATGTTGTATGGTGTAGTCTACCCTCGTCCATCTTCAGAGCAGTTATTCAGAGTCGATATACGAGGTCTAAAACCAACCGATCACACCCTACAGCGTAGAGAACATATGCATTTGTATTTCGAATTAACTGAAGAAGAATCTACTCCTCTCATATCTGATCGACTTCAAAAACATAAGAACTATTGAAAAACTAAAATAAAATTAGAAAACAAATATTAAAAACAAAATTCATTGTTAGGATGTTATAACATTCAATAAATAACCTAAATTTTTAATTATCTACAAATAATCAAAATTTATATCTTCTTAAAAATGACCTAAATTTATAATGTTGTATAAATGATTGAAATTCATAAATTTATATAACTGGCTTAAATTTATTATGTTCTGCAAATTATCTAAATTAAAAATGTCATATACAGGCATATGACATTTTTAATCTAATTAATATGGTATTAGCGGATACCACTATGCGCTCTTAACTTCATTCTCTCTAAGGGACATCTGCAAATAGCTCCAAACGGTAAAACTTTATTTTACTTTCTATATTTTTAATAACCTCATCTGTTTGAATGAATAGTATTTTTAAAAGGTTTTATAAAACCGTTTAGGTTACATAATAAATTAAGGAGTTAATTTGAAGATCAAAGCGAGGGAGAGAGAATAACCGAGTGGATAATGCTGGCAGGGGTTTGGTAGCTAGGAGCACAGATTAACAAAAAATTTCAACAACTTCTCTGATCAACTTAATGCAATTAATTTGGAACATAATCTTGGTGTGCAATTATTTAAACATTCGGGAAAACAATTATTTATGGTTAGTAAAGTTGAGAGGTTTAAGCTAAATGTCCTCCTTGTTACTGTCAAAATCTTTCACGCTCTAGATACTATAGAAAAAGCCGCTCAACCTTAATTCATAAAGTCTTTTATCATAAATGCTCATTGCACAGTCTTCCACAACAATTATTACCTACAATACATCGACTTAAAATCTAACGTAATAATATTACACAGGAATTAATACGTACATATAGTTTATTATAATCATAGCACATCAAAAGCATTTTAACTTCAACTTTAAAATTTTTTTTGAATATATTCTAAAAACCTTTCTTTTTTTAAAAAATAAAAAATACTGAAAACCATTGCTTATTCAAAAATTTCTTAAATTGTCTATGATTACATTAATAATTATTAAATAATTTTTATATTTAATTCTTTATGAAAATGACATACACAACTTTTTTTTTCAAAAATAACGTTTTTAGCACCATATTTTAGCACCAATTACACAAAATAAAAAAAACACAGGAAATTCTGCACTAACTGCAACATATCATTCATGATACAATTGTGTAAACAGAAATAAGGTTTACATAGAAAAAATTCTAGAAGAATAATGATTTAATGAATGTATATTTTTATCTCTTGAGAAGAACGTAATTATTTGTAGATAATTTTTATTGATAACACTAGTAACATTTCATTTCCATAAATATGCTACCATATTTAACGTCGCAAGGGTTGCTTAAGTGGTTGTGTTTCTCCCTTACAACACGGTGACAGTGAAGTCAGTGGACCAAAATATTTTACCTACTGTGTCCCCAAAAATTTTTCGCCACATAACGAGCTCATGTAGACAATAGTTCTACAAACAGCCTTCAAGGTGTCATGATTAGAGTAAAAAAATCAGTTGGTATAATTTGTATGAAAAAAATACTCCAAAACAAAAAAGAACGCAACTTATTCTCTAATTGAATTAATTAGAGAATAATTAACTTATCTCTCCATACCCACTGATATGAATTCCTGGGTTCATGATGCCAAATTGTTTTAAGATATTTTATTTCTTTATCGTAAAACTGGCAACAAATGTAAGAAAGAAAAACAAGGAAGGTGGTCTCTATGGAAACAAGGTGACAACAGTCAGTAGAGTTTTTGGGTTCTCTAATTGTTTCTAGATCGGTAAGATCGTTCTGGGACTGCTGTTGTGCTGATGCCTGAATTCCGCTGAGTTATTCCAAAGAGAGTGGCTGTTTCTACTTCTAAGAAATGTTCCGTTTCTTTATTTAGACCTCGTCGAAGTTGCAGGAAGGACAGATTGTGAAGAAGTCTACCTATCGTTCATGTAAACATTAACCATATATTTTACTTGAATATTATTTGTGAATTTTCCTTGGTTTTTCGGTTCTGTTCCTTGAGGTCTTTGCCTGCTTTAATTAATAGAAACGACTGTGTAAAAGTCAATTAAAAAATTGTGAACTCGTTCGTAAATCAGTTTGATGACTATTTGTTTTTTCTTCTATTTTTAAAAAAAATACGATATATTTAAAAAAACTCCGGGGTGTAACAATCGTGGCGTTTGCCAAGAATAACAATTGTCTGATATATTGTGGCATCAACCCGAATGTAATATATATATATATATATATATAAAGATTCACTGTAGGTAACAAAACATATAGAATTTAAAAACACACAGTTACAGTCGCAAATTTTTGGTTTGAACCGTCTTCAGGAGAGATAAGAAAGGGAAACCAATCACACTAGTACAGAGATGGTTAGAGACCAACAATGTTGCCGCATATGCACCCGGTCACAGAGAATAACGAAGGCAAGAATCAATTTAAAATTAAGTATAAGATAGTGAATATGGAAAAATAATAAATAGAAGAAAAACAGTGGGAAGAACAAAGGAAGTGATACATAAATAAAAGTAAATGAATAAGCTTAAAAAAATATAATAAAATCAAATAAAGCATGAAATAATATTAACAATAAAATAATAATATTAATATTAAATAAATAAAAAAATTAAATAATAAGAAAGTGTAATAGCCCCAAACAGTGACTTTCTCACATGCAATACTGTACCCACACAATAGTACACATCTGCGTCATAAGTGTCATTTATGTAAGATATTGATAACATGCATGATACTGTGAGGGCTACAGCGTGACCCACCCACACATATACACACAGATAACATCAGAAAAAGGGCTTAGGGACCTCAAAACTTGGAATCTCAAGATCGAATTTGTTTATGATTATAACACCTTACTAATAGTAAGTAACAAGAAATCAACTTAATTTGATGCTTTGACAATTAAATGAAAACAAAATGTAGATGAAAATTGAAGAACTACTATTCGTATTAATAACCTAAAGAGTAACAAAGCCATATATTTGAAAAGAACAAGTTAATAAACTTCTATATTTAAGCTAAATAAAATAAAATGCATCAAGAAATGGATGAACAGTGTTACTTCGTATATTAGCATTACAGTATTTGGAGAATGTCCGAAACCTGTTTAACTACCACCACAAATGTATACGAGGTAAGACGGTTTATCTATTTCTTAAGGTAACTTGTACTACCCCTGTAGTACTAACAAAAGGCATGTATTATAAAAACAAACTAATTTTTATAGTATTTGTAAATGATAAGATTTACCTTCAAGGTGAATTTGTTCGGTTGACAGGGATAAGGTTGGGGTAGCTTTAGCGAGCAGCGAAAGACGCCTTCCTCAGAGCCCAGCCTCGACGCCATCTAGTCCATAGAGCTAAGATTAATCTCTCTTTCACACCCAATCATCCCATTATTTAATGTATAATCCATACAGTATTGTCATTAGTACATAAACTTGAATCCTATGTATACATATATCTTTCATCCAAAACTACAATTATCGTTTGAGAAAAAAAAAAGTATGATGAATCTCTTTGACACGTTACCTAGTGAAATGTATGTCTGTGCTGTAAACACGAGTCTTAGAACTCATATACTTACATCACAGATATATTCATTTGTATGTAAAGTTATTTGTGTAATTGAAAAAACTTACACAATAAATGACAAATGATTAAAAAAAATTACAGAGGCTTAAAACACAGAGTATACAAAAAAGAAGGCTAAAAAGTACAACATTGAAAATAAAAAAGTAAAGAGAAACCTAGTGCAAGTGGGAAGAGAAACATCTGCAAAATTATAAATGCAGTTCAGATAAGTTCTAATATCTGGTATGATGTCCGATACAGTGGTAGAACATCAACACCACTATTATATACAAATTGTTAAATGTTTTCATCTTTATACACAAAACAAAGAGATAATTTCTCGTGATAATGGCCTAGTTAAATAAAGGCTTGTAAATTTCCTTGTTAATGTCAGTTTTTCACTTTTACTTTTTCAGGTAAAACAGTAATCCAGTTGCTACCCTTCATGCTAACTCCCATAGCCTCCCTTTAACAATGGTTCTAAATTTCAAATTCTGAAACTGCATCTCAGTATCATGATTAACTAATTCCTTCAAGGGCTTCTGAGGAAGAACGTATCTCTCTTGGGTCACGATCTGCTCTTGGTCTATATTCAGGCACAAACTTTTTAATAATTCTTTTATACTATTTTCAAGTATAGCTTTATTTCCCTGCAGTGCTTTTTTTCTAATAATTTTTTTAAAAATACATTAACAACTTTAATTATATTAATCACAAATATTATAAATAACCTAAATGATTTAAGTAAATGATTGATTTATTTTTAATTTTTCTCTCAGTTTTATTCACTCTTTCGTCTATCCCTTAATCATCGACCTTTCTTAGTTGATTTTTTATTATACCTAGTTCCCGATGATATTGGCTGACTATTGTAACGGTATTGATATTGACCTTGTAACGATGTAGTTTTTAAATTCCTTCCATTATTTCCACTATTGTCCTTTCTATTATTCTCCTGAAGACGGCTGAATACCAATTTTGTAAAAAAACTTGAATATTTGTTCGTTATTTCGTGCAGGTAAATTTAAACTTTAATATATGCCAACGACAAAATCATAGAAAGAAATTAAAAAATCTTCGACTGAACTAACTGGTTCCTCTCAGAATTACACATGAACAGTTCAAGTTTGGGCCAGTTATTTTGGTCAAAAAGTCTTAGCCCTATTTCTGAATTTCTTACTGCTGTTTAAAAGTTGATTTTTATTTCAAGTGCTTATTGCAATATAGAAATGAATGTACGGCTTCCCACAGTGTCACAATATTAATGATTTTTTCAACTGTATTGCTAAAAAACAAAAGTAATTTAAGTTAACTGTTGTGATCATAAAAAGTCATTTTATTTCCACAGAACTACACGTTTTGCTGCCTTATGAGTACATTTTTGGTAATAATGGTGTCTTATACTAGATGAGTATGCATCAAACATTTTGTGCTCACTTTGTAAGCCTCATCGTAGGACTAATCCAAATGAAATTTGTCACGTTTGTAGTACTTGGAGTGAATATGTGCCCTCCTGTTTTTTTTTTATTTTTCTTTATAGTAGGGGCACTGTATCACACTTGATATGAAAACAAGTACTAATTATGTCCTGCTCGAGAGATTTGAAATTTCATATTAAGTATTCCTTTTATGTGCGTAGCCTATCTTACAATTTCATGATTTAATATTGTTACAAAATACAATTTAGCACTAAGAAGATAATTATTAAGTTTCACCGGTAGCCACTTGTCGGTTTTGTTTACATTAAACTTGTTAAAATATCAGAGTTTAATTTATCAAAGGTAAACTTCTTTCTGAAATTATAATGAGAATGAATAAACAATTATGAATTACATTTTGATAAAATTTAAAATAAAGTTGATGAAATATAAAAAATTGATTGCATAATCTTTACTTCACGCAATAATAATCTTTCATGTGACTTCTATCATTTCGTTTATTAAATTTAGTCATTTGATTTGTAATATCTTTCAATCAGAATGCAAATCTGGTTGTTGATAGTGGTTGAAATTAATGGTTCTATTTTTAGTGTTATACTGTCTTTTGGAATAACCCAAAATTCATGAATTTTTTATAATTCACAAGTCACACAAAGCCATATTGCTAATGTAATACAGGTTTCTTCTCTAATCTTATGACAAGCTATTTCATTTATTAAATCAGAGGATTAATGGATTAAGGCATATATTTTCTGTTTCGTTTCAATATTGAATCTCCTTCCAAGCAATGCGTTGGTCATTTGTTTTAAACATGACAATTACATTTCCATTATAATTAGCAAAATGTATTAACAAATAAAAAAATCTTACTTGTTGATTATTTTTGATAATCAACTAATATAATAATAATAATTGGTTATTAATAGCAATATTGAGTGTAGACCAGTCCAGATTTTGTCGTACATAAACGAGCCATTTGAGGTTAATGTTAAGGCTTCTGTTTTGATTTCCTTTCTTGAAATGACTAAGTTGAATTCCAGCTTTAAGTAATATTATTAATTACACAATCTTCCATATTCAGTAAACTAATAAGAGACAAGGTCATAATATGATGATTGGTAATGATAAAGAAGAACATGGGGAAGGAAGTCGAGGTACAGAGAAGCGCTAGTCATCTCAACCGTCTAACCAAAGCACTTGATCGTAAAAAGCAAATTGAACTAGTCGTAAAAAAATTTAAGACCTTAAATCTCTTTATTAAATATTTTCCAGATGAATGAATCCTTTAAAAAATAAAAGAAAATAAATTGTTTATGGCTAAAATTAGTAGAAAATTAATATCTTAATATCAACTATTTTTCGTGTTTCGCTAAAAGAAATAAAAAATATTTATAGAAATTTCTGATGGACGGGTGGCCATATTTATAGGATAGTGTAAAATGAAATGAGCTATTAGGCTATCAATGGCATACTGAAGGCAGCTGACTATCGTGGGAACTTAAGTTCATACTTGCCTGGGCATCCACAGGCGGGTGTCACATTCACCCCTCTCATCGCCACTGGATTTACCCTAACTCCTTAGCATTCATATTCCTCTTACTCATTTATTATCCTATTCACATCTGAATAGTAATTTAAAGCAATTTCAATCCAATCATAGGAGTCAAAAAACGAAAATATTTCATTTATTCCTTCACATTTCTCAAATATATAATATGTTGTAGGTTGATAATTAACTATACCATTAATTTATTTATGCTTTGATTTTTTTTTAATTATATAAATAAAGTTGGAAGCAGTCCTTGATTTAAACATATATTGTTCAATAACGCCCCATATTTGGCTTGTATCTGTTTCTTATACAATTTCTCCAGTATGTAGAGATGTGTTTCGTTGTAGTACATTCAAAACATGTCAACTAGCAACATTGGTGATAAGCTTTTTAGTTTTAATGAAGAGACTAGGAAGGAATTCCGGAAACTGGAGAAATTGTATAAGAAACAGATACAAGCCAAATATGGGGCGTTATTTAACAATATATATATATATATATATATATATATATATATATATTATCATCTCAATCATCTCTAACCTCTCTCTTTTAACAGATCCTGCACATCTAGCAATTGCATTTATCGTCTGGATTGCACACAATGTGACTCTTTCTACGTGACTTCTACGTCACTCAGCCTCCGTATGAACGGTCACAGCTCATCCGTTGGTCAGCGTAAACAGCTGCCTGTTGCTATTCATGCTAATTTTCATGGCCTTCCATTTAACGAATGTTTTAAGGTCCAGATTTTTGAGACAACTCTCTGATAATGACACTTGGACCACTTTACGTGCTTCTGAGGAAGACTTAATTTGGTTATTGGGCGCCAGAAGTTCCCCTGGACTCAATTTGATTACATGACTTATTCTATGTTATCTATTTGTTTATTTTATTATTATTATTTATTCTGCTTCATTTTGAGTTATTTTATTTTGTTAACTTCTGTTCCATTTCTTATTTTTTTACTTTTTATTTGTTTATTTAGAATTTCATCTTTTCCTTTTTCCTTCTTTCTTTTCTATCCTCTCTTACATTAATTTGATTTCTATTGAAATTTACTTCAGCTTTAACTTGTCCACAACGGCAAGGTGGCTACACTGTGTGTCACTTTGATTTGGTCGGTAGACACTTTCATGTCTACCATCTCGTGTTCCTTTTAACTTTTCCTACCTCCTTACGACGACAAGTTAACCAAAATGATCTCTTTAACCGCAAAGTGTTCTCTTTGCAAAAAAATCTCTGATGTAATACTTAGTTTTTCTGTTTCAAAATGTTATACTTCGGTAAGTTCCCTCACGAACCTGTTGTCAAAATTTCTATTGTATTTTCTTCTTTGTAACTTTTTGCGCTTTTTATGCATTTTTTTTATTTTTGAATAATTGTGTTATTTGTTATATTTCCTCTATTTTGTAGGCCTATGAAAAAGGAATTAAAGAAAAACCAAAATGTTGTCAATGAAGGTTTAATTTGAACCTGAAGAACTAACCAGGTCCTGGTAAACTTTTATTTTGTTTATATATATATATACACTTTTTCGATGAAAATACGATCCGAAATGGACAAATACAGTTCAATGATTTTCAACCATTGAACTAATATATATATATATATATATATATATATATATATATATATATATATATATATATATATATATATAGATCGAACCACAAAAAGAAATGGGAAAACAAGACTAAGATCATTCAACCGTAACAAGTAGTCTTCGTCAGAGTCAAAACCCCAACTGAAACACTAGATGCAGAAAACATCTGGTGAGGGGTTGAGAACAGTGGGAGGGGTTTTTGACTCTGACGAAGAACGCTTGTTATGGTTGAAAGATCTTAGTATTGTTTTCCCATTTCTTATTGTGGTTTGATCATTGATTGTTATTTCACGTGTTTATGTGAAATCCTTATATATCACATATATAGTATTATATATCACAAACATATATGGTATATATATATATATATATATATATATAAACTAGGATTTTCAAAATAGCACACAGAAAAGAAATCACTGAACTCACTACTATGTTTGGATGTAGTCGTCGTCAGGAATAGATGTGAATCCCTCCAAAGGCTGATGACGACTTGTTATCAGCCTTTGGAGCGATTCACATCTATTCCTGACGACGAGGACATCGAAATATAGTAGTGAGTTCAGTGATTTCTTTTCTGTGTTCTTATAAAAATTCTAGTTTATTCACTTCGAATAATCGTTTCATCTAATTGGGATATATATATATATATATATATATATATATATATATATATATATATATAATGTTAAAAACAAATTTAACAATACAATCAATGCCTCATTTTCAATTTTCAAGGATCATTTACTTGGTTGGAAGATCTTAGTTCTATTTTTTAATTTCTTGCTACGGATCATGGATTGATTTTTATGTCAATTGATTATTGTGAAATTTTGTAATATCTAATAATAAATCAGACATATATTAAACATATATATAAGCACTGACAATTATCATTTGTGGTTATCAGTACGAAATGCTCATGAATTGAGGGGCCAACTAAAAACTAGAGCGGCTTCTGCATTGACGATCATTTTAAGGAAGTGTTCTTTTTTTCTAAACACCTTACGATGTTGCACTGATAACTAATTGAGTACCTCACCCAGGGACATATGTAACACTTTAAAATCTAAAAATAAATTTGTTTATCGAAATCAATTTTTCCACATCACTCGCCATACTCAGAATTACTAAATGAACACAATAAAAAGGATAAAATAAAATTTGAAGAAAAGAATGTAAGTGTTGAACACAAGACTAAAAGTATGCAGAGATAGCAGTTGAAATAAGAAAGGACAACAGCTCACTAGCGATATAAGCGCTCAGTAATTTAACTAACGGAATCATTTTTTTTAAATTTAAATAAGGGGTATTTCAGACTATATTTGAGGGGTATCTCAAACTATATGTTTGCTATTCCTAGTTGATAACTTATTCGCCTCTAGGTAGATAGATGCAGAATTCAATACCCACTCTGGCCGTCGATTATTTATTTGGAATTTACATAAATCTAACTACAATCTCCCTCGGAGAGGACGTTAAGCCTTTGGTCCCATGTCTTTACCATGTCAGGTACTAGCTAAATGATCTCAACTCTAAATAAATACAATTGGGAAACTAGGCAAAATTTAAGACTCCCAATGTTGAATCAACAAGTCATGTGGTCCGCCCATTACTAATATGGGTGCCAACAATAAATGAGCAACAATTGCCGCCCCTAGAACATCACTAAAAGGAAAAAGCCTTATAAGTGTGGGCGTTGGGAAATAAAAAAACCCTTTTAGGTACTACGCACAATTCACCAAACAGTTTATTACTTAGATCCATTATTACTAGGTTATAAAACAATGCTAAAATACAAAATCCAAATTATAGTGTTTCAACGTTTCAGTCTACTTTGACCATCTGACCATCTTCAGGGAGTTCAATATAAATAACTAGAATATAAAATAAGTAAAATGCAAAAACAACTATAAATATTCAAATTATCAAGTATTTTAACAGAATAAAAAACCTGATAATTTATTATGGTAATATACTTAATAATTTGAATTTTTATTGTTTATTTTGAATTTTAGTTTTATTATATTCTAGTTATTTCTATTAAACTCCCTGAATATGGTCAAAGCAACGGAAGCACTATCATTTAGATTTTATTTGTTGCCATTAATGTTTTGCACCCTAGTAACGACGTAATGAATCTTAGTAATAAAAACCGTTTGGTAATTGTTGTTCTTAGTACCTGAAAGGTGGAAAACGTGATTTATAAAACTGGGCTACTACTAAACAAAGAGGATTTAAAAGCAGTTCACTACTATCCAAAGAGCTATACGAAGCAGGAAAACAACTGAGACAACATCCGGATGTAATAATAAGACGAGCGGACAAGTCAAACTCATACGTGGTAATGGACAGGCTTGAGTACAAACAGAAACTGGACTACATTCTGAACGACTCTACAAAATTCAATAAAATAACCAGGAACCCTACCACCCAACTTAAGACCGATGTTAACAAAATCATCAAGAATATTAACAAAGGAAAGACAGAGAAGATTTTGGAACTTATTTCAGGTGAATACACTCAAGGATATATTTATGGTACTGTAAAGCAGCAGGGCTCACAGTCCCTACTTAATTTCCAATAGAGTTGGATGAAGGTCTTGGCGTCCTTGCTTGGGTGTACCTCGTCGAACTCGGTGTTTCCTATGGGCTTAGTGGATTTCATTAGATACTGGTTGTTGGTGTTTTCTGTAGATTCTATTGTTGTGGGTGTATGGAGAACCATCTTTCCTCTTCGGTTTCCTCATACGCTTGGCCGCCTCCGCCGTCCTTCCTGGAGAGGGCTCGCAGTCCCTACTTTAGTTCCACAGAGGGCAGGAATGGCATAGGCGTCCTCACGCAGAAGAAATCCACTAAGCCCATAGGAAACACCGAGTTCGACGAGGTACACCCAAGCAAGGACGCCAAGACCTTCATCCAACTCTATTGGAAATTAAGTAGGGACAGTGAGCCCTCCCCTGGAGTGAAGGCCTAGGCGGCCAAGCAGACGGAGTGTGCTAAGGAGAAAGGTGTTTAACAAAAAAACACCCACAACCAATAAGAAGTGTCCAAAGTAATACGCAACAGGGATTGGCTCGTCTTTTTCAATAGCTAATCTGGCATTATAGCATATATATATATATATATATATATATATATATATATATAACAAGTTTTCACTATAAGTCTTGTTATGTATAAGCCTGGTAATAATCACATCTAACGAAATTTTGAAAAGGATGAGACTGGTAAATAATTTCCAAGTTAAATTCCAGACATGATAGTGCGTAACATAAACTATATACTACACATGTAAAGTGGTTATACATTTGTTTAACTATCTATCTCTGAGGAGAAAATTCTGTAAAAATATGCATATATATTTTTTTTAATTTAATAGTTCGGTGTGATGTGATACCAGGGGTCATTACACTTCCGCCTGCGGGTTTCATCCGGTCCTCGATAAGCCATTAACCTGTTTGCCAATAAGTTTCCGTAATTCTACTGCTTAATTCGAACAAAATGTTATTCCTTTAGAAATAGATTGTTAGCTTTTAACATTCTTTGTAATTATTTTTTCGTGTTACCGAGAACTTGACCAATCATACCTCACCTGCCTTCTTCGCTCTACCAGTTTCCAAACTTCTTATTGATTATTGCACACCACAAAATCAATTAAGTGATTAGGTTTTGCAAATCATGTAAAAAGATTCATGCTTGCATTCTTCACTCAGAAGCGAAGATTCTTTTAATGTTAGAGCAAAGACGTAGCAAAAGAGGGGTGGAAGGTATGATCCACGACTGGTGTCACGTCCAGAGAGGACATTAGTAGGGGGAAACACAAATCTAAAGGAAATCTGAAATTTTATATAATTCTTAATCACTTTTTTTTATAATGTCTATAATCCATAACTTTTTTATAATTTAACTCTTAACCTCCAACCCGTGTGTTCTAAAATACAATAATGTTATGATTCCAGCCATAAGAGGTTAGAATAAGGAACTGCCATATTTATTTGATGTTTGCATAGGTACACATATAACTTCAGACATTAGAGATGATCAAAAATCGAATTGAGAATTCCAGTAGAATAGATGAGAATTTAGATATCTCTCATTTATATTGCAAATTGAGTCAAATATTTTCCTCGACGTCTACCATTATTTTATAAATTCAAATAACTTTATTTTATTTTATTTTTCAAATGCAGTATTGAAATTTGAAAAATTTCAATCATTTGTACTCGTTTATACCACAATAATTGTTATATGTACCAGTAAGTAATTTTCTTAGCAACCTATCCAATAGACTAGACTACTGAAACGGTAAGTTAGACACATGTAGATATCATAATGTGGTAAATAATAAATGCATAAAAGAGACGGCGGTCCGGGAGAAGTTCAGATCACTTGACCGCCCTGGGCATCAAAAAGAGTCGCCACGCTGCTCAGTAACAGGTCATACAAAAGTAACATTTGTTGGTACAGTCCATAAAGCCATAGGTTTAAGAAAACTGATTCAAGTTTCAGTTCTAAATATGGAGATTTAGATCAAAACCTCAGGTCCTGACGAGATAAATCAAAATAAGAATATTAAGGATGACAGGAATATCTCCTACAAAAATACTGAATTTCTTCAAGAAGATAAAATTCTAATGTAAAGTGGTTAGGAAAGAAACCTATAAAGAAACCTACAGGTTATTGTTATTTTACTTTAATAACAGGGTCTCCACTCATTTTAGAGTAAGAACCAGTTCTTTGACCATCACACAGTCCCCTGCTTTGCATTACTTTGGTGGTGATCTTTTTACAAAAGCAGGCTCTAAGTTAAGGACTTTCTTATTCAATCAATTAGAATATCATACTAGCTGATATAAGACGAAATTATTTAACAAACACCAAAATTTAACACGAAATCTACACTGTCATTTTTCAAATATCTTATTACCGCTGTAGTTATTCTGATGATATTATATGTATCAGTGGTATGACATACAAAAATAAGCGTATATATTGATATGGAAGTGGATCAATCACTATGTGTACTCCATCCAGGAATCAATGACTAATAAATATCTCCCATTTAGACATTAAAATTATACTTAAATGGAACATTATTTATTACATACCCCAGAAGTGTAATATTATGTTTATTTATAGTAAAGTTGAGTTTAGGCTACTCCAGATTTTATAATATTCTGGAGTAATAGTTGCTTAATAAAGAAATAGCTCAGTCCGTATTGAATGTTGCAAACCTGGTTTCAAACATTAAAGGCCAAGTCTCGAGATAAAAATTCATCCATTAGTAAGGCTCAAATAGAGTACGAAATAATGAAAGAAAATTTGCATTTAACAAAGTAGCGTGAAGTGCAATTACAACAAGCCACCTGTTTTCATAAAGAAGGGAAGAGAATTAATGATGTAGCAGGAATTGTATGGTGAAATTAGTAGGGCCAGTCCTGTGCCACTGGTTCAGCAATATCTCCTGCCCCTAATTAATTACATCCACGTCTATTTCATAGCACACAGTTATTTAGCTATTGACACTAACGAAAGGGTTTTCATCATCAGGCTTTTCAGTGAACATAATCCGCTTTTAGTGAAATACAAACTTTGAAATCAGTAGTTCTTAAGTTTTAACCTTCATTTATATTCATTAAGTAAAACAGAGAGGTATAAAAGTATTGCATTCAGCTAAAAAAAATTCTATATCAAATTTTGATTTTTAAATTCATGTTTTGAGGTATGCTAAGTACAATAAAATAGGTTTCCAAATTGGTGCGTGCGTGTATGTGTGTGACACTTAAAAAAGCCTGTCTGAAGAAATGCAGTTTTTTTTTTTGTGGTTTAGTAGAAATCTGTTCACACAATATTGATTCAAATTCTCTGATTCTGGCTATTAAGTTGGCATTTGAAGTGTACAGCCTGCAATCTGAGTAGAAATTATCCTTCAAGATTAAAAGTTTAGAAAATTGTTATGAAATAAGAATTAATTAACTTCTAATGTGCTCTGGTTAAGTTGGTACGATTATTAAACAAAAAAACAGTAAAATGTAGATATTAAATACTAAATTGGATTCGAATTGATTCAACAGATAGATAATAAAGTAGCAAAGCATAAAGATAACGCCTCTAATTCCACCAGCGGTCCTTGTGAAAATGAGGAAACCTTTGTTTGGGTTATTATATTATTATTAGTTTTGGTCGTTATTATTCCGAGTAAGAATTTATCCTCAAGATAAATGACAGGAAAATTTTTTTCATTTTTTGAGCAAATTCGTTTAATTTATCAATAATTAATTACTTAAATGAGAGTCGTTTAACACCTCACATTTTTTTGAAAGTATATCTATAATAAAGTTTCTTGGTTTGTACGTGTTGTTCTCCTTCGGTTCTAGCTACCATTTTCCTTCTACCATTCTACTCAACACAGTCTGTCATTCACGGTTCGACGTCTTTTGATCAATTACACAAAGTCACTCACTATTGTTCGCACACCGCATCTCATTTCACGTTAACATATTGTGAAACGATCAACCAATAAGAGTGTCTGGAGAAATGAGGTGACGTTGACACCTTCAATCTTCTATTAATCATATTAATACCTGCAATCCACATAGAAAGATCACTGAAATGCAGATGTAAACTCCTAACTTTGTTAAGTAGTCTCAAAGGATTGTAATTGATATACTGGGATCATTGAAGAAAACAGGTAGCCTCGTAAGTCACTTCATAGTCTCAAACGGAATGGTCAATAACGTGGGATCAGTGAATTCTTTACCTCTCTTTCTAATGACGACATTGTAAAAATATAGTAGTGGGTTTCTAAGATCTCTTTTATATGTGTTCCTTCAGTTAATCTAGTCGATATATGTAAATATACTTTCAAAATTGAGAAACGAATGAAAAACAGATCCTAGGACTCACATTCAATATTTCGACCCTTTCAACGGTCGTCCTGTGGAAAGTAAGTTGAGTGGCGAGAAGACGAAGGTCAATTGGACAATTTCAAAGAATATGCGCAGGTTGACCACAACAAAAACGTAAAAAGTAGTAGAATTAGTTGAAGAAGAATGACAACAACAAAATAATAAAAAAAACGATATCTTTATAAATATAAAATTGAGCTGAACAGGAAATTAATTAATTAATAAAATAAAAAAAATTAAAAAAATAAAAAAAATAGAATTTTAGAAAAAAAATAAATTTATAATATGATTAGTTGAGTTTTTGACTCTGACAAAGACCGCTTGTTACGGTTGAAAGATCTTAGTATTGTTTTCCCATTTTCTTATTCTGGTTTGATCATTGATTATATATATATATATATATATATATATATATTCTGCAATGTAACGTACATTTACATAAAATATAAAAAATAATATTTAACATTTTTATTAATAATCAATATTAATACTAACTCAAAAAACTTTAATTATCAAACTTAATTGTCAAAAATTAAATTGTCAAATTAATTATCAAATTATGTCTTTTATAAACATAATGAAATCCTAAATTGAATTAAAATTGTATATCCCTAACCCTTAATTAGAAATAAAGGGTTAGAATAATTTGTATGGAATTTACCAAGAAGACAAAAGATGGTTTTTATTGAAAGATCTATGTAATTTTTTGAGATGTCTGTCAAAAAGGAAGTTGATTGAAGTATATATGAGGGATATAATGAAATGAAAAAAAAAAATAAAAGATATTAGGTACGAGTAAAATAGATTCATATGTGGTGTTATGAAAAACAGTTTAAAGCTTATAGTGGACATGATGCAACTGGATAAGGAGACAAAAGAGACGGAGAAAAAAATTGTGAGAAGAGAACCAACTATACGACGGATCAGGCAGCACCTGAATAGAGCATCTTCATAAGGAGACAAACGACAAATCAGCCTTTCTCCACTGTACTATTATTCGATGAATACTATCTTATCCCACTTCCTTCATATGGTAATGCCTGAGCAGACTGGGTTCATTTATTCATAAAACACAGACTGTCTTAGTGTCTTACCTAGACTGTAGTGTTTCCTATTCACACCTTAACATGTTTACAAGAATATCTGTGTTAAGAAGTGTCATTGGAGCAGTGAAATTAAATCATTAGATCACCCAAAAATATTTTATTATTTATAGGAAAATGAAATATATAGTCAAAACGTGTAGCGTGTTTCAAATTTCTCTAACTCTCCTATAAGTTTTAAATTCGGTCTTATCAAAATTCCTCCGTCTACTTGACAAAGATTTATCAGGATAATTTTATATTTTATTCAAAACATTAAAACATTTCATTAATGAATGTTCTTCCAAAGACATTTATGTCGTTTACAAAAATAAATGAAAAACTGCAGATATAGGATGGATATCTAAAGAAAGGGATAACTTTAAAATTAAACAAGTACATCACTTGTAGAAGAGAATTACAGTGGAAGAGAATTCACTAGGATGTCGGTATTTTGAAAGCAATTTCTCACCAAATTATATGAGAAATGATCTTCAGGTCGAGCGAATTAAACTTCAGTTTTAAAAAAATCTTAATATATATTTTCTTATTGTGGTTTGATCATTGATATATATATATCAAACTGTTTTTTTCTTGACGAATCTATTCAAAGGTTTTAGGATGTTTGAAGAATTTTTGTTCTAAATATTGAAAAAACTTCTTTGCTAACGTTTAGACATATACGAGTATATAAAAATAATTCTATGTTTTTTTGACCACAAAAATTACAGCAAACATCAGAGGTTATTGAGGGTTGGTCTACACAAACAAACACTTCCCTCACGCCAACTTCTCGCTATATTTTCATAGCATCATCAGGGCTTTACAAATATCAAGATATACGTCCGACAGTTAGACACAACGAAAACAGTAGTAAATATTGCAACACTGATAAGACAGGTTATACGACAGGTTATAACAGGTTGTCCAGAAAAGCTAAGCGTTTATAATATTGCAATAAAGTTTACTAAGATTGACAATGTCTGTTTTTTTATTGCATGAGTTCTCTGATTTTGAAATATGAAGGTTTCTTTGAATTTCATGAGAGACGGTCAAAGTTATGTAAAATCTTGTTGATTACTGTTTCTTGGAATATATATATATATATATACACTTTAACACATAGAAAAGAACACAGAAAGACACTACATGTGTTCTTTTCTATGTGTTAAAGTGTTTATTGTCCACACGGACCTTTCATTTTATTCGAAGTATATATATATATATATATATATATATATATATATATATATATATAAAAAGATTTCACATAAACACGTGAAATAACAATCAATGATCAAACCACAATAAGAAAATGGCAAAGATCTTAGTCTTGCTTTCCCATTTTCTTATTGTGGTTTGATCATATATATATATATATATATATATATATATATATATATATATTCTATTAAAACTAATGCCTAATTCTAGTCTTACTGATTAATTTTTCTAATCTTCTCATACATGACTTCCATAGAGTCGGAACCAAATACATAAGTTCACCAAAATTTTTATTTTTGTAATTCGACATGTTAATGGACAGCACCGTGGTATTAGAACGGGAACAGGACCACACCAAATTATAAATTTTGGAAGCCAACTTTATCCTGGATAAACAACCCAGTATTATCAGGCAGGGCTGAGGATTTTCAAGAATTTTAAAACTACATAAAGGCAGTCTGAAGACGAACCAGTCTGGGAGAGGTAAAGAAGTAAATTTATTGCCATCCCAGATGCAAACGACGCATGGAAGGTAACCAGGACCCTGGTGAAACCTCACGTGCCACTACCTTTCGATAACTTCCCTTATTGTAATTATGTGCTATGTTGACTTGGTGTAGTTTATTTCAATTATTGTTAACTTTTAGATTTCTTAATAATTTTATGTCTGTTGTGAAACTCTTTATATATAATATCCTTCAAAATGGTCGATGATGGCCGAAACATGTTAGATTACAAAAATCAAAATGTTGGTGAACTTATATATTTAGTTCCAAACCTATGGAAGGCATGTATAAGAAGATTGGGAAAAGTTTCAGAAATGGTGTAAAACGAATTAGGCAGTTTTAATAGAACTTGTATAAATGAATGCCTCCTCCCCAAATATACGAATATATATATAATTAAATTCTTAGTTACAAGTCATGAAAAATCATTTTTCAGACTAAAATGAAAAAAAACACTTCTGAGGTCTTCTAAGAAGCAAGATAGACTTAAACCTATTAGGCTTTAATAAGAATCATTAGAAAATATTTTTTTGACCTAATGACAGGAAATGTTATTTGAGAAAGTGATGTAATTAAAAGCAACATTCTAATAAAATTGATATTTCATTTAATAATAGTATTTTAGATGTACACTTCTGTACGGGTCATAATTTTTAAGATCGTATGATTCTATCTTAGGAAAATGAAACCAAATTTGTACTCGTAGCTTGAAACCTTCGCACGTCAATGGTCTAACTAAACAAGGTGGTGGAAGACAGTACATGACATTCATTTAACTTATTATATATTAACTTATTATTATTACTTATTCATTTACTTATTTCAGGTCACTTATTTTCATTCTATTTAATTAATTTATTATATAATAATAAATAAAACAAGCAAAGGACACAGAAATTCTTAAAGCCTGTCTCTTTTCTCACCAGTAACCCTGATTGAAAGTAGACGACAGTTTATTTGAAAGTTTAGAATTATGTTTTTTTTTTAGGTAGGCCACTAACTGACATACCCACATGCACACCCACATATGCCAACTCACGAAACATGTTATTGTACGAAGGGAACAACAAAATGTATATTTCTGTTAATAATACCATATAAAAATGTTGACTCTAAATTTTATACCGGTGATAATGAAAGATATAGCTTATCCTATATCTCATACAGAGGGTAAATAAACATAACAATGTTGGTGAACAACGCACTCAAGTTTCCCAAAAAAAAAAAATATACAATACGGTAAAGTTGAAAGTTCAACACGATTGACTTACTAGAAATCATGCAACATTGTCACTTTAAAAGGATAGTAGCTGTGTAAATGTAAACGACAGCTGTTTGCTTATTTCCAGTGTAATTAAAAAAACAAAGACTCAAAAGTGAAAAAATTAAATACCTATTAAAAAAAGAAAAGGTTATTTTGTATTTATTACTTTTTAACTCTAAATAAGTATAACAAACAATGCTATAGACTTCTGTCAGTTGGAATCGTAAACCATCATTAAGGAAAAAGGAAAACCACGAGAATCAAGTAATTGCCACAGCACACGGTTACCACATAATCATCGAAGGATATCCCATAATTACATACTCGCTGCTGACTTGTTGACTTAAAAATATACTTGACTAATATTTCCTTTTAATTCGTTATAACTTACTTTAATCCATTTAATAACTCCCTATGTTGTAATTACACGTTGTAATAGAAAACCGCAATCTTAAGATCCCATTCCTATTTGTATCCAACAATTAGTTAATATTATACAATTTTAAAATTAAATATTAAAAACAATTTACATTTTGATAAATATAATTTAAAAAAAAACATATATTTACTTATTTTTAAGAACAGAATATCCTTTTTTACACATATCATTTGAAAATTCTTTTCATAATATATCATTGGCATTAACTTTTATCGAGCATTTATAAAAACCCTCGAGAGATCTCCAGTTTACTATATGTAAACTTGTCATAATCATTGATGATTAATTTATTTGTTGAATGTCAGGTGAATAATCGTTACAGATCTGGTAATTCAAATTTTAAAACATTCCTAGGAATGTATTGAAATGTTGTAGACATGGAGCAGTAGTATATGTTAACAGTTAAGATTGTTAAGTTATCTGTTTTAAATAACAGTTCAATACACTTTCATAAATTCTTTATGAAAAAATTCTTGTTGAAGTTCAGTCGGTTGAAAAAATGAATGAAAGCTGAAACTTCTCGGTTGGATGTCGAATGTTGATAGTACTTTGTCTAATAAACGTCGGAGACTATCTCGCTTCCTGGTCGTAAAGATAAATACAGACTTTACAAACTTATAAATACTACTGTATGAAAAACAATGGGTGGTATCATATAGAAAAAAAAACCAACACTAGAGCCCTGTAGATTAAACTATTAAAAATAAGCTCTATAAAAGCTTAAATTTATGTGGAGTAGTAATGTTTTACTGAAATACGAACAGTTCTGAAGAGACCAAAACACTTAAGAACTACAAAGCCAAAGACGAATCATCCGCTCTGCTGAATTTTGAGCCACCAACCAGAAAAGGCTTGTTTTTCATGAGTGCGTTTGGGAGGGAATAGGTTAGTTCAACACCGCTGACACCTCTTCCTACACCGTACAACTAAAAAGACCATAAGCAATCTTCCGAACACAAAACCTTTAACCCCTACTTCCAGTTAACCTTAGACCAGCTTTTCTCAAGTGAGTTTCACTGTCACCCTAAGCCTCCGTAAAAGATCCCTAAGGGTTCCTGGAAACAGATTTTATTTAACGTCATATACGTAATATTACACGCCCAGCATCTATCATCAATTGATACAGCAGTTATGTGTCTACCTTAAGGTATGTAGTTGTATCATGAACATTACATGTTTATTTTAATTGCGATAAGTGAAGAATAGCAATGATGAAAAAATTCGATCTCGAGATTTTGATGGATATACATGTCTTGAGGTGCCCAAAGTACATTCTTGAAGTTTTTCGATGATGGCGGTGTGAAGGGGGGTAGGTTAGTACTATCTTTGCAAAAGCTTGCGGACATTCTACAGGCCACACTATTTGAGAGATCAAATTCATATTTACACAAAAATGGGCTCTATACTGCACATGTGCTCTATTGTTTTTGGTCGATATTACGTAATGGAAAAGTTACTTTTTTGGTCAAAATGTGATTTTAGACCAATTTTTTTTTCTTAAACTGGTACATTCCGGCCATTAAAACATTGAAATTATTATGAAAGTGGCAGAAGCTATAACTGAAAAATTTCATTTTTTTTAAAAAAGCGGAAAGCTATTTTTTGCAATAAAATTGCACAACTTTTGAGTTCTTATTGATTCTGAAAGCTTGTGAAAACAGGAATCATACCTCTTGACGAATGGCAATGAACCGGACGTAAAAATAGAATAATTTGTGGACATGGGTTGCATATAATTTAATTGAAATAACATTCGTTGAAAGGGCATGCAATTTCGTTGAAATGGGACTTCTGGTACAGTTTTTGATTTTTAGATAATGTTTTTTTACACTAAATGGATAAGTATCAAACAATGACATGTCAAAAAATGCAAAATATAATTACCAAACTATAAAAAAATGCAATTAATTCTCTTTCCGGAAATGGCAAAATGACTATAAATACTGAAGGATCATGAAATACTGAAGCACCTATTAATTATAAAAAACAATTAAAATTTTAAAATCTTTTGTTTTAAGTTTTTTGTATAAATCAAACTAATTAAAATCTTCATTCAATGCCTTTTGTCACTAAAAGTGGGCAACTATTGTCAGAACACTTAGTAAGCTAGGCTTCTCGTATAAAATTGATACTTCTCCGTAAGGAGGGTGACATCCCTTTTTGATAGTACAACCCGACCGGTTTTAAGTCCCAAGATAGGACTTAGTTTTTAGTGATTCCTTAACGTGATTACCAGATATCCTTCAGGCCTTGGACCACCAGGTTATCTTTAAACCGGTGTTCACAGAATTTTTAATCTTTCATATAAATCAATCAAAATTAATTATGAGAATTATACGTGAGTGGAAGCAGGTCTGTTCATACAAAGGTTTAATTTTGTTTGCAATTCAACTCCCACATTTATGGACTTCACACCTTTTGTTCTAGACAATGGGTTCAGAGAGTGTGTCTCACCACACGGCATACACCACAATAGTATGTGGTTTCGCCCATCCATGTTATAACCATACTTAATGCTTCTTTACTTGAATGGTTTAGCTGACCGTCGGAAAGAAATGTAACTGGCATTGTTGTTATATTTATAAGACTTCAAAGACACCCATTATAGTATACTATTGATTCAGATTGAATTAGTTTTTTGCTCAAATCTTAAATTTTATCATAAAATAAAATTAGACTATTTTTTTCTTCAATTCTGTTTCATTGCTTTTTCCCATCATGGTTTTTCCACAGCGAGTTATTCAGGGCTCTAAATACTGTCCACTGAAACTTCTTAATTGAAGTTTAATTGATCTTCCTTTAATCACAAGGTTATCTGCGTCTGCAAACCCTTGCCTTTGTTATCCTTTATTCCTTGATATCCAATAGGCCATGATTTATTTATAGTGAAGATATATGGTTGAATTTCATTTCCTTTATAATTTTATGAGTTGTAATTATAATTTTTATAATGTGTAATTATAATCCCTTATCATATAATTATAATTTACTATAATATTCTGAATTAGATCTTTCCATAAATCAATGTACTCATTAAAATATCTTCATGTTTTTTTTATAAACATTCAAGTAACAATTCTGCCTAACTTCATTCTGATAAAGAATGTTAAGTAAATGTAAACAAGTTAACAAGTACTGAAGGATATTCATTTTCCAAGTTCCTTCACAATAATTAAGTTCAATTCCGATACTATATGGAATATCGTATTTATAATGTTTAAATGTGTAATTTATTATATTCACTAATAATTTTACTGATTCAATCTATATAAACAAACGAAATGTTTTGTCTGTAGATTGCTTATACCTGACCCATTTCAAGTTATCTTTACGTTTCATACATTAGAGAAAACGAATCCACCCTTAGAAAAATTTCTATCTGTTGGTTTGTCCGCAAAATTTTGTCACAAGTAAACTCAACTACTATATGGTAAAACTTTGAAAGTATGTTTGTGTATGTCTATCTTTAAGTAAGTTTATTACTTACCAAAGCAGATTTCCTTGGTTTCTTTCCATCATAATATGATGAATTTCGTTCAAATGTAATATTTCTTATCTACAATTTACCACTTTTTACTCAACGTCTCTATTGCAGAAGAGTTTTCTAAGATTTTTGAGAATGTCAAACAATTTATACCCAATATATATTAAATGTTAAGTAAAAATCCAGAACCACAGTGTTATTAATGAAATAATGTAGGATAAATCTCTTTCGAATTGCCAAATTTCCTTCAAATAAAGTACTCTTTAAGACTCTTTAATAAAGGTTTACTAGATTTTACAACAAAACACGAGATATAGATTAAATGAATGTCAAAACCAGGAGATTTCATTAAAATATACATGTAAAATCGTTTTTCCATTGAATCAGAATTGAAAAGGATAGTAAGAGAGTTTAAGCAAATGACAGATACAGCGTAAGCATTTCCCTTCTCCTTTAAAATAGTCTAATTTCGGATGTTAAAATAAGAGTTTAAAAATAGCTGGTTGGTAGCTGGAGGGTTGAGGTGGGAGCTGCATGAATGGAAAGGCCATTGAGGGCGGGCCTGACCTAGACAAGGTCTGCCCCAGCGCGAGCCCAGCAACGTCTCTGCCTTTTTCAAAAACCAACAAATCACGCATCTCAGTAAATACACTCTTATTTAGTCATACAGCAAAAAAAAGTACCCAACACATCTTCTTTTTTTTTAAATGTCTTATGCAAAATCAACAAAAAATGTAATTTAACATTACTCTTTTTTTATAATCACACTGGAGAACAAATAGTTTGATTTTTTTTCTTGAAATACTGGTACACGTGTTTATCATTTCTGTATGTATTTTAGAGTGTCAACGTCTAAACCACAGTATAAAGTCGAGAAATAGTTTCCAACTTAAACAACGGTAAGCATGAATTCATTCATACTGTATTATTAAAATTCTGATCAAGACAGTTGTCTCAATTGAAAAATGATGGTTTCATTTCTGAATTTCTACTGTAGTTTAGACGTTTATTTTTCATTTTAACAATTGAATGAAATGTTAACCAATCAAAATCAGAACAACAATCAGTATAAAACTGGTAGGAATGAATAACTGCATTACAGACGGGTAATTTAATAAAAGACAGCTTTCAATAATTTTTCATTATTTATTTTCAATCAGTTATGTTTATGATTTTTACAGATTTAGAATATTGATATTTAGAAATCATTAAAAGATTTCTATATCTATTCATATATTCATTTCTATATCTATACCTATCAATGATCAAACCACAATAAGAAATGGGAAAACAAGACTAAGATCTTTCAACCGTAACAAGCGGTCTTCGTCAGAGTCAAAAACCCAACTGACTCAGTTGGGTTTTTGACTCTGACGAAGACCGCTTGTTACGGTTGAAAGATCTTAGTCTTGTTTTCCCATTTCTTATTGTGGTTTGATCATTGATTGTTGTTTCACGTGTTTATGTGAAATCTTTTTATCTATACCTATATACAACCGATTCAATAATATATCGACCGTTTGATAGAATAGGAGTGTTATCTAATCGGGATTCGGTCAAATTTATTCTAGGTTCAAAAATCAAACTCTCATTGCCAACGTTTCGGTTTTATTTTAAAACCTTTTTCATAGGCAGAAGTAAGAAATTTTTTAAACTAAGAAAATGAATTTTACATTATTTAAAGGAATAACAATCTTAACCGGACAAAACCTTCGACTAGACTCTTCGACAGTCTAGTTTTTACACGATTATAAAATTTAAATATTATCTAATAACAATGTTTGTTCCTTTTAAAAAAATACCAGCAGCAAAAGTTGTTTCATTCGAAGGTCCTCGGCTATAAGTGGCTTTCATGTTTAGTACTGTTTGGGAGGAACATGTGGCTCTTTTGTTATTTCATTAACGTTTTAGTTATGGGTGAGTTAAATTATTGGATTGATTCTACATGGCAAGCCTTAAGTTTTGCCTCAGCCAAGTTGATAAGAGCAGGTAATCTGACCTGGTTCAGGTTTCAGACTGACATACTTTCCATTGAGATAGATTTTCTATCCCATAATAAAAATCTAGGGTCACCTCCAAAATTTCAACCCACAAACATCAGTACTAACGAACACTCAGACCCTGTTGACCCATTCATTTTTATCATGGTGATTACTACCGTTACTATGTTGTAATCTCTTCATGATAGCATTACTATGATATACTGAAATGACCACAGCGTACGTTTATTATCTTAATTTTGTCTTGATGGTTACACACATACATATATTCAATTTATAAATATGTATTATATATAAAACACATTGTATACATACATACATACTTAAAATGTATGATACTATTTTTTCATAGTATCATACATTTTCTTCTTTTCAGTTACTTTTGAATCTTCTGTCTTTCTCTCGACATCCCCTAACAAGTGTTACATAACATATAACACTCGTGACGCGATATAACATGTAAGGTCATATCACTGTTTCGGAACTGGAGCTTTGGCAATTAGTTTACCTGAAGTTTATTAAACTAGATAATGGGTTCTTCAACCTTAATCTTGTTATACCAAGGAAAAATTAGTTGAATTCAAGTATAACTATAGTCTGAGCTTCAGTATTCAATAGGATAGCAGGCTGTAATAGCATTAATGACATTGAATAGGAGACAAGGTCGGACCTTTCACCTCAGTCAGATTACTGTTTTTCATAAAGACTAGTTTGAAACTGGCAGTTTTTAGTTTTTCCCTTAAGATTGATTTAATCATCATAATTAAAAGTAATGATAAATACTCATTATCATAAAACGTATTTAAAAAAAAAGGGAAAGAAATCTGTATTATAACAATATAGGTGAATTACAACTGATTTTATGAACAATTTTCTAAAGATACAACTTGATGTTTCCGAAATATGTGTAAAGTTATTCAATTTACATTAATATTTATAAGACATTTATGATAAGGCAATAAATAAGGCGGGTGGGCAGAGGGAAATGCAGTTGGAGAGCTATTTACTCAGGTAGAGACTCAGCCTTCCATTTGTTGTCCATCCCAATTCAATTACTTGTCAAGGAAACAGGTAAAAACGCTCAAGAAATCATGTGTCCACTTCTTGCTTACGATCCACCATTTTCCTATTTCTCCGATATTTACAGACCCTTAGCAATAACATAAGGCTCATTTAATCAGAGAGAAAAAATCTTTGGGAGATAATATTTATTAAGGTATAAAAAAAACATTAATTTAATAAGGACAATAAGATGTTAAAAAAATAATAAGTGTTCATTAAATAAATAAGTGTTTAGTAGTTCAAACTAGTAGCCTACTCCTGTATAGCTTAGGTAAAAAATAATAACACTAATTAAATTGACTGTTTTATTTGTTGAAATTATGGTTTGGATATTTGTGCATGTAGATTGGCTAGCAAAATTTCAAGGGAATAGGAATTATTAAAAATAAGTTAGAAATAACCATGAATATACATATTTCATACTAGCAAATATAGGCTTTCAACCCCTATAGCACTGAAGGTGACATGAAAATATTTATTATTAATTATATTCCAATTCGTAATTTCAAAAAAGGAATAAAGTGTAAAGGAATGAAATATGAGTTCTTAAACTGAAACAAACAAAATTCATATTAAATTTGCTGGGTATAATTTTTTTAATATTTTGCGATTAAATCTTAGGAAATAATTTGTTTGGAATCAAAGTTGTACAGAATTCAGTTCGCAGTTCATTAGGTATGCGTTTTCAGTTGTTCTCTAAACGATTATTTTTAAAATATTTCGATTTGAATATCCTTACAAAGTTCTGATATTTTTTTGGTTTGGCATGACTTATCACATTTTGTTGGCTACAGAGATTTCGACACGATCTAAATGGAGCACTTCAAGATGTAATAAATGATATCACATTGGCCATTAGTAATTCGCATACAGGGACTAACATTCTGTTAGAATTACGGAAACAAGTATCAAAAACAGAACTTCTTATATTAACAATTCTTTTTAGTAGTTTATGAAATAACTTTTCCAGTTTTTTTTCACAACAAAACATTTATAGGAAAATGTGCAAGAAAATAATTAATCTTTGTTTCAAATTTGATACATTTGGTTATTTCTATAGTACGAATGGACACACAGACAGGTAGAGAACTTGACGTCTTTTTTCTATTTATAGATATTTTCTGTTAATTTAAAAGGGTTAGTAACTTGTGTATATTACATTTCCTAAGTTTATCTTAGATCTATACCTGTTAAACGGTGGTACTGCGACCGCAGTAGTGAGTCTAATAATAGAATATTAAGACTTATGTTATGTCAATTACCGTTCTATCAGTCTGAGTTATTCCACTTCCCGCTTGTTCACTTCTAATATAACAACTTTTTTCCAAATTTTCCTTTCAATTTTGTTTTATCTCTAACAGTTTGGTTTTTCTTTTATATATATCTTTTTTGTTTGAAGCCTTTTTATATTTATATCTATATAAATAAAAGAAAGGTTTTGCCTGTACATTGCTTAGAACTGATCCATTTCAAGATATCTTTACGTTTCATACATTAGAAAAACCGAATCCACTCATAGAAAAATTTCTGTCTCTCGGTTTTTCCACATTTTCTCACAAGTAACTTAATCACAATTGATACCTAGCAACCATCCTTTTCAATTCAAACGGTTGCAATTTACCGTCAGCGTTTGTTTCGCAATGATAGTAAATAAGTCGCAAAGGCAAACTCTATCTACAGCAGGAATTAAAGTGAGTCTCAGACCAAGTGTTTCTCACATGATCAACTGTATGTTGCTTGCTCAAGAGTTAGAGGTTCCAACTCTCTATTCTTCTATGCACCTGAGAGACAGACAGATAATATGTTGGATACAGAGCCACTTACTTAAGACTGTGCTAATAAATATATTTTTTCCTATTCTATAATTTTTCTAATAATAACTTGCAAGTCTGCTAGAATAATATATAATTTTCTACCTATCGTGCGACTCTATTCATTTATACAACTAACATATAGCAGATATAAATAACAGTTTTTTCTCACATAAATATGTTTGTAAATCCCGTGCTTCACAGCACCGGTTAACTCAGAACTAATCCCATAAACGCTTTAACACAACTATTTTACTTTAACGTCCTTAGTGAATTCGGCAAACTGTTGAATTTAGATTTCCCTCCACTCAAGCCTGAGGGATGAAGACTGCGAGGCCGACAACGGAAAAGATGGCTGGACGACGTTGAGGAGGATTTGCGAAGTCTCAATGTGAGGCAATGGAGAAGGAAGGCACAAGACAAGAACGAATGGAGGAGGACCGTTAAGGAGGCTCGAGCTCTTCAAGGGCTGTAGCGCCACGAAGTAGTAGTAGTAGTTGAATTTAGAAAACAACTTCAAATTGTAAACTCTTATAACAAGAAATTACTTCAAGCCAGCAAGCACACATTAACAATGAATGTGTCAAGATTATTCTACAGCATGGGAAGATAGTATAATATTAGGCACTTAGTAATACAGAAGAGAAGCAAAATATTAAAATCACAAGGCATATAAGTTTGAGTTCCTTGTAAAGATGAAGAACGTCCAAAAATGTTCAGACAACTCTAAAACCAGTATCCGATGTAATACGGTTATTCATCCCTTGGAAAGAATTATTCTAACCTCTGTTGTACTCACAATATTACCACATAAAATATTGCGTTAATATGAGTAAGAGATATGCATATGCGGTATAATTTGAAGGGAAATAAATGTCATTGAGTCACAACTAGCTACAACACTCATCATTAATAAAAAAAAACAGATCAATATTGGAAGGGAAAGTAGGAAGAGTGCTCTTAAAGTTCTCACATCCTTTAATCAATCCAAAGGACTTAGTCAAGTCGTAAGAACGGACAGCACACTGAACACCAGCAAAAGCCAATTCAAGTCGGTTGAGAGGCTTCATCTCGTTAACCTACTAACACAAACCACAATCACTTGAATTCCCTACAATTGGTCTATCAATATTCACTACTCATTATTAAAATTACTATAGGCCAGTCGAAACATGTACCCAATAATATGTAACATTTAAAGAAAGCTGGAAACCACTTTGTTTGTATCACTTAATACACCACAAAAAAACATGATTTTAGGTAAAATATGTCCCATTTTCCAGTGAAATATAAATACAGTGGAAAAAAAGAGAAATTAAAAAAAATTTTACTTAACAATTTGTCTATTTGTTTTCTTTATATGGAGTAATATATATTTTATGAATCTATGCATTTTAATAAAAAGTGTTCTAAACACTTGCTTGAGATTTTTAATGAATGGATTTTCTTCTCGGACCAGTGTATGAATGCTAGATCTCCTAGTTTAAAATATGTTCTATATTTTAATATTGCTATCAATTCTTCCAGTGATGGCCGTTTACTCTACAGTCTAACCATTTATGCGCCCCAGTTCTATCAGTTCTAAAATCAAGTTAAAATATCTTTATGGCTTCTAAAAACCAATCTTTATACCAATACTGTAATAGCCCTATCTTTTGTGCAGTACGTAATGTTCTATTGAGTATATTTATAACATAATTATTTAGGGCCCTGAAAAGGAATATACAAGAATTATTCAAACATGACAGTTAAAAAGAACATGTTGATATTTTGTCCGATTCTGAAGAGTTATATTTAAATATTACTAAAAGAAGCTGTGCTTTAATGCCTTCTCCTATAACTTTTAGAATACATGAAAAAAGGAGCATACACTTAATAGTAAATTTTGATATTCACATGTTAAAGAACAATTTTTTTTTCTGAATGGCCCCTTGTTTACACAGTTATATAAACTAATATTAAAATATCATTTAACTAAAAAGAAAAACACTGTGCAAACTTCTTTGAATAAGGAAAAAAATCCTACTTCATGTTCAGTATTTCTTAGTACAGCTAACAGTCCGTAAACAAGGGATGAATAGGCACTAGATGTATGACCGCTTGTTATTCGCACTCCTCCACTACTGGCATTAAAGTCTCCAACTAAATTACATTTCAGGTCTGAAAGAGAATAGAAAGAACCAAGCCTTATGTTCAACTGTATATTAGATAGTGTTAGTGAAGGGATATGGGATTAAAATCATAGAGCATTACGACTCAGTCATGACGATATTAGATAGATAAGTTACATTTGCTCTTCTCTTTTTTTCATCTCCTCAATTCTTAAAGCTAATGAAATAAATTCCCATTAAATATAAAAATGTTTAATAATTTGTCTATTCAAAAAGCGAAAATTTATGTGTGACCTTTTCCCCCTCGTTGATTAACACTTTCGGGCTGAACAAAAGGCAAAAGTATCGTTCATTTTCGATGTTGTGTCCATTTAAACTACAAGTGACGCATACTAATTGGAATACTAACGGCAAGTGGTATCACCAATCCAAGCATTAATCATGTCCAATACTGCTTAACTTCGATGACAGGAATCGAACTAAACTTAATCCAATCGATTTAGTCTAACGGAAACCAGTCAATTCAACATGCCTACATGGCTGATGGTTATGATTCAGTTGTTTATAGGGAAGTGTTTTATCTTGGTTTGGAAGAAGAAATATTTTTCATGCTTTGGAACAAGATGATCAAACAGTATAGCACTATGTCGCAATAATTTTTGTCCATTCCACTTAAGGTAATAGGTAAATAAATCAGATGTTTATAGCGTTTGTCAACATTGGTTGTGTAATATCAGACTGTCATAAACGTCAATTGCATGATTTTAGTTAAGATTTCACATGCGGAAGGAACTACAGAAGGTTCATCAAGGTTGAACAAGATGTTCTACTCTCAAATGGTCAATATGGAATGGCCAAGATAGAGCGTTGCACGAAAACAGGTTTATAGCTTTAAAATGTTGATTAGGACTTAAAGTGAAAAGTTTTCTCCTTAGAGTGAGAGAAATCTAATCTGGCAAACCCAGTATTCGTGAGATAAGCCTTGAAGATGATCATTTTTATTCTAGTCATAGCCACGCCCAGCTATAAATGCTTCTATTTACGACTATGTCAATGAATATCAAGGGTGCCCAAACTCAATACGTGACAAGCGACTTATTTTAGTTAATGCATACATAGAGGCTACAAGGCATTTAATTAATAAATTAAATAAATTAATATAGATAGCTCCAAAGTATCTACCAATAACTAGGTTTCAAAAATTAAACAACTGTAGGTGTTGCAAATATAATAATCTGGAGTGGCCTACACTCAACTTTACTATAAGTAACTTAATATCAAATTTCTTGAGTATATAACACATAACGTCTCATTTAAGCATAACGTAAACATCTAAATGGGAAATGAGTATTAGTCTTTCATTCCTGAGGTAGTAAAGATAGTGATTGAAGGACATATCAATATATAAGCTTATTTTTGTACATCACACAGCTGCAAATAATTTCATTAGTATAACTACAGCAGCAATAAAATTTTTGAAAAACCAAAGTGAACATTTCTTGATACGAAATATTCTCCTACAAGAGAACATGGCTTTTTTTCAAAAAGCCAGTGGATTTCTTACATCGTTTACTTGACATCCTTCTACATTGATTATTAAAGAAAATTTTCAAATTTAAAACAGGAAAATACCCTTATTTTCTCTGAAAAATATCATAAACATCGAAGAAAAAATGTTGTTTTAAGATGATTTATAATTAAAGATGTACGACAATTACATTTATTAAGCTCTAAACGAAAGATTTCAATTTTGAATTATCTTTTACATTGTCGGTCTTTTATAGAATTATTATACTGGGAATTTTATGGCTTCTTAGTATTTAATAAGATCATTTTCCTTCCCCTTTGTCAAATATATATATGAATTTTTTCTGAGTGAGTGTTATCATTTTCCTGCACAATATTATTCCTCTTACATCTCATATAAGTCAATAAACTATTTAAATTGTTCCTTTATAAATATCAATTTTATCTCAGTGGATTCGCTCAAAAAATTTCTAAGTCAATGTAAACAATGTAAAAAAATATAAAAAAATCGACAAGTATAGCAGGTGATCTCTTAGTCTAGAATAAACAAACAGTATTTATAGCATTATTGCTCTTTCCCGTAATTAAAACTTCATGATTTTTTTTTTATGAATTGCTAATTTTTTGTTCCATTTTTGGTCAAATTTTCATTATTTTTTAATGATAACGACCATGGTAAGTAATAAATTCATCAAGTTATTTTATTCAGTTCTACAATGTATGTTTATTGATTATAATTTTAGAACATAGATTGATTGATCATTCCAGATTCTTTTAAATATTATCGTTATTGAAGAGTTACTTCTAAAAATAGGTATAAAATTATGCAAACAAAAGACAGAAAAACCTGGTCAGAGATCACCTTCAATACTTTGAAGCCTTTGTCATAATGAAAATATGTTCATGGCTTAAAGTTCTATGTCATCATTACATAAAGTGAACTCTTCTCCTGATGACGATGAATGTCGAAATACTGAAGTGATCATCGTCAGTGTTATTTTATTGCTTTGATTAACTGTCCATATGGATTGCTTCAGTCTGTTGAGGTACACATATGCATAAAACTGATTTGTCTGTCTGATAAACTTTAAGCTGAAGAATAACACAGATCTTGGCCCATAGAGTCTAAGAATCAATTGTATTTTTAAATGGTTTACATATACAAGCAAGCAGTATAATGAAAATTAAAATTTATAATCTCTTTCTCTAAAAACTAAACAACCATCGAGTAAGTTAGCACCAAGCAAAAGAATTCGCACAGTGATAATGACGAAACAGGATGCGATTTTATAAAGAACTTCCGGTAAAGGAAGGGGCAAGTTCACTGACACAGATAACCCTGTTAATCAGAGTTATTCAAATAATAAGGAGATAATCATAGTTCTAAGGTATGAATATTCTATGCTATATGAAATATAATCTTAAAACCACCTAATATTTGGGTTCTATCTTCATAATGACATGATTTCATAACAAGCCTGTTTTTAGATATTTTTTTCTCCTAAACTACAAATCCTAGAGTCTTGAACTTTTGGCATTACCTTTGAAGTTACAAGAGCAATATACAAAAAATATCTTCAGATTTATAAAACGACAGAAATTATTTTTTTTTCAATAAAACGTAAACCTTTGAACTATAATTTAATCTCAAAGCTTGTGAAAACGATACAAGCTATAACGTTTGACGGATCAAAATGAAACCACCTAAAAATAGAACATCATGTAGAGGATGAGTTGTGATAAAATTTCTCAAAATTACAGTAACAAAATTAGAGTGAATTAACCAAGTGAGAATACATTTTCTATTTTCAGAGAATGTTTTTTGACAATAAACGGTTCATTAAAAAACAGTTAAATTTTGTCAAAGAATTGAATAGAAAAGAAAAAAATTATAAAAAAAATTAATGTAATTACAATTAAGCTAAAGAGCAATAAAGTTATAAAAACAGAATATTACCCTGAACTGATGGTTTACTTGCTATACTTGTCGTATTTGTTAACATATATATAGTTCAATATAAACAAAGAAACATAGAGAAATCAGAAGAACACACTTACAGTCTCTAATTTTCGGTTTGAACCGTCTTCAGGAGAGATAAGAGAGGGAAACCAAGAGCACTGGATCAGAGACGGTTGGAGACTCCAAGAGAGGGAGAGGTTGGAGAGGTTGGGTCTCCAACCGTCTCTGATCCAGTGCGCTTGGTTTCCCTCTCTTATCTCTCCTGAAGACGGTTCAAACCGAAAATTAGAGACTGTAAGTGTGTTCTTCTGATTTCTCTATGTTTCTTTGTTTATATTGAACTATATTTGTCCGTTTTGGATCGTATTTCCAACGAAAAAAAGTGTTAACATATATATATATATATATATATATTCATCATGATGTGCTTTTCTTGACCAACTGTTCATATATATTTTTGAGATTTATTGAGGGTTTTTGGTCTAATATTCAAAAACGAAACGTTGGCAACGAAGTTTTTTTTAATATTAAACCAAAAACCCTCAATAAATCTCAAAAATATATATATATATTGCTTTCATTGACTTAAGATATTTTTTGAGTGAATCCACTGAAATAAAACTGACGTTTAGAGGCTTAATAAAAACGTTTTAAATAATTTTTTTAACTTAATATGAGATGTAAACGAATAAAATTGTTACATGCAAAAAATCAACGCCAATCAAACATTTAATTTCTGATGCTTTGATTAATTTTCCACCCTTAATTTGAACAAGACTTAATAACAGATTTAAATATTTCGGTTTTCATGAATTATATTAACTTAGGTGATAATTAAGTGTGAAGAATGGACTCTTTCCCTAAGAAGGAGCTACTACATAGTTGACAAACTATAAAACGTATGTTCCAATACGTTTGGTTTGGTAAATTTCCAAATTTCCAAAAAAAAATAGCTCCTAAATAGAGCTATTTCATTACTCTAGTCTAAGAGTTCAAAAATTATTTTCAAAAATACCAAGCTCCAGCTGGAAAAGTTTTAAATTATACTAAAAATCTGGCTTTGAATTTGATGTGAGAATGCAAACTGTCTAATTACTTCTAATATATTTTTCTCAATATACATTTACAGCAACGTTATAACAGAGTACAGCACGCAGGAAAAAGATTACAGTCATTGAGGGTAAATTGGATTCTTATGATTTTCGACAAAGAGAAAGAAATTAATTTTTTTAAAAAACACTAGCATGCTATAAGATTTTATATCCCAGTATAATAATTTTATAAAAGACCAAAAATGTAAAACGTAATTCAAAATTGAAAACATTCTTTGAAAAATAATAAATAAGGTATCCCACATATTAAATTAAAAACTATTTTAAAATGACATTTTTTCTTACATATTTCTGACATTTTTCAGAAAATAGGAATATTTTCAAATTTTAACTAGGAAAATTTGTCTTAAATATTCAATGTAGAAGGGGGGTTGATAAGCTATGTAAGAGATCTTCTGGCTATTGGAGCAAAAGCCATGTTCTCCTGCGGAGATTACTTCGTAACATGAAATCTACACTTTCGATTTTCGAAAATGATATTATTGCTGTAGTAATGATATAATATGCATCAGTCGTGCCATAGACAAAAATAAGCGTATATATATTGATAAGTGGATCAATCACTATCAGTACTACCTCCAGGAATGAATGACTAATAAACATCTCCCATTTAGAAATTTATACTATGCCTAAATATGACTTACTATTTTATGTACAATAAAATGATAGTACAAATTTACCAATTGTTAGTCTAGGATGAACAATCAATGTAGATGAAGAAACATAGAGAAATTAAAAGCACACACTTACAGCTCTAATTTTCGGTTTAAACTTTTATTTATATCCCTATACTATGGTTAATTTGAAATTGATTCTTGTCTACCTTATTCCCTGTGACCGGGCGCCTATGCGGCAACATTGTTGTTCTCCAACCTTCACTGTACCAGTGCGCTTGGTTGCCCTCTCTTATCTCTCCTGAAGATAGTTCAAACCGAAAATTAGAGACTGTAAGAGTGTTTTTAATTTCTCTATTTTTCTTCATCTACGCAGAACTTATATTTCTTTCTTAATTTGTCTAGCATAAACCTTCTAGTGCTAACAATACGCGTGTTACAAGCTTAAGGGCATACTTGAGAACTACTAATTTCAGAATAAACACTTAAACAATTTCCGATATTAAACCTAAGCTCAAATTTAATTTCAATTAAGTAAATTATAAAATTTTAGTTTATTAAAATGATATAGTTCTATTGTCAAGTACAAAAGTGCGTTTTTTTTATTCCAATGTGTATCTGAATTGTACATAGAAATCATTTATTTTTATTGCACATTTTCATTGTAAAATAAAAACTATTAATAAAAATGAGATATTAGTTGTCGTGAGGTTGTATATTAAAACAAAAATGATATCTAAATTAAGAAGATGTCAGGAAACGAAGTATATATGACTTCCTCCTTGGTGAATTACAAAGCAGAAGGTCATCAATGGAAATACTTTCGCCAGAATGCTATGCCTTGTTTAACGTTTGGAACACACTATTTCTTTAACAATTGGCACTTCTGACTGACATTTACTATTCTTTGCCTATTTCAGCATACTTATTTTTATCGAAACAATATCTGCCGTTTGTTTACAATAATCCCACCACTTCCGTTGCTTCTGGTATAAAGACAGAATTCTGTTCTATATACAGAACTGAAATAAAGTCGTATTTGTTAGTTCTAAGTAAATTACTGAAACAATTTTTTATTTCAGAAAAAGGAAACCTTTATTGTTGTTAACCACGAAAGCAATGCCTGTTTTCCAACCTTGTCATCAGTTTAATCTATTAAATTTGGAAACGATAAATTGTTTGTCAATTGACAAGCAGTTGTATTTTCTTATTAAAAATATTTTAAAACTTTACACATTCTATGTCGTCTAGTCGTGGTCATTCCTACTATATATATGAGCTTTTACGGGCCTCGCAGCTCCTGATATTACATGAATACTCATATACAAAGAAACAAATCTTGTATATGAGATTCATGTAATATCGGGAGCTGCGAGGTCCGTAAAAGCTCATACGCGTATATAGGAATGAATGACCACGACTTCATTCTCAAGAAGAATTACGATGCACCTTTCTGCCGGCGCGCCAAAATGTCATAGAACAACAGTCCATAAGACAAAACTAACAAGAGAAATGATGGCCAATTCCACGAAAATTATAGCTAAAGAAAGAAACCATGTTAAATTACAAATATTAGAAGCAGTAATAATTTAAGGAAAGCAGCCATCCATAAATATCCAACTTAATAATTCTTGTCGACTTTTAAAACTATTTTTCCAGGCCAAACCAGATTAGCCAGGTAGTAGGTGAGTCCAACCACCTTACCTTAATCCCCAATAATGTCCCGTGATCCAGGGCGATGTCCTATGAACATTCCAATAGTAATCCACCTCTATATATATATATATATATATATATATATATATATATATATATATATATATATAAACTGACAATCCTACTATTAGTCTCATTATTGTCCTGATGATGAATGTGGTACATTCGAAACATGTCGACTAGCAATATTGGTGATAAGCTTTATACTTTTAATGCAGAGACGAGGAAGGAATTCCGGAAATTGTGTAAGAAACAGATACTATAATGATCATGTGAATGTTTTATGCCAAAACATATGTAATTTCCTTCTTTAACTTAAAACTTTACTTAGTAGATTGGCACAAGACAATTGCTAAAAATCAGGTTAAATTAACGGATAGTATAAATTATAAAACATAACAAACTGTTCAACAGATATAATAAATCTATTTACCTAAAAATCAGAATTGAATCTGTGTCAATTGACCATGAATTAACCCTTTTAGTTACCTGCGCAGTATTGCCAACGTCATCCATAAAACAAACCAATGAATGTGCTCATTATATTGCAGTCTTAGAGACCATCTTGTAAGACCAACGAATTTAGGCCCATAGTCTTTCCAGATCATTCTGAAAATATCACTTTTAGAAATCTTCTTTGTCGTCTATTTAACGTTTAGATTCAGTTTTTGTTTTGACGCAATCTTCAGGTTTATTTCTAAATAGCCTTCTACATTGTCTGTTATTTTTGGTAAGGTCCAGACGGCGTCCGAACTGGCCCTACGCACCGACGTAGGGTGGTCACTTTGTTCATTAATCTTTTTTCTAACAATATGCACTTAGAAACTGAAGGTCATACATGAAAACTCTCATTTCAGATTAATCTCTCGTAAAATCTTGACGTCAATCTTGCACTTACATTAATTTAATTCAATTTAAATAAATAATCAAATGTTAGTTCTTTTACAAAATGTCTATTACATGACATAGTCATAAACATGATATAGTCATGTAGAAGGACTCAGGTTAAGTAAAAAGTGAATGAGTTTGTTATTCGGTATTGTATATCCCTTCTTAAGTTGGCTTATTTTTGAACCTGGTAGTACCAGTTTCAATAATATACGGAGCAGTAGTTCAGGCTTAGAACTAGACGAAGGTTTCCAGAAAGAGATTTCATTTATCAAAATACAAAATAGTTGGCTTTCTGATATTCTAGGTTAACGTAATTCAAAAAATCAGAGTGGCCTACACTTAACATTACTTGTATTATATATTTATATAATTGATTTATATTTATTAACATATTATCAAACTCGTTGAAAACAACTCATTTTGTTTTTTTTTTTTTGTAATATGCCAATACATAATTATTAATACATTTGATATCATTTGGTTGTATGTGTTTATAATAAGTTAACCAGTTAAAAAAACTTGAAAGCATTATCAGTTTGACATGTTATTAAAATGTTTAAACTCAGGGCCTGAGTCTCATCAACAGGACTCTCCGCAGCCACACCTGTCATATTGTGCATCCCACTGTTACTGAATTCAACTTCAAATTTTAAGTTCTTTAATTGAACGTCATAAATATTCCTAGAGAAGTATCCCTGATTTCTTATAGTTTTAGATATGATTTGACAACTTATGTAAACATATCAATAACTACAGAATTCAATAATTTATAAAAAATTATCAAAACATTTATATCAAAAAATATCATTTTTCAATAGATAACCAAAAATCTGAACTTCATCCATCAACCATCCATCAGTTATAGCCTTTGCGTGCTCTCAAACATTTGGATACACATGAACCCATCTTACCCACAGTCACGAAAACGTGATGGAAAAAATAGTCAAAAAATGACTTGGGTGACCTGAAAACATGCAAGTCCTACAGAATCTCTCGATCCGTTTTTTGCTGTGGTTACAATAGTTTACTTACAGTAAAGTAAAAATATAAGTTAGTTCCACAGAGGTTGTTATCAACAAATTACAAAAACAATGAAACATCTTACCTCGTGAATTTCCTTCCTCGCTCGATGGTCGCTTCACACCTTGCCTGTATTCCTGAGTGAACCACTTGGAAATAATGGTTTCACTCTAGAAGATAGAACAAGATCCCTGAACTACTCGAGTAAGGGAAAAATGTACCGGGTAAGGTTTATTATTCATCTTTCAATATAAACTTGTATACATGAAATTCAACCATAAATAACCATAATCTGAAAATTGATATAGCTTCTCGACCACTGATATTTCAAATTCACAGAAGGGGTTCTTGAGGATTTTTGTCATTTTGTTTTTTAGCCTTGAAAATGAGTCAGAAGCGGTAGTTCTGGGTCAGACACAAGGCGAAATAACACCCAGAACCTGCCTATTGGTCTCTAGAGATCTTGGAGTGACCCACCTGGTTCAGCTAGGATCCCGAGATCTGACGGTGGATTGCTCCAATATAAGGTAGACAAAATAAAGTATAAAATGGTGGTGGCATCTCTGTATGATGTACAGAGATACATCAATACCTATTGATGATGTACAGCTTCCCCCTACAGAGGAACTGATAAGATTATATGAATTCTGTAAAAAAGAAGGCTACCCTCTAATTGTGGGATGTGATGCTAATGCACACCACTTGGTGTGGGGTAGCTCTAGCAACAACCCACGGGGGGATGCCTTACTAGAATGGTTAATGTCTACGGATCTGGAGATCATGAATTTGGGTACCGAACCTACCTTTGTTAATATCAGAGGGGGGACGGTAGTTGATATTACGTTGGCGTCTAGAAGCCTAGCAGATATAATTAAAGGATGGAGGGTGACTCGGGTCATATCGATGTCTGATCATCGTATGATCCGATTCGGTATCTCCATCGAAGTTGGTAAGGAGAATTTAAGAAGAAACCCCAGATTAACCGACTGGCAACGGTTTGTTGATAACATTCTGTCAAATCAGGTGTTTCTTCGATCATATAATATTGAAAATACACGAACTCTGGATGCAAACGCGGAGGACGTAACGTCGGCCCTGCGAAAGGCATACTATGAGTCGTGCCACATACGTCCTGCTCCTACCAGGAAAGTGATCTGGTGGACCAAAGAGCTGGCGATGTTACGTAAGCAAACCAGGAAAACCTGGAATAAAGCATGGACAACTAAACAAGAAACAGACATAGCTAATCATAAAGTAGCTAAAAGAGAATTTAAGAAAAAGTTAAGACAATTAAAAAGAGCAAGCTGGAGAAATTATGTTCAGGAAATAGAAAATTCTCATGATACCTCCAGACTGGTAAGGATTTTAAGCGCTGATAACAGTAATGAGATTGGTGCATTGAGGAGAGAAGATGGATCCTGGGCGAACTCCACAGAGGAGGTCATGGAACTGCTCCTTGAGACACACTTTCCGTGCGATGAACGCTCGGAAGTGTGTACAAATAGCAGAGGCAGGAAACTATTCTTGAAGGAAAAGGCGTTGAAGAGCAAATAGTCACTGCTGAGGGATTGCGGTGGGCGGTCTTCTCCTTCTCTCCGTTTAAGGCGGCGGGAAAGGATGAGATCTTCCCGATGCTTCTTCAGCGGGCCTTGAGTAATATATCTGACACACTTATAAAGATATATAAGTCTAGTTTAAGATTGGGACATGTGCCTGACTGTTGGAGGACTGCCAGGGTGGTTTTTATTCCCAAAATTGGGAAGAGAGACTACACTAGCCCAAAGTCCTTCAGACCAGTCAGCCTTACTTCCTTTCTGCTAAAGGTTTTGGAAAAATTAGTTGACAAATTTCTGTCGCATAGTGTGTTAACTAGGGAACCTCTACATAATTGTCAACATGCATACATTAAAGGACGATCCACGGAATCCGCCCTACATGCCCTAGTTAGTAGAGTTGAAAAGGCACTCCAGAACAAAACCTATGCACTTTGCTTGGTTTTTGATGTTGAAGGTGCCTTTGATAAAATAAGTTCTATAGCCATCCAGACTGCACTGGAGAGTAAAGGGACTCCCACATTGTTGGTGAGGTGGATCCTGGATATGTTAGCTGACAGGACTGCTATCGCTAATCTTAGAGGGATAAAAATGAAACAAAAGATCTCCAAAGGCTGCCCACAAGAAGGATGTTTATTACCAAAATTGTGGTGTCTGGTCATGGAAAATCTCATAATAGATTTGAATAACGAAGGGTTCTACTGTCAAGCATATGCAGATGATGGATGTGTGTTGGTAACAGGGAAGTCCTGGATACAGTCTGTGACCTCATGCAATCTGCGTGTAATGAAATACTTAGATGGTGCCACAGAATTGGACTTACAGTTAATCCCAGAAAAACTGACCTCATACTATTTACAAGGAAGAGGAAGTTACAGGGGTTTAAGGCTCCAAGGATGTTAGGAGAAGAATTAAATCTCTCCGATCATGTTAAATACTTAGGAGTTTTTTTGGATAAGACATTAAGTTGGAAACTACACATCAACAATGCCATAGAAAAGGTTATTAAAACCTTCTAGCGTGTAGTAGGCAAGACATGGGGCTTGAAGCCAAAGGTGATGCATTGGCTTTTCACAGCTGTAATAAAACCTAGACTTCTTTACGGCTCTATCTTATGGTGGAGGGAAGTGAAGAAGAAAGGTGTAGGAGACAGATTAGCCAAAACTCAACGTTTAGCAAGTCTGGCTATAACAGGCACAATGAGAACCACACCCAATAAAGCCCTGGACGTTCTGTTGGGGCTGCCAAGCTTGGCTGACGCAATAATCGGAGACATCAGACTATAACAGTCCCTACATCAGACTATGGGGCTATGGGATGTGGAACTTTGTTAGAGGAAATAGCCACACCGAAATAGAACTGGTGATTAAGAAAGAGATAGGTGTTTTAGAGTTGGGAATACCCAGACCTAAATATGGCCTACCTAACAGCAGGAATTTTAATATGATAATTCCCAATAGGAAACAATGGGAAGATATGGACATTGAATTTTCGTCGGATGAACTGATATGCTTCACTAATGATTCTAAAATCGGTGAAGCAGGACAGTCAGGAGCGGGAATTTTCATTTCCAACTTAAATATAGAACTAAGCTTTCCGCTTGGGACTCAAACCACAGTCTTCCAAGCAGAAGTGTTCGCCATTTTAACGGCAGCCAATCTGCGGAAGGTATGGGATGGATCCGAGCGGAAGGTAACCATATGCTCAGACAGCCAAGCGGCAATAAAGGCAATTATGTATCCGACAACATAAAGGCAATTATCTTCCTCCATGTTGGTAATAGAGTGTCAGGAAACACTAAATAAACTAGCTCAGATTAAAGAGGTTAAATTAATATGGGTTCCGGGACATAGCGGCATTTCAGGCAACGAGAAGGCGGACTTGTTAGCCAAAATCGGAGCCGAAATGCCGTTCATAGGACTGGAACCGGTTTTCCCGCTCTCTACTGCTGGAGTCAGACATCTTATAAATGCCTGGCTGCAGGAGAATTTGAAGAAAAGCTGGCCGAACTGTCCGGGAAACAGGCAGGCCAAGCTGTATATTTCGGGTCCTAGTATAAAGTGTAAGAAGTTTCTCCTTAGTCTAGGTCGAACAAGGTTGAGAAATCTTATTGGAATTCTCACTGCTCACTGTAGACTGAGAAGACATTTAAATATCTTGGGTATAGCAAACAGCGCGACCTGCCAAAAATGTGGGGAAGAAGATGAAACCTCCGTCTACTATGTGGCTGAATGCCCTGCATATAGTCTCCTTAGACTTCATATTTTAGGTTCAAGTACCATAAAAATAGATAAGTTAAGGGAAATAGAATGGAGAAACCTTCTGATCTACATAGAAAGATCAGGAAGATTCTCCTAGGAGTAGGATCCGGGATACATGGGGAATGCAAAAAGGGCCCACTTGACTGGCCTACTTGCCAGATCTTAGATCTACCCGCCTTACTACTACTACTACTACTAGCCTTGAAAATGCCAAACAACTTTTGGCGAAACGTCGGCATATAATCAGCACAAAATCCTCAAGAACCCCTTCTGTGAATTTCATAATCTTAAAGTTATGCTATGGTTTCAATTATTTCTTTGATCATACCATATGTTTGTAATTTATATTTCTATAATGACGAATAATTGGAAATATACGAACTAATATCTGTTTTTAAAAAATATCTTGATACTAAAGAAGAAGAGAAAAGTATTATTTTTCAAATCGATTAAGACTGCTAATTAGATTAGTAAGAAAAATACGGGATAACAGTGAGAAAGCTAGAAAGTTAATTGAATAAGAATGTTGGTAGACTTGAAACTGATAGGTAGCATTAATCGTAACTGTGGGGTTTCGTGTAGGGCTTCTCGTCTTCTTAATGTTGAGTATTTCCTTATATTGAAGTATGAACGGCTTCTCTATTCACAAAGAATTGTTCCACTTGTTTCAACTAAACGTTAAATAACTGCCTAATGCAAGTTACACAATCAGTTCCCTCCCGTTATTGCCCTTAGAAAAAAAATATCACTTTCAATCTCCTCAGTTTGAGCTTGCTAATGGATTAGCCTTAATCCTTGAGTTTCTAACATCTTGCAATCAAAATTAGATTTCAAAAACGTCCCTTACTAGTAACTATTATCTGAAAATCACGTCACATACATTATTTTTAATAAACAATATAACTTATTTAAACCTTGTTACTAGATATTGGTTAGATGTTGGTATAAAAGTCATCAGTGGATGATCTAAGATAATAATATTTATAAAGCATTTTTTTTAAATCTGGACACAAGAATTAACTTACGTCTCATTAGGACAGAGATAGAAAACTATTATTTTGTATAATGATAATAAAATAATACATTCATAGATTAAAATTATATTTGTTAAATATTCTCTTCCATGTTTCTCAATCGTAAAACAGAAAGCATTTCAGTAACGGTATGAGGCGTTGTTGAACAACAAAACACTTAATATTAATGCGTAAAACTACATTAAATAAAATTAATGTAACTTAACCAGTAATAAATACTGGCATATACCTAAGATGCCGATGAATATCCCTCGGCGTTAATAAGAGATAATCAGATGTATAACAATATAATCTCCTTTATTGAGGTCGACTATCACCTTAGTGCTAATAAGAGACAATCAGGCAAAATTTATATGATTTCCTTTGTCTAGATCAACAATAATAAATGCAATACTAATAAGAGAGAATGGAGCGTAGTCAAAGATAATTTCCTGTGTCTAATTCGTCTATAATAACTTCAATATTAGCTACACAGAATAGGGAAAAATCAAAGGCTCTATCTATGTCGACCAACATACTTCATACTTCAGTATTAATTACACAGAATTAAGTATAGTTATCATAAACATAATATGTACTATGTTTATTAAACAGACCTTCATGTTGACAGGTTGACCATCAACATTAATATTAGACAGAATGGGGCATAATAAAAGATGATTTCAATCATCTATGTCGATGATAAACTAAATTATAATTAGTATGGGATATATTTCCTTTTTCTATGTTAACGACCATAACTTCAATATCAGTTAGGCAGAATGGACCGTAAAGAAAGATAATTTCAATTTTACATGTACAACCATATTATCATCTATATATATATATATATATATATATATATATATATCAATGATCAAACCACAATAAGAAATGGGAAAACAAGTCTAAGATCTTTCAACCGTAACAAGCGGTCTTCGTCAGAGTCAAAAACCCAACTGACCAGTTGGGTTTTTGACTCTGACGAAGACCGCTTGTTACGGTTGAAAGATCTTAGTCTTGTTTTCCCATTTCTTATTGTGGTTTGATCATTGATTGTTGTTTCACGTGTTTATGTGAAATCTTTTTATATATAATATATATATATATATATATATATATATATATATTATGTCTACATAATATCTATGTATATACTATAAACGCATCATCTATGTCGACGATCATACCTTCAGTATTAATATGACTGAATTGAATAGAATAAAAGATAATTTCCAGTTCCTATGTTAACGATCTGTACCCCAGTATTAATTTGAGATTAAAGCATAAAATAAAAATAAGTTCTCTTATCAATAAAAAAAAAACAGTATTTATTACAGAGAATATGGCTTGGTCAGGGATTGAAAGCAATCTTTGAACATGCCACAGAAAAACACGAGGCGTATAGTTATTAATTTTAATTTTTTAGTTTTCAATCAGTAGTGAAAGACATGATCACTTTTATGTTGTTTATTTTATTTCGCAACAAATCGTATTGTGATCATTATAACTTTGTCTTTCTTCAAAAAGAAATAATTAAAAGTAATAATAATTAAAAGTAAAATCAAAATTAATTATTTAGCGTTGTCGCGTTTCTTATTATTGTTTGTTCCATGATAAATTGCTTTTGAGACATTTATTAATAGAAAAATTTTAAGTGTTGCAGCTAATGAAGGACTTCAGCCTTTCTGGAAGGATGAAACCACCTTTTCCCCTCTTGTTCCTAGGTGGACTCTATAAATAAACAGGGAGGGTTGGCGCAGGGTTACAGCGTCAGCTCCTCCAGGATGTGTCCTTCACAAATAGATATACCTACAGCTACTCTATCCTTCCCTTATTTCTATCTCCAATACGAATCCAATTCAGCAAAATTATGTAAAAATGAAATGAAACAATTTATTTTATTTTAGACCTGTTGTTTTACCAGCTAAAACATAATGCTAATGGAAAGGTTTCATAACATTATATGAAGCAAACTTTATACACTGAATATTTAATAATTTAATTTTAAGTAAAATGCTCGGATCATTTTGATGCATAATTGAAGTCTGTTAGTTGTTCTCCAGTTCTATCTTCTTTTTGATAGCTCTAACATGAAGAGTTTCTGAAACCCTTTCATATGGCATCCTCACTAAATTAGAAAAAGAAGTATATCACGTATTCTTTTATATTCTGTTTTTCTGGAAAAATAATGTTGCTGCAATTGAACATTAACTTTCTACTTTTAAAAATGAAATTTACAAACCTTTCTACTGATAAGTTATCAGAAAAAAAAACAGATTTAAATTTTTATTCGGACAAATAGCACATATTTCACATCTGATGTATAATCAATAATGACAAATAATTTGACTATAATAAGAAGTCAATTGGTCAAAGTGAGGCTTAGAACCTATATTTAAGGAAATCGGATTGAACTACAACTAAATAAATTCCTGTCTTATAAGCCTTATGAAATTTACTATTCAGTATTCGTTACATTGACAATGAATATATTTAATTATTGATTTGACAGTCAACGTAAGCAATGCAAGTGACTGCGACATACATTCAAACAAAGAAATGAATGAAGAAATTAGAACACAACATGAATCTGACTTCACTTATGAAGAGATTAAATAAATAACACTTTTAAACTCTTTTAAACCAAACAAAGCATCAGGTGTAGATGGTGTCGGGATAATTATGATTGTGATGATGGACATAATTATGACTATTTTAGAGGCATTCCCTTCAACAATCACAAGTATATACAACGAATACCTTCATCAAGAAATTTTTCCAAAAATTTGGAAAAAAGTCAAAATTAATTTTAACAGAAAAGCCTCGAAAATCAAACATAGAGTAACTATCTCAATAAGCCTAATCTCAATAGCTGGAAAGATTTTAGAACGACTGGTGATAGATCGAATCTCCCACTTCCTATATACCAACGATCTTCTCAAATGGAATACGGGTTTTGGCTAGAGTCCTTTGGATTCACGCTTTGCAGCAATCACAAAATTCAATCAGGAATACAAAGAAATTGGGTGGGACGTAGAAGCAATATCCTTTTTATGTTAAAGGTGCGTTTGACTTGGCAAGTGGCCCGCAGTAATCACAAATTTAAGTAAAATTCAGATATCCAAAGAATCTCTTTAATATTACTAAGAATTACTTCCAATAAATGATCGGCCATAAGTTTAATCAACAACAGCACCAAACAGTCAAGTAACACCAACAGGTAATACTATGTGACTTCCTATTACAGCTGGATTATCCAGCACATTGTAAAGTCTCATATGCAGCATATGCTAACGACTTTCTGAGCTTAGTAGTGGGGAAACACTGTCCAGATGTCGAGATAAATACAATAAGAGCTCGTGAGTTAATACTAGAATAAAGGTCCTGTACCAGAGAGATCAAATTTAATTCAATTTAATATAGATCACTTCAAGAAAAATCTGAATTGATATATATTTAGTAGAAGGAGGGAAGTTGCAAGAATCCGTTTAGCACTGCAAGGCACACGACTGAAATAGGTAGAGATGATGAAGTATTTAAAATTATTCATAGATAATAGGCTGTCATGGAATAAACACGTGGAATATGATGGAGCGAAAAGCCTCAAAGTAAACAACTGCCTTACGAAAGCTGCTAAAGTACATTGGGGAATGAGCCATGAGGCTCTGCGGACTATATACACAGGAAAATTCTAACCTATGGTGATGTATTGCGTTCTAATTTGGTTTGATGTTTATTTAAAAATGCGTAGAACAGAGTTAAACGAGAAAGAGTACAGCGGTTAATAACCATCAGAATGATCAAATGCGTCATAGCGAGAATCGCACCAATATACATAAAAGCTGAAGAGTTAAAAACAACACTTTGTTTCCATTGGTTGAGTAATAGCAGACATTGGAGGGCAATTTGTAGAAAAACTGGTGAAACCAAAATACTGGCTCCTCCCTCTAATATCAAACGGTATCGTTAAAAATGAATACATTCAATTTGAATAGGATATGTACACAGATGGGAGCGAAACTGATGAACGCGTAGGCTGCTTTGTAGTCTATGAAAGCAATACAGCAGAAACTTATTGGCCTGCAGGAAAATATTCGAATAATCAGGCTGAACTGATAACCAATCACCTAATTGTGAATCAATCTCAAGAAACCCCCAATAAACGGGATGAAGACGCAACATTGCACGGAGCGTGGCAAATTTAAACAGTACCTCAACACATTCAGAATACTAAACACAGCGAATTGTGACTGCAGGAAAACTCACTCTCAAGCAATTGATCATTTCATCTGCAAGTGTAGCCTACTAGACCACGCAAGATCAGCATTACAACGATTAGTTATTAAAGGAAATGGCTGGCCTACATCAAGAAAGACCTAATCAGTGAAGACTTAGTGCATTTATTGGACAAATTTGTATATAATGTGCACAAAGCACTGTTCTAAAATAAGAAATAAATATCGACTCTATAAAATTGTAAATTTGATCTATATTGAATATTAATTGGTAGATTAACATACAATACAGTAAATGAAAAAAGTTAAGATGTCAATTAATTAACACTATCATATATTATTACTCAATCATATAACACACGCACGCACGCACACGCGCACACACACACACGCGCGTGTATATTAAAGCCCAGGACAATAAATGCTCAGTTTAGTTTGTTTCTAGTTTATTTTACAGTTAAAATGTCTTTTCATAATCAATTTAAATCAATAGTACGACCAAAATTAAACTGTTGTTTATTCTTTTTAAATTATGTTATCTCTGTTTAGAACGAAGAAGCCAAATGACTTTGGGGATAAATCTATAATGAATTCAGTAGAAGTCACGTTTGTATAAAATGCACAGATAACAAAGCTACCTTCAAGGTAACAGCTCTTGGAATTATTGGAACCGAAAATATTACTTGTATCTCCAACGTTTTTTACTCCTACTGGGCCATCGATTATTGGTTAATCTTAAGAACCTTAACTAACTCTATGCATAATTTTTTCTTCGTAGATTTGACATTTTGATTGATCACAATGTAATCAAAATCAAGATCAAAAGAATTAAAGAAGGATCGTTTCCTTGAATCAAGTTATTATTCTTTTCTTTTGTAATATTCTAATCTAAATGCTTAAAGTACAATAAATAATAAATGATTGAACGACAAGTGCAAAAAAGGAGAGTAGCAGTTGGTTGGGTTGAAGGCCTCAGGAAAGACTGATCGAAGTGATTGATGCAGGGGGTTCATCTCATTGATTCTGATAATTAGACGGACGTCGCTTGATTGAACGATCTCCTCAAAAGCCGAGCCCTTACCGTCTGCCCTTAGTCATTTAGCTAGATTGAACCTCCTTGTTACACATTTGTTACCTTCAACTCTATACGCCTCTATAATTATATTGAAATTATATCTATTTTTCAAAACTTAAATTGTATAATGGAGGGTCCATCTTCGACGTGCTAAGATAATTGGACAGAGGAATGGAGTTGGTTTTAACATTGCTTAGACCATGTGCATTTAATACTGGATTGAAGCTTTGTCTACCAGTTCTATGCATTTAATGTTCTCATTAAAATATACATCAACCAAACTTGTAGAAAATATTTTTCTCTAATACTTTCACTACCTGTTCCACTTAGAAACTAATTAATTACTGCTAAATACAGCTAGGGACATATTTATAATATGACTGTATTTAATGTTGTATCGTTTTCAATTTTCATAGCATTAATAAACCTATATATTAATATATAAACGTATTTAGTTATGGTTGAAAGATCTTATGGTTTGATCATTGATTGTTATTTCACGTGTTTATGTGGAACCTTTATATATATATATATATATATATCTGGAAAAGTTCGTCATCTCATCGTCCTACTTCCTTTAGTGAAGGTGACCGTTAAAACGGTTGAAATATTGAAACTGAGTACTAATATGTAGCACACAATCGTGTTTCTTTCTGTGTTACAAGAGTATATATATGTAAAAATATGTAACGGTTATAATCCGTTATGTTATGGATTATAACGAAAGTAATCCAAGATAGGCAAAAGCATAACTCACTTCTATATTTCGAAAATTATAGACATCAGGACACTAGTTGCGGGACCCTCCTGATGACGATCATTTCCGAAATATACAAGTAAGTTATGTCTACATAAAGTTCTATGGACTATCCCATTTGATATATATATATATATATATATATATATATATATATATATATATATATATTGATAAAAGTATCGACCGTGGAATAGAAACATAACTAAAGTTTATCGGGACTCGGTCAGTTCTTCAGGTTCAAATTAACCTCTCATTGCCAACGTTTCGGTCTTTATTTAAAACCTTTTTCATAGGCCTACAATATATATAAATACAATGTGTATATATATATATATATATATATATAAATCTTGATAAAAGTATCTTCCATGAAGTAGAAACGTTATTAAATTTATCAGGATTCGGTTAGTTCTCCAGGTTCAATCAAACTTTCAATGCCAACATCTCGGTTCTTATTTACAACCTTTTTCATAGAGCGACAAAACAGAGGAAATGTAAGAAATAATCCAAACAACTAAACATTTTAGGCAACAATCAACTGAGGAGACTTACAAAAGTATAAAATTTTGAAACAGAAAAACTAAAATTGCTGTTGTATTTTTATGTTGGCATTTTTTGCACTTTTTATGAATGTTTAGCTATTAAACGTTTGTATTATTTTTTATACTTCCTCTGTTTTTTTGCCCTACGAAAAAGGTTTTAAGTAAAAACCCAAACTTCGGCATTGAAAGTTTGACTTGAACCTAATGAACCAATCGAGTCTTAATAAATTTGATCCTGCATATATGTATATCTATATATAAATAAAATGAAAAATTCTATCGGACTTTAGCTAAGAATTATAGACACAGATTTATCACAGACGTCACAAAGATAGACACAGACATAACTCACTTCTATATTTCGATAACTGTCTTCATCACAAGGCAAAGAGTCCCACCCACCCAAAGGGAGGCAGGGAGATGACTGAAGTACAAACCTTACGATCGTTACGTACACAGCGATGCCACCACCACAACCAAAGGGGAAGGGATGGAGAAGGAACCAAGTAAGAAATAATAAATATCAAAAAATGAAAAACATGAAAGAAAAAAAATTAATTCTGATGAGAAAAAAAATAATAACAATGAAACAAAAATTATTATAAATTCAGCAACAAACAAATAATTGATTAATCAATTAATTGATTAACCAATCAATAAATATTAATTACAATATATTTCTTTACAGAAATAAAAAAAATAAATTAAAAAAAAGAACTAACTTCTAACATGCCTCGTTAGAAGTTCATGTTATTTCCTTAGAATCATCAACATTATTTTATTGAATATTGGACACTGTAATTCAGATTTATCATAACACAGAGAAGTTCATTCTTTCCCAAAAATAAATGAAACTATACTTTTCTAATCATTAAAACAACATATTTTATTATAAATAAATAATGGATGATAATATTTGATTTACAATTGAAATCATGGGCTTAGTAAATATATACTCAGAGTGTTTAAACAAGTCCGATGGAATCACGACTTGAAAAGCGTAAACATGTTTCTATATTGTCTCTTACTGATAAATACTAACTACAATTATTAACACAGGCAGATAATTTTGTAATAAAATAAACTGTTTGAAAATTAAATCCACTCTTTTTGCTTGATTTCTTTATCATCTAGTTATGTTCCAGTCAGAGTTTCAGGCGAGTATCGGTTAAAATTTATATAATAGTTTATATTCAAGTATTGAAATTAATAAATACACTTCGATAACTCATAGCAGTATCTGTTTAATCTAGTTCAATGAAATGATTGTTACAAACTAGCTAAGCAGTTACAATAATTAGTGCAGTCTTTTACCTCATTAAATGCAAAACTGCACCCGTGTCATTTTCCTATAGCAAAGAGAATTGCTTTTATAAAAAAGCTGATTAGATTAGTAGATTTAGTAGTTTTGTAGATGGTTATGGTAAACTTCTTAAGATACCTGTCAGGGGAAGAGGTATGAGTGCTCTGTTCTGCTGTTTCCTTTCGATTTACCTTATAAAATTTTGAATTCATGATCATGGAATCACCAAAGCCATTTTCAAGTAAATATTTAAAAAGCAGGCTTAAAAATGTCACTCTTATCTTTTTGGATATGACAATTAGAATTTCTATAAGTACCATACCGATATATACTCACATATGTATGACACATATATGGGATATGAGAGGTCATTGTTTAAGCATACGACTTGAACCAAATTTAACCAATTCAACCATCATGCTCAAATAAATAAAGGAGTATAAACAAAATTTACCAACAAGGCATGAGCAAAATCTATAACGACTGTTATCTACAATCTTTAAAAATGTCATAATTGTTTATCAAATGTAAATAAAATAATTTTCTGGAGATCACAAATACTCTTTCCAATATCAAACTAAAAATTCATTGTTTTCTATCTCCACTATTAAACAAATTTTTAATTCCAAAATTAGTAAAAATTTTTATCTACACATCCTTCCATATTTCTATAAACTGTAGGAACCGCCTCAAGGGTCAGTGACCTCGTAATTGGCTAAGATATAGTTAATACCAACAACAGAAGAGACCCACCCACCTCTGAATGGTTTCCTTCTTTTATGGTTCTGTGTTTCCCCAATCTAATATTCCTAGACTATAATTAGTATTATAGCTATATCATAATATTCAATAGCTATAATTTGTACTAAATTGTAATTTTATGCATATTTAAACAAAAATAAACGTGGTTGACTATAAAAAAAATAATCAAATAAAATATTAAATAACCTATATGAGGTATAATCAATGTGAAGAATACATCAAGCAAATTGCGGTTATCCATATGAAAAACCAGTTTAAATTCAGATGTAGTATTTAATAAATTTAATATCCTGAAGAAATTAGTAATTATTCTGAAACTGAAATTTACCATTATCAATAAGTCAATACATTGAAACTGAAACTGAAATATTACCTCATGGTGTAAATTTTGGGTATGTTTTGGTTTTTTCCTCGGAATCAGTATTACAGAAATTCATAAATTTCAATTATTGTAATTAGAAAATATATAAGTATCTTATTCCATTATGAATTATCATTTTATAGATGGTACCAATTGTTATTTCTGGTATAAGGGAATATGAAATATGTCTGAAGTGTTTTGTAGATAGAAATTACTTGCCCATATGAAACTAATAAAGGAATAACTGTTGACTGTTCGTTTTTGAGTGTTTACAAATATTTTATACATCTTTATCAGGTATTTTACCGCTTATAACTTTTAAAAAATTAGACGAGACACGATCTGAAAACTCTTCCACACAATGTTTGTCGTGATTATATTACCGATAGCTGTTTTTTTCATTATTATCATCCCATCAAAACTGGTCAAAAAAAAGTCCAGAAACTCAAATTATTGCAAAACTATTCCAGAAAATATCACCAGAAAATGAGGCTTTTTCCCATCAAATATGATGTGACTTTGGCGTTTGTATAGTAGAGATAGACAGCCTACACTTGATTTTTGTATTTACAAATTAACAGTCAATTTATAGTTACATTTAATTTATCTGAGTAGATTATTATAAAACGTCTTTATTGAAATATGGTGATAAAGTACACTTTTCGACCTTCATCAATGTAGATTTGATACATAATAGACTGGATTAAGAAAATAAGACTTCCCTCTCTCAAATTGGATGTCATTTGACCGTTTCTGTATTGTTAATGGACACATATTTTATTGAATTCTATCCTTCAGCTAGACTATCCATGACCCGTTGGTCATACAATACCTTCATTTTTATATACTTAATTTTATAAACAATGTCAATATCACGAAGCTCCTCAGTTATTAGTCTTGTTCCATTACATAAGCGCGGTGGATCAATGTTTCTCATACGTACACATGACAGGAGCTTCCTTTTTGACTTCTAGCTTATGTTGCAGCAATCCAGACAACTCTAGTGAGTCAAGAAATTCACGTTGAGGTTAACGTGTGGGTTTTGTTCCTACACAAACATACACGAGTTATATGACAGATATTCTTTAACTTCTCCTGGAAATTATTCAATGAACCTCTGATTAATTTCACTGTGTGTCTCGTTAAATGAAACTGATATAAAATTTTCTGTGAACAATATTTGTGGGTTGGCGAATGAAGAGTAAATGTATTCAATACATTAATCAACATTATGTGCACGGATAAACATGTCTTTGGGCAGTAATAATCTCTTTACTTTCATTCTATTCAACTCTGTCTTCACCAATATTTATCAGAAATTTAGAGTATTCCACAACTTCTTCTTGAACTCTCATATTGCGAGTTAAATGTAATTTAGTAAATATGCACCACAAGTAAGACTGATACAAACATTATAGATATCAGCATCAGTTCCTCTCTTGACAACTTGAAGAAGGTGTCAATTCCTGAGGTGCTACAGCCAATGCAATTAGTCCTGAACTCCTTAATTTAAAGAGAATTAGTTTTATTAAGAACTCTCCTGTACCTTCCGCTGCATCGGGATCCCTACTCTATCATATTTATTCAAATAGATATATCCAAAGAAGAAAATGTTACGGACATAAATATTACATAAAATATTACGGATTATGGACATAATTGTGTGCTGATTTTGATTTGATAATTAATAAAAATAATTATCTTAATTTGATAATTTCTAAAACTTCTGTTAACTATAATAAATATTTTTTGATATATTAAATAATTATTGCATATTCTCGTCGATTATTCATTAAATTTTCTCTTCTTAAATTTATTATAATTAAATCATTATAACTTAGGTCGAAAAACTGTTATTTAATGCATTGACGTCATTTATATGAGGTTTTGAAAGCTTATTGTACAAAAGTCTCCGTGTCGCTAACGGTTAGCGCGCTGGATTCGATTCCCAGGCCGGCGTCAATTCGATTCCCACAAAACTTCTAATATTTTCTTCAGTTTAGAGCGTGTGCAAATATTTAAACACGGACATCAGAGTTTTATAAGTATATAGATAGATATAAAATTTGAATTTTAAGGTATAATAATTATGATTTAAATAATAATAAGAGATGGAATAAATGCAAAAAAAAAACTATTTCAGGAACGGACTGAATGGATACTACATAGAAAAATTGGGTAAATAAAACTAGGTTGAGGCAGTCGGGTGAACCGTGACTGGGGGAGAAATTGCAGGACGTTAGTGAGACAGGATGAAGAGTTGGAGCAAGCGGTAATCCAGGAGGAAGAGGGGGGGGGGGCAGGACACAAAGTGCAATGTTTACTGTGGGGACGTGACTGCAGAGCGCATCATGCTGCGCCGACGTGTTCAAAGCGATAAGCAGGCTTTTGTAAAACCATGTCCATTCGCACCACCCCCGCGCATTCCACCGCTCTCTTGTCATTCATATCTCTACCTTTCTAAATCAACCTTCCACACTCATTCCAACTGGGAGATTAAATTAAATTTTATCTAACTTTTATCGGTATATTAGTCACGAACAAGGCAATATGTGTGTGCCATTAAAACTTAACATAGCAATATTACTTCTAGAATTTATATAAGTCAATTCCATATATTATTATCATTTTCTCTAAATTGAAACAATACTTTGTGTGCCAACTGCAATAACCATGTTGAATACCAAGGTTCCCGCTAGGACACCGAGTGAAGCAGGATTAGGTATGGTTAGCACTTGGATGGGTGACACAAAGTTTCGTTGGTGCCCCTGTAACGTGGCTCACCCGTGGTTTAACTGGGTGCCAAATCATTAAAGTGAGCCCCGTTTAAGTCCCTTATAAAATCAAAAATGCTTTATGCTTACATAAGGGAAGATATTAAAAAAACAGCAAAACTCGCAAGTGGTTAGCTATTCTATGGGATACATAGACAAGGTAAAATAAATTGTTATAACCAGTTCAAAAACAAATAAAAATCTATTTACATAAACTTTATAAAATATAAAAAAGTTTTCTTATGACTATTCTTGCCCAATATGAAACCTTTATAAAATTTAGAGAAAAACGTAACTCACCATTTTTACTTTAGGAAACAAACAAACTGTCTTACCTCGTATAAGTATTCCAGCCATCTTCAAGATGACTGAAAAATTCAAGGTGGTTGAAATTATAGGTTTATTTATATGACCTTCCATTAAGCTCAACTTAATGGGAAGTTATGTAAACTTACAATTTCAACGATTTAGATCAGTCGCTTAAAAATGGAGAACATTCAAAACAGGCCGAGTAACTCCAACTCCAGTATACTAGGTAGGAAGTTCATTTTTTAATGTAACTTGCCCTTAGCTCTGATTGAATAACATTCATGTTACCTTTTTTTCATGTTTTAGACTTCATATTCCTGTAATGTTCGAGTCAAAAAGAAACGGATAATAATGTCATATTATAAAATGAATCATCTTCCAGAGTATGGTATGCAATTTTATTGTATTGGTTTGTGTGCGGTCTGGTGTATGTACAATATCAAGTGTCAGAAAGCACTCAAGAGTTAAGAAACAATTATACGAGAGGCCATTTACATATTAAAAATGCCAGCCTACCCCCACAGTAATTATTATTTTAACAGTCTGCTCCAACAAACAAATCAAAAATGAATTATTGTTACTTCCTTTTCTACTGACTTAGTTCTTTGCATCAAGCTGCCGCCAGATTCTTCACAAGTTGTTCATATTTTGCTTATCATGGCGTTGATTTTTGACAATTACTCTTTAACTACATATATTTGATTACTCAAATACAAGCAAATGTTTTCCCCAACTGATGAAGGTCATCAACAAAGTTTGATTTTCCATCAGACTTTGAAGAAGACCGTAGCCGATTGAAAGGTCTTATAATTTACTGTATTCTCTTCAATTATTTATTGTGAAATAAACAACCAAAGCATAAACGACAATAAAATTTAGTGTGATTTTAAGTAAAATTCTTCGTAAAATGTCTTAAACAAAATTCTGACGAAATTATCGTATCTAATTTGAAGTTTCAAAATTGAGAGTTTGATTTATGTTTTATGTCTATATTTATATATGTAAGCGTCTCTACCTGAATACCAAAATTTGGCTCTCGCATCTATTTAGGGGTACATGCCTATATCACTCTTTATAACTAATTAAGTTACTATGTTAACTCAAGCATCTAGAACTCAGTACAACAAAATTGCATAGTTACTAATTATTTTTATTATTGGCTAAAATTATAATTCATAATTAATGTAATTAGTATAACCTTAGTTATTCAAAAACACAATTTGAAATTTCAAAGCATATAATGGAATATCAAAACTCTTAATTCTTCTTATAAAAGAAATGGTATCATCTTCAAACAAGCGGTCTTCGTCAGAGTCAAAAACCCAACTGAGTTGGGTTACTAGCGTCTTACATACTATACGGAATAAGAACCACTGCACTAAATCATGCCTAGTCACCAGAGGTAGCTTCATTGGTTACTAGCATCTTACATACTATACGGAATAAGAACCACTGCACTAAATCATGCCTAGTCACCAGAGGTAGCTTCATTGGTTACTAGCGTCTTACATACTATACGGAATAAGAACCACTGCACTAAATCATGCCTAGTTACCAGAGGTATCTTCATTGGTTACTAGCGTCTTACATACTATACGGAAAAAGAACCACTGCACTAAATCATGCCTAGTTACCAGAGGTAGCTTCATTGGTTACTAGCGTACGTTACTATACGGAATAAGAACCACCGCACTAAATCATGCCTAGTTACCAGAGGTAGCTTCATTGGTTACTAGCGTCTTACATACTATACGGAATGAGAAACACTGCACTAAATCATGCCTAGTCACCAGAGGTAGCTTCATTGGTTACTAGCATCTTACATACCATACGGAATGAGAATCACGACACTGTATCATGCCTAATCAACAGAGGTAGCTTCATTGGTTACTAGCGTCTTATACCATACGAAATGAGAACCACTGCACTAAATCATGCCTAGTCACCAGAGGTAGCTTCATTGGTTACTAGCATCTTACATACCATACGGAATGAGAATCACGACACTGCATCATGCCTAATCAACAGAGGTAGCATCATTGGTTACTAGCGTCTTATACCATACGAAATGAGAACCACTGCACTAAATCATGCCTAGTCACCAGAGGTAGCTTCATTGGTTACTAGCATCTTACATACCATACGGAATGAGAATCACGACACTGATGAATTATAATTCATAATTAATGTAATTAGTATAACCTTAGTTATTCAAAAACACAATTTGAAATTTCAAAGCATATAATGGAATATCAAAACTCTTAAGAGGTAGCAATATATGCTAGATTGCCTAATCAACAGAGGTAGTTCATTGGTTACTAGCGTCTTATACCATACGAAATGAGAACCACTGCACTAAATCATGCCTAGTCACCAGAGGTAGCTTCATTGGTTACTAGCGTCTTATACCATACGAAATGAGAACCACTGCACTAAATCATGCCTAGTCACCAGAGGTAGCTTCATTGGTTACTAGCATCTTACATACCATACGGAATGAGAATCACGACACTGCATCATGCCTAATCAACAGAGGTAGCTTCATTGGTTACTAGCACCTTACATACCATACGGAATGAGAATCACGACACTGCATCATGCCTAATCAACAGAGGTAGCTTCATTGGTTACTAGCATCTTACATACCATACGGAATGAGAATCACGACACTGATGAATTATAATTCATAATTAATGTAATTAGTATAACCTTAGTTATTCAAAAACACAATTTGAAATTTCAAAGCATATAATGGAATATCAAAACTCTTTAGAGGTAGCTTAAGAGGTAGCAATATATGCTAGATTGCCTAATCAACAGAGGTAGCTTCATTGGTTACTAGCGTCTTATACCATACGAAATGAGGACCACTGCACTAAATCATGCCCAGTCACTAGAGGTAGCTTTATTGGTTGGCGTCCTACATACTTTACGGAATGAGAATCACGACACTTCATCATGCCTAATTACTAGAAATGGTTTCATGGGTTACTAGTGTCTCTCATACTTAACAAAATGATGCTAGATTATGCTTGAATTACAGTAGCTTCATGGATTACTAGTGTCCCACAAAGGGGGACTAGTGTCTAAAGGGGGACTACTACAGCCTTTGATCATGCCCAAACTCCAGAAGTAGCTTCAGATGTTAGTAGTGTCCTACAGAGTATACAGAATGAGAACTATGCAACCCTATAATCCCTGCTTTCCTTATGAGGAGTTAGAATTTTTGTTTTAATATATGCTGAATTGCCTACTAACTTATAAAACTTTAGATGCTTTTTTTGTTGGTGTAAATTACTCTAAATGATTTATTTACTCAAACCAACCCTCTGTTTAAATAAAAGGGATGGTGTGAAAGGAATCAGAGGTCGCGAGGTGAAAAAGTCGATGGGGTGAAGGGCAGAGTTGTCTGAAATTGGTTTGCCGGTAGGGAGGGGCGTGGCGTCTGGCCCCCTCCACCAAACCACTCCTACCACTTGCCCCTCCAAGCAGACAAAAACTATTACATTCCATGTTATGAATAAAACCTCTATGAATGGAAGAATTGCCTTCAATGGTCCGGCCGCAGCCAACATAAAATCGCACTACCTACCTTCCCGACTATTTCAAATATCATTTCCGATAAAGAGCACTTCTTAACTTTTAATTGAGAACCCGTCATGTTGCTACTTCATCATTTTTTTTAAGGACCGTTATGTTCACCATTCAACTTTTTCTACCAATAAATATTTTTCAATTCTATGAAACACTGCAAAAGTTCAATCTGTTTCAAACACAGATTAAATTTCGCATTATCTAATGATTATAATTACCACATAATCCTAAAAATATGAATTCATAAATAAAAAAATTAGTTCCAGCCATTTATTTTTTTTTTTTTTGTTAAATTCTTTTGACTAATTCTTTGTATTTTATTAACTTTAAAGACATCAATTTAATATTTATTCTGATAATGATTTTACCAAGTTCTTATGCTTTTGGGTCTGTTGAATCCGAAAATATAAAAAAAACCACTCAAGAGCTATGCAATTCTTACTGTCTGGTATTTACGAATAATTAGAATGAGGGAATAAAAACTAAGTCCCCAAACAAAAGATTTTATACAACGATGCGTTTTTAACACTCAGTGTTCATCCTGAGGTTAAATTTAGAATAAAAAATATGAACAGAAAATGACAAACTGCATATAGAAAACTCAACCAATATACAAACTACAATGAGTTGCATGACTGCCTTAGTGAGGAAACGTGAAATGGTCCCTGACCACTACTTCCTAAGGCAGGTATTTTTAGTTTATATTTTGGTTCAATTTTCTTTATTCAGTTTTACATTTTCTGTTCATATTTTATATTGTAGATGTAACCTGAGGATGAACATGAAGTTTTTAAAATGCGTCTTTATATAATTTTTTTGTGTGGAGACTTGGTTTTTTCCCTCATTGTAATCGTGAATGAAAAATCAGTTTACTGCTATGATGTTGGTAGTCAGATGAACCTATTTGAAAAATTTAATGAATTGGTCTTGAAGAATAAGGGTCGGAGGAAAAGCCGAAACTTGGTCAAAATGAGTGATGAAAAGGGGCAATGGTTTGGTCAGGGTAGAAAGACGATGGAGATACAGCAGAGCGGACAGTTGAAAATCGACACCGTGATAACTGTTGGTCCTTCATCAAGAAAGCAAAATTGATAACATCAAAGGAAAGGCTAAACACTTCAAGTATTTATGTTGAAGAAGAATTTGTCATACGAATAAAAAATTGTTATACCAATGAAATAAAAGTACTTAAATTATTTTTTTTTATATTTATCTCCATTTTAAATTTTAATCGATGCCATATTGCGAGATATATGTGGATAAAAACAAAAAAACTGATGCTAGGTATGATTTCAAAACCTAAAAATATATAAGATATGGCTGAATGTGTTTAAAAATATTTTCATGATGAATTTTTTTTTGTTAGCCTCTGCACTTTATTTGCAGTTGATCACATTTGGAAGCATGGCTGTCATTATTGTTTAATTCAGTGCATAAATATGCATATATCAATTAAATATTATTCCACTTTCATATTTACTGTCAATAACTTTAATATTAGGTTAACTTATGTATATTACCCATACTTTTGGTTAATAGCTACTTTGTATCGTTGACATAAAAAAAGTATTAAAAAATCCAGGGCAGATAATGAAAATTGAACTGTATCAGTATTCATGGATAAATCTGTATTTATGTTTCTTTATGGATCCCTGAAATGATTCAGATCCATGCCCTGAGAAGGTTAATGAATATTTTCAGATCCATGACCTGAGAAGGTTAATGAATATTTTCAGATCCATGACCTGAGAAGGTTAATGAATATTTTCAGATCCATGCCCTGAGAAGGTTAATGAATATTTTCAGATCCATGACCTGAGAAGGTTAATGAATATTTTCAGATCCATGCCCTGAGAAGGTTAATGAATAATTTCAGATCCATGACCTGAGAAGGTTAATGAATATTTTCAGATCCATGACCTGAGAAGGTTAATGAATGTTTTCAGATCCATGACCTAAGAAGGTTAATAAACGTTTTTAGATCTATGATCAAGGAAGGTTAATACATTTTTTCAGATTCATAACCTCAGATGTTAAAAAAACGTGAGAAGGTTAATAAATATTTTGAGTTTTGTTTCTTTTTTATGATGTTTTGTCAAAAAAGAAAGTTTAGGACATTTTTACAGAATTCAAGCAAATTGTATGCAAATCCAATTCATTTATAATACATTAATTTGATATTATTATTCATATGCATATTACCTCGTGAATTGTTATTGTAGATATCCGACCGGATTTAATCAGACGAGATGAGAATAAACATCAAGGAGCTCCTAGATTTATGCTATTTTTAGCTGTATTTTATATTTATAATATGCTACGGTTATTCAATCATATATTTAATTTTCAAAGTATCTTTTTTAATTTTCAATTAAAAAAAAAGAATGGAACTTCAATATATGAGATTTTATGAAATGAAGAATTGTATAATTACCTGTAAATAAATATCCATGTTTGTAAAAAAATACTACTATCGTATTGTGAATCTGCCCAAATATCTACTTTTGAAATAGTACATGCCGTATAGCAGTATAAAGCATCACTTGCTGTCTTCTATTCCTGTTCCAATGTTGTCACATGAAGAAATATGTGGCATCTACATGTTAATTAAAAAAGCCCTATCTACCTTCAATCAATATTGTTCAATATAACACGTTCATCTCGTATTTAGGACTAGTTTAATACACTAAACAACCAATGTTCCTGGACATTTGGAGGGGTATCTGGTCAAAAACAGGACTCTATATTCCAACCTTTTGAAAATTGATATAACATTTTCAAGGCAACAAGAAAAACATATAATCTTTACTGAAAACCAAAAACACAGATTGAAACAATGAAAAGAAGTTATACTAATCATACTTCACAAGGAGTGTAGGAGTTAAAACCCTAGGAGGTATGTTACCTAAATATAGGGTATAAATATAAATACCCTAGGTTAATACCTGTAGGAGGTATGGTGGTGGTTTGAGTTCAACACACTCAGTGACGGTAGCCACTAAACCACCACGGTTGTTGTCAAAGTGTGCACTGGTTTAGTAACCACCATTACCAAGCGAAAAGAGAGGTGGAAGGAAACAAGGAAGAAATAATAGGCGGATGTAAAAATAATAATTCTGATAAAAAATAGTAACAATACAAAAAGAAATAAAAAATTATTTTAGTTAAACAGGAATCAATCTATAACAACTAATAATAATTATACTGTTCCTACAAAATTATTATAATTATACTTATAAATACAAAATTATTGTAACGATTTTTATTACAAAATAAAAATTAGCAATTAGAGGTTGAGTCTAGGTTCTAACTAAATTGCCTCCTGAAATCAATTATTCTTATTTTTCACATATTTCACTGTTTATTCAATCAGTTATTATTTCTTACTTCTTTTCTTCCTCCTCTATTCTCGCTTGGTTTTAGTAGTACAAGAAATGAAAGAGAAACTGAGTTATTTTGAACATACGGAAGAGCTGATAACTTTTTCCATTTCTTTAGTGTTTGATTTTCTTGATATAGACTTACAAGTACTAACCAACTAAAGTGAGAGAGAGAGAGAGAGAGAGAGAGAGAGAGAGAGAGAGAAACACAAGAACTTCATAAGATATTTCTACTTCCGTCTTCATCAGAAGCAGGCCCGTCCATTAGTCAGGGTCAACACTCTGGGTCTCGCACTTTTGGGGGCCCCACGGGACGACGCTGAGAAGATCGGACAAATGAGCGATATCTTGATAAATGATAAATATAGAGTGGACGAAAATTTGCAAATATGAAAATAAAATTGAATCCTTTAAGATCTTTTTATGTCTAATACCTACACAATGAAACAATTTTTTATGTACATAATAATTTGTGGGTGGGGAGGCCCGCAGTGGTTGGGTTGCCCTGTCACCTCAGCTTCCTAGGAGCAGCCCTGATCAGGAGGATGGAATAAGCCACTCGGATGGAAAGCTAAGTATTATTATTGTTGTTCTGTAATAGTATTAGTTACATAGCATTAAGGAAGGCCATAATCTTAATTTAACTGATGGAAGTTTTATAGCAAAGAGCAAGATTATCAAAGGAGAAAACCTATAATAATGACGGACCTCTTACATAATAATAAAGATAATATCCATTAACTATAGAAGTGATATTACGAATTGAAAAAGTATTTATTCAGGTCATTTACGTTAAGTGTTGTTTGTCTCTATCTGAATGTATAATTTTATACAGTTTAGTAAAAATTAGCTTTTTGGCAGGTATCATTGTTTTACTTACGCTAGCAGTGGTGTTATAACAGTTCATTGTTTATCAATTTTAAAATTTTATACTTCCGTAAGTTTTCTCTCGTCTTAGTCTAAAATATTTAGATATGAAAAATTCTATAAGCTGAAACATTCCATCTTTTGTTATAATATTTAATTGTTATATGATTTTCTATATTACTTTTTCATTTAAATCTATCAACAAGATTTTAATTCAAACCAAAACGTCAACTTTAAATTTTGATTTGAGCTTGGAAAACTCGAATTGTATTGAGTCTGTTGGAATTGTAGTCTATTTTCATGTTTTCTTTAAAGTAATTTAATTATAACACAATGAGAGCCCTCAATCAATTTCGACTTTTTTTTATTTAGGCTTGGCTGATGAAGAGAATGGTATTTATTTAATGACAAGACATTCCCAAAATTCTCCCCATCATTTTCCAGTTTCTCATCTCTTGAGTAATTTTACCTGTGCTCAGCAAATAAATTTACATATTATAATCTTTCCGTCTTTTTTTTTAACATCAGAGTTTGTTATATTAAGGTTATGTAAACAACAGACGAGAATCGTAGTATGAGAAGCAATTAATCTTTGGAGGAAACCCGTAGGCACGCTGTTAACCTTTCCCATTAGAAATGGATTGTTTGTTTGTAGGCATAAAGTGAAAAAGTGCTACTCATTATAAACTATACGGACATACAGACTGACATTAATATTAAGATGTTCAAGATTTGTGTTAAACTCGGTGATTGTGTCATGTCACAGGGAAGGAAGTAGGCCAAGGTAAATAAAAATCTGGAGAAAAGTCACAAGAGCAAGTAGCGCTAAATAATAACCTATCCGTGGTATTCAAATTAGAGGAATTCAATTTTATGGTTGTTGGAATGCTTTGGATTCCATGGGCCCATTACACACACGAAACAAACAATCCTAAGTGGACTGTTATCATAGTTTTGAGTATACTGGAAAGGAGATTGTAGAGTAAATGAGTAAATAGGTGCTTAGAGCATCCATAAATGTTATTTGTTTAATCTTTAATGGTGTGTCCCCAGTTTTTGTTTTTTACCGAAGTCAGTAAATGGAGGGTAGAGTTGAATTCTGTTTAAGTTAATTAGAGAGAATGGTTACTATGCTCAAGAAGGAAAAAGTTAATGTTTTCACACAAATGAATTGAGGCTTCATCATCTTATAAAGCATACATTCTTCCACTGTTCCTTTTTTTCATAATCCGAAATAATTCAGTAAATATTTTGTTGAAAGAATGAAAATGACATGAGGTCTTTGATGGTTAATGATCTTTATGTAGTCATCCCGATCCGCGATTATTAAAGCCATCCCATGTCATTGAATAAGACCTGGTGAAAAAACAAGCAAATGTCAAAATATTCAACACCGAGATTATTAACAAAACTGAAAAAGAAAATTATGAATTTAAACTTAACAATCATCAGTAGCTAATGTAGTTTTAATTTTCTCCCATCGACAGATATTTTTTTTACTAATCCTTATAGTGAAGGTGGGTGTGATAAAATTTTCTCATTCAAACCTCTCAACCTCTTTTTATACCAAATTATGACCAAATTTAATTATTCACCTAACCAATTTATACTGAGTTATGCAATATAAATTATTTTCCTTTTTATAAGAAACATCATGTAGTAGAGTATTTATCCACCATTTTCACTTCATGAATTGTTGAAAAAAAATTTTATTCGTGAACTATTTTACGTTAATTTAACTGATTATGTAGTATGATAAAAAAAAATGAAATGTGAACTGGGTTTTTATATTGGTCATAAGTAAAGCAGCTTTATATATAATCATAAATGCCTTTTCAGGGTGATTCACATCTTTGTTTATTTCACATGATGTCATACTAATAGTGATGCTACTATCTTCCGCTTTGCCCACAAGTAAACAATAACGGTTAAATTTGTTTGTTTGGACTTTGTTTTTTGTTTCAAATACCAGTGTACCTGTTTTATCATTTGTGTTTTGTAAAGTATCAAATTTTTATTTCATGTAAATCATAATTTAATAAATTAAAGTTTAAAAAACGAATATAATTCATACTATTATATAAAATACTATCTATGATTTCATGGTTGTACCTTTTAATTTAGAAAAGGATAATTTTTAACAATTACATGTAATTCGTGAATGCGGTGTAATAATAATACGTAAAATAGGCGTCAAGTAATAAATGAGCTAAACTTTGAACCTAGGAGAGCATTAAAGCATGAGTGTTGAAAACAATTACTACTAATTAACTTACAATTCTTAATTTGACCCTGGAAGAAATTTCATACAAATAAAACACTATCAGGTGTGTTAACTGGTAAAAAAATTTTACATTGACTCAAACAATATCGGCACAATGATAGTTGAAAGTCAACAAATAGACAAGGCGTGTTTACAGGTTTTGACATTTTGAGACCATCAAATTTCGAATTTTTATTGGACTCTCTTTCTTCAGAGTCCAGATTTTGTTCTTAAAATATTTGCTATCAAATTATTGTACTTACTTTATTTTTACAGATCCGTACAATGATACCTACCTATCTTGTTTATTAGTAGCGTTTGTCAGAGAGCCTTAAAGCAGTTGAAATAGGGCAGATTGTTATACAAAATAGTTCATATTAATTACATCATTACGCAACGCACATATTAAATACGCAAATGAAACACATTTCCAAATAGACTGGTGAGTGCAGTTTCAGAATATATATGATGGAGATCTCTAAAGCCTTAGGAGAGTTTGATAACAAACAAACAGGCCCCTGTAACTTTATAAATTAGATTTAATTAAATAAATATAAACTATTATGGTCATTTATCATCGATGTTGTCTTCTGTGACCCATCTGGAACAGGTTTCTACCAGTGTCCTCGTTTCATGTTGAATATACATTCAACTAGTTCTGCATTTGAATACAGTAAATGACTCTTAGACTTTGTCATGTGAGAAATTGGAAAATACTGTCGATATTATCTCTAAAATGTGTGTATTGCTGTTGATACTGAACTCGTACAATTTTAAATATTTTATTAAAAACCTTGATCAAGTAAAGTTGAGGAAGGAACAATTAAGAATTCTCAGGATGGCATATTTATTGGTGAACTGCTTTAATGTTTTAGAAGCTACCAATGTATTAGTAGCTTTAAAACGTCCAAGGCCTCAGGAACTACCATTTATGCAGAATAGACTCCCGGATTTTGAAATGTATATTTGTTACTCCTCGTTTCAATGGGTGTGGGCCTTTATACAATGGTATCCTAACGGTGGAAGAGTGAGGACTAGCATAAATTGTAAACTTCAATTTAGTCATGACCTCTTATTATCTAATTTGAACGTCAGTTGTTGAAATGACAATCTTATTTATAATTAAGATTACCCGATTAAAAGTCAAGACCTGAAATGACACTTACATGAAACAACGCTAATTAACTTTACTTAATAAATAAAACCACTAGAAATGACTCGTTATATGTTAATTAAGCATACACCATACCGTTACTCATATCTTTCTTTGGTCCCTCTTATTATAATTTATCTAGTCCTTCTCAACCTATCGGTCTTGAATCTCTCGCAGATGGGTTACACAACACTTAGTAAATATTAATAGATTGTATTAATTTAAATTAATATCGCATTTCAAGGTTATAAGAAAATCAAAATGTTAAACGACATGAGAATGAAAATTCCTTCATTTTGATTATGTCTCAGTATTCTACTTAAACCATTCAAACTATTTTTAAAAGCCAGTTTAAATATATTCTTTCATATTTTAAAAGTAACTGTACGTCGCCAAATATGATTCCCTGAAGTCAAACGCTACAATAAAATGTTTGAAAAAAAATAGAAAAGAGTTCTACAATTATTTATAACTCGTTTCATAGGAATCTTTTGTACTATGTCGATGTTATATATGCGAATTAATATAATTATTAATTCGTATATATTGTATAGAAATTATTATAATCATTTTAGAAAAAAAAATAAAAATAGCTGTGTTTATAGCAACACAAAAACTTATTAACCAATCTAGGGTTAAAAAACAGGTATTGGATTAATACAAGGTTGGCAAAAAGTGAGTTGTAATATAGATATTATCAAGCTGATTGTCAGGTATCTTGATTATGATAACGACAGTTGAATAACTTAATTTCACATATCTGTTAAGCTGCAGGAAAGATGTCTCAAACACTTGGCAGTAACTGCAGTTATAATAGAACCCTAGTTGTCTAACAAGCACATGCTCTGCTCACAAACAACAGTAAATTTGACACCAGCTGGACTTCTTGAGCAGACATTTCCTGGACTTCTCATATCTCTGGAGCCATCGGCATTTTCACCACCAGAAGTTAATTCTTATACTCTGTATAATTACGGCAGTAGTTGACACTAAATATGTGCCTCATTTACTTATCCCTAATATAACAGACAAAATGATTTTATATTGGAAAAAAATATAATCTTTATATATTATTGTAATTCCAAATAATTATAATTAGTTACAATTTAAGAAAATTATGAAAATTAATTATTTGCATATAACAAATAAACAATGTGAGAATGTATTAAGTTTAAACTAGACTAATCAGATAACAGTACAAGTAACCTGAAACACTGTTCACACAATGGACACAGCAGAAACTACGTAAATCAAAATTCCATAAATTTCAGCATATTACTCCAGCGTAAATATTGCTTAAATTAGCAACATCACTTCTATGATTAATTTATTCTGGAGTAATATGCTTAAATTTAGTGAAATTTGATTTACTGAGTTCCGGCTGTGTCCTTTATTTGTAACATTCCTCAGTTCTAATAATCCATTCTCATATTGTTTATTTGTTTGAATGTTTATATATTATTTCTTATATCCTTTGTTTATACGCTTATGAAAAATGTTTTAATTAAAACCGAAACGTCGATAAAGGCAGTTTAATTTTTGAACCTAGAAAATTGATCGAATCCCAATTAAATAGTACACCTATTCTATCAAACGGTTGATATATTATTAATATATATAATTTGATATAAATATTTTGTCATATATATATATATAATCAATGATCAAACCACAATAAGAAATGGGAAAACAAGACTAAGATCTGTCAACCGTAACAAGCGGTCTTTGTCAGAGTCAAAAACCCAACTGAAATCTTTTTATATATATATATATAAAGATTTCATATAAACACGTAAAACAACAATCAATGATCAAACCACAAATGAAATGGGAAAACAATGCTAAGATCTTTCAACCGTAACAAGCGGTCTTCGTCAACTGAGTTGGGTTTTTGACTCTGACGAAGACCGCTTGTTACGGTTGAAAGATCCTAGTCTTGTTTTCCCATTTCATATTGTGGTTTGAACACGTATATATATATATGTGTGTGTGTGCGTGTGTATGCAGAAGTGTCATAATATGCACACGGAACTCGAAAACAAGGAAATTACCACTAAAAGTAGTAGGCAGTTGTGTAACCAAATGGTTCTGGACACGCTATAGTCCACACCATCTGATGGATCAATTAATATTTTACACGAAGTCCTGTTGTTTGAGGGCAATGTTGCATGAAGTGAAGCCCTTTTTTGGCCAAAATGTCTTTTTAGAGCCCATTCTTTTTCTATTAAACTACTAATTATAGAAACTCAAAAGTTTCATTATCTTGAAAAACGATAAAATCAATGAGTGAAAATATCTTCAGATTTTGAAATCAACTGGAAGTTTATTTGTTTCCAGTCATATAAGCCATACTATTTGTGGGTGAGAATGAAGTTGTACCTAAAAATAGCACAATATGTGAGAATGAGTTGTTAAATCTTCTTTTAATATTACATTCAATAACGGCGCGTCAAGGGGAGTTTTGGACGATAAACAGTTAACTTGAACACAATGAAATTTTGCCAAAAAATTTGGTACAAAATTAGTACTTTATAAAAAAAAGAATCAATAAATTCCAATTCCCAGTAGGCTACAAAAACTGATAATCCATCTTCGAATAACGGATCACCTGCTGTACTTGTGGAATTAGTTTACATTTCTTCACATTGTTTATATTAATTTACAAAATTTTTAATGAACTGACTGAAATTAAATTGCAATTTAGAGGTTTTTTAAACTTATTTTAAATGTTTTAAAGAGTCAGTATAAAATATAAGAATAACAAAATTCCAAAATGTAAAAATATATCCAAATATTCCAATCAAACATATAATTTCTAATGTTTCCATGGTATGATATGGATGTAATCAAACTATGTAGTGCATTCTTGAACAAATTTAATGTCAGATATAGTTCTTAGTGTGCTTATGAAGCCCACTGTCTTTGAACAATATTGAAGTATGTGAAATTATCTGTTTCATTCTTTATTACGAAACGGATACTACTTTTAACTTTTTTCTTCGGTAATTCGATGAATTTGACATTTTTTTGACAAAATAGAAACACTATAAAGTCTTAAAGGAGTCACTTTGGTTTAATTCTTGACTGTAAAAAGAGAGCATTATAAACTCGTTTGAATTTTTGAATGGCATAATATATATGGATTAATCCACAAAATGTAGGATATATTACAGTATTATCGTAAACAATAATTAGTTTAAGTTTTTGGTCTTACCACGAGTTAAGGTGTAAACACTAAAGAGTGTTCTCAGTGAGGTGTGACATCGCTCCTCTTCTAGTAATTAATTGTGGATGAGTACTAAATTTTAGCTATGTCTATATAATATAATGTGTATATCGATATAATTTTAGCTATGATAAGCAAGGATAAGCAGAAGAGTTTATTAGATCAAGAAAAATATTTGATAGTACTACCTTTTCTCCCAAATCACTGGAGCTAAGGAGAAATGTATGGGAACAAATCCAACGAAAACGGTTCTTATACCTTTCTGAAGAGAAAAAAGATTAATCCTAAACCACCAAAGTTAAGTATATACTCTTGCAATTTGTTTATATGGAAGATTAAAAAGGACGAGCCATGTAACAGATCTACTGGCTAATGGAACAAATATATCTAGACGAAAGAAATTAATAGGAAGTAATAACAACAGGGTCAAATTCATTTTAAAAGCACAGTCCAACTGAACTTGCATTTGTAGAGAATAGTATATCTTCAAAAGGAGAGTTTAAAAAAAAAGTTTAAAACTAAAATTTTGGAAAAGTTGTTTTTATACTACATTCTTTCAATATTACAAATAAGATAGTTCCTATGAATAACACAACATATAACTGATCGTACGACTATTGCATGATTTATTCATGTGAATAGTCAATTTACATTACTTAGTGCTTTACTTAACTGAATGTAATTTTATTTTTTTTTTACTTTCAATATTCTAATAATTCAATATTATGTCAATTAAAAATACAGAGACACTATGAAAAATCAATATTTTTTTTTAATTGACTCGTATTGACCCAAAGGTATAAAGTGATCAAACAAATATTTACTTGCAAGGAATTGAAAAATCAAGTGTGGCGACCGACGGTCGTGCCGCGAGGGTCTCGCTTTCTCTACTTTTTGCCCTAACTAAGGCTCCGAGCACGTGTTGCGACTTCATCAACTAATTCAGAGCCTTCTTCTTTCCAATATAATTCAAATCTGCTGAATCATATAATTCCTCTTAGTGTAAACCAGTTATTTTTTGTCGTGCTCTCACAATTCAATTTAATCTAATGTAATAAATAAACATCGTTTGTGTTTGTATTGTAGTTTGTTAACAAACTTTTACAAACTATGATTTAGAGATAGCCCAGTGCCAACTCCCTCCCATCAATAAACTACATAACCAGACTACATGGAAATGTATGTTCCATTGATGCATTATTCTTGTTGATAGAGATATGACATACGCATGATATTTGAGAGACATCCATACCTTTTGCCGCTATTCCCGCCTACACGTAACGCACCAGACCCTACTCAATATGCTTGTACGCTACTAGGTAATAAACCAAATAGGGACCTTAATGAAGTAGTGAACAAGCTCTACGTTCCCTTTGTACATCAAATACACATCTCAATTTTCAAATTAATCTCATTAAAGAAAATCTGAAAACGTGAACAAATTTTATTCTGCACAACATTTGCATGAAATATTGTTCTCTATGAATTCTTCCTAAATCTAGCAATCTAAAAAAAAACAGTATAAGTGCAAAATTGTCATTTTCCATTTTTTTGCATTTTTACATTTACTTGTGAGCGAAGAATCTGTTTTTTCTTTTACCTCAATATCAGGTATATTTTCTTTGATTGTGCTTTCTTATATTAGCAAAACTAAGAACTATCTGTTAATTAATAGCGGTTGCTAAAAGTAATTCATTGCAAATTAATGTGTATAAAAATAAATATTCTGCGATACAGAAACAGCAAAATATGAGTATGACGAAGTGGGTTATTATCGGCGTAGTAATTAATATAATTCAATTGGATTAATATTTTATGGATAATATTTTAACTTTAATATGTTAACAAGTGTTGTTAATCAAGAACTGTTTTTTTCTTGATTATTTTTGTTTCTAAATCAGAGATGCAGAAATATTCTTTTTTAGATGTTGCCCATTTTTTGTTTAGTATTTCTAAATACATGTTTTTGTCAATATGTACTGACTTTGAGGGTTTTGTAAACTATTTGTCTTAATAAAACTAATGAGTTTTTTTTTCTAATTATTTGTTTTGTTTAAGAAAATAATTAGGTTTATTATAACTTATGAAAAATTGTAAATATTTTCTGGTTAAAATCTGATATTTTCTTTGTTATATTAATTTTCATTTTTAAGAGAGTAGTGCGTATTTATTTGCTAACTACGCATTAGAGGAAGGTAAGGAATGCTCTACTGACTGATACAAAGAAGAATAGCGTGTTCACATGAAATAGGTTGGACCTTAGTATGGGGAGTTGGTGATTTATTGAGCCCACTCCAGGTAGTCACCAGCTTCAAGGGTTGTGCGGGTGAGTGACCTCTGTAACGGTACTTCTTTTTCAACCTGCCGCCGGAAAACCTCTCCCACTGCAAAATTAACCACCTCCATCCCCTATAATCTTTTACCTGTTAGCAATGGCACCACCCTTCTCTTTACTACCCTTCTACTATTCGATTCGCTTATAGGTATTTCTCGTACTGACCAGATTTATAAACTTATATATGAATGTATAAACTGCAGTATGGAAGACAGAAATTGGCTAAAGATCGTTTGGCAAATTAAAGGTCCTCGTCAGAATAACTAATTAAATTATTTAGCATGTACAATTTGCTACTAAGGAGAACAGTTACTTAGCTGACAGATGTTAGTCCAATTCGTGAATATCCTTCTGCAGGTTATTTCCCGTTGAGTTTGATTTCACAATAAACACATAAACTCATGTGCAACTCTGACGATACCCAGTACTCGGTCCGAATCATCTTTAGTCCCATTTTTAAATTTCTTCCTGTGGTTTGGACATTGGTATACATATAAGAAGATTTCACAAATAATACATCAAAGTGAAATAAAAATGAACTTCTAAACCACAGTGAGTCGTTCAGAAATCTTTCTCAGATTTTTCGACCCATAATAAGTAAATTTTAAATAGTAAATTAAATGAAATTAGTATTAAATAGTAAATTTTTTCGACGATCAGAGTAAACTAATCGTGTGAGTCTGTTCAGGTCGAATTACTTTATTCCAAAGAACTTAGTCCTGATGTCTTAAACCAAAAATTTAAGGCTGTAAGTGCGCTAATTTTGCTCATGCCTCTATAGTTAATTTTTAAATATTGTTGTTCACTATGGCTAGATTTTTCATTTATTAAAGCGTATATATATATATATATACTTTTTTGATGAAAATACGATCCGAAATGGACAAATACAGTTCAATGTACATAAAGAAACGTAGAGAAATTAAAAACACACACTTACAGTCTCTAATTTTCAACCAAAAATTAGAGACTGTAAGTGTGTGTTTTTAATTTCTCTATATATATATACATAAATTAAAAAAATTATAAATTTTCTAGATGTTACTATAAAAGAATGCAACAATGAATTACAGACTTCAGTTTATATCAAACCCCCTTACAGTGGAATACATTTAAATGCAGACAGTGAGTGTCCAGACAGGTGTAAAGAAGGCACTATCAAAACGCTCATTCATACAGCCTATAAAATGCCTTCTAATTGGAAGACGTTTCATCAAACGATACGAAATACAAAACAGGTATTGATTAACAATGGCTATAGCAACAGCAAATTCGATGATATTCTACAGTTGTACATCAATCGAGTGAACAGTGGGCAACAAGAAAATTCAAAAACAACCAAAAAAGGGACAATTCATAACATCTATTACAAAAACCAATATTCAAAGGCTTAAAAAATAGATTAAAGAATATTGAAGAACATAATCAAGGACAACACAGAATGCATCAAGGCAGAAGACCAGCTCAAAATCAACATATATTACAAGAGTATCAGTACATCCAATATAATAATAAAGAATAACCTGCATTTAAAACCACAACTTCAGAGAACCAATGTAATTTACCAATATAATTGCTTAATAGGAAACTGTGAGATCCTATAATCAAAATACATTGGTTCAACAACAACAACCATTTCAAGAAGACTTAAAATGTATCTGTCTCCAGGAGCCCCAAAAAAAGACACCATGAAAGAACATAGAACCAAATTAACTAGAGAAATGCTGGTGAAAAACACTTAAGTATTGTACCATGAAAATGATCACAATAGACTACAAATTGCTGAAACTCTTAAGATAATAGAACTGAAACCAAATATAAACAACCAAACCACAGTATTCAACAGGACGTTAAAACTATATTGTAGAACAACGCAGGAACACGAACCAAGATTGAAGGCCCTACAGATGGAACCTTGAGACATTTTATGAAGTTAAGTGGTACACCTGATTATGACAGGTGGCTAAAAAACTGCTTCAAACAAAATTTCTATTTTGGTGATAGAACTATTTTTGGATGTTATGGAAGATTATACTGTTAATTTAAGAAATGTATAGTGCATATAGTTGTGGTTAGTAGTAATAAGTTATTTTTTTTTTATTTTATATGAATATGATTAACTCTGAAGATGGTCAAGGAGACCGAAACGTCAGTGATAAAGAATAAAGCATTTGGAGAACTAGTATATTTAGTACCAGAAATATTTAAAACAAAGGTGAGAAAACTTGAAAGATGAACAATGAAATTTATTCATGCCACAGTACAAAGGTCGTTCAACATGTATAAAAGAAGGATTGCTCCCCAAATTTACAAATATATATATATATATATATATATATGAAAATATAATTCGAAAGAAGTCATTAAAATAAAAGCTCATGTTTTATTCTGTGATCAGTTTTAATTTCCATTTCTTATATACAAATATATATTTCACTGTACCTTACAGCAGTGTTCTCAACCGGTGGAGACGAGAAACTGTTTCACGCTGACATTAGTGGCGGTGGATAAAATGTTGCACCTTTTATTAATTTACTGCACGTTCTTATATTTTGATTATATTTGAGTCTTTTATTTAGATAATGATAACTATTTAAACAATCTGGAGTGGCCTACACTCAACTTTACTTTAAGTAAACGAATTACTTATCAATAACCTCGCTAATAGTAAATTATGATTTTGTACTGTTTGTCTTGATTTTGATCTAAAAAAAAAAAAAAAAAAAAAAAAACTTTTAAGTTAATGGGAAAAAAACCGGACAAAGAGAATACAACTAGTTGAAGAGAATGGAAATAGGATGTAAATCCAAATAGGGTTTACTATGGAGTAATCAGAACTTATTTTCGATATACAAATCTGACCCAAACCTGAGACTGTATTTAAATAAATTTTGATTGTATAATGTAATAGCTCAAAATTTAAAAATCTAAGGAGCAACGATAATCTTTTGGTAGCAAAAATGAGTGTCGGTCTCAGTCAAAATATAAACTGGAATCTGTCCTTTACGATTCTTTGCCACTGATTAACAATAAAATCGAAAAATCTGTTGTTTTTTTTAATCATAAATTGTGTAATATGCATATATTACACATGTATATCCAAATAAACCAACGTGCAAGAAGAATGGATAACAATTTGATAGATACAATTTGTTCAGACCAAACAGTATTCTCAACACAGTAGGACTTCAAAAGAATATCTAGATTTAAATAACCATCGTCTAACCATGTTTTACACTGGATCAGTAAATGTAAGGATTACTTGCTCAGTTAAGCGTACTTGTAACTACACCAGACCAACTTTGCCGGTTGTCCAAGATATCTTCTTCGAAAAGATACACTTCACTCTTCATTGCAGTTGATACTTTAGAATCAACTGGTCACCAAAGAAAACTGACAGTTCTTCGGTTCATAAATAGTATAAACTTGAAAAAATATCAACTTTAGAATTGTATGAAGGTTTATATTACAATGAATGAGTAATTTCAGTACCCAGATACGTACAATTAAATCTGTTCTTATTTAAGTTAATCATTTAATAAGTATTCTATTTTATTATTTATTTTGTAGCTTACGTTTTATACTTACTATTCTTACTAATTGTTAAACCTTTAGATAAACTCCCTCCAAGTAGGTGATGGGGTGGGGATATCAAAGTTACGATGCCACTAATTCAGTGCTGATTAACTTTCCCTAATAATGAAGATGACGATGTCCTTACAGAACAATACTGCACAAGTCATTAAAATTCTTTTTATTGTTTTTATATTACTTAAACAATTTGAATATTTTATCTTGAATTCTCTTCACAATTTAGAGTTTTTTGAATGTTTTTTTATTCATTGGTACTTGCTTTACAACTATATCCATTAGAATTTTTAAAAAGTAACGAGATTTCTGTTGTGACAACTTTATTATAGTGCTGAAGGACTGCAAAATGAACTAGTTATTACCAAGGTTTCACCTAATACTTTCTTAAAAGTAAATTAAATTTTAGGCTCTTTTTTTGATGATCGAGTCATGTGGAGCCTTTTTTGAGTCCCCATCCAGACCTTAATTCCCAAAAATTTGTTGGTGTCATCATTAAGATGAAGTATATATACAGTATCAAAAGTTCATCACCAACACTAAGTCATCCGGTAGACCATCGGATGGTCAATTTGGAAAAACATTATGGGAAACATTTTACTGACCGTTAAAAAAATAAACCCAAAAATATTTTAGAAATAAGAAGAAAACTTCAAAGACTCAAATTGTTGATCTTTCAGCCTGTACATATCTACAAGAATCAATAAAACAAAAATACATTATGTAAAAACAATGAAATAAATACACGACAGTTGATAGCGAGAACAAATAAATATTTCAAGGAAATGTTGAATGGTGGAGAGCAGCAATAGTGGGGATATTTATAATAAAATTGCCTTACGTGTAACTCGTAAAATAAGAATGCGCTAATGAAGCGTTAATTTCCCCCGAATTTCCTTTCTAGTGTCCTGTTAATTACAATGCCAAAATTGGTAACTGTAGGCTCTCAGGTAGACTAGCTTACTGATATTAATTGTTAATTACCTAATATTATATGGATGCGTTGTATTCCTATCTGGAAAGTGTTTTAAATATAGAGAGTGTATTATTAGAAACCCTGTGTTATTTTGATCAATGCTGGGGAATTCACTGTACTTTACTCCCTTCTTTCATAATTACAGTTCTAGCTAGTAAATCATTTAAACATCTTTTCCACTTGGTCTGCTTTAATTCAATTTATAATTCTATTAAATTAGTCCATTATATTGTTGCTATTTGATAATAAAATAGTATTTAAGTAAATAATTGCTATCAAAACAACTCTGATAAACTGGCCATAACTTTGTCTTTGTGTTCTCTACATGCTTATTTTGTATATCATTTTATTTTTGTAATTTAATTTGCATGCTAGTTTTAAGATCTGTTCTTTTTTCTGTAAAAGAGCAATATTTTCATAATTAAATCACTACATTAAATACAAATATATATATATACGAATTATACATACAATATTTGCCGGTAAAAAATTAAATTACGTTACTAAACTGAGGAAGTAGTTGATAAAGTATCAACTGTTACATTGTAAATTACAGATACATAATGACTGACAGGCACAGTAAGCACTGCTTTGAGGATGCTCAGTAGAAACCTTGACCTTTTTACCTTCAGTATTTAACTATAAGAACATAGAACCGTTAATAAAAAACAAATATGAAGGCATTTTATTCAAAAATAAATTACTAGTAGATGTTTCATAATGAATTAATGAATACTTTCACTTTAAATAAAAAGTAAAGATTATTTTACTTTATAATGGTTTTTATTTTACTAACTAAATGGTAGGTGTACATACCCGTATATTGTTAGTACTTCAGAAGTTAGTAAATATCATATTTTATACAAATCTGTGATAAAGTTTTATCACAAAACTTTAAAAAAGTATTTTTGTTACAAAAACAAAACTTTTGTTTTGTTAAGAGCAACAAAAAAAACGATAGCTTACGTCATTATTAATGTAAAAATATTCGCAAAGGATAGTAAAGTATACCAAATTGTACAAAACTATTTTAATTGATAAATCATTGCATCAACTTGAAATAATACACATTGGTTGTAATTGAAGAATGAATGATGTTTACTCAGTTGAATTGTTTTAGATAAGCCGATCAATCATGTACACAAGGCTTCCGTGCCCGCCTGATCTTTGCACGCACCAGGCTGTAACCACACTGATATAATAAAACTAAGAAAACGAAAGAAATTAATAAGTGAACCAATCAACGCCTTCTATACTCCTTATTTACTCGATGAAAGGATAAAAATGAAAAATTAAAATTGAAAGGTTCGGGTAATTTAGATCAAGTATATATATTAAAAATACAAAACAGTTATTGAATGAGACTTTGCATAACTAGGTATTTTTAGCTCAATAAAAGCCATTTTGCACACATTTTCTATGCATCGATTATGCAGAACTACTGGTTTCAACCTCTTGAGCCGACGTCTTCTTAGTTACTATCATAAACATATAAATCAGGTGTGACATGCCTCACAACTTTTGCTTACCCGATTCTCAAATTATAGCCACCAATGTTTGGAGTAGCCCATGAGAACAAAAAATAAAAAATAATAACAATAAACACAGCACTTTTTTCAACAAAATATATCCACATGCATTTCAATATTTCAATATTACACTATATGTGGACTAAATTACAAGTAGACTGGTGAGAGTTAAGATAGGGACACCAAGCGCACTTGCGAAGCAACGTTTGGAGACCAACAGTGTTGTCACTCGCGTGCCCAGCTCAAGTGAGGTAAGAAAAATTAACTAAGAAAAAGCGAAGAGCTAAGAAATAGAAAGTGAAAATGAAGAAAATTAGGAAATATAAATAATAAAAACAAAAGATAGTAATGAAGAAAATTAAAAGGAAAATAACTGAAACAAAAGAAAATCCAGGAATATAAATAATAGATACTTAATAATAATGTTGATGATTAGAATAAAGTTGTATAAATAATAATTTAAAATAAAAACAATAATAAAAAATAGTCAAAGTTAAAATATTTTTTAACCATTTAGAACAGCCCTATCTTTTTAAGTTCAAACCTGGTTTACAACGCGCATTTAAAAACCAGATATGTGCCTCCTAGGATGCACGTAAGGTGACCGTTTTACTCTCTGGGGAAACTTGTCGTCATATCTGTATCCTAAACCAATCATTGAATTGGTCCACTGACGAGTCCATGGTTGTTAGCATGGATGGCGTCGGCATTTGTTGACGAAAGCTCATGACCGTTCATACGGAGGCTAAGCTTGGTAGATGCAGACTATGTAGAATGCATCACACTTGGTACACTCCAAACGGTAAACACAGTTTTTGGAGGTACAAGACCATCTGTCAAGAAAGGGTAATTTGTATTTCCGGGATTACAGGAGAAGAGGAATTGTGAATTAAGGATGGGACAAGTGAGACAACCACGGCGTCCACATAATTGAGTTCCCTTAGGCAAATGACTATCACTCGCAGGGGTCAGATTTCTATGTGAGAAAAGGTTACCAAGATTGGAAGGACGTCTATAGGTCAGGCGAGGGGATTTGGGGAAGATTATAGAGGTAGAGGGGGAAGAAGATAAAATGGGGGAGAGTTGTTTTATGTTTGTGCCGTCACAAACTATATAAATATATATATAACATCCAACCACAATATGCAATTCTTAATTAATTGTCTAGTGATTTATGTATATGTACATCATCACCTATAATCGAAGCGGTTCACATCTATCTTCCTGAAGATAAGGCAATAGTAATGTAGTAGTGAGTTGCTGCCATTTCTTTTATGTGTATTCTTTTTGTGAATCCAGTTTAACACAATAGAGAAATAACAATAAAGAAATTAGAAAAATAACTATGACCTTTGGACCAAAACAAGTGGTCTTCGTCAGAGTTTCACTGATACTCTGAGAATGATACACCATTGTATATATACACAATGGTGTATATATTTTGTGTATATACACAATACATACACGTATACAATACATTTTGTGTATATACATAAAACTAATAACTTCAATTTGCAACATTACCATTATCGTTTGAACCATATCACCGAAGTTTATAAGGAGGTGCTTTTAGATCGAGTCTGTATAAATAAATTTATACTTGTTATAAACGATTAATAATCGATAAAAATTACATCAACTGTTTAGGTCTTTATATACCAACTTCACAATTTGAGGGCCAAATTAAATTAAATGAAGATTTTGTAACCTGTTCTTTGACTCTTTCACCCTTGAGAAGCCGGTGCATGATGTAATTATGTATAAAAAGCATATAAGGTAATTACGTAAAATGAAATTAAATTGTAAATGTATTATGAAATAGGTACCAATGTGAGGCAAAAATTTTAGTGCTAGTAACGGTCCATGTCAATACTTGGCAATCTGATGAAAACCGTTGCTCGTCGATATACATGGAAGAACTGAATATAAAATTAATGCTCTAAGATTCTAAGAGTTGATTTGTAGTCTTACTTTATTGGTGCTGTTGGCACAGATTAATGATTAATTAATCATTCATTATCTGATACTTTAAGCCAGATCAGAAAATTATATATACAGTTTAAATTTTCTTTAATACTAAGGTGAAATGAAGACAACAAAGTCTAATTTTTCCAGTTGTTTATATATATATACTAATTAAATGAAACGATTCCACGAACAAAATAAACTAAATTGACCAAAAGAACAACAGAAATGAAACAGAAACTCTCTCTCTCTCTAAGGACCACAAAGGTTTCACGGTAAATTACAAACACAGATCAAAGGAATGAACACACTTACTGTCTCTAATTTTTGGTTTTGAGTAATTTTCACGTGCGAAGTGACGGTTGGAGACCAACAGTGTTGTCACACGCGTGCCCTGTTCAAGTAAGGTAAGAAAAATTAACTAAGAAAAAGCGAAGAGCTAAGAAATTTCTTTATTATTTATTTATTAAACTTGGCTCTCAGCCTGTGTGCCGTCTTCTGGCTAATTTCGTTTAGCCAAGGGGATGTTTTCAGAGACGTTATAACAAGGTCATTAGAAATACAGAATACTGCCACAATAGGTGTGTTACCCAGTCCAATGTAAAATCACAAACAAAGGAATATGACCTTTCCATTTTCAAAAACCATATTCAAGTAAAGATATAATACAAATTACAGTAAAGGCGAAATTAAATAATAATATTTCTATCTGTAAATGTATTAAATTATTACAGTTAATTACAAATGTCTGAGAGAACATAGGAAAGGTGAATTACTGACACTGATTTGCCTGTCAATAAACTACCGTTGTTTCTTTAGGTGATTCTGTGCCCCTGAACGGTTAGAATCGGCTTTTTTGTATGTTTACACGTGTGATCATCACAAAAAAGCCAACAAAATTCGAATTAACGCAATTTTTTACATTGATTTAATAGAAAATTCAAGTCGGAATGAAGGATATTTTTGAATTATACAAGTTCCACTGTATTAAGAGAAGCCAGTGACAATCATTGCACGGTGAAGAGCTTACAAAAAGGAATAAAAATTGATTAGTACATAGAAAAGAAGGAATGGTCGTTGTTATGTTAGTTTCAACAATGACGAACCATTTTAAACAAAGGTAGCTACTATAATAGATTCATGGCATATCAGGTAAGCAGCTCTGTGCTACCTATATATGACCAGGTCTTGTTATCAAGTCTGGTATATTATTGATAATTAAATTATCTCTCTAGTGTAAATCAATGAATTGTTTCCTGCCTAGATTTTTAGACGCCAACTGTTATAATAAACATTTAGTTCGCTAAGTTACCACAATATATCACTCCCAGCAGACTTCTAGTGTGGCCACTCTTTCTCAGTTGATTCTGACGTCATTTCACACTTCTACTAGGACTTCAATAATTCAATATTGCTAATTAATTAACCTGAAATAGACATTCAAAAAAAACTTGTATATGCATATTGCAAAATACAATTATTTTGTCAAATAAAATATATATATTTGTTAAATTCATTATGAAAAAATTTTTAAACATTAATATTTTTAATTAATGTTAATATGGATAATGTAGTTTAAATCACTAAATAAATTAAATACATTTAGAAAATTGAAATTAAAATACTATTTTCATAAACACCCAATTTTTTAATCAATAATTTTTCTCTTCAGTCATGAATGAGGCCTTCTTCTATCTGCGAACTTACTCAAAATACATAAAATACAATTTTAAATAAATAAAAACCAATCTGTGCCTAATATTAATGCTTAATACTTATAAAGTTATATACCTATACAACAAATTTGTTATCTGGGTATAAAATATAGTACATCATTATCGCATAACATATGATACATCAATATAACAATCTATGTTAGATAGACATAATATATAAGAATTATAACAAACAATAGGCTCATATAACATATTTGAGTTATATACCAATGTATAGTAATAACAAATTAACCATTCATTATGAATGGTCAGCAACAATTAGATATTGAATTGGGTTAATTATTTATAGAATCGGTTACCTTGGGATAGATAGAAGGCTGAAACATATAGATCACTAAACAAATTGAGTATTTTAAGAAAAAGAAAACAACTTTTTTTTTCTTAATAAATACAGAGAACGACTATTATAAAGAATTCGGATACAACTAATTATAATAAAGCGACATATATACATATAAACAGAATTATCTAATGAACATTTGAAATAAAAATCAATACACAAATCATCATAACTAATTATAAAATGGGTCTATTGCCTTTTTTACCGGCTCATAACCCGAATAACCTCAAAACCTTCTACAGAATTTTCCAGGACAAATATCAAAAATACATACCCATCCTTTAGTAGCACAAAGTTTAGTACAAAATAGCTTAATGACCAGAAATGCCTTCGTCATCTTGTACATCTATTGGTGTCGTAAAGATTCTAAGAGCATTACACGAGGTAAGGCAGTACCTCAGTTATTAATTAATTTAAATATGAAAAAAGTTGGAATTTAAATTCATTACAATAGAAACAAAGTATATATATATATATATATATATATGAATTAAACAACCACAATAAATAATGATATATTAGATATTGTAGTTGTTTAATTCACATTTCATATCAAGAGTTATTGTTGATTTTAACTTTTCATATATATATATATATATATATATATGAATAATAATCAAAATAACACTTGATATAATAGATGGATTAATTTACCACAATGAAAACAATTTTTTAAAACAATTAATTATTGTTTTATTGTTTTAATTATATTGTTTTAAATTTTAATTATTTATTTATTGTTTTTTTAGTTCACTTGCTCTCCGAAGATGTATTAACGAAAGGCCTTAGAGCATTGTTTTAAAAAATTGATTTCATTGTGGTAAATTAATCCATATATATATATATATATATATATATATATATATATATATATTTGGTATAATCGAACCCCCATCTTTGGGTTATTGTGAAATGTTTAGTGTAGTGTATTGTGAACGTCTCTGGCCTACTAGTACGCAAATTGGAGGCTACCAGCAAGGGGTTAGTCAATGCAGAAGCTGCTGCAAAATTTAATACAATGTCTTTAAAAGAAGATTAGCTGGCTACTTACACTAATATATATACATAAACTAGAATTTTCAAAAGAACACACAGAAAAGAAATCACTGAAACTCAATGCGATATTTCAATGTCTTCGTCGTCAGGAATAGATGTGAATCACTCCAAAGGCTGATAACGACTTGCTGGCGTTCAAACAGAAGCACTCAAACAGTGTAGCCAACTTTCGGAGGGATATAAAGAAATAAAAGTCAAAAAGATTAAATAAATGAAAACATTTAACTAAAATAAAATTAAAAACTAATAACAACTTAGAAAAATTAAAACAAAGAAAAACTGAGTAAATAAAAAAGACAAAAAAAACATTAACGATTGAGGTTAAGCCCAGGAGCAGATCAAACACCCAGAAGAATTACAAGTGCTTCTTTTGAAGCTGTCAGAGTGACTTTCGAGTTAGTCTCATCAATCTTCCTGAGGACCTGTACACAGAAACAGTCATTGAAACTGAGTCCGTGAGAACTGGCAGGAGTAGCAACGGGAAGGTCACAGCGTTTGCTAACGGACGACCTGTGATTATTCATACGCAAGCCTAGCTTGATGGAAGCTAAACCCATATAAAAGGAATTACACTGGGTGCAATCCAAACGATAAACGCAGTTACCAGAGGTACAAGAAGTCTTGTGATCGATAGGGTAGATGTGTTTACTATGGAAAGGGGGAAGGAACGAGATTGATGATAGGACAAGTAAGACACCCACGACGTCTATATTGAACCATATCACCAGCAGTATTAGGAGGCTTAGAAGAAGAGATGTGAGAGAAGATAGATCGAAGATTAGCAGGTTTTTAGTAGGAAATAGAAGGTGCAGGAAGACAGAAGATTCTCTCTGAAGACAGAAGAAGTGAAGGAAGAAGAAGAAAGTATGCGGAAAAACTCCTTGATAACCGCGCCCAGCCTATGAGTGCCAGGAAAATAAGTAGTGGTAAGGATGGTAGAGTCACTGCAATCTCTACTAGGACCAGAATTAAGATATAGATCAGCAGGGACTATACGATTATTAATGAAATTAGGAGAATACCCTTGATCAGAAAATGTCTTTTTCAAGAAGTCTACGTGGAAAGAACGATGTTTTATACTGCTACAAATTTTATGGAAGCATATTAAATTAGAGGAAGGGGTGAGGGGTGGAGTTCTTCGATCTAAGAAGTATCGGAGGGCATCCAAGCATTCAGAATGGTCAGTGGAAGTGTAAAGGGTTGTGACATCCATGGTAACCATGAGGAGAGGGTGAACTAAGTTTCTTGGGGGTGAAACATTTTTAAGGATCTAAAAAAAATTATCCTTACAAAAGTATCCTTACAACAGGAAGGTTGACTGCGAAATTTTATATATATATATATATATATATATATATATATATAGGTGTATAATAAAATCAGGATTCGGTCAATTTTCCAGGTTCAAAATCAAACTCTCAATGCCGACGTTTCGGTTTTATTTAAAACCTTTTTCATAGGCCTACAAAAACGTCGGCATTGAGAGTTTGATTTTGATCCTGGAAAATTGACCAAATCCCGATTTTATTATACACCTATTCTATCTAACGGTTGATATATTATTGAATTTGTTATATATATATATATATATATATATATATATATATATATATATATATATATATATATATATATTGATAAAAGTATCAACCTTGGAATAGAAGAAAAACTTAAGTTTATCGGGACTCGGTCAGTTCTTCAGGTTCAAATTAAACTCTCATTTCCAACGTTTCAGTTTTTATTTAAAACCTTTTTTATAGGCAGAAGTACTAAGTTTCACATTTTTCTAAACAGAAAAACTAAGTATCCACATTACAAAATATTTTACAAAGAAAAATTGTCTGTAAATTTCAACAACAACTGTCTAGTTTGAAGTTTAAATTGAAATACTCATATTAAGTCAATTTTAGGCAAAAATTTTAAGTGTCTCGAGCGATTAAAAAGTGGGAAAATTTAGGCCCTACCTGTTCAGAAAGTGCCTCAGAGGCTTTGCCGGTAGGATTTGTTGCCAAGGAACGTTGGTTCTATTCCCTTAACCTTTGGTTGTTTAAAAAACATTGTATAAACAACATTAATGTTGGTAAAACTGCACGTTCAATCTCTCCGTATACTACTACTACTTGACACTAAATACGTTTAATTTGTTTTTCTGCTGGTGAATATTGCCCATAAATTTAAAAAAAAATTTCCTCTCCAAGAATATCTGACGAATTTTATTCAAAACAGTCAAATAATGAAATTAGAAGAATAATTAAAAATCTCTACATTGACTAACCTTTTGTTCGTTGCCTCCATTTTGAGGACTACTTTAACCGGTTGCCTCTAATGGCAATATTAATTTGGAACAGAGACATTCGCAACGCACTGTCACTGAACATTTCAATGTAATCCATAAGTGGGGCTCGATTTAACCAATCTAGAATTATCTAATAAACTGTATTTTTAAGCACTATAACTAAATTGTAAATTCTATAGATCACATTTAATTAAGGCACCTAATTAACAAGTTTTAGAAGTTTTAGGTCATCTTCAGGTTTCAATTTAACAGTTTTATACTATTCTAAAGTAGAGTAAAGTAGACTAAATGTATTGAGATTGGGGACTTCTATATAGATCCATTTGAAAGAACTTGAATAGTGATTTAAGCTATAAAATAATTAGGATAATGCTGAGAGAGGCGAATAAATTTTCAATGATAGTATAACTATATCAATGAAATACTATAAATTTAATACTATCGATCGTAGAGAAGATTAATTAACCTAAAGATAAACGATTAAGATCCGAAGGCCTCCATTGTCTTCGGAGGGTCTCACATTTTACTCCCTAATGACGATGTACTCGAATTATATTCGTGAGTTTTTGAGATCTGTAGTATGTGTTTGCGTTCTACGGTTTTAGCATATGTGTATGTATCAAATAATTAAAAGAAAAGAACACGGAGAAATAACAACAAAACTCACTTTAATATTTCGTTATCAAAAGAGGAAGAACTCTGCTCATTTCGAGCTTTTGAAATAATGGTATCGGTCAAAATATACCTTAAAGGCAGCAGTAAATGAAGGAAATGGATAAAACTCTGCTAACACAAACGTCAAGGACTAAAATAGATTATTATTTCTAACTCAGGGGTGTCAAAATACGACCGGTGGGCCGGAACGGGCCCAAGAGATAGTAACATTCTGTCAGCAGAAAGAATATAAGAAGTTCAAGATTATTAATACACTATTTATATAAAGTGTATAATTTTCAAAATTTAAAAAAATGAATCGTATTTGCCTCTCGACAATCGAATTTGCTTAGAAGTTTATTGTAAATATGAATTGGGTTGGTGCAGCAATTTTTTGTTTCATGATGAATTGAAGGATTCCTACTGAATTCGTTAAAGGAAAAAGAGAATGACTTTTTATTGGGCACATTGTTGGATGCTTGCCTCTTTTACAGTACAAACGAGACGGCTTGAGGACACCGTGGGTGGTTAGTATTTCTCTACTGTTTCTTTTACCAAAGAGGCAATATAGTGTGAAGGCCCTGGACCAAAATGAATTTCACACTCCTGTTCTAACAGATATAATCTCTAGGGTTGATAAAGAAGCTAATTTAAACAGGTCATTACTAATATCATTGTGAACTGTAATTATATGAAACCGTTTTACAAGAACAATCACTCAATACGATGAAATAGATCTGAAACCAATTGCGATCACTCAAGGACATAGGATGTACGACTGACTTACCTTATAAATCTAATTCAATAAAAACTGCATAATTATATAAAAGACAATTCGAAAAAAAAAATTAATAAATAAGAAGATGAGTTATTTCTTTGGTTAAAAATATACTTAATTTGTTGGTGAACTTAACTTTCATTTTCCTACAAAAATAACACTTTTTTAAATATCACAATAACCAACGTAATAATATGTTTCTTAATATATATTGATATTATTTCAACATTTCAGAATTTTGTACATGTAAAATGTAAAATGAGGTTACATGTTACTTAAATGTGCATTCCTTATAATGAAATCACACTTCAGTAAAGAAACGATATAATAATTAATTCCATTAATTGTTTAATTGTTTTGCTAAAACAATTAAAACAAATTTTCCACTAAAATATCAAAATATTAAAGGATATATGTAATTTTTCTGTATTTCTGTACATAATGTGTTACAGTAAAGAATATTCCTTCATCTGAAACAAAATTAATTTCAATAGATGCAAGTGAAAACATAATAGCAAAAGCAAAATATCAGTTAAACAAAATGATTTTAGACCACTGGGTGAACAAAAAGTACTGAGCAGGTTTGGAATGAATTAGGCGGCTAAAAGTATTCAGATCCATTCCTAAAACAGAGGGAAGTTCAGCACCAATATTAAGAACAGTCGTATGCTACAATCAAAAGAGTATTTAGTTCGGTAAATTATGTTAAGTGTAAATTTATATGAAATAGAATCAAATATTGACCAGGAAACTGTCAGACAATACTCCTCCACATTACTGTGTCAAACTGATATTTGCTAAATTTAAGAAATAATTCAAGTGGTTATAAACAAATAAATTGCTTGTTTTTAAGAATCACATTTGGAATTTCAAAGACTACGCAATGCCCTAATCGGGACAGGTCGTACTTTGTGAGGAATAAATTAAATATTAGATATTGGAAGTGAAGGCTAAGGCAGAAGAAAGAACACTGCCCTGAGGCATCAAATCTTGGACTAACTGCGGGATGGAGCTTGTGAGCAGTCAGTCTTCGATGGGAATGTATGGTTCTTGCCATTACTTGGCAAGAGTTATTATAAATTCCCCTTTTGTTCTCACTCACTGTGCAATAGATCTGCGTGCTACAACTCAAAACAAACTTCATATCGTCTTAAAATACAATTTATGCACTCTATAATATTTAATGCTTTTTATTAGTAGGAAATTAAACTGAGGTAGTATTTAAGTTGGAGTTTTCAACAAAAATCAACTTAACAAACTTCTCAACAGGAATGATTAAATATATTCTTTAAACTTAATAATTTGATTGTTGCAGAAATTTATGGATAAAAGCCTAAGGTAAACTTTCTTCCGGAAAAAAGCAATTTTATTTCATTGCTTTCATAACTGGTTAGGTTTATTCTAAACCTAAATAAATTTTACATTCATAGTAATTAATAAATTTTACTTCACTTATGTGTGATAATTTATTTTTCATTCTTTTTAATACCGTTATTTGTAAAGTCATATATTACGTACTGTTTTCTTTGTAAATTTATTTCAATGATCCAGCATAAACAGAAATTAACAGGTATTACAAACCTTGTGCAAACATCCGAGCAACAAGAACATCAGAGTTTTATAAATAAACAAGACTTTAATTATAACAGGTTTTGACAGCCTTTTGTAAGCAGGTCGCTTTGATCCAGAGCATAGCGGGCTGGACTTCCATTACAAAGGTCCTGGGTTCCAATTCCACAAATCACGTATTTTTTTATTATTTACTCATACAATGCACGTGACAAGAAAACAAATGAACAAGATCAGTCATCAGAGTTTTATAAGTATGTAGATTCGTAAGCATCTAAATTAATATAGATTTGAAAATAGACTAGTGAACAAACAGATTAAACATATAAGTCACGTCCGTCGATTAAAGACTACTCATTGATGTATTTTCTAACTGTAATTGCAAGACAAAGAACTTTTTTTTCGATATATAATTTTATCTGAATTCCCTTTGAAATTCTGAAAAAGAATACTTCATACAGAACACTGCCTGTTTCAAATTTAAGAGCTTTAAGCTATAAATGACTGACATATAAAGCTCGGTGGGTAGAATTCTCTAAGAAATGAAGTACTTTTCTGCTATATATGTATATTGAGAGTTTCAGTTAACTCCATCAGTATATTGAACTCCATCAATAAGATAGCAATACGAATTCAGTGTCATACATTTTTCAATATGAAGGATAACATTAATTAAAGACATCAAAACATGTTCCCATAGTAGGTCCTAGAGTTAGAGAAAGAAATATTACTTTGTACTGAAAATAAATTTGAAAAGATTCAAATAAGATATAATATAGTTATGAAAGAGACTTGTTTTGAAAACTTGTATGATTCAATGCTGAATTAATTAATTTATTATTCAGTGCTGAATTAATAAATAACTTCATTCTTCTATTTGAAAACTTAAAAGACTTAAATTTACAAAGAACAATAAATTAAACAAATAAACAATAAATTAAATTGGAAAAATTTAAAACTGTTTGTGGATTATCTGGAAGTACATTGATCTCTAAAATTTAGCTTACATAAGCTGAAATTAACATCAGTCATACAATACTCTCTCTGGAAGAGGAAAAAGCACATTCTGTCTGAGTTTGAGACAATCGGCTTTAAAGATTGAAAATTTTTGGTAAATCCTATCTAAAACCAATAGAAGGGACAGATATTTCTTCAATAATAATAATAATAATATATTAAGGATTTATAATTGTTTTAACACTTTATACTAAAATTTTCTTAGAGCCATTGCAATGATAATAGAATTCTGCAGGGGTGAATGTTTCTCTTTAAAACCAACAAAATGAAATATTTTAAGTGAAGGGGGAAAAATGGTATGACTGTAAAGGCAGTATGGCCGAGGCTGTTAGACGAAGGTGGTCAGAGATTATAAAGGTCTTGAACCTTTGACTACTTATTTGAAGGTTTATTTAGTAAAACCAGGTAAAGAGTAACATCTCCCAGTACTGTCTATGTCAAATGGCCTACACAAACTCCTAAATAAATATAATGTATAAAAAATGTAATAATCTATTTGGTTTTATTCTCTGGAGACATTTATTATCATGCAAACAAATATAAAAGACTATCAAATATGCTAATGAGTACTTTGGAACCAGATATGCAAACCTGATAGTTTGCATATCAGGCTAGTCGAAAGACTATCCCATTGATTAAATGAGTGAGAAATAAGAAGCTTAATGGGCCTGAATTAAACATTTTCAGTGTGAAACGATACCGTGAACTTTAAAAAAATATGTTTATCATTTCTATTTCGTAAAGGAATTTATGTTTCATGAACAAATAATAATTTTAAATATTTAAAATAATTTATTTGAAACAGTATTTAGTCATATTTTAGATTAATTCTTCACTAGTATATCATACTATGAAGGATTCGATAATTCGAATCGAAGGATTCGATTCGATATTTTGTTTCTCATTCAGTATCCTTAGTTTATTTTCTTTGTTTATGACAGTACAACAGCATAGGTTTGAAATGAGGAATTTTTTTGAAAAAAATACCAATTTTTATAAACAAATTATTAAAAAAAAATCTGGAGTGGCCAAACAAACTCGTTTATAATCAATTTAATGTAACTATAGTGATAAAATTATAAAATACCTTTTGGTAAATTATTATCAAACCTATAGATATCAACTTAATTAATTCATTTCTTCTATTGTAGCTATAAACATTTAGTCAGTTATAACAAATTTTAAATAATTTATCTAAATCAATCAGACAATTCTTATTATTAGGATCTAACTGAGGACTTGGGACCAGTGTTGCCGATTTAGCACAAGAGGGGCTAAATCTAGCCCTTAAAATTTTCAATTTAGCCCTAGCGCTTTTTCTTAGCCCTTTTGATATCTATTTGTCTCAATTTCTAGCGCGTTTTATTTTACCTTAATTACCAGTTATTTATTCTCTAATGTTGGCATTTGGCAATAGCTATTAGCGGATTCTGAAGACAATGTCTGAACTGATCATTAGGTCTTGCTTGAATCCAATAAAACCAGATATAATTCCGTTGGCAAAAATGTTTATTTCGGATATTACAGCTGTAAGTGAACTAGATTTTCAGTGGAAGCAATTGCATACAGTGCCGTGGAAGACACTTAATGCAGATGAAAAGACTACAATGAAGTTCTGGGCCGAAGTTTCCAACCACAGAGATGCATCTGAAGAAAACCCCTTCGAAGATCTTAGCAAATTTGCTGTAATGATTTTATGTCTCTCGCATTCTAATGCTGATGTTGAGAGCATTTAGTCAAATAAGCATAATAAAAAACAAACTTTGAAACAAGATGAAAGTTTCCACCATAAATAACATTCTAGCAATACGAAGTAGTTTGAAACACTATAATAAATGCTGTTATAACTTCGACGTGCCACTGGATGTAATCAAACAAATTGGAACGAATGAAATGTATGAACCTGAGAAGTCTGAAGATGCTACTGCAGAAGTAAATTTAGTTGCAGCATTGGACAGGGAATGTGAATAAATTTTTCGTTCATTGCATGGAGGTTTTATCGGTATACGAGTATTTATATATACTTTTCATTTTTATAATTAATAGATGCTCATTTACCAATAATTTTTTTGGCCCATTTTTCAACACATTCGAAATCATTTTAGCGTTCTTTTTTAGCACCTTTTCTGTACTGATTTAGCCCCAACTTGCCAGTAGCAGTTGGCAACACTGCTTGAGACTCATTAACAACTACGCAACTCTACCGTATCTGAACTATCTATTTTCCCTTTTTCCTTTTTAATATCAGCGTTGGATTTTATTTCCTTTATTCACTTAAAATTTTCCTTAAAAAAATATCTTTTACCTGTATTTGTTACAGGTATGGTTTGCCAAAAATCTTTTCTTCTTCAAGTCGATTTCCTCCCATTCAGATAGAATGTGATCAAAGATTCCCGTATCTTCTAAACAGAGTCTCTGTTACTACTGTGATGTTAATTTCATCCTGCATATGTAGTAGTTAAGAAAACAAATTGTGGTTAGCTATTCTGCATATATATGTAAATCCTTCCTTCGATGATATTATATTTTCTTACTGTTTGAAAGAGTTTTTTTGAACTAAATTAGACATGGTTATTGTACCTTTTATCAGCTCCCTTCTTCATCTATTCTTCATTTCTCCATTCTATTTCAAACAGTTTATTAGCTAATTCCCCTGTATTATATTATTTCAAGACACTCATATAAGAGTTAACCATTTTTTACTGGCTTCTTTATTAATTTTGGACCCAATGCAAGAATGGATTCTTCTTAAAATCAAGAAGCTTCTAATCCAGGTGATCATTTGTAATCACTTCGACATCTCTGTAAAATAGTGCAATAGTAGTGTAGTGTAAAAACACTTAATTTTCTTTGTGCTCAAACTGCATAATACCTTCTGAAGTTTCTGGATTAATAAATCTATGTACGTATCCATATCCACGCTTCAATGAATTAATGATATTCTTTAACAATGTTAGGTGCTTGTACATCTATTTGGAAACATTTTTCAAACCTCATTTAACTATTGATATTTCGTTTATATGAAAAATAAGACAGGTCTGCTGTCCTTCCATTTGAAGTAAGCCAATCTTTGCTCAGTATATCTGCCGTAGAAATATCATCTTTCCAATTTTTCAACATTCATAATTTCAGTCAATCAATTTTATTGTGTTGCACAGTTCCTCAAGCATTGACCATTGACCATTGAATTAGCTAATTCCACAGTTCTTCTAAACTACAATTTAAAAAATATTTTATTTTATTGAAAAGGAAATATTTCTAAAAGAAAATCTTTTAAAAATTTGAGAATTTTTTCACTTATTGTTCCTGTCACTTGCATGAATGACAAAATTTTAAGACTCTACCCACCCACTTACTTCTGTACATATAAACAAACACATTTAAGTGCTATGTACCTTTGGACAAGGCATCCATTATTACGTAGCGACTAGTCACATTAAATAATTCAATTAATTCAGTTGATTATTCCTGCCTTTGATACCCAATTAATTTATTTGGAGTAAAATTGATTGTGAATACATCTCATTTTTAAACAAGAAAGTATTTGGGCTACAAGTGAGTAAGAAAGAGGTAAATCAGTTTCACCTGCAATTCATAGTCGACATGTATTGCCGATGAAATAGATCACATCTGAGTGAATTTTAATTTAATTCATTCGTGAAAAATAATTCAAAAAATTATTTCATTTCTGCTACAATAAAGAAACATTCAACTCAGATAACATAAGAAACTAATCTTTTATTAAGTATTCCTTGTTCACTTATCGTCTAAGTAGTTCACATTTTTCATCTTATTGCCTCTTTTTTTCAATATTAGAGAAGTAGTAAAATTAATATTTAACAACTTAGTATAATTACATATACTTTTGTTAAATTTCACCCATTTTTGAGCGACAATGTAACAGAATGACGGTAAAAAAAAACGGGCGCAGCAACCTCTTACTTGACCGAACGTACAGGAAATTTGAATGAAAGAACAAAAACTGGATGGTATGTTCGTAAATAATAAAACTCAAGCTTTATAGTAATTTATGAATTGGAATGTATGGCATGAGGAAAAGACCTTTTATAAGGTGTTAAATTTACATAAATATTAAATCAGGTAGGTCGTTTAGAAGACGTTCATCAAATAAATTTGTTAGAAAAGTGAACTCAATCTTTGTATTTATAACTGCTAATATGAGAAATCTCCGGTAGTGAATGCTACTGGAATTATGTAATGTAAAACAAATGGAAGGCTACTAGATGTTTTCTGGACAACAGTACAATGAGTTTTTTTTCTTGTTCCTGTTTTCGAAGACACTGATTCCTCTTTCGTTTGAAAGAAAAATTTATTTTCAAATAAGACAGTTTGAAATATTAGTGAGATACTTTATGAAGAGAAACTATTATAACTTCAATGTTTTGCAATGTAACCCCGAAGTTCACATTTAATTTCGGCTATATTGAGAATTTATATTCACTCTTATATATGCTATAAATAATAAAAATAACACATGAAGTTGTCTCGTAAGAATTCATTTTTAAAGGTACGTATACAAAATTGTGAGAAAAGATTCCAATATAACATAATAAAGCAAAGTATTTTTCATCAAATTTATTTTTATGCCTAACTTTATTTTTATTTTTCTTGAAAGTCTGTAGACTGAAGGGCAAGGGTAGTCCAGTGGCTTGCATTTTCGCCTCTGAACTGATAGATCTGGACCGTCTCTCGAAGAGGACGTTTAACTGTCGGTCTTGAGCTATTACCATGTACGTGCTCGTAAAAGACTCTAACTCACAATTATTCAGGCAAAATTTAGGACTGTTAATGTACAATGATTAGGAAGACACAATATTCCCTTCAGGTATCAGCGTCAGATGTGTGGCTTTCTAGGGAACCCTCAATAAAAATGACAAAAAGAAAAAAAAACGTGTCTACACTTCTTCTAGGGATATTGTCATCTCTTCAGCCCTTTCATGTAGTAGTTGGCGTCTATTTTCAGCAAAACAGTTGTTTAAGAATTTTTTTCGTCTTCCCATTAGACAAAAATCTTTGGCCTCCGAATGCAACTTTTAGCATAACGAAGAAAAAAGTGGTTAAGAACTTCATGTCGTGAGTGAAGAATTCAATTGATATATTATGGCTATAACAACCGCTGAGGTGTGACGCGATGTATTATTCGGCGAAATAAATTTTTTTTTCAGCTAAAGTGGTCGTTTATGTGCTTTCTGAGTCTATTTTATCAATTCATGATGATTGTCTGCTCCTGTAATTATGTTTTCTCTTCCAAAGCAACTCCAGGAGCATCCCAGAAAATGCACGTGAACAGTTTCCCAGTGGAAGGATTAGTCGGTCTTTCCCCTAGCGGATTCCTCCATTTTGACTGTGATTTTGTTCCCGGAACTTCAGTCGTCTGCAGTAATTAAAAATTGTAAACATATTGTGCGAATTTGTTTGCTTATCCAAAACGTATAGTTAAAATTATTTAATTTATCATATTAAGTATTATTCTATATTGAAAATATTGACTCAGTTTTCGTTTAATATGAGTGAACAAATTATAGCAATAAAAAAGGACTAAATGTATGTAAACAAAATCTCCTTCGATGTAATAAATATTAGAAATCAGAAGTTAGACAGTGAAGACTTGACAACATGAAACATGTAAATGAAATGCAGAATTAATAAACGAGTCATTTAGATCAACAAAAGAAAAGTAAACAAGTTTTTGATCCATAAAATGATCGAAAAACTGTAAGTTTCAAAATTAAAATCATGATTCGTAAATACAATCTAACTATAGAAGTGGCAATAAATAGTAAGTTACAAAGTTAAATGAAAAATAGTGTAATATCAGTGTTTATATACTGGAAATCAACAACAGGACTTAAAATCAAAAGAGTGGCTACGACTATCCGACCACTAAACTTCCCCTTTAGTGTCAAACAGAGTTTCACTCAAGTTTTTATTTAGATAACGACACCGCCGGTTATGCATTATCCGTTTGAGTTAACAGGTCAGAGTTAATTATTGGAAATGAATAAAAGTAATGTTAAATGTTCAAGATAAAATTCGGAATACCGAAAACTCAAATATTAATTTTCAGCAGAACAGTTGAGAATATGTCATATTACAAAAGTTAATTTAGTAATTTTTTACTAAGTTAACTTTTTATCTCCTTAATAATTGTTTAATAATTGTTTGCCATAGTCATAATCATTGCCTCAAATTACATGTTAAGTATATATTGTTGTTAGCGTCTAAAAAAATAGAATTTTTAATGTTTTATTCCGTAAACATAAATAATACAAATGATTATGCTACCAAGCTACCCTCACTGTATAACTTAACATGATGAGATTCAAAATATCAGGTCACTGAATGTTTTCATGTAAAGGTTACAAATAATATATAAAAGAAATAAACGGTCATAAACAAATTACATAAGTTTGAATAAAGCAGAACTATTAAAACTAGAACTAAGTAATTTTGTATTAACTAATAAATTACAATTAAACTAGTAGTATTTCTAACTTAAGTTAAAAGAAAAGGAAGTTAAATTAAAATCGGTGCTGTCTTACCTCTAATTATGCCATTATAAGAGAAAAGATGGTATCAAGAGTTTATTTAACTTACAGTAACCCCTGTCGCTCACAGTAGGCCTGCACTTTCTACTGAGAATATTTGACAAATTGTATGCCACTTGCTGTTTCATTTATAGTCCAATACTCAAACATTACGACAGTGTACGAGGGAAAAAGTAAATGCAAATCCAACGTATTTTTTTTTGTAATTTCATGTGATTAGTTTTGTTAGGCTGAATTAAATTATATTTTATTAAGTACATATAAAGGTCATCAATAATTAAATAAACAAATTTCTTTAGAAGTGAAACCCTTATTAGGAGTTTTCTTAATTAGGTTTTTCACTTAGCATCACTGGGATGGGCTGAGGCTACCGAAGGATAGGAATTGATTTCTTTACTAAGACAGTCTTACACTTAAAGATGGTGTGGTGTTTGAAGTTCCACATTAGTTTACGTTCAGCAAACGGTATTTTTGCTTTCAATAGGTTCAAAACCGGCTAAAATATATTCTTGAATAATTTTGAAGTATAGTGGGCGTAGTCTAAATCTCAGAAATTAAGTCCAGGGCGGGTCTCAAACGAGTTAACACAAAAATACAAACTGAAGTGTATACAGAACGTTGTGTATACTTGAAGAACGCTACAAAAAGCTAGGTGATCCTTTTCTAAGGAATACCTTAACGCGTAATGAAACTGTGGTTCACTATTTTGAATCTGAATCTAAATAAAGAAAGCATAAAACGAAAGCACACTAGTTCACCTGTCCGAAAGAAATTAAGAGCTCAAGTATCTGCGAGGATAATTATTTAACTATCTTTTATTATTTGGAAGATCAGCGTACAACTAACATTGCCTACTACTCGGACGATATCAAGAACAAAGTAAAACCTGCAACGGGAGGAAAACGTGGATCCCAGAGAAATGGCGTGATGTTGCTACACGACAAGCTCACCCACACACAGCCCAGCTGACCCAAGATACCACTGGGAAAAAAATTGATTGGGAGATATTACCTCATCCTTCCTACAGCCAAGGTTTGGCTTCCTCAGATTTTAATTTGTTTAGTCCACCCAAATAGGTATTATTTGGGGAAAAATAAGTAACTACGAGGAGGTCTGAGAATTAATGGAGAAGTGGCTCAAAAAACAAGACAAAAAACTTCTTTGCATCAGGTATAAAAAAAATTACTTCATCGCTGGGACAAGCGTGTTGATATTGAAGGGGATTAACGTTAAGAAGTAAGTAATAACAGTTTCATTTCGTAAAAATAAAGTTCTTTTTTTATACCAATTTGTCTCCTTAATTATTGTATGTCCCTCGGTAGATCTTAAAATATAAATTAATTACATTCGTTATTTATAAGTCTAATTGAAACACACAGAAACGCCAAGATGACGCCAAATAAAGGGGAACAAAGCCTCAGGTGGCAATGGTCGCACCTGTTCCGTAACAGGCATGTGATTATAGCCTTGCCTTCCTTTCTTAGTGGCTTGTAGTTTATTCAGTACTCTTTGGCATGTTTTAGATATTTAACTCTGGTAAAAATTAGTTTTCAATACAAAATATGAATATCAAATTATATATTTGTTGTACGCTGATCTTGGAAATAATAAAAGATAGTTCAATAATTATCCCCGCAATCAAGTGTCTTTCGGACAGGTGAACTAGTGTGCTTCCGTTTTATGCTTTCTTTATTTAGGTTCGGATTCAAAATAGTGAACCACAGTTTCATTACGCGTTAAGGTATTCCTTAGAAAAGGATCACCAAGCTTGCATTATATAATCAAATAATTTTTCTACCATCCTCAGATCCCTGTCCATTCGTCTTCATCAAATTTTCGCAATTTGAATGATCGTAATCTCCAAATTGGCCATTTCAAAAAGAAGTTTTCTATCCATGAATATCCTCCTATCTTTATTCATAATCCTATAGTCCCTACTGATGAGCAACATCGTTTTTCTCTACTAACAAAAAGTGTTTTTTCTATACTTTATTCGTTCTCCTGTAATTTCTTCAGGGAGTCACCGACTGTCTCTTACCACAAACTTACTGATCTTAGATGTACCGTTTAACTCTCTTCTTAAAAGCCTTGGAATACTGTTCGTTGTATGCGACATCTACGATGGCTCCAATGTAGATGTCGCGTCTGTCTTTACCTGCGCTACCATCAGTACTGTTCCTTCCTTTTTGTACTTTCTTTCTTAGCAACCATACCTATCCTATTCATCATATTTTTCATTTTTAAAATAATTTTGTTAATTTTTTTTCCAGCACAGCTGAAAAAGGAAAAAGAAACAAAATTAACACAAGTAAAAAAAGAACACAGACTGATATGTGTGTTTGATATTTGCATTACTGCAATACAATGATCATAGTCAGACGCGTATGCAAATCACATGAGTTTAGCCATTATTGCTAATAATACATAGTTGTAACCATGATAATATTGCCATATAGATCATAGATATTACAGAAATTCATCAGAGAGTTTAATTACATTTAGTCTAGCAAATTTAACTATGGGTTAATTATTGCATCATTCTAATTATATGTTAGTATTACCTAACTCATTATAGCACTTTCTAACCATCCATAAAACATTTGAATTCGAAATACAGTCGGTATATTATGTCTGAGCCTCAAAGTAAGAGGAAAGAGATGAAAAGAGAAGAACGCAAAAGGGACAGACAGATAAAAAGAAGTAAAGAAGAGGAGGGTCTAGAAATAATTTTAATGTCTGTAATCATTATAGATGGTGCAAAAGATATTCAGAAAATAACAATAATGATTCGGCCCTTGAATAGTTCCATAAGGGTTCCTAGATAAAAATTGCTTTTCCAAGCTTAAGTATTCATCTCATGATAAATACTTATATGATTGTAATCAAATAGGCACACAGATCGGTGTCACACCCATTATAAATATTGAACCCGAGAATGTAAACTTCCTCAAATCATGTCCTTACTATTCTAGAAAACATAGTTCAACCTGGCAAGGTTTCATTGAATGAAGAACCACTAATCTAACAACTGTATTGACAGGCTCGGACCCATCCTGTGTGCGTTTTTCTTTTAGGATACTCATGAAAATAATGTTACTACTACTGAAATACAAAGAGGAGTTATGAGACAAAGAAAGGCACGGGTGCGGCGTCATTAATTCCAAATATTAAAGGCCACCATACAAAAGCTTTCCACTGCATGCCCGTAAGTCCACCCTTCTTAAACTCACCTCCTCATTTCCAGTCAAAGAAAATCTTTTCCCCTATAAACTTGTGCTTTTATATCTTGTATTCACAAGATAAAGTGCTGTCCTTTTATAGGTCTATTTTTTTTTAATAAAATGTCATTATTTCACATTTATTAAAAAATATTTTTAATTCCTGAGAAAAATTCATAAATTTGTACCCTATGGAAGGGGTTAAGAGTAGAAAAAAATCTTATTAAAAACCGTTTAATATGCTGTGTCTCTTCGTCTAACACAAGTGAACATTAAATTTGGCCTTGACAGACAAATTGTTTTCATAGTAATATTAAGAATGTTGCAACAAAAATAGCAAGAAAAGTACATTTTAATTACTGCTCTCTTAAATACTTTAATTAATAGAGTAGTTACATACTCTATTTTAAGTACTCTATCTTTGTATTTAGTATTTAAAACTTCGTTGTAAAAGTTTATAAAGTACTTCACAATGAATAATCCTAAAAGGTGAATGAATCCCTATAAATAGATTCGTGTTGCGGAAATTCTTGAATGCATTTTTGAATTTACTGTACATACAGAAAAGAAACATTTGTGATTATTTATTTCATTGTGTAGAACGATGAATTTTTTTGGAGACAGAACTAAAATTTTGTTAAGCATGGAATACTACTTTGAGGTCCCTGAATATAATAGTACATATTTGATAACTACAAACGTTTCTTTAAACACTTGTTCATGGCTTATTCAATTCCTTTATCTTTAATAAGGATTACTTAGAAAGATTAAATATATAAGGAAACAAATATAAAACTGATTTAATTGAAAAAGTTTGCAAAAAAGTATATTCAGACAACACATTTTACTTACCCTTTAGTAACACTGATATGGTAAGAAGAGGAGGTATCTGATAAGCAGACGTCTCAGAGTAACGATTAGGTCATAAAAGAGAGAAAGGTCTTGAAACTGACCTTGCTTTCGGCTTAATGATTTCCCCAAATCAAATATTTATAAATTAATAGTCATACTATTTCTTAAAAATTAACGAGCACCACTTCAGGATATCGGAAATCCATGATTTGCTAGTCAACTTGAATTACAGTGGATCCCAAGCTAAAGTGGCATTCAGAGAATTGAAAAAACCGACATTTCAGAGATGAACGCTTGCAGCATGTGCCAGCTCTTGAAAAATGCTATTTCCTCCAGCAATATAAGCGAGCTGCAGAAACTCCATCAAAACAGTGTGGATAGTGATGATAGGACCCAAGTACTGAAAGAGACTAGTTTCAAATGCACAGCGTCTCAAATGACCCTCCAATATTAAATCAGTGCATATATCCATTGTAAAATTTACAGTAAAAGCTCGTCAGTGTCAAATTGCTATGAACAAATATCTCCAAAGATTCAATTTAGTAGACGGCGTTCCTTGTGGAGCTTATATTTTAGAAGAGGAAAGCCTTGAACGCACCCTACATTGTTGTAGGTAATTGTACCTAAACGTTCTAAAAGTTGTTTATAAGTTTTTTTAATAATAATACACAGTTCTTGGATGCATTTATAAAACAGTTACACAGCAAACACACATAACTCTAAAATCAAAGGAATCACCTCAAAGGAAATTGAATAATGATAAAAGCAAATCGACTGCAGTCTTGACGTTGTGCTAATCTTTATATATACGAAAACATTGAACGACTAAAACACAAAAAAGAAAAGAATATCTTATTTACTTGTATTAGAAACTGAAAAAAAAGTAGCATAAAGTATAAATATTTTCCTCAAATAGTGTACTTTAGTAAAACACCAGGTATGTTATTGCATATGATGCAGTATTTGTACTATAATATTTAACAAATAATGAATTTGTCACTTCATCGTTATTTGTAAGTGGAAAAATTGTTTTCACACACACATACCTTATAACAAAGGTTGATTCTGTGCTCTGATACAGAATCGGGATTAAATATCAGACTCTTGGGGAATATTGCCAGGCTGTAGAGGATTTACTGTTGCCTTATTATAATGCCGAAAAAATCGCAAAATAATAATAAAATCAATCCGTAATACTTGTCATTATGATGAAATATCCATTAAACTTGTCCTTAATTGTTATAAATCAAAAGTTAAAAGATTTCTTTTATTTCTTTTATTCGGTTAAAAACAAAGCTACAAATAAAAATTATTTAGTAAATATAGGTAATTGGCATTCATTTGCACCATGTTGCCAATCTAAAGTCAGTTGACAGAGAAGGATACTCCGTCATTACGATAAGACAAAAAACTAGATTTTAAAACAAAAGGTAGATTATATTTAACAGTGTAAATGATAATATTATAAAATGTTTTTTATTTAATAATTCTGGTTGTTGAAGAAAATTTATTTCATGAAAGAACCCTAGGCTACTGGACCTAAAGTGAAATATAATCCAGTAGCGAGTTCCACAGGCCGGTAGTATCTTTCCTTGGAACTATAGTTCGTTCAACATTGAATAAAAACCATGTTAAGTCTTTTTTTCCATTACTAAAGATTTTGGCCAAAAAACATTATAACTAGTATATCTAAAATATGTGATTAAAATAACAACTGTTCAGTAGATTTTATTTACAGTTTGTATACAAAGACAATGAATAATTTCCGAATTTATTTCTGATCTATCGCAAATAAGATTAAATTTACTAAATTATAAATGTTTTTTTAATTATTTAAATAACAAAAAAATACCCTTTCTTATATTGCAACTCATAACATCTAATATAAAATAAATCAGTTATTCATAATTATTTCATATTATATTTAAATATATATATACCATGATAAACGAAAAACGGTCCGACAGGACAAATAACAATTAAAATAAGCAGTGACACATAAACTGAAACACAACAAAGACTCACTTTTCAATATTTCGACCGTAATGGCGGTCATCCTCAGGAGAAGAAGTGAATTGACGGAGGGACGACAGTCAACTCAACTGACTGTCGTCCCTCCGTCAATTCGACTAGACTAATAAGATAACATTACAAATAACCTCAACACTGTTCACTCAAGGGAACTAAATAAATCAAATTTCCCTAAAACTCAGCACAACACTCCAGAATAAATATTACTTAAATTGGTAATATCACTTCTATGATTAATCGAACATAGATCCTTTCTGATATATAACATCTCAAGTGTCTTCATTCTTTGCTCATCTTTTTCTTTTTCTATTATAGTTGTATCTTCGAAATCGAACGTGTGACCTTCGTTGGTGGCATGGCCAGCTAATGCTGTTGCGTTACTTTTATTTGTTCTTATCGAATAATTATGTTGGTACAACCTTTCTTTGAGAAAACGACTAGTTTCACCATAGTAACACTTGTCACAGTCTTTACATTTGATGGCATAAATGAGGTTACTTTGTAACTCCTTCGGTATTTTTTCTTTCAAATTTGAAAATAAAGATTTATTATAAATGCAAGTGTAACTTCAGGTACGTTTCGTTTGAAAACTTTTCTAATTGATTGTGATAAGTCCTCAACATAGGGAAATTTGAAATACTTCCGATTTATAACTTCCAGTTTAGCATGATCTTCATTTGAATGTTCTGGTTGCTGTCTTATATATCCTAACCAATATCGTTCAACTAAGTTCTGCGGATAACAATTTTTCTGTAACAATAATTTCACCCTTTTCTTATTTTTATTTAGAAAACATGGACTACTTATTTTAATAACTTTTTTAACCAAATTTTGGACAAAATTTAATTTTTGGTTTATACCATGAGAAGAGGTGTAGTTCAGGATTCTTCCAGCACTGGTAGGTTTTTTAAACCAATCCGTTAAGATATTGAATCTGTTATATATATATATATATATATATATATATATATATATATATATATATATAACAGATTCAATAATATATCGACCGTTTGATAGAATAGGTGTGTCCTCTAATCAGGGTTCGGTCAATTTTCCAAGATAAAAAATAATTTTATATCCTGGAAAAGTGACCGAACCCCGATTAGAGAACACACCTACTATATATATATAATAATAATAGTATAAATAGGGAGCAGACCTTCTTATATACAAATTGTGTTAAACTGAATTGCCTTAATCAAATATACCTTTCTTTTAAGCAGTTTTTCATATTTTCTAGCTAATTTCAATTCGTCTTGATTCAGCTGGTGAATTATATCAGCAAAACTCCGGTTGGACATCACTATTTATTAACATACATTTTACACAAGATTTTACAACTAAATTAAAATAAACTTGACATGCTTCGGTTGTCTCCAACCATCTTCAGAAATAAAATTGTTATCAATCCAACAAGTACGTAAACATAACAGTAAGATAAATAAAATTTATCAATTCACCAGCTGAATGAATCAATGATTCATGATTTTGAATCAAGAGAATTGAAATTAGCTAGAAAATATGAAAAACTTAAAAGAAAGGTATGTTTGATTAAGGCAATTCAGTTTAACACAATATATATAGGTGTGTTCTCTAATCGGGGTTCGGTCAATTTTATATATATATATATATATATATATATATATATAATTGATATATATATAACAAATTAGTAACAACAATAAATTATTTAAATTATTTACTTCATCAAAAAATCTCTTTAAGATATTACCATTTAATGTTAGCCTTTTTTACATTTAGGCGTATCCAACTATCCGTTTGACAAACCTGTCAGAACAACATAGCGAAAAAAGTAAAGATAAGTTCACCCCAAAATGAAAAACTGAAGCTAAAAATTTAAATACGTGCTTATTGTTATCACCACTGAGGTTAGTATGATTTATATTAGAAATAGGGAAAACCGTCATACCTCGTAAGATGTTCTTGGAGTCGTTGGAGGGCTTTCGGACGTTGTCCATCTTCAATCCCAACTAACCTAGGATGCTGTTACCACGTGGTTTATATATCCAATCCACTGCTACCTAGATATTGTTAATATTATCAAATTAATATTTGATATTATCAAATAACAATATCTAGATAGCAGTGGATTGGATATATAAACCCTGTGATAACAACTCATGGACAACGTCTGAAAGTCCTCCAACGACTCCAAGAACATCTTACGAGGTATGCATACTCTCTTTTTTTTCAGTAATAAAAAACAAATCATATATATAGAGTTTAATGGATTTTACTTTTGTACCTAACTCCATTTACAGCAATTCAGTCATAATTATATATAATTATCATTTGAGATATCTAAATATCACAAAAAATGAAGATATCATTTCTGAATCGGGTAGGCATCGGTTCTGAAGAGCCGATATCACTTGGTTTCAGAACTGATTATATCGGAGAGCGCACAAGTAATCTAACTTGTTGTTTATATAAAACTCCATGAAAATATCAGGCTTCGCAAATAATATTTAGGATGGATGGTCTTTTAAAAACTTTTTAGTTTTCTGAAAACAACGTTCTGTAATGGCATTCTGTTTCTGTAGTTGACTAGAGTTACAGAGTAAAACATTTATTACGGAAAAATAACTATCCAGGAAATTTAACAGAGGGTTTTTGGTCAAAATATTAAAGGCGACAATAAAACCACCCAATGGCACAAATGCTAACTTTTTTCAGAGGCGTATAATTATAACAAAATTATACAATAAGATAAAACACTCACTAAAGCCGAAACGTCGACTTTCTATGTTTTAATCGAACGGAGAAAACTGATCGATTCCTAATATATTTTATTTCATTCTATCATACGGTGTCTATATATGTTTCAACAGGTACATATTTTTTAGTAATTGATACATATTTCCGTAGTTTATTATATAGACTACATCATTTTTTATAAATATAAATTGAATATAACTGAATGTCATGTAACTATAAATAGCTATGGCATTACTTGAATTAATATTGATAAAATAATGATTTTTTCTTCATATCAAATCGACATAATTGGATACATCAATAATAATTTGATGAATAAAGCAATATCATTTTTCATAAACTTTCCTAAATGAAATTTGTTGAGGGAGATAAAAATAAGCTGCGTTATGAATCATTATATATTGTACAAAGAAACACAATTCTGTACGAAAATAATTGTTTCAATCGTCAAGAAAAGATGTTGGAAGAGAGCCCATTAGATTGACGGGCAAAGAACTAAACAGGGAGTAAACCAAACGAATTCAGCCAAGTATAAATATTAAGAAGCAAAAAATAGAAATATTCCATCATCATATTGATGCCAAATGAAATACATTTTTAAACCGTTTGTCTCAATATTTCATTATTCTCTTAGCCAAAAACATATTTATTCAAAAAACAAACTATTCCAAATATAATAACTGAAAATAATTTTGTTACGATAAACGTGATCGTACTACTATAAAAAAGATACAAAAAAAGAAAAATAACTAGTTTGGTTAAAACTTTCAAGAAAAGTTATACATTAACCATTATACGAAGAAATGGTATGATATATGAATGGTATATAAGAAATGGTATACGAAGAAAACCTGCAACCTAGGAATTAATAATATCCTACTCGTATCTTTACTCCCTTGGCGCAGGACTTCTCACATTGTCTCAGATAGTTTTCGTTATCTCTTCTATATATTATGTATATCAATGATCAAACCACAATATGAAAAGAAAAAAAAAAAGACAAAGATCTTTCAACCGTAACAAGCGGTCTTAGCATGTCTTAGTTTAGGGTTTTTGACTCTGATGAAGACCGCTTATTATGGTTGAAAGATATGAGTCTTTTTTTTTTTATTTCATATTGTGGTTTGATTATTGATTGTTATTTCACATGTTTATTGTGAACTCTTGTTATATATAAATATATATATATTTTATATATATATATATTACAATTTTTAAAAGAACACTCACAAATGAAATCACTGAAACTCACTACTAAATTTCTATGGGCACGTTATCAGGAGGATAGATGTGAATCGCTCCAAAGGCTGATATTGACTCTTAAAGTATCAGTCTTGAGTCGTTATCAGCGTTTGAAGCGATTCACATCTATCTTCCTGATGACCAGACCATCGAAATATAGTAGTGAGTTTCAGCGGTTTCATTTCTATGTGTGCTTTTGAAAATTTTAGTTTATTCAGTTCGAAGAAACGTTTCTGGGGAATTTTACAAATTACGTCTTTACACAAAAGAGCTTTATGTTAAAACTAACAACACATTTCGAACACTTTGCGTTCTTCTTGAGGTTTACATTTGTATTGTTCATGGTGCCATCGCAACTGCGAACTAGAGTGTAACAGTGCAGATAGCAATAGTGTCGATATAAACCTGAAGAAGAACAATAAGTGTTCGAAACGCGTTGTTAGTTTTGATATGTTTGTTTGAACTCTTTTATGTGGAGACGTAATTTGTGAAATTCCCAATCATGGGTAAATATCACACTATAACAGATTGCGCAAGTAATGAACTATGGATAATTTTAAGCGTTATATTATGAGGTATTTGTGTTAGCGTTCAATAAGTTTAGGGACTTCCACTATGTTATTTATAATTTTACCTATATTGAGAAATGTTATAGAAAACACACGTGATTCTATAACCATAGAAATCACTACAATTTTAATGACTATATGAAGAAGTGCTGTCAATTTCGATTTGTTGTTATGAAAGAACAAATGTAAATATACCAAAAGTAATGCTGTCATCACAATTATATAAATTTAGCAATATACTTGAGTTGATAGTATTATTCAAGTACATATTAATTTATAATATTTTTCATAATGTGCACCTACTTACTCAATCGAATGTAGCTAGCTGTTGGTAAGATTTTCTGAAATACATGTTGATTAATAAGAAAACGATAGTTCTCATGTCATATGTTATATTTTTAGAACTTACTTTATAGAATGAGCTCATAACATAAATATAATTTGTAATTACTGAAACTTTTTATAAAACGAACCACTTCAGTAATAAGAATGTATTAAATTATTTGTTCATTTAACTTGTATTATCTTCCTGCTATAATCTTATTTGTACGTTGAAGGGCAAGTTTTATTTAGAAAAACAAAATCTTGAAGGAGTTCCTACAAAATGAGTTATTTTTTCAAATAAACAATGCGGTGCTGCACTTGCCCGGGGTCAATTTCGATATCGCCTTTGCAGGTTCAAAGCGGAGGTTATAGTAATATTATTAGGTATTAATCATAAAATAAATTTATTAATGTAAAGAAAGGAAATCAGTGTCAACCTTTCATTATACAGACACAGACATAAACTGCACCACAACCTGAGTCTCAAAGAAATCCCAGCCGATAAGTATTTTCCTTTGATTTCTTCCCGTCTCATATTCTCTCACATTAATCGGTGTTCCAGTCACACCTTGATCATTTTTGCAGCTAGATGAAGCAAAATAATTCCAATGAACTAGTCATGCCATTCTTAGCTAAAATAGTGTGTTGTATTTATTATAGTGTTTATGTTTACCTCTCGGGATTTAATATAAACACTAATAACACACAGATATATAATATAACTGATAAAATATAATAAATGGTTTGAATAAGTATGTATACTCATAGAATATTGTACTACAGTTCCACACTATAGTTCACGATCTTGTAACACTAGTTCATCCTTCTTAATAAAATAATTAAATCAATAAACCCTATCTATTAATAAGTAAAATAGAACTTCGAAGAAATATGTTAATATTAATGGGATGCAATATTATCCTATAGTGCATAACATCATAATGTGCTTTTGGAGGTGAGCTCTTGCATCATTAAGGATATCATGGATAAGCTTTCAGTTACTAAACTACTGTCATTTAAAATACTCCTAATTAAGCCCTAGCGTGATTTTCGGAACATTTTGGAATATATAAGCTTTTCCTCGAAACTGAGCACAAGATAAAATAATGTAAAAAAATATAATTCGTTAAAAAATGCCGTTGATTTAGTAGGTATCTCTTGCTGTCCTAATATTTCACAGAATTCTTTGGAGAAAAATATTCCTTGTTAACCTCTACCGATCGTTTCAATCAGGCTACATAGACAAGAAGTATTCATTTAACAACGGCTATATTACAAGACATGAGGATTCAGACCAATGATTCTACGGGAAATGGATTTAGAAGAAAATCAGAACGAAATTAAAAATTTGATCATTCATGACCATGTTCCAGAAAAAGACATGACTGTAATTGAATAAATTTAAATTTTTATATGTAAATAAACATTAAACAAAAATATATAAATCTACTTATTATATTTGAAGCCCTCCACCGAAAATAAGCCGTAGTACATATTTTGGACAATGACTTATTTTCGGAAAAAGACGGTACTTCTGTTGAAGCTACATTAAATAAATAAAAAAAAATAATGAAAATACCAAGAATTCATGTTTATAAAAATATATTGAAATACGTAAGGATTTAAAGTTATCAAGGATGTTGTTATATTTACCCTTTATATCAATAATCAGGATTTTTATTTTTTTGTGTTATTTAACAAATAGCATCAAATTATAACTCAATATTAATCATTGAATTAGAAAAACTTATTTGCTTTACATAAGAAAATAACTAAAAGCCATTCATTATAACTTTTAAATTCCTCATGAGTTGGCATAACACTTTCAAATATTTATGGTAATATTAATACAAAATAAGAAGTCGCAAATCGAAAAATTCCATATATTAATTAAATATTAGACATTGAAAATACCTGATTTGGTATAACAAAATGAAATTATGGAACCAGAATGTTTAGTAAAATTAAATTTTTTTTAATGATTTTGGCAATGTTTTAACCAACTCTGTTTTAAAAAATTTAACAAATATTAACAAATATATATATAGTTAAAACTAAGGATTTAGCGCGCGATATGGAGTTAAGACCTCTGTTATATACTCCAATGTCAACACGCTTACGTAAAAGCGCGCGCGCAACTGCAACCCCAAAAAGCCGGTTGAGTGCTGCGCGCGAAAAGAATCTACAAATACGACTACAAATCTACAAATATATATATATACATATATAGGATTTCATAACAAATACGTGAAGTAAAAATCAACGTCAAAACCACAAAAAGAAAATCAGAAAAGTGATAAAGATCTTCCAACACAAAACAAGTGATGTTCCCCGGTAACTAGACTCTGACGAAGACGATTGTTTTCGTTAAAAAACCTAGGCATTTTTTTGGTTTCGTTGCGGTGGTTGAGACGTTAATATATACATACACATTGTTATTGTTACACACATTTCGTGTTATACATATTTTCACGAAATAAAATGAATAACGAATACCTTCTAAAGAACTTCAAAAAATTATAAAGAATGAATCGAGTAATTATATTTCAGAAGGAATAAATATCATGGAACTTGAAATAAAAGAAAAAAAATAAGAACCACGGAGAAATTAACAAAACTGGAAGAAGGATGAGCCCTATAAAAATTTTTATTTCAGATAGCTAGAAAGAGTTGCAGGGGCATGGTGAATGAATTAAGTGTAGAAACTGGGAAAATAAGTAAACATAGGTAAACAAAAGCCATGAAAATATATAGTAAAAAAGTAAATAACAGAAAAAACACTAACCCTTGAAGAAAGATAGGAAGATGAAATAAACGAATATATATATTTATATTCTAACTAACAGTTAGTTAGCTGACTGTCGTCTCTCCGTCAATTCACTTCTTCTCCTGAGGACGACCACCATTATGGTCGAAATATTGAAAAGTGAATCTTTGTTATGTTTCAGTCTATGTGTCACAGTTTATTTTAAGTATATATATATATATATATATAAATTTAAGAAGAAAATATAGACAATTGCGGAAGATTAATAGGAGAAGTTCAAAAATGAATATGACCTGGGGGGGATTAACAGACTCAGATATATTTAGAATTCTGGAGGAGAAACAGGAAAAAAGTTCAGCTATGGAACAGCAGAGTTCTTCCAGAAATCATATATGCCTGAGAAACTTGGACGACAACAGAAAAAGTAGTTGTTAATAAAATAATAATTCAGGTAAGGAAATTGTAAAGGAGTCTGCTTAGTGTTTGGTTGGGAGACAGTATGAACATCAAACAAAAGCTAACAAACCGGGTATGCAGGATATACAGCATGTAATCCTAGAAATTGCCAGGATAAATCCTAAGAACTAAACACGAAAGTACATTCAAGAATGGAAACACAAAGAAAACAAAATTAATCGGAGGACTTTACATTAATTCTTTCAAATGTTATGTTTTATTTAGACTTAAGTTGATTAGTAATATATGTAAAAAATATTTAAACATTAAATCTAAATATATAAAACAAGTGATTATGTTGTAATTATATATAACTAATCATTTTTGACTTGAATAGTCCAGCTGTACTCAGAAGTCCAGCCAGGCAACCACAGCGCGTTGATTTCTTTATGTAAACAATAAATTTATTGTGGTTAACATTATCATACGAATAGTCCTAAAATCTAAATGACACTATAGTTTAGATCGAAAAAATGACAAATTCTTCTATAAGGCATTTCAATAATATCAAAAACATATTAAACTTATAAGAAATAAGTTATTAATAATTAAGTTTCAAATAGTTTTAACTATTTTCATTTATTACCACTCTCAAAATAAAAATTATTTGTAATTTATGAAAAAAAATTGTAAATTCTTATTCTGTTATATGAATAAAATAAAATAATTTGTTATTGTATTTAAAAAACAATTTTTGTTGTTGTTATATTCGTTATAAATGCATTATTTCCAAAAGGTTAATTTATTTATAAGATAAAACAATTTAAAAAAAAATTCTTTAAAAAATATTTTAAAAAAATCTTTTAGGATATTTAAAAAATATTGCAAAGACTGGTCATAAAAGAATAGAAGTTGAAATTATCAAAAACCCAAAAAAAAATTTCACCTCGCAAAAGAACAGGTTCTCTTCTAAAAAAAAGCCCGATGTTTGTCATTTGTTACTGATATAGTTTTAAGCAATTCATTTACAAGTGATGTTACTTATGTAAACAAGATGTTTGTTTTCATTGCTTCCAAAATGTTATCTTTTGTTTGTATAAGTATTGCTGGTTCAAAACTCTTCGTTAAGAACATAGCAGGAGTATAAGAAAAAAAGAGATTTTCTTATCAACTGCTTGCTCTGAAATCAATTCAAACAAATAAAACTAGCAATCAAGTCTCCCCGGTCCATTCTCAATGTGATAAACAGGTTTGTCAATCTCTTTAACTAAACATTTTATAAGAAATACCTTTAACTTCACATTTTTAAAATATATTTTTATTTCCATGAAATTCTAAAAATATATTCAATATTTATTTACTTATTTTCAACATTATATGATTCTAAATAAAATAAATCAATTCGTAACTATAAAAAAGAAAATAATCAAACACCAACAATTTTTTTTCTTGTTTGATTATAAAACAAACCTTTTATCTTTTATTACTAAACAGTAGGGAGAGCAAATTGACTCAATAGAAAAAATGCATTAAAGAAATATCAGATATATTTATGCACACAAATCTTAAATTTGTTTGTTTACTCAATAAAAAATAAAATCAAATGAGAGAATAAAAATAAATCAAAGTAACAAACATGTTTGGATCAAAGAATGGAGTGTTCATTAAAAACTCCATAGTAACTTCGTAGAAGCTTGTAGAAACGGGATAATGCCTTTCAACCAATGGGAAAGTTGGAGGGTTATTAACCTAGGTATGACAGTTATGTCAGTGTAAATGAATATTTTATAATTTTAAATTAATAATTTATTATTTTTTTTATTAGAAAAATGATAAATTATACAATATCTGGAAAATATATTTTGAAGGAAAACGAAAAAAAAACCCTGCATATTGTTAGATTGAATCAATAAAAAAAAATCTTTCTTGATCTGCAGTTCATTGGAATACTACTAATTTTATAATATTATTATCTATACAGTAGGTAAGGTAGAGTTAAAATCAGTTTAGTGGTAAGAAATATTATCATTCTTACAAAACAGTTTAAGACTATCAGAATTAACCTCATATAAATCAAATAACACGAACATAGTAAATAGAATCGAATGTAGTTGAAGTCTAAGTAGAAAATCCAGTACCTTCCAGAAGGTGTGACCCTGCTTTCACTGTGTAAACTTAATCCTGAATTGATAAAAACAGCCAATGGAAATGCAGTCAACCACAAGAACTACTCAACAGAAACAATGTGATATCGGGTCCTAGTAAACAAAGACAGATACCTGCTGACCAAGGCGGTTGAGTTTATATAGTTTGTGATGGTCATAAACTTAGAGCTCATAATTATTCCATTAGAAAGAAGAAGAGGCATCTTTAAATTCAGTTTTGTAACCGATAAGAGTGATAAGTGAGTTATAAGAGTGATGAGGCAGTGGGCAACTTTTAATCTTATATAATTTACAACAAAATGTTTGTCAAATGACAGAAAAATGGTTTAACAAAAAAGATAGGTACTTACTATGGTACCATCCAGTTCATTGTCTCTGAGGTCCACCTCCATCTGATAGACCGGCACAGGTTCTCTGTTTTTGACCCTAATTTTGGATGATTTGTTAAACAATGATGATAAAGTCTCGAGTGAATTATTAAATAGGTTGAATGAAGAGCGACTTCTATACTAACATAGGGACAACACTTTCACAGACGAATGATGTAGTTCGACTGAAAGGGGGCGTAAGCCCGCCAAACCTAACGACCAATAGGAGATGTGGGCGTGGCTTTATTCCCCCTCCTTGAATTGCAATTATGCTGATAACGCCACTGAACCAGTGATTTCAATAACCCCACCCTTCTTTTATGTACTATATCAAGCGTTTACTGATTTACTAATTCAAGCCTCTCCCAGTGTCTCCCTAGAAACGCCTTTTTCAGCATTTAAAAACTACTTATTCCAATATCTCTGTAACTCAGAAACATAACATTTTACATAGTTATTAACAAAAGTGGAGTTTTAAATTACTTGAAGGCTTCTAAACTAATTACATACTTACGTGTGGATTAAGTGATTCCGACAGCCTGTATAGATTGAATAGAAGGCAGAAATGCCCACATTTCCATAGGCTTTGAAATCCCCATTAGTCTTCCGTTACCACTCTTCTCCTTTAGGGCTTGTCAAGCTGTGTTTGTGTTTGGCACTAAATGAGACAAAACTAATGGACTGAACAAACACTTCCCTTAGTTAAGTTCTTTGATTAAGTTCACCCATCCCAGAACTTAATATGACATGCAAACTTAAACCGAAAATACATTTTTTTAGGTAAATAAAAAATCGAATTTGGATTTAAACATTAAAAGGGGAATAACATTTTGAAATCATAATGACAATATTGTGCCGGATTTTTCTAATAATAATGCTTGTTTATTCTAATGGTTGACTCGCTAGGTTACTGTTATTTTTTGTTTATGTTGTATTGGGTTTAAGGGTTTAATTTTGGAATATACCACTAACTGCACATCGTGGACCCTCAGAGGTGCAGGTGGACACCTAGTCTTAGGTGGTGAATGTCGTTAAATACTTCTCACCACAGAACACACTAAAAGATAAAATATCATTACCTATTAAACACCCTTTGAATAGATAATGAAAACAAACCACAAAGTCTATGAGAGAGGTTTACACTCCACAGTATAAGACTCCTTCAATCTTAAATCATGCTCAGAGAGACAGAAACCAAGCACACAGTCCAAAAATTATAACCTTACTTATAACCTCTACAGGTTATTTGATTTTTATTTCCTAATAAATCCTGAAGTTAAATCCTGTTGCCTTATTACCCTAAAGTTTACGATGTATTATGTAAATTTTAATAAGAATATTATTTTGTAATGTTGAAACTTTTGCAAGTAGTCCTGAGGAAGGCAAATAAATTAGTTGAAATGTAGGATGGAATTTAGTAAAGGTGTTTCAATATAATCATCAAGAAACCACAAGAATGTTTGAGGTTTGATAAAACGAATTATCTGCTAACTGTCAAGCCTTGTAGAAAAAGCTATTGCTCTCGTCAGGACTGAGTCGAGCTTGAATAAACCATTACTTATGTTTACAGTATTTGATCCATTCAATTTAATCAAAGCTGATTCGTTAATATTTCTTTTTAACACCTATCTTTCATATGTGACCATTTTATCTTCTCTCCACTTTGTATCATGATTCTCGTTAGTTATATGCTAGAATAAGCCCCCTTTTTCACCTCTAATTACGTGTATTAGTGTTGTTTGACACTTTTTTTTATAACATAGCTATATATATATTATATAAATTTTATGACAACATTTATACGGAATTTTATAAATACCAATGCTCCTCAGTTCCTCAGGAGAGTTTTTAATTAACATATTGCCTACGTTAAAACGATTAGAAAGAACTATATTAAAATCAAGTTTTCGTTCAAGTCAAGGAAGTGGGTCAAATCACGAAATGGTCAAAACTATGACATTTGTCATTGAAGGGATTCTGTAACATCATTGAAGAACGTTTTTTTGGCGCCCTTTAAAGCTTTAACAATATATAGGGGGATTGGTGCTTTAATGACAGCGCCATAGGAGTAATTATTTAATCTCATCATTAAAACATTCAAGGGATCAATATCTTAACTCCCTCAAAATCATATGTATAAACAGGAGTATTTTAATATTTCTTGGATGGTAGAAATAAAAATGGACACAGGGAAGTACATTAGTAGGTTTTCTATATACACTTAAACGTAATTCTTTAGGAAATCTATGGATAACGACATTTAAGAAGGGAAAATTACAATTTACTTCTTCTTCTAATGAGAACCGGATTGCAGGCACTAATGAATTTAATTTTGTTAGAAAAGCATCTTTATTCATAGATTTCCGGCACATGCACAATATAACGTCAATATATCTAAATTATTTAATATGGCTTTAATACCTATAATAAACAATTTTAAATAAACTTTATATATATTATTTTTATATTTATAAATGATTTACTTAAATCTTTTTTATTTTCAATTAAATTTAATTTATTTGTTCATTTCTTTTTTTATTTATCATTTATGAATCGACTCTAACTCTTAGATTTAAGATGTAAGACCTAGATGTCATGACTCTCTCTCCCTCGTTCTCTCCTTTCGCCTTCTCCTGACGACGAACAACTATTTGAAATATCGCTATTTTAACTTCCAGTTTATATATCTATATATTTAAATGTATAAACGATAATAAGAAATTTAGAAATACAAAGAAGATTCCATGACCAAAATAACTTGTCTTCGTCACAGTCATACTATAAATGAGCAAATAAAGTGGACATGTGGTACCCTATTGTGAGGAGAAGGAGGTAAGAGCTATTTTGGGTGACTTTAAGTCAAGGAAAAAGGAACAGTAGGCAGTCAAGTCAAGGTAACGCGATGTAATTCAGGACAGAATAATGAAAATATCTGCAATTTGACAAATAAAATCTCTACATCCTTGTCATGGGGGTTCACATCAACGTGCTTTAAAATAACTCTCTTACCTCCCTCTCCTCACAATACCATACCACAAGTCCACTTTCTTCTATTCATTTATGGCTGACTCCTAGGAGAACCAATTATTTTGGTCGAAAAATTCCAGTTGTTTTTTTAAATTTTTTACTGTGATTTAGGCGGTGGTATGTAGTTTAGAAATCTGTTATATATAAATTTGTGAAATAAGCAAGCACTTCTTCATTCAAGCATATTTTATTAATTAATTGAACATATTTCGTTAATAATCTTCTTTTGCAATGTTTATTATAAGTATTCTAAGTTTATTTCTTCAGTATTCTAAGCAATTTCCTCTTCTCTTCGTTCAAACGTTAATCAGTGGTAGATAGAGTGTTTGCTACATGTTTCAACTTGTCTCCAGTCATCTTCTTGATCTCTCTACCTTGTGGCAACCTTATTCCTGGTATACACAAACTCAAACTATCAATATTTTGATTTAATATTGTTACTAATATTAGACTGAAATATAATGGACTCTGGAAGTTAATAACAACTGCTTCTATCTTTCCCATTATTCTAAATTACCATTAATTTAACTTTGAAAACAAATTTTGTTTTCTAGAATTATAAAATCAAAAGTAAGTAATAATTATTTTTGTTTGGGTTTGCGTGTGTGTGTGTATGTGTGTGAAAGTCAATATGTGATTTTATATTACTTAGTGCACAATATGTATATTAGTCAGTATGTCGAAAAACCAAACAACCAGGTATTTTCAAACTGACAACAATGCAGCTATTAGAATTTTCAGATGGAGTTGAGTTATATATATCAAACGGGGAAAACATAATGAAAACTGGAACCAGCAGGTATAGCATCTTCCAAACAGTCGCTTACATACAATGATAAACTACATGTCTCTCCAACAATATCCTGATAAGTATTGAATACAAAACAGAAAAGCTACAATATATCTAAATCAACAGGTTTTACAGAAGTTACTCTTCCAAAATCACAGTATTCTCGGGAGTATTAAGGAAAGTTCTGAAGGGTTCTGAAGGAAAGTGAAAACATTTTCAAATGCACGACAATGCCAGTTACTTGAATAATCCACTGTCAAGACATAATTAATGACTTTATTCAGAGTAACAGCCAAGTGGGAAGTCAAATTAAGAATATTCTACCCAACGGCTCCTTTCTTGTTAATGTTTACGTGTAATAGTTTAAATCTTTTAAAGTTTCTAACGACCAACAACCAACGATTCTTTCCGCGCACTGTTGTGCACGTTGTATTAGCAGTTCCAGGTCACGGACCTACTACTGCTGAATTATTGTCCTGCTGTGGTGGTGGGGTCAGTAAGTAAATGTCTGTACTTTTTCTTTTTTAATTATGTGGTTCGTCCGTTTACGTCATTTCGTGGTCGTTTGGTCTCATTGTGTCGTGTCTTGTCAGTCTTTTTCAAGGGTTTGGCCTTCTATTTTAATAACAGCTTCTAATGTGGATGTGTTTGGGGAATTATTTGGGATAGGCTTTGGATAAGGGGGTTCGGATGGGTTGGAATTTTCGTGTCCTCATTGGTCACCAGTCTACTCGTGAATTGGTCAATTGTTTCTAACCTGAGGTCTCTTTGAATATTCACATTTCTGGCATACCGAGTTTCTACCAAATCGGGAACTGTGAGTTTCGGAACAGTTCACACGTAAGATAACTACAACCTTCTTGTCCAAAGTCAGTAATGTATGTAGAAAAGGATAAAAAGATTTCACATAAACACGTGAAATAACAATCAATGATCAAACAGCAATAAGAAATGGGAAAACAAGACTAAGATCTTTCAACCGTAACAAGCGGTCTTTGTCAGAGTCAAAAACCCATCTTAGTCTTGTTTTCCCATTTCTTATTGTGGTTTGATCATTGGTAGAAAAGGATGTATCACGAAATAACCTGAAAAGCCCTAGCGCATGAAAATAAACACGGACAGGCTTGTAAACTGGACACAAAACAATATCATACAAAATAATAGAACAGAAAGTTAATTTATTAAAATTAACTGACCAAGCATAAATATTCAAACAGGTAGCAGGGACCATGTATTTAAGATCTTCACTTCAACATATCAATCTAATGGTCACAACCAGGTAGAAACAAGGGTCATTCACCCAGACCTTCACCCAACTGAGAGTCTCATTTCTGTTACCGTCCTCTTGTCTCTGTCTATCTTTTACACCTGATGTCGAAATATAAAAAATTGCCACAATTGGTTTTTTGCTCTAATTATCCATTGTTTATGCTTTTTCACTGCAACTATTTCAATTCAGACCTCTAGTCAAAACTAACTATATCCATCATCAGGTAAATTAGCAAAAAACTACCTTCAACGCACAATAATTGACAAATGGACATTGGGAAGAAACTCCTGAAAATCAGTAATAACTACAAGAGGTAAAATAATACTGAAAATATATCAATAAGAGGATGTTACCTATATAAACCAATATATAATCATAAGCTGATAGTAGGGATGAACAATTATTTTTATTGAAAACATGGAAACGCAAAGAAAAATCTGGTATAATATGTCAGAAAAATTTTCATTAATCTCGTAATAAATGTGAATTTCAACAAATTATAATTATTTAACAATTATTATATACTGCGTATATCATCCTGCAAGCACATTTAAAAGTAAGTAAACCGAAAATATATAAAAGCGCTTGTTATATATATTTTAAACAATTATCAAAAATAAAATACTTTATTACTTTATTTTCTAGTCTTAGAGAGCTTTTGACAACAGAAATTCTGCCAAGCCAGGATCTTAGCTTGCCTTCTGAGCGGCTCACTTTACCTGTTTCCATGTTAGTTTTTTGTAGAAGTTCCTAAGCATATAATTATCATTGTTTAGCCCAAGATAAAGTCCAGTGTTTACAGGAGGAATGTTTTGTTATTTGGAAAAATAGGAGGCAGCAGTTTGGTAGTGTGTAAAGGATGTCAATGTTATTTTTCTTGCAGATGTTATATAACTTTAATAAAGCCAAAAAGAGGTAATTTAAAACAATGTGTTGTCAGTAAAACTTTACTGCCAGCAAATTGGCAATAATATGGGTGGGTGTTGAACTAAGTCTGCCATGTAAAAAGATTGTAAATAGTTGGAGAGAGATTTAGGCTGCAATACTGAGGAACTTTTTCTTGTGAATGGTGAACATAAAGTAGAAAAAATTCTTACTCCAAAACAGTGACCAGAAAAGTTTTGGTCATGACTGGGCCAAATCTTTATCATATGCAAAAGACAAGACTAGAAGCCTCAATACTGTCAGGTATTACGAAAGGAAAATTATTTCAATAATAATAAACATAATTTCTGAGAGAGAGAGAGAGAGAGAGAGAGAGAGAGAGAGAGAGAGAGAGAGAGAGAGAGAGAGAGAGAGAGAGAGAGAGAGCTTAAAATTGGATATATTTATGGCAATAATCAATAAATAATATCTTATCTATAATTTCTGTGTTTCAATATTGAAGATATGAATTATACTGTTTTTCTTTAAGGGCATACTTCCCTCCACTGGTTTGCTAAGGTCACCACCCCGTCAGCCTCCTGTACGAAATTATCAATAATCTTTTAATGGCCGCTCTGCTTAGCTTGAAAAACTCCATATTCTGGATGAAGGTGAATAAACTACTTCAATTCATTAAAAACTTGAAAGGAATGCAATATATTTTAGCCAAATACAAGTAAGTGGCCAATTTCGAACTAAAAAATTACATAAAAAATACATAAGCAATACTCAGCTTTATAACATTACTGCTACCTTACACTTCGACAAACACCACCACTGGTGGTACAATCCTATCCTCTCCAACATCTTCATCCATTCGTCCTTAACATAATACTCCAGCTCCTGTAGAAAGTGTGACGTTTAAAGTTTAAAGGATCTAGCAGGTTCACCCATTATTCGGAAGTTAAAAGATTGTATGATAAGATTGTACCGTGTTTATGTATGTATGACTCCCGACATAAATTCAACCACATGTTATAATTTGTCCATAACTTCTATGCAGAGCCTGCCCGATTTCAGTTGTTAAACATTTCTACTCTAACAGACATGTGTAAGACAAAATGTATGACATCCTAATGTAAGACAATATAAATCTAGTTCCTGCGCGAAGTCTGGTGTTAAAGATTTCTATATTAACAAACGAGTATAAGACAAACTGTTTGGCGTCCAATGTAGCATGAACCTACGAGTACATTCTGTAGGTTCTACATTTGATAACTGCTATATCTAGCTCTTCTACGTGGTCAGAGGGTAATAAACCCTACCCTAACAATGTGACTAAGACCACACGTATTTCTCCCAACTTATAATCAACTTCGGTGTTACCATTTTTCTACAAGTTCACCTAAGTGCTGTACGAAGTTGTGTTTGTGAACCTCCTCTATCAAACATGAGCAATACTAATGTATGAATCCCAATGTGTAATCATCCTGGTAATGTCACTGTTCTACAATTTTGATCCAGAGCAATTGTAGAACTCTGGATGCAATGTAGAGCAATTTTAAAATTTAAAAATTTTAAATTATTTTTTCAATTAAATATAAAATTGCGTACTATAATAGAATCTATAATAGAATAATATAATAGAATATTATATATTATAATTCTATAATAGAATCTGAGAATTTTGAGCAGGATAGAAGTCATCCGTTTGACGGACCAAACTGAAATAATGCCTAAAAATAACACATTATGTGGGGGATGAGTTGATTTTCATTCAAAATGGCATTAAAAAAAAGGGTCGTTATGGTAAATTTTATGTTTTCAGAAAAGTCTATTTACCACTAAACTACTGATTACAGAAAAATGATTTTGCTAAAAAATTAAACATAACTTAGCAACTTAGCAACAAATTGTTATATAATTAAAATAATGGATCATCTGTTGTACTTGTAGGATTTCTTTACACTGTTTACATTGACTTAGATAATTCATAAATGAATTACTTAAGTAAAATAAAATATCTATTTCAAGGTTTATGAAAAACAGTTTAAATGTTTTAAGGAGTTAATTTGATTTGCAAGAAGAATAAAATTATTAAATGTAAAAATTCAACGCCAATCAAACATACTTTCTTATGCATGCCATGGTCTAATGGCTGGCTATCCAACAGTGTTCCACTAATCAAACTAGATGTTTCATCCTTGAACAAAACTTAATTCAGATATAGTTCTTGGTGTGTTTATGTATTCCATTGTGTTTGGGTAGTATTAAAGTATTAGAAATGCACTTTTTCGTTTTTATTACAAAACGGATACTAATTATGAACTACTTTTCCGGTGATTCGGTGAATCTGACATTTTTTATAACATTTTTCTGACAAAATTGAAACTTTTTGAAGTTTTAAATGAAACATTTAGTCATAAATCTTGCATTTAGAAGGAACTCATGATAGAACCATTGAATCGATGAACGGCTCTAATATATAGATGGATTGTTTGACAAATTGTAGAATATGTAACAGGATTATTGAAAAGAATAATCAGTATAAGTATTGGACCTAACATACCTTAAGTTAAATACATGCATATTGTTAATACCACTGAGCTTAGTATGATTTATATTAGAAATAGGTAAAACCGTCATGCCTCTTAAGATGATCTTAGAGTCGTTGGAGCGCTTTCGGACGTTGTCCATCTTCGATCACAACAAACCTACTCGCCACAACTACTTAGGTTTGTTGCGATCGAAGATGGACAACGTCCGAAAGCGCTCCAACGAATCTAAGATCATCTTACGAGGTATGACGGTTTTACCTATTTCTAATAACTTAAGTTGTGAATACTAAAAGGTGTTTTCATGGAGGACGAAGAGAACATCTTAGCTCACGAAAAGAACTTCATTCTAGTGATTAGTTGTGGATGACCTACTAAGTACTCAATATAATGATTGCTATGATAAGCAAGGATATGCAGAGAACTTTTCATTGGAAAAAGAACAATGCTGATAGAAGTGCATTTCAGATGAAACATGTTCTTTAAATCATTATCAGATGAGTGGCCAAGGGAACAATAACAATATTTGCTCTAAGAGAATATTTAGTTACTACATATTACTTACATAGAGACATGACACGAAATCTTCAATTTGCATTTACAAAAGTATTATTACAGCACTAGCAATATCAATGATATCATGTTCATCGGTTTATATACAAACTATACACTATATATCGGATTATATTGTGATATATAAAACCAACATTGTACCGATATAACTAGATATAATCCTATCTTTACCTACAGAATTAAAAGACTAATAAAAATAACCCGCATTCCACAGACAACACAACACCACACACCTCACACAACACACAACAACACGAACAACACACCACAATCCACAACACAATCAAATACACACCACACACACACACACACACACACACCACAAACCTATCACCATACACCACACAAACACCGCACTCCAAACCACACATACAACACATACCACACACCAAACACACACTACAAACCACACTCCCCAACACAACCAAACACACACCAAACACCACAGATACACCACATACAACACACCACTCCACACACCACATACACAGACCACACATCACTCACCACACCACACCAAAAACCACACATACACCACACCAAACCCATCCATCACACACAAACAATACATACAAAACACACAGCACAAACACACACACCACACCCACACATACCTCACACCAGAATGCACACCACACACCATATACTACAAACCACAAACACACTACAAACACACTACACCACACACCACACCGACACCACACACCATGCCACACGACAATCCAAACACACGCACCACAAATCACACACACACAGAGACCAAACAGAAACTAAACACCACAATCACAATGCACAACTATACCACATACAACTATACATCATACCACAAATCATACACACATACCAAACACAAACTACACACCACACACACAACACAGAACACCCGCATATACAGTGCACCATACAAACACACATACACACAAGGCAGACTGGAATAAATTTGATGCATGTCTGAAGGAAGAGTGCTTAAGTAAAATATTACCAATTCACGGAACCCAGGACTTACGTCTCGAGAAAGTTGACTATCTATTAGAAACTGAGGAAAAAACAGTTAAATTGTGAAAGAGAGAAAAAAGAATATTACGAGATCAAGAAACATTACTCAGATACTATAGCGAAGGCTAAATTCGAATCATGGAAATCTTACTGCGAATCATCGACAGGACAAAACCCATGGAATACGAGTACAATCTATAAGTTGTCTACAGGGAAATTAAGAACTAACCTAATATTCTCTACAATTAAGAAACCAGATGGGTCCCACACTTCAGATTTCAAAGAAACTGTTGAAATAGTGATGAACAAGATGGTTCCTGATGATGACACCAGTAAAGATAATTACTACCATATAGAAGTAAGAGAAAAAATTAGATATATTTCTTCTCTGGATGATGAAAGTTTTACAATATAGGAGATGGATCGGGCAATAAAAAGATTTGCACCTAAAAAGACTCCTGGTTTGGACGGCGTAACCAGAGAAATAATGCTAAGAGTTTTTCAAAACGTTTCTTGAGTCACGACGCAATTTTACAATGAGCTGTTAAAAAGAGGTTCATTTCCCACAGAATGGAAGCACTCTTTGATTATATTACTAACAAACTAGGGCAGGAGCTCTCCGACGAAGCTGGTAAATATAGGCCAATAAGTTTTCTTCCTTTTACTGGGAAAGTATTAGAGAGATTATTAATAGACCGCATCATGCACTACCTCAGGATGAACAATCTTCTAAGTCATAGGCAAATGGGGTTCACTCCACAAGTAAACACCACTAATGCAGTAATGGTCATTCAGCAAGCTATTGTGGCCAACTTTAATAAAAGAAAAAAAGTAATCCTCATCTCGCTAGACGTTGAAGGCGACTTTGATTCTGCATGGTGGCCTTCTATACTTTGCTAGCTCAGATACCATAACTCCCCTAGTAACCTCTACAATCTAGCAAGAGCATATTTCTCTGACAGAAAGGCAACACTACAAGTTAACAGCTACCAACTAACTAAGCCAGTACATAAATGATGTCCTCAAGGTTCTGATGTGGGCCCAGATTCTGGAACATCATGCACGATACACTACTGCTGTTGTCATTTCCTAAAGAAGTTGAAGTTCAAGCTTTTGCTGATGATCTTCTCTTACTGGTATCATCTACATCTACCTTAGAAATAGAAGCTATTTGTAACGAAGCCCTACGCACAGTCACTAAGTGGGCAATAGATAATAAGTTAGTTTTCAACCAAAAAAATCTAAGGTGCTATTTTTTAAAAGGGAAGGTACCTCACAATCAGTAAATGTATACCTAAACGGACAAAAGCAAATTCGTGAAAAATTTGAAATATTTGGGATTAACATTTGACTACAGACACAACTTCAACTAACACATCGACAGAGTCTACAATAAGTGCCTACAAACTGTCAATACTCTCACGGTCAGCAAAAGTTTATTGGGGACTGGGCAGCGAAGCGTTACGAACAATATACATGGGTGACATTGAGCCTATGTTAGTCTATGCAGAACCAATTTAGAGAAGAGTCATTAAAACAATATTCAATAAAAAAAATTAAAGAAATTTCAACGCCTATTTCACTGAGAATTATAAAAGGATTTAGAACAATCAGTTACAAAGCTGCATTGATTATAGCAGATTTAAGGCCCATTTTAGTAAAAATTGAAGAAACCATCTCAAAATACGAAATCAATAGAAATGAAAAAGATGATGAAGAGTGAAGAGCAATGGCAAGATGCATGGAGGTCCTCAATAAAAGGAAGGGAAACAAAATCATTAATACCAACAATAGAAATTCGAAAACAAATATCACCCCATCTCATAATAAATTATAAACTTACTCAAGTGCTGACAGGGCACGGACGAACAACATCATATCTCAACCGATTCCATATAATACCAGAAGATGCATGCATCTGCGACCATATCACATCACAGACCTGGCAACATCTCCTCTACGAATGCCCTATCCTGGAACACCACAGAGGACCCAGCATATCGTAACAACTGGAGGCTCTTGGAAAGCAGCCAGATCAGAATTACTGCTAGAAAAAAATTTTAAACCATTTATGAACTTAATTAAGAAAATAGAATTAGACATTTTTTAAATCATTATAAGTGTTATTATATTTATGTTATGTTATGTTGTCAAACTGTAATATATTACGCTCTCTTATTAGATTTAAGTTATGTGTTAAGTAATTGTATAATCTAAAAAATTGATATAGTTAATATAGTAGAATATAATAAGTTATACTCAGTGTGACACATGTTTGTAAACTATTCAATAAACTCCCAACTAGCATGGGTACTGTTGGGGGAAAACACACACACACACACACACACACACACACACACACACACACACACACACACACACAAACACACCATAACACTATAACATACAACCTACCAAACACACACACACACACAAACACACCAGAAACTACAGCAAAAAATATCACACAGACTATATATATACGCACACACATATACATACATACATACATACACACACGCACGCACATACACACACACGTACATACACACAACATGCAGATTCAGTATATATTAAGCAGTGCAAAATAAAAAGTCCTTAGTTATTAAAAATGCAGATATGAGCGTTATACTTCGGGAATCAATGTGCGTGCTAAATGTGTTTAATACAAAACCCTTTAATAATTCCATTTTTTAATTCAATTATTATTAATAATTAATTTTTTATTGAATTCTTAGAAGAATCCATTGGAATAGGTTTATGACACACGTACACACAGACATACACATACATTTAACAGAAAACATTGAATATTAATCACCTCTTAACAATCTAGCAGTTTATTGAGTTCTTGCCATCCCATGGTAATTTCAAGAAATACCTAAAGAAAATTTATTCTGTAGAACATTGCTGCGTGTCTGTGAAAATTCTACATCATATATACTAATTCTCTTTATTTATTTTGTTAATATAATTAAGCATTGTTTAAATGTATATTAGGTAAAAACAAAATAAATGTTTCAATGGTTTAAAAATTGATATTTATCAAGTTTGTTTAATTTGTCTTCTTCCTGGGCCTTATAGGCGCACCATAATGACTCATGACTGCATGTATTAATTGCATGCATAACTGCATTGTGTGGAACATGCAGAGTAATGTCACCTACTATGCTACCCAATACCACCGCTTTTTAAAATATTAAATATACAGTGTAACTAAATAAATTTATTTGTTTAAACATACACACAAACTCACACACACACACACACACACACACACACACACACACACACACACACACACACACACACACACACAGTAACACAATACAAGAACTGACTGGCTTGTTTCCGTTGTAAATTCGATGTCATAATTTTCACCCAAGCACAGTACTTAAATGTCACAATTTGATACAGAAAGTAAATGAAAGTTTATATGAATGTTTAACGTCATTAAGATTTTTATTCTCAACAAAATAATAGAATTTAATTATTAATGAGGTGCAGAGAAACACAAATAAATTAACTAAATTATTAATTAAAGACATTTACATCAATTGGCATTAAACTAATGGACCAAATACGAACAATCTTTGAAGTATAAGCTGAAAATTACTTTTGGACTCAGGATCTTGAGTCTGTGGAGTTACTGTAGCGCCCACCAGATGTCAGGAGTAAACAGCTGTATATATTCACACATGAAACGTTTACTAAACAACATAATAATCCATATCAAACATGTCATATCGATTTAGGTATTAAATAAACATATCGTCTATGGAATTTGATTGTTGAAACCATTAGCACTTGTATATTCAGAAGTAACAAACTACTTAAAAATATCTTTCATTTAAAGTATCACATTAATAAAATATTAGGATTTGATTAATCCCTTCAATATTAGATTATTTATTGTGATTGAATTATTTAGATTATTTGAAATAATAATTGAATGAATTTTCTTTAACATTTATTTTAGTTGTTTGATGAGAGTCCGTATAGGAAAAGGAATCGTACAACTTTGAATATGAAAAAATTTGCCGTGAAACATCTCTGTGACTTTCATTTCCTACTAGAGCCTTCCTGGATTCCACTGTGAATTAAATAATAATAATAATGATAATTAATTTTGATAGGTTTAATGTCATAGGTTTAATTTAACTCTTTTATCATTTCTGTATTGAATGTGTGCTTAATGTCAAGTGATTCGGAATTTGTCAGAATTAGCCTATCAAGTTCATACTGATAAAATAATGGTCATCTAAGAACTGACAGTTGCAGGTATAAAATTAGAAAAGTATATTTTTTACAATTACTTTTATTTAATTTAGGTTCTTGATTCCTAATGAATATTTAGATTCCTGATTTAATTTAGGTCAGCAAAATTAATAATATTTAAAATTATATTTATTAGAATTGGTTATTAATAATTAGTTATTATTTCAATTAATAATTTCTGGTTAAGAATATAGGGACGAATTCTTTTTTTTTTTAAATTAATTTCTGAAAAATTGGTAATTTATGAGAAGGACGTGTAAGGTATCATGCTAGGTTTGTAACACTTATGTTAGAAGGTAGGTTAGGTTAGGTTAGGTTGCAGTGGTGGTCCCACAAGGGAACACACTTAGGCCGAGCATTGATACCACACAATGAAGATTGATTCTACAGTGGGAGTCCTAAATTTTGCCTGACTTAAGTGTATTTAGAGTAGGGATCTTTAACGAGTACCTGACATCGTACAGGCTCGGGACCGACAGTTTAACGTCCTTCTCCGAGGGACGACATACTCAGATTTATTCACCTCCCGCGTGAATAAATCGAGGGCCAGGTGGGGATCGAACCCCGGTCCCATCAGTTCAGAGGCGAGCACGTAACCACTGAGCTAGCCTGACCCCTATGTTAGAAGGTAACATACAACAAAGTTACAATCTTCTAAAATTTTTTTTTAAATTACATTTTATTCTATTATTATTGTAAAATAATCAAGGCAAAGTTATAGCACTATATTTGAACAATCTTGAACATATAATTGATTAGATACATGCACACTATTGAAAGAACATTTTGCGAAGTTATTTTCATTGTAAAAAAACATGAAAACTCATTATATTGTTGAAATATTTTTTATTGAAATTGACTTCATGAAGGAGAGTACGGAAATAAGCAAGTGACCCTCAGACCCACCCAGAACAAAAAGCTTCCAAGACGGACGAAGAGATGGTGGTCCAGAAGACAGCCTGTAATTCCAAAGCAAAGATTCGGTTGAAGGTGTTTGTTGGACTGTGTTGTGGCCGAGTTTTGAGCTGTCGTTGAATGAGAAGGAGCTTCTTCTTGGAAAGCAACAGGCCTGAGCTACGGTCTTTGCATGAATCAGTTTTAGAATACCGGCACTTGTCATCGCTTGACCCCCGTCCCAGAGTAGCGAGAATTTCCTTTCTAGGGTGATCTACTTATTTTCAATTGAGAAATCTCTTCATATAACTTTGTTCTTCGCACTTTGTTATCAAATGATATACTGAAATCTTATATCATTACCAACAAGCAACGAGATTTTCCGTGAAATGCTGCACGTTGGAGTTTCAGGCAGTTTCAAGCCAGAAGCTTTCACCTGCTTGTCTATTTGCACTGCTCTAATTGTGCAGGTCTGTCTGGTATGTCGGTATGTTAGTTCATGTTCTGACTAGGGTGACTGTTTCGTGGTCGTATAGACTTAAGAGTACTAAACTCGTCAGCTATCGTGAATTAGGCAATCTGATTAGTCGGAGGAGGATGGGTTTCTCTCAGTATTACAATGTCACCAACATATGTACTCAGCCTCATTTTCTTTATTAACGAATTTCTTTTACTTAAAGTAATATATATAACCTTACTCATTTTATATTTAACTAACTGTTGTACCTGGAACATGTTATACAATTAGTCTTATAACCTGCAAAATATATCAATCATGCCTTACACACTGAATGTTTCTAGGATGTATTTTAAGTAAATTGCCTTAATGTTTTAGTTCCCGACAAAAAAATTGAAGTCGCTCAGTTGTCATTTTGTTTAATCTTCGAGTTGGATAGCTCTAGTATGGAGAGTTTCTGATGGTCTTCTACTAATATCCTCATGCATTAAATGGCTAGTTTCCTGTTTCTATCTCAAGAATTTCATTTAAAATATCTTTCTTCCTTCCTAATAGACTTAGATGAAAGTTTTCCATTAACTTTTCTTTTTTGAAGTCACTTATTAATAACAAAATAATTTGAAGATAAAGAAAGATATTGTAAAAATGTGTTAAATAAAATTGCTTCATAATCATTTTTGTTAAGAAACTTCCATTGACTAATTGGTAAGTACCAAAATGTAAACAAACAACAGGTAAAGGAAAAAAAAAATGTTAACATTTTAAGTTAACTATTAACGTTTTAGGTGGACATTAACCTCATGTTCTACATTCGATTTGAATTACCTTAAATTTTTCTAGGGTCAACTTAAATTAACATAATTGCATAAAGATTAATAAAAACATTTGAGAATAGCAAACAGACAGATGGTCAGACACACGGAGAACTATATATGTATACATATATATATGATTAGTAAGACGGTAATAATTTTAATTTTGAACCACGTTTGGTTTGCTTTCCATTAATAAAGGTTCAAAGCATAAATACAGCTTCCTGTTATTATCCATTTAATTATCTCTTAATAGTTGTATAGAAGAAATTTTATAGTAGAGACTCAATTTGTTTAGTACCACAGAGGTTGATGGTAATGTTATGAAGGGTTCAAAAGATCAAGCAACGAACCTTAGAACCACAAAAGTAGCTCTTCTTTCTTGGAAGAAGGAAAAGAATACAGGAAATGAATTTGTTTCATTACTACAACTATTAAAGACAAATTGACAGAAAAAAATTGAATATAATATCATTATGGTTAGTAATGCACTGTTTGTTAATAACGAAGGGGAAAGGTAACACCACATATTGCTAGCGCCACCAGCAATGTGGCTCACGAATGCATGCTGCATTTGACATCATGCAAAGAATGCAGACTTTGCATTCAAACATAAAGCAAACATAAAGTTTGCATAAAGATGTCTGGACATCTTTATAATTTTGTATTTGAGCCAATTATTTTGGAATGTACAAAGATTTTTGTATCCTAAACCTGTAGAAGTGAGGCATACCTCTCCATGTACATTTATGAATGTTATTATAGGGCTTAAATTCGGAAGATGAATTTGTTTATGACAATATGATGTACAATGTGACAGATATAGCCTCGGAGTGTACGAGCCGATGGGATTCAGGCACTCAGTAATTTTAATATAAAATGATTATAGCAACATGTAAACAAGTGATATGTATTGATTAAAATGAATGTATGGTCACATAAAATAAAAGGAGGCATTTGTTGTTTGTTAATGAGTTCAGTATTACATTAGTTTACTTAAAGTAAAGTTGAGTGCAAGTCTATCCAGACTTTTTTCCATTATGGTTGATTTAAACAATAACAAACGATTTATTAATGACAGAGTTGTTTGTTACATACTTATGTGAGCTCAAGCCTCTGTATTCTAGAGTAGAAAATCATACCCACTATAATAAGTTTGGGATACATCCTCATCTCATGTTTATTAGAGTAGTAATTTTTTTAATAAGTACCTGAGCTTTTATAGAATCAAGGCAGGCAGTTTATTCCTGTTCCTATGGACGGTGCCTTGATATTCAGTTTATTAGAATAGCAATCAATTTAAGGAGTATCTGTTTTCACAGTAAAGGGACAAAGGCTTTATTTTCGTTCAATTCGATGGTGTCCTGACATAACATTTATTAAAGTTGGAATCTTTCTTTATTAGAGTCTGTACAGGTTCAGGCGGGACATCTTTATTTTAGTTCCTGGATGTATATATCAGGTCGACGTTCTTTTATCGAGTTTATTAGAGTAAGAAGCTTCTTTATAAGCACCTAAGTTTGTACAGGATCAGAACAGGCAGTGTAAATCAGGAGAAAGCAAGTTCTCCTGAACATAGGTCATTGACTGACTTGATTGACATTGATTGTATTGGCTCTTTGGATGGTATTATCATTGACTACAAAAAAATCACCCGTTGATTCTGTTAATGTGTTTTATGAAGTCCAATTATCTTTTGAAGAGGGAATCCTTCAACATTTAATGACTGCTCTCACACAATAGGTGTTAGTCTGGGTAAAACTTTCTTATTATAATATTTCAAACATCATTTAATAATTTAATTTAACAAGTATATATTATTTAAAGCTTAAATGAAAACGGTCATTAAAAATAGACAAAATAAAGGGAGATAGGTTCTACTTCGATTCTATTTTTATAAAATACTAGCAAATGTACCCGTCTTTGACGGAATCAAAAATTCTATTATTCTTGGTATTCCAAAATATCAATTATAGTATTATACTAATACTATAATTAGAAATTATAGAATAGTAGAAAACACCATTATTAGTACAGTGTTAAACAAATGCCTCTGTATACACTACATTAGCTGTCTGCCCTTCAGGTTCATGGAAGAACAATCAGTTGAAACCTCTGACTATTGAGGAAGTAAACTACAGTTGACCATGTGAGAAAAACTTGGTTTCGCTAACTTGAATTCCTGCGTTAGATAAAGTCTCCCTTTGCGACTTAGTTAACGTCATTGCGAAATAGACTCTGAGGGGACCTTGCAATCATTTGAATGGAAACAGACAGTGGCTCGGAATCAATGGTATGCGTGGTATACACACAGACTCCCCAATACCACATCCAGTCATTATGTCCGCCTCTATGGCATATCTGTGAAGAGCACGAACTCAGAGTCGTGTCCCGTTGCACAGTTTTTGGGTCACTCATGTTTCGTAACATCAAATTTGTTACTGCTATAAATTGCAGCATCATTGGTGCTCCTACTTTAAGTTTTTACTCATGAGCATGCAGTCCAGGAGAAATAAATTCAGAGTCAAGAAATTCAATTAGATAATGAACTGCTTCTTCATCACTAATCCAATCTCTTTACTGACTTGTAAGTTCTTTCCTCGGCTTCATATAGCGTAAGAACTTTGTTGATTTCTCATGCCTGTTCATATTAAGAGTTGAGAATTGCTCGTTTACAAAACTATTTATTCGTATTAGATAGTACATCCTCAACTCTGGGAAACTCTGGTACCTTTTCGAAAATGTCAAATACGCAATATATTCATATGCTCAATTGAAATTAAAATCAACTAACAATACCTACTTGCCACACCTGTCTATTTTCAACAAACTTGTCTGTGAAGTTAGGAAAATACAGCTAAAAGCCCCATAACTTCGCTTCTGTACTGAATTAATAATCTATTTAGAGCCCATATTTTAAGTTAGGCACACACAAATCCAGTGTCAATGTTTCAGCTCGCTATGTCTTATGGTGGCTGAGTTTACTTGTGACAAACATTTTTGCGTTAAACATCCATAACTTCACTTCTACGTTGAATTTCCAATCAATTCATAGCCTATATTTTAAGTTAGACCTACACAAATCTACTGTAAAAGTTTCAGCTTTATATGTCTTATGGTAGCTGAGTTTACCTGTGACAAAGTTTTGCGGACAAACAGACAAACCGACAAACTGACAAACCGACAAACCGACAAACCGACAAACCGACAAACCGACAGAAATTTTTCTAAGGGTGGATTCGGTTTCTCCAATGTATGAAACGTAAAGAAAACTTGAAATGAGTCAGTTCTAAGCAATGTACAGACAAAATCATTATTTTATTTATAAAGATATAATTTTCTTAAAAATTATCTTCTTTATCTTTAAAAGTTAGGAGGAATGCTGGTTTATATTTATAATCCTAAAACTTTTTCATTTTAGGATGAACAGAAAGCAGATCTAAATAGAAAAAGTTTGGAAACAACTGTAAATAAAGATTAAAAGAATTTACTTGGAATGATGCAAAAGTATCAACGTATGATATTTAAATTTCTTATTATTTAATGATCATGAAATAGATCTTAATAGCAAATGAAAAATGAATTAATTTATATATGTGTAACTTTTAAAATTTTTACAAATTGTTCAATTATTAGCTTTACCTGGAGGTCATGGGTTAAAAATTGCCTTGTGTCGGTCGAAGGAACAGAAGGAAGATAATGGCAAAAAAGAGAACGTTACCATGGTATCATTAAAAAGAGGACGTGAGAGTATTGAGGGTCGGGGAATGCGTGTGCATAAAGATTCGTCATCAGAGCTGCATCGGAGGTATCTAACTAGTCATAAAGAAACTTCCGCGCTCCACGCCACTTTAGCAACCGTCTCCACCCTCTTTCCTTAGCATTCCTCTCACACCTTAACCTCACCCCTTCATTCCTTCACAATTTAAACATATTATTAAGATTGCGTTATTCATGTTAAAGATTTACAAAAATAATAAACTTTATACCCACCAAAAGGTAAACTCACTAGTATGTGTTTAAATGAGGCTCAGAAGTGGTTAACATTATTGCTGCTTGTACCAAAGCTATAGGCTATGCTAGTCAAGCAGTAGTTCAGTGTTCCTCATTGCGATGATATGGGCCAGGATATTTCAGTCGTATCATGCTATTTCCAGCACCGATGAAAAAGATCAGATATATCACTAGTTAGAGTACTGCTCCTTGTACTGACGGTATGGGCGAAGAGGTAATCCAGTGTTTAGCCAGCTGATGCTTGTCCAGAGTTAGGTCATGATAGTCCAGAGATAGTATGCTGTTTATGTATTCAGTATAAGCTAGGATAGTAACATACTGTACTAACATAGATGATATGGGTGAGATTATTTAAGTGGTAACCTGTTGCTGCTAGTACTGTTAGTATACATAGGTCAGGAAAGTCAGTGGTTAGCCTCCTGCTGCTTGTATCGATGGGCAAAAGTAATCCAGTGCTAACCCTGTTAACCATTAATGGCCCAGGAGTAGCTTGCTGCTGCTAGTACAGATAGTATAGGTCTGGTGAGTCTAGCAGGACTCTGTTGCTGATAGTAGCGGTGGTATATGTCAGGGTAGGCCAGTGGTTAGCCTACTGCTGTTTGTATCAATGGGCAAAAGTAATCCAGTGCTAACCCTGTTAACCATTAATGGCCCAGAAGTAGCTTACTGCTGCTAGTACAGATAGTATAGGTCTGGTGAGTCTAGTAGGACTCTGTTGTTGATAGTAACGGTGGTATATGTCAGGGTAGGCCAGTGGTTAGCCTACTGCTGTTTGTATCAATGGGCAAAAGTAATCCAGTGCTAACCCTGTTAACCATTAATGGCCCAGAAGTAGCTTACTGCTGCTAGTACAGATAGTATAGGTCTGGTGAGTCTAGTAGGACTCTGTTGCTGATAGTAACGGTGGTATATGTCAGGGTAGGCCAGTGGTTAGCCTACTGCTGCTTGTATCGATGGGCAAAAGTAATCCAGTTCTAACCCTGTTAACCATTAATGGCCCAGAAGTAGCTTACTGCTGCTAGTACAGATAGTATAGGTCTGGTGAGTCTAGTAGGACTCTGTTGCTGATAGTAACGGTGGTATATGTCAGGGTAGGCCAGTGGTTAGCCTACTGCTGCTTGTATCGATGGGCAAAAGTAATCCAGTGCTAACCCTGTTAACCATTAATGGCCCAGAAGTAGCTTACTGCTGCTAGTACAGATAGTATAGGTCTGGTGAGTCTAGTAGGACTCTGTTGCTGATAGTAACGGTGGTATATGTCAGGGTAGGCCAGTGGTTAGCCTATTAAAATCAAAATTATGGCCTTCATTAATACAGTAATACATTAATACTTTGATGAAATAAAAATAATAGCTAATAGCTAAATGGATGAACAGAGAAGGAAAACTCTGGAAATGTTATATATTAGAAAGAACCAGTCATCCATTAATTATAGAAGTGACATTTCAAATTTAAATTGTATTTATTCGGGTGTGTTAAGTTATACATTGTAGATAGATGAAAAATTGTGTTAGTGACTTTTTTGTTGTCTGGTGAAATTTGGTTACCTGACTTGGTTATTTCAGTTCAGTGTCACGTGTTCATTCAGACTACAGTAGTTAAAATCCACATACTATTTTTTACTTTGTAAAATAATTTGTAATGTAATACTTAGTTTTTCTGTCCCAAACTTTATACTTCTGTAAGTTTTCTCCCTAACCTATGGTCAAAATTACTATTCTTATTTCTTAGTTGTAACTAATTGCACCTTTCTGTATGTTTGATTTTTGAATGATTGTATTATTTCTTATATTTCCTCTGTTTTTTTAGGCCTATGAAAAGGTTTTAAATAAAGTCTGAAACGTTGGCAATGAGAGTTTAATTTGAACTGGAAGAACTGAACGTGTCCCGATAAACTTTAGTTTTGTTTCTATTCCACGGTCAATACTTTTATCAATATATATATAAACAAAACTAAAGTCTCTGGGGACTCGGTCAGTTCTTCAGGTTCAATTGAATGAACCCGAATGGTTCTTCGAGTCTCGATAAGCTTTAGTTTTGTTTCTATTCCACGGTCGATACTTTTATTAATTATATATATAGCCTATATAGCCTATATATATAGCCTAACCTACTATATATATATATATATATATATATATATATATATATACGAGTATAGTAGGTTAGCGGTTAGCCTACACTGCTAGTATAGATAGTATGGACCAGAATTTTCCACCATTACCCGGCTGTTGTTTACAAAGATAATATGGGGCAATGTAATTTAGTGGTTACCCTACTATTGCTTCTACTTATATGGGCTGGGATAGTCCTATGGCAGCATGCTGCTGCTTGTACTTTCTTTATGAGCTAAGATAGTCCAGTGGTAGGATATGTGCCACGATAATCGAGTAATAGCATTGGCTGATACTACCGATAGTATACAAAAGGGTAGGCTATTTGTTAGCCTACTGCAGCTTGTTCCTCTGATATGAGTGAGGATATGAGTGGTTGCATACTTCTGCTTAAACTTCAGTTGAGCCATGATAGTCCAGTGGTATTATAGAGCAGGGTAGTTCAGTAGTAGGCAAACTGCTGCTTTACTGATGATATTGGTCAGGACAGTCCAGTGGTTTGCGTGCTATTCCTTGTACCGACAGTATGAGTCAAGGTAATCCAGTAGTTTGCCTACTGCTGCTTAACTGATGATATTGGTCAGGACAGTCCAGTGGTTCGCGTGCTATTCCTTGTACCGACAGTATGAGTCAAGGTAATCCAGTAGGTTGCCTACTGCTGCTTTACTGATGATATTGGTCAGGACAGTCCAGTGGTTAGCTTGCTATTCCTTGTACCGACAGTATGAGTCAAGGTAATCCAGTAAGTTGCCTACTGCTGCTTTACTGATGATATTGGTCAGGACAGTCCAGTGGTTAGCTTGCTATTCCTTGTACCGACAGTATGAGTCAAGGTAATCCAGTAAGTTGCCTACTGCTGCTTTACTGATGATATTGGTCAGGACAGTCCAGTGGTTAGCTTGCTATTCCTTGTACCGACAGTATGAGTCAAAGTAATCCAGTAGTTTGCCTATTGCTGCTTTTAGCAGTGATATATGCCTGTATAGTCGAGTGGTACCATGATACTCCTTGTATCTTTGGTATGAGCTAGAATAGACCATTGCTGCTGTTAGAGCAGATGGTATGGCCAGGTTAGTCAACTGGCAACATACTGATGCTAACAACGTTGGTATTTGTTAGATTAGCCCAGTTGGCAGCGTCCTGCTGCTAGTGCAGATGGTGTGGCCAGGTTAGTCAACTGGCAGCATACTGATGCAAACAACATTGATATTTGTCAGATTAGTCCAGTTGGCAGCGTCCTGCTGCTAGTGCAGATGGTGTGGCCAGGTTAGTCAACTGGCAGCATACTGATGCAAACAAAATTGATATTTGTCAGATTAGTCCAGTTGGCAGCGTCCTGCTGCTAGTGCAGATGGTATGGCTAGGTTAGTCAACTGGCAGAATACTGATTTGACTACCACTTTGCATTCGTTCACAAAGTGGAAACTAGCGTTGAACACAACAAAGAGTTCCCATGTTCGATTTTGCAAGGGTGTCCCTCCCCGTCCTCCTCCTGTCTTCATTGGTAACCAGGTAATTCCCTACCAAACCCATGTAAAATATCTGGGTCTTATTTTAGACTCTAGATCAACTTTCAAGCAACACCCTCATAATAAATATAAGCTTGGAATTTACTTGTTGTGCAATCTATATTCCCTTTTCAAATCAAGGAATTCTCCCTATTCGGTCAAGGACCTTGTCTATAAGGGGGAATGTTCGTTCAGTGATGACTTATGGATGCTCCGTCTGGTTTAGAGCTGCACCAACGAACAAGGCTTGTATCCAGATTGTTCAAAATAAGTGTGTCCGCCTTATAGCCAGGGCTCCTTGGTACGCCCGTAATGTTGATATTCACCATGATTTGAAAATGGAATCCATAGATAGTTACATCACCTGACTTACTACCAGTGAAGACAACAAACTATCTACTCATCCAAACCTCCTTGTACAAACTCTAAATCCTGCCACCAACCTTCCTCAACCTCACTGAACAATTACTTCATTCACTGACTATCTCACTACTTTTCCAACTCATGACTAAAAACATTGAAAACCATGACCTCAACAAGACCACATGACCGCGAATACGACATCATTACTGTACAGACGAACTTAATATCTGATATGAATTACTGACATTCCAAGTTATAGTAGCACAGTAAGCAAGCAGTAGAAGGCCTCTGGTCTGGAACTGCTAGTTACGACGTGCACTATAGTGCGCGGATATATTCGTTGGTCGTTGATCTTGTTTTATACATACAGTATTACACAGAAAAACCATTTCGAAAACACTCACACAACTCACTACTATATTTTAACTGTCTTCGTCATCAGAAGAAGTAGTTGCCAACAGACTTTGAATGTTGGGTGTTCAGTACACTTTTCATCCTGATGACAACAGTGAAAATATAGAGAATTGTGTCAATTCATTTTATGTGTTCTTTCTGAGTAGCTTGTGGTACTGTGTTCATGAACCGATTCTTCATATCTATATTCAAAAACAATTTGCCGTTTCCATGTTTAATTACATTTTTTTAAGATTTTTTCCAGTGTTCTTCCTGTTTTTCCGAGATGTTTTGGTTACCTTCCACTCAACGGATGTCTCAGTAGGCACTTCAAATACATTGGGTCAACAACCACAACATTATCTAGGCGCCTCACGATGCACCTAGCTGAATGAAGACCTAAGGACCACACAGAAAAGTTTCATAAACAGAAGCTGACCAGGGACATGCTTACCAACAACACAGAAATATTATACCAAGAAAGAGACCATGGCAGATTAAGTATTATTGAGGCCCTCAGTATATTGGAAATGAGGTCTAGTACAAACAATCAAACATTGTGTTTTGCAAACCTATTGAAACTGCACATGGGACAGTTCCACCAACAACAAACAGGGAATTTAACCAGGACAGAAGAATTTGAAAACTCACCTACTGACATGTAACAGAAATCCCAACCGGCCAGTTTAGATGTTTACTTTGTATTTAGTATTTTGTATAATTAATTTGAGTGTTATATTTAAGTATTCAAAAATGTTCAATAGTTTTCAAAGATATTGTAGAGATTTGTTTAAAAAAATCGCCCTGATGATGGTCAAAGAAGACTGAAACGTCGGAAAGAATAAATATATGGACAACAAATCATATGGTGAGGATATACCTAGTTCCTAGTGAATATTCTCCTAGACTAATAAGAGATTTGGAAAAGGTAACCAAGAAATTGATTAAGAATAAACTAGGCAGAAAATTTAATCTCACATGTATTAACAAAGGACTATTTTCCATATATATATATATTTACTTAAAACAAACTGTAACACATATAAAGAAACATACATAACAAAGACTCACTTTTCAATATTTCGACAGTTATGACGGTCATCCTCAGGAGAAGAAGTAATTGACGGAGGGACGACAGTCAACTAAATAACTCACTGGGTGAGGGCTAAAGCAGTGCTGCCGCGAAGGAGTAAAATAAAAAAGAACCAAGGAGTCCAGATCGAAGAAAAAATTAAAGAAGAATAAAGGTGAAGAAAACAAAAAAAAGGAAATATATAGAAAAACATAATAAATAGAAAAATTTTAAAAATTGTAAAAAAATGTGAGATGATAAAAAAAATAAATAAATAAACCAACGGTTTAAATTCAAGCCTGGTTTGGAGCGTGCTCCTAGGAGCCAAATTGGGCTTCTTCAGAAGCTTTTAGAGTAACTTGTCTGTTACGAGTACCACTAGGGACTTGTTTGAGAACTTGGACTGTGAAACAGTCAATGAGGCTGAGGTGGTGGGAATTAGCGTGAGTGCCGACAGGTAGAGTGCTGCGTTTAGCCCGGATATATGACACTGGGTTGAAACATAGGATAAGACAGCTATTTTAGGGAAGGTAAAAAGTTAAAGGATAGAAGGCAAAGGACAAGAAGTTAACCCAAGACAGGACGAAAAAATAAGATCAGGATCAAATGAAAAAAAATTATCCAAAATTTATGTAAACACTACAGATAAAATTTATATAATTCTTCTTATATGTGATTCATATATATTCATATGAATCATAGAGATATGAACATATTCATATTTATATGATTGTCACATATGAATTTTATTTACCAAACAATATGAACTACAGGGTGCTTACAAACATTTGTAAAAACCACCCATTCAACTATCACACAGGCATCACCAAAGAATGTTATAATTCAGTAGGTCAAATCTGAAGTGGCCTACATTCAACTATAAGGAAACATAATATCAAAACTCGTTCGTCAACAACCAAATGATGTTTTGTTTTATTTAATGTGACTATTGATACATTTCAATCATATGTGTCATTTGTTTACATGGGGCTATAAATATTTTATTAGTTATAAAAAACTTAAAATTATTGATCAATCTGACATTAATTAAATAGAATTGAAAAAACTGAGGTAGTGATTCTCATCGAACTCGTATGCTCATAAAACGACTTTTGGGACCTCAAAACATGTAATTCTGTCAAAATCTCGAGATCGAAGTTTTTCGCGATCACTATACTTTACTTATAGTAAAATAAAAAGTAAATAACTCTAACAAGTATAGCAGGGTGGTTCATTATTCCCTGAAGAATTTTCAGTTTTTATAGGTATATTGTTCTTTGTGGTAACCGGAATTTTGTAATTTTTTTTTAATTTGTTAATTTTTTAAATTTTTAGACAAAGTTTTATCGTTCTAAAATTAGCGGTTTAGCGTTAAAACAAATTCCAAAAATAAAAAATGTTCACAATGTTCCTTTTGGTTAATGCAATTTTTTAAAAAAAAATCCCTCATCTTATCTCCACATAATGCGCTATTTTGAGGTCTAATTCAATTTTAATCCGTATAACTTGTATCTTCCTCACACTTCGAGATTGAATCATAAGTCAAAAATGTTATTAAAAATAAAATCTTTCCAATAGTTTTATAAATCTGTCGACTTCTTCAAGTACTGCATTTTTCACTTTGATGTAAACAAATCCAGCAGGTTATTTATTCATTATTCTATGTTCACTTTTCAGTTTTTATTTTGCTATATCCGATTATTGAAATATATTCTATTTTTGCTTAAATGTTGAACGAATATTAGTGAATATTTTCTGAAAATAAGAATCACTTGGTCACATTGACCCAAGTCCTGTAGAGAAACCGCAATGCTTAGCTGTTGCACAGCATGCCTAACATTCTAGGACTAGTTGAATTTCATATGCATAAAAAGTTAAAGATTCAGCTACCAAGTTTTTAAAAAACTATTTTTAAATTATAATAAAAATGAATTTTTAATGTACATATTGTACTATCATTACCCAATTAATTAATTATTTAAAAAAATAAGCTCATGACCTACCCATGCATTAACTCTATCATATTCTATATAAATAAAAGAAAGATTTTTTATGTACTTTGTTTAGAACTGACTCGTTTCAAGTTATCTTTACGTTTCATACATTATAGAAACCGAATCTACCCTTAGAAAAACGTTCTAAGTTCTAAAATAGAGGTTTATTTTTGTCAGTAATGTTTTTAAACATCAACAGACCGTTCGTATTTCCAAGAACACAAACAATATATAAATGATTCTTTATTAAGGCTTATTTATTTAACAGTAATGTTTTTAAACATCAACAGACCGTTCGTATTTCCAACATCCTTTTATTATTTCTGATGTTGATTAAGCCATTTCAACCAATAAATATTCATACTTCCACGACGTTACAAAATATTTATTGTAAACCAACAGCCCCGTACGGATTTTTCCATGCAACTACAAATTTTAAGTCAATCAAAGTTTGTTAAAATTGATATACCAAATAAAAAGAATATAAAGCATACTAATAGATAAAACCATTAGTTGTGCAATCTGTAATTGTTTGGTATTTACTCATTCTGAAGTAAAATGGATAAACAAAAAAAAGTCTCCACACAAATGAAGTTTTATTCAACAACCACAACGCGATTCGAACACTTTGTGTTCATAATTAGGAAGACTCTACAATGTAAATTATAACTGATTAGATATAATTTGCATTGTAGTGTCTTTCTGATGGTGAACACAAAGTGTTCGAAACGCGTTGTTGTTGTTGAATAAAACTTCATTTGTGTGGAGACTTTTTTTTGTTTATCCATTTTACCTCAGAATAATAGATAAAAGGCTATCTGTGAATTTATAGTTATATGGATGAGTTCAAAAAAGAATAATTTTTAATAATTACTTGTAATTTAGTAACGTGGATTGTCCATAACTAAAATTGGTAAAGATTAAAATATTTTCCTCATTAAAAACCGAAAGAGTGGCCCAGATTACTAATATAGCTTGTGTAGAAGTTCAGTTTGATCTTATAAAGGAGTGGAAAAACCTATAAGAGCCAGTAAATTGAATGAAGGTAGGATTTGAAGGATGGGGACTGGTAAAGGTAATACAAAGATTTTTGGGGGAGTGTGAGATTATTTCCAAAGCAATCCTTATACGAGGGGAAAGATTTGGAATTGGTAGAGCTTACACTACGCTTTATTTGTGTCTGTTTGGAGTCTTCAACAGTTACTTTGTTTGTTGACACAAAATTAATTTTAATTGAATGAAGATTGAATGAATTTACATATATCGCTGTGAGAAGAAATATATATTTAGTCAGGTTTGTGTTAATTGTAATTCTGCTATATCGACAGCGATAGTGTCAGAATTTATATGAACTTCTGAACATGGAATATTCGAACTTATAAATGTTATTACAAAACTTTTATAGATCAGAATAAATTAAAAATGTTTTGTTTACTTCAGATCTTTTTTCTAAGCCCAATCAATGTTTATTTTACCTATAAAAATGAAAATCATGCATTAATATTATTATTATTATTATACATTATTAAGATTTCTTTGATGTTGTAATTTATATTTAAGGTTATATTAACAACAGTTTAATGGAAGGATATATCAAATAACCAATTTCATTAAATACATTACTTTGCTTTTAGTGGTACGAGTATTGTACTACCAACTGGTATGCGATCCAGACAAGATCGGAAACTGTTGTTAACTCTGGGGTCAGCATATTGATGTTCATGCTGCTTGTTTGTAGATTTAATACATCAAATAGTAAGTTTTAAACAATAAGCGCTAACTTACTACAGCAGATTTTTCATGTTTGGCATATACCATTTTATTTTAAATCACATTTGGCGTCTATTACACATCCTGTAGGATCCACATAGAATTTGCTGTAATTAATAATTTAATATTATTAATAAATTTCATACTTTATTATTATTTTAATACTAATTATTAAATATTGGAAAATATAAATATCACTAACATGAATGAAATAATCAAGAAATTCATTAACATTCCATTATTATTGAATCATATAAAAAAATAATTAACTCAAGCTTTCCCCTTTTCTCAGAAGAAAGCGCTGGTAGAGAGATAGATGCCGTGACTAGATTATTACTTAACTAAAACTGAAATCTTTGGTTTTTCCCTCTCAAACTAATCATTTGATTTATTTGTATATTCGTTATATATACGAGTATTTGTTTCGTTTAGTTTTTGTTTCCAACCTAATTCTGTTTAATTTATTCTATTGTTTAATGCCCGTATCAACTTAAACAAAGTATTTTAAAAGTCAATTTATTTATTTTAACTAATAAATTATTTTTCAAACTTTTGATCTAAAATAACCAATTCCCCGCAGAGCCCCGGATATACATATTAAATGTCAATTGTGATTTTAATCAAAACTGTGCCCTCAGGTTGTTACTAATTCGGAAGAAATCGAATGTTCCTCATGTAAAGTACCGCTTAGAAAAGTACAATATTGATGTCACAGTTTAACGTATAACCGTACTTAAAATCTAATTCAGTGATCATAACATTCTTGGCTGTTGCTATATCTTGCCTTCCCACAGAAGTGCAGACTCAGGGAACCTCCAAAGGTATATTTCCGTTGAAAACCGATATCGAAATTTCGACTCGGACGCAATATTTTCATTACTCTATATTTGATATAGAGGTTTAAGTAATATAACGTTTATAAACATTTAAAGAACACTTTTTTTCATTCTAACGTTATAGGCTTTACATTTTTTGTGTTAATCAAGAGGCTCGTTTATGATTTAGCACCCGCTGAGTATTTTCGAACTATAGGCGCCAACGGGGTAGTAATGGAGTGATTAAGCGCCTCTAATAGCCTCTAACACTCAAATCCGACTTTCGGCCTTCACGAGGCTACCCTGTTAACCCGCTACATGCAGAGACAAACAAAAGAGGTGGAGAAGGTGATCAGGGGCTGGGCCTGACCACCTTCGTTTCACATCCTTCCTAATCTCCAAATCCCCTCCTTTTATTCCAACCCCAATTTAAGGTATTATGTGATCCGTGCCGAAAGATGGATAATATAGGGGTTACTGTATTATGAACGGAGCCTCAAAGGTACCAGAGTGCTCTGCCGAAGAGGACAAAATACCACCAATAGAGGTACAGGGATTTTCCCCTGTATGATACTAAGGAGAAGGAAGTCCGGAGACCATCCTCCGGAAGCGCAGAGAGTTCAAAGGCGCTAACTAGTGGGAGCCAATCTCCCACAAGTGCACCTAAGCACCGAAGAAGGAGAAAGGAAGTACTTTCTCCCAAAACGTAGGGAGCCTGAATAGACATTATCAATGATGGTTTATGCAGATTGTGCAAAAAGAGGAGAAACACCGTTGCACCTGGTGACTGACTGTAAGCCAACTTCGCTGTACAGAGGTAGGTGCTTTGGGACACTCAACAAAACCACAGAAAAACTATTACCACTGGGATCAGCAAAAGTACTGAACTTCTTGGAGGCGTTGAAGCTAACTGCTGGGGTACTTTAGTACAGAAGAGGAGATGTACAATTGTTTTTTTTAACAAGCAGTGCTATAGTCACCCTCAAATAATAATAAAAAAAATAGGCGCCAACGCACGTAGTGTCAACAATCCAAGCAGCAGCCACGACTGATATTACTTATCTTGGTAATCTAGTTGGATACAGCGTGTTTAACATGGTCATGGTCGTTCAACACCTGCATTAATTAAACAGAATTGTGTTTTATTAACATGTATACAGACATACATTTGATAACGGGAAGTATCCGCATACGATTCCTTAATTATCTGCATATTAATCCAAATATTTAAAAAATCCATTCAGATTAAATAAATTTCTCTCATTATTTTTGTATTATATTAGACAAAAACAAATTAGTCTTCTTTTTTGTGTTGATATTCAGTGACTACAGGTTTTCTGCAAGGGCTTTTGACTACGGTTCAACTGTTCAACAGTTGAAAATATCGAAGTTGAATTCAAAACTATCCACCATCTCTTCCAACATCCAACTCCTGGTGTAAACCTGAGGGGCACTATGTGTTTGAAAGGCGTTGTTTCAGAAAAAAACATTAAAAGTTAAATTATTTTAAATATACTCAGAAATGTTATTAGTGTTGTAGAAGATTAAAAAGTTGCAACCAATTTGATATCTTCCTTTATGAACCAAGCACATGTTTATCCATACTTTTTAATGAATTTCTAAAGTAATGATAACAATTTATGAACACTTAAATTACTATGAAACACTCTTTGTGTCAATGAAGTTGTATAAATAATCATAGTTTTAGTATTTGCAGTTAATTTTATGGTTTTAAAATTAATGTTAATTGGCTAAAATTAATGTTCACTGTTTTTGACAGTTAAACTTAGTCAAAATCTCTTGCAGAACACCTGAATATCAACACAAAACAAGAACACTAACTTGTTTTTATCTAATATAATTAAAAAAATAAGGAGAGAAATTTATATAATCTGAATGGCATTTTTAAATAATTTGGATTAATGGGCAGATAATTAATAGCGATAATTAAGAGCAACTGATCTTAGTGATAACTAAGATTTTATTTGACATGACATCTCACTAAATTTACTTTAAAGCTGCCATTTCAATTTTCAATTCTTAACTACTAAGCTCAAAGTTAAGAATTGGCTTCTTTTCACAAAACAAACTATGCTGTAATACAACAAACTTGTATAGGTTTCAAAGAAGCATTTATGAAATATAAGTATTATAATACTCCAATATGTGTGAAAATAGTTAAAGTTATATTCGTAACACCTACAGAGTTGAGTTAAGGTAATTATAGCTAAATACAGTTAGTGGGTTATTTCCATAGAGGTTAGTAATATAAGAATTAATAATATCCGTCATACCTCGTATATTCACTAGAGAGCTCGACCGGTTTCGGGTCCTTCTGGTTCCCATCTTCAAAGCAACTGATGTTTAGAAGGGAACGAGAAGGACCCGAAACCGGTCGAGCTCTCCAGTGAATGACGGATATTATTAATATTAATTGTAATTATAGCCAAGTTCATGAGTGTCGATTGAAGTATCAAAGCTTCTTTCGGGGGGTGAACTGAAGCACCTAAATAAAGTGAAGTTCCACTTAAAGAAGTTAGTATGAAGAATCTTCAGACAAGATAAATACTTTCAAATAATAACCTAGGCTGGAATGTCTAGAAGGCTACCATACAGATAATCCTGATGATGTCAACTGATATGAAATGGACCGAAATAATGGACACACAAAGTGAAGCAGGGCCGGCTGTCATAGCTATTCGTTGATCAATACCAAAATTGAAGCTGAGGAAAAGCTACTCCTTTGTAACTTTGCCATATAAAAAGAATAAGGCAAATACAATCAACTTTTCATAAGTACAGCTATTATCAAAACTAATCAACAATCAATTTAATTAATTAATTTTTTTTAATATTAGCACTTCGTTTTGCCAATTTAAATGTAATGTTTAGAACAATTAGTGGACACTTCGAAAGTATGTCTCTACTGAGTCACAAGGATTCAAATAAATATGACAGATAGCATTAGCATTAAGTAAAATCTTGTGAATCACTTAACGATATTGATAATCAAAAAATTAGAAAAAAATGCATCACTAATGAGGGAGATTTGTGACATCATTACACCATTTGATATTTGATCAAATTACTAAATGAAAGAAATTAATCATGTTATCATATTGATTATCAAAAGATGAACTAAAGTTTTGGTAGTTAGTTATACTGTGCTCTTGCTTTCCTGACTATTTCAGAGAGATCAAAACCATAATACATTAAAAGCAAATATTATTAATGATTAGTTTATTTGATTTTAACTTTTGTGTAGTATTTTTTATTTTAGACGATGTGAATGGAAGTGTGGATTTATAATTTATATCTTAAATTATAAATTATTGTCACGGCTATTGATTATTATTAAAACTGTAAAAAGATTGACCTTGAAATGTTAGTCAAATTAAGGTTAATAAATTCGAGAAGTGAATACCGGTAGAACTTAATAGCTGTCCTTGCCTCTTTTATATTGTCTTAAGAAAAACAGAAAATTCATCTTATTTTTGATATAGATTCTTTCTTAATGAATATACTAAACGGAAAATTTGAATTCTGAAATATTAAGTCAGTGAAATAAGTAAGTAGAAAACTGGGGAAATTAGCACTTTATCTTTAAATAAAGTACAGTAAAGAACCTCTCCCATGATTCAATAATTATATATATATAATTTGGTTATAAACTTCTGCATTAAGCAAAAATTAACCAATTTGACAAGACAACATACGATAACAAATGAAAGAGATTTAATAAACAATTGAGGCTAGTAGTAGTAGGCAGCACTGTAGGTGCCGTGGCAGTCCCATAAGGAACACACATAGGCCGAATCACACAATGAAGATTGAGTCCATTGAGAGTCCTAAATTTTGCCTAACTCAAGTTTATTTAGAGAGTAGGGATCTTTAACGAGTACCTCACATCGTACAGACTCGGGACCGACGGCTTAACGTCCCCTCCGAGTGACAACGTCCTCAGATTTATTCACCTCCCACATGAATAAATCGTGGGCCAGAGTGGGTATTGAACCCTGGACCTACCAGTTCAGAGGTGAGCACGTTAACCACTGAGCTCACTTGGCCCAGAATTGAGACTATTTAAACCATGAAAATGAAATAGCATTGGTTTGGTTTGGTTGAATGTAACTTGAAAGTGGGAGAAGGGATCAACTGCCACCCAGCAGGCAGCTTGAACTTCAAGTTATTTCCCTATCACCTCTCCTCTTTTTCATATTACGAAAAAATATATTACTCAGTAGGAAGTTTGCATATTCAAATCAAAAAATCAAATTAAATTATAATTTAAAACTTGTATACTTGGAAGCTTGAAATTTTTAAAAATAATATAAGACTAAAATATTAAAAAAACTAGATATTTGTCAACAACATAATAGGAAAGAGTCCAATCCACAAATTTCAATATTACCAGATTGAATTATGTAACATTTTTACATTTTATTGAAACAAAAAAATGTTTCCTGTTGTTTTCAAAATCTGAGAATATTCTTCGTTTATTATTTTGTAGCCTCAAAGTATACACCAAATTTTCAAGACTCTAGAATCAGTAGTTAAGGAGATTCTGTACCGTAGCATTGCCACAAACTTTGGATACTATCTATTCGATTGAATCAAAATTGCATTTTTAGTTAATATTAATATGTGTGGGGTTCGTTCCGCCGTTATTTACCATTTTGGTTAAAAAATGCAAAAACTATATTGTAATAAATTTTACAGTTGTTTTGGAATAAGTAATGAAATATCCACATAATTAATACGACTTTCGTAAATGAAGTTTGTTCCCTTTTACTTCAAGTGACTGACGAACGAACCTAAAAATGTAAAAAACAATACAGCAAATGTTTTTACCACTATATTTCACCTAATGATGTACACACAGTTTGAGCTACGTTTTGATTGTTAAATAATACATTCACACATACACACACACACACACACACACACACACACGCACACACACCCATACATTTCAAATACATATTTGTAATGGTGCCTAACTACTTGTTTTGAAAGTCATGTGGTATCTCATTTTGTAAACACTGAACCAAGGTGGTGGTCGGAAGTCATCCGTGCCGAGTTTGTACATTCGTCTAACATATGTTAAATACCCCTGATCTGAACAATGTTAAACAAAAAATAACTTCAAACTACAACAGTCAAGTTTTAAGTCTGCTACTTATGAGATTAACATAGTTAACAAACTTAAGTTTCATAAAAAAGTGGAATTTTAAAGTCGGAGGGAAAATTTTCAAAATGAGACACAACCGGTTTTATGAAACATAATCTGTTTTGTAGTTTGCAATATTTTTGCGAAAACTTGTTTATTAAACTCGCTAATAAGTTATTTAGCTCCGTATTCATTTTTAGCTACTAAAGATAATTTTGACTATTACAAAGTTGTAAGTGGCGTCAGTAACTATTTTTGTACTTACTACGATACCATGTTAATCACTAAGTATTCATGATGTATTACTTAAAACAGTAATTTTTTTTCTTTGAGAAAATATGTAATTATTTCTTGTTGAAGATTAATTAAAATATTTCGAAATAGTTTGTGTACATTATTGTCATGAAGTCATGAAGAAATTGTGTATAAAATAATGTGATTAATAGGATATTTTATCATTTAGAATGGTGCAGATATTTGATCCTTTTAAATATATGAATGGATATTTAACAGAATATATCAGTGAGGTATTACATTTTCTGATGAGTTGGCTTTAAAAAGCATTGACATGGTTTTTGTTCCGTGTAATGTTTAGGACCAGGGAGAAGCAGTTTAACGGAGAATAAGAGTATTGCAGAGCAATGAAGGTGAGGATAATGTATTACCAGTTTGCATAGGGCCTATTAGGTTTGAAATTCTTGCTTGTTTAAGGGGATCGGGAGCATTGTTAATAGTGAAGTGTCAGAAAGGCAGGCCAAGACAAATGGTCCGTTTTATTATGAACTCGGCCGGTGAATAATGGTCTTTCTGGCGGAGCGAAATCGACGCAAATAGTTCAATTCAACTCGGAAATGATAAAATTACCACGCACTGCTTTGCAAGACTAGACCAAACAACAGCAACAGACACCTGTGTGTCCAAAACCTTAATTAGATTTCTCAAGGAAGGAATAACAGCTTATATTAGACATATTAACGACCTAATTGCAAGAAATAGCCTTCAGCATTTCCATATTAAGAACACGCTTTTAAGAGATCTTTTCTTAAACTTCATCATCATTTTAATTGAACATGTATAAAAGTAATCTTAAAGTTTAATTGTAAAAAAAATAATTATTAAGAACTCATTAGTTGTGCAATCTGTACCATAACTGTGTAGTATTTACTCATACTGGGGGTAAAACGATAACTCAATTCAATAATTCATTCATCATTTGTGTGGAGACTTTGAATGATCGTTTTAGCCCCAGTATGAATTATTAATAAATAAAATATTCATTGCAAAACAAATTGTCATACTATAATAGATAAAAATTGTTCATTATAACTTAACTAATTCCATAGTATCGTATGATAATTGCACACAATATGTTTTCATGCAATATATTTAAGAATAACTGCAAGAAGCAGATGTTTTCGAGGGTTGCTCAAACACAAACACACACACCTGGACCAATGTTTTGCTATATTTGTGTAGCACCATCAACACTGTACAAAAACTCTGGAGTGGACCACACTCAACTTTACTATAAGTAAACATAATACCAAACTCGTTAGCAACCAAATGATTTCTTTATTTTTTCATCTGAGGTAATTTTTTTGTTTTATTTTAATATGGCTATACAAATATATTAATCAACTAGCAAACTTTCCCGTCTTTGACGGAATCAAAAATTCTATTATAGTTGGTATTCCAAAATACCATGGTATACCATACCAATTATAGTATACCAATACTATAATTAGAAATTATAGAATAGTAGAAAATATCATTATTAATACAGTGCTAAACAAATGCCTCTGTATACACTACATTCGCTGTCTGTCCTTGAGGTTCATGGAAGAAAAAACAGTTGGAACCTCTGACTCTTGAGCAAGTAAACTACAGTTGACCATGTGAGAAAAACTTGATCTCGCTAACTAGAATTCCTGCTTTAGATAAAGTTTCCCCTTGCGACTTAGTTAACGTCATTGCGAAATAGACTCTGACGGGACTTTGCAATCATTTCAACGGAAACAGACAGTGGCTCGGAATCAATGGTCTGCGTGGTATACATATAGACTCACCATTCCACACCCAGTCATGATGTCCACATCTATGGCATATCCGTGCAGAGCACAAACTCAGAGTCGTGTCCCGTTGCACATTTCCCGGGGCACCTACGTTTCGCAACATGAAATTTGTTACTGATACTAAATCGCAGCATGATTGGTGCTCCTACTTTTTACTCATGAGTAGGCAGTCCAGGAGAAATAAATTCAGAGTCAAGAAATTCAGCTAGATGAACTGCTTCCTCATCACTAATCACTCTCTTTACTGTCTTGTAAGTTCTTTCCTTGGTATGATATAGTGTAAGAAGTTGCTGGCATCCCTGTCTGAATTTATTCTGAAGATAAATGGCAATCCTGAAGACTACAATCAACCAGATTAACTTGTTATTATATTTTTTGTTTGGTTCATTTAGCTCTCTGACGATGTTGCAACGAAAGGCCTTACAGCATTGTAATTAATATATATTTGTGTATGGTGGTGTTTAATTCATTCCAAATGTTTCAGTCCAAATGAATAAATTTCTATGAATTCATTATAAAATGAATAAAAAACAACTTTAAATATTTATATTACTAGAGAACTAGCAATGTTAACTTCACAATAACTTTGAATTCATACAATAACTCTTAGATTGATATAAATATAGCCACAATTATGAAAGATAGCAATACTGCAGTCTACGTCTCGTTGTCAAGCAAATCTCTTTGAGATCCCTGTTTAGAGCCCTAACAGATCACAATTGGTCTGGGAAGAACAGTGGAAGTAAGAGGGTTTAGAACAGTATAAATATGAGGTTGGAATGTCTGCTTGATTACCTATTGCTTTCACTCATCAATATATGCATCAATTACAATAAACAACATAATGGAAACCCAAGCAAAGTTGGGTACTATAATAATTTTGATATATAAACTAAACACATAAACATACAATGATTATATGCAATAAACACAAAAGCATGCCCACTTGCCTGTGTACAGGTATCCTTTCGTCTGTACCTGCAACAGTACACCATGTTGTAATTAAGTAAAAATATCTTAATTTACAAAATATTTCTAATTAAACTAAGTCTAATTTTGATTTAAAATATTCTGTGACAAATATGTACTGTTAATACACAACATAATTATGTTGCTTGAATAGTCCATTACTATTTATTTTAAATTTGTTGTAATATCATGTTTAAACCAGAAAATTTTATTTTAGCAAGAAGATATAAAATATATTAACCAAAAGAATGCTACTTTCAATGATGTCACCATATTCATTGACAGGAATTATTTTCATATAGCAGTATTTAAACAATTTAAGTAGTCATTATACAGCAGAAATAAGTTGAGACTAAAATAGTACTTAGGTGTTTCGTCTGTACCTGCAACAGTACACACATGTTAACACTAACACAATGGTGATGTAAAATAAACTTTGTGCCCCCCTCCACCAAGTAACGTAACCTCATGATGACAAAAAAAAAATAATATATATGACAATATAAAATATAATGTAACAATTAAATTTTACTAAATGCAATGTATTATATACCAACATCATCAAAATGAGTAGCCTGTATACACAAAAATGTATTTATGAAGTAATCTGTATGAATAAATAATCTAAATAAAATAAATATTTATTAATATCTAATAACAACAAAATAGAGAAAATATTCAATTTAGATATATGTTAAAATAGTATAATTAAAACATAAATCATTTAAATCTATTATATCAAATAATTATTCTCGTTTTTGTCATTTCCAAATAAACCTATTACATTTGCACAATTTTACTCATTGACCTCTTTTAATTGTATTACAGGTATATTTGTTCAAGAGAAGAGCAGAAGTATAAACACCATACGATATTGTTGACGTTCTGATTGGTTGTTCTCCCATCTCATATGAACGAGGACTAGGAAAATGAAACACAGTCAGTGACAGTAGCTGTTGATTCATGTAGAATAGAATGGGGAAAAAAGTCACAGGTAACTGTCCAAATAGCTAATTAATTCTAATGACAGAACACATAAACTGATCAGTGGTATTCAAACATTTTTTCATTTTACTCAGAACATATATATGATAGCATCAACAAATTCTGGATTGACTTTTTTCATACCATATTTTTAGATTTTATTACATATTTTTACATATATAGACATTTTATATTTCATGTGATTTTTTACACTGAAACTGTATTCTACATTTAAAGAAAAAAAAATGAAAATATATTTGAAAGTATAATATCAAACTTCTTTGATATAATGTCCCATTTAGGCATAATATAAATTTCTAAATGGGATATGTTTATTATTAAACGGTATGGCTTGTATCGCTCTCACAAGCTTTCAGATTCTATTATAAGTCAAAAGTTTTGCATTTTATTGAAAAACAATATTTGCTGTTGTTTTAAAAATCTGAGGATATGTTTCATTTCTTGCTATTGTAGCTTCAAAGAAAATGTCCAAATTTTTAGACTCTAGAATTAGTATTTTAGGAGACAAAATATGTTGTTTAAAAGCAGGTTTTTTAACAAAAAAAAGTGACTTTCCCATCATGCATAATTTCACGATCACTATACGTACTTTACTTATAGTAAAAAAATAACTTGAGTAGTTTAGATTCAATATTACTGTAAGTAAATATATTATCAAACTCCTTAATAATAAAATTAATTAATTGATTATTGGAATGTGCCTGTATTCATTATTTAAATTACAATGAGAATGTAATAAGAAGTTATAAATTTTGGAAAAATATTTGCAATTCTTGATTGGAGGTCTTTAAACCATTAGATGGATCCTTAAACCTTCAAAATAAGTTATAATGCAAGAAACTTGCATTCTAGGAACAAGAATAACAATTTACATTTCAATTGATTAATTCTGATATGTCTGGAAGCATTTTGCTAGCTGTGATGAAAATTAATAATTAATTAAAGCCGTTGAAAAAAATCTGGAGTGCATATAATGAAACTTTGTTTTATCTAGATCAGTAAACTGTATATATCATAAATTAATATAATTTGTAAGATTAAAAGCGTGTTATAGCAATTTACCTTGATAGGTGCAAAATATTTATTTTAACAATGAAGATATAGTAAATAAATGGAATAAACTAATCAATAACTGGCAGAAATACCACTAAGGTCAATATAAGATTGTAAAAACGAAATTAACGTTACAATTTTAAAACATTATTAATCATATCAATACCTATTAAAAAATATAATATCTTCCTTATTTTAAATTATAATTGCAGTACAAAATTGACTACTTATCAATAACTTTATCAAGTACACTTTACTTAATTTACAATAAATATTGATTAGTATTAAGCTATTTTCAGGACATCGTAATAAAATAGCTATAATATGCTTTCTATATGCAGTTCGAAAATGCTTAATACTTTAATATTTATGTAATATAAATATGCAAATTTTTAAGAGGATATATATCAAAAATATTTTGTTTGATTAATGCTACTAAATTATAAGAAGTATAACTTTCAAATAAAAATAGTATTTCTTTATTCATCTTAAATGACAGTAAGTGTATAAAATCAATCAATTAGTAAACAAAATAAAGAAAGGCCTTAGAGCATTGTAATTAATATATATTTGTGTATGGTGGTGTTTAATTCATATATTATACCAAGAGTTATTGTTGATTATTAATTTATATATTTATGTATTACTAAAATTTATATATACTACTTCAGAAAAATAGGGACTCGGTTAGTTTTCCAGATTCAAATGGAACTCTCATATGCTAATATTTCAGTCCAAATGAATAAATTTCTATGAATTCATTATAAAATGAATAAAAAACAACTTTAAATATTTATATTACTAGAGAACTAGCAATGTTAACTTCACAATAACTTTGAATTCATACAATAACTCTTAGATTGATATAAATATAGCCACAATTATGAAAGATAGCAATACTGCAGTCTACGTCTCGTTGTCAAGCAAATCTCTTTGAGATCCCTGTTTAGAGCCCTAACAGATCACAATTGGTCTGGGAAGAACAGTGGAAGTAAGAGGGTTTAGAACAGTATAAATATGAGGTTGGAATGTCTGCTTGATTACCTATTGCTTTCACTCATCAATATATGCATCAATTACAATAAACAACATAATGGAAACCCAAGCAAAGTTGGGTACTATAATAATTTTGATATATAAACTAAACACATAAACATACAATGATTATATGCAATAAACACAAAAGCATGCCCACTTGCCTGTGTACAGGTATCCTTTCGTCTGTACCTGCAACAGTACACCATGTTGTAATTAAGTAAAAATATCTTAATTTACAAAATATTTCTAATTAAACTAAGTCTAATTTTGATTTAAAATATTCTGTGACAAATATGTACTGTTAATACACAACATAATTATGTTGCTTGAATAGTCCATTACTATTTATTTTAAATTTGTTGTAATATCATGTTTAAACCAGAAAATTTTATTTTAGCAAGAAGATATAAAATATATTAACCAAAAGAATGCTACTTTCAATGATGTCACCATATTCATTGACAGGAATTATTTTCATATAGCAGTATTTAAACAATTTAAGTAGTCATTATACAGCAGAAATAAGTTGAGACTAAAATAGTACTTACTATTTGAAGTTTCATTGTATGAAATATCAAGTCGAATGAATAAACTAAATTATTAAAGGCACTTCCGAACGCGTAACATTCAATAAAAGGACAATGGCGTTTAATGAAGGACAGTTTTGTTTTAGTAATAACCTCTTAAAAAAAAATTATTCACATTAAAAAATATTTCTTTTTTTTAGTTATTCATTTAAAAAAATCTGGTTTGGACTAAGTTAAACTGTACTTTAATTAAATTTGTTACCAATATCACGAATAATGAATGTTTTAATGGTTAACAATTTAATTTAACATTGGCTCCCAGACAATGAACTTATAAAAAGTTTATAAGTAATAAACCCAACATTTATGACTTGTCGCTATCTTTTGTTGCCCTTCAGATCAAGTTCTGGAAAATTTATCAACCCATTAAAGTAATTGTTGGCTCAATAGTCAACTATAGTCAATCAGGCAAAACATTTACATTATTTAAATAGAAAATAAGACTTTGTTCATTCTTCCTATATCCAAAAAACTTGTCAATAGAACGAGAGTATAACAAGTTTAATATTTGTATTCTATTGTGACTTATGAGTGAGAGTTATCTAAAAGTCTTCTTTAATTTAGAAGTTATTATTTCAGAGGGTTAAGAAAATTGACTGGGCCATAAAAATAAAATCTTTATTAAATAGAATGGTTTCTTTTTTGTATTTCTTTTACAACAGTATTTCATGTGTAATCTATAATATCAGTTGAACAAAAGAATAAAAACTGCTAATATTTTTCTTAAATTTAATTATTAAAAACACATTTAGAAGTAATATTCATGTAAATTTTGAAATAAAGTAACATTAGAGAATCATCCAGTCTGATTCTTATTGCATTAAATAATTTGAGTTGCTTAAATCAATTTGCATTTTGAAACCAACAAATGCATGTTTAACTAAACCAATGTTAAGTCATACCTTCATTGTGAGTTCTATTAAATTAGATCAGTATCGATGTAATTTTCTTTTTACAAATGATGACAATTATAGAAGTACTTATTTACAGAGTGAAGAAGAGATTTTTTCACTAATTGAAGAACCTAGAAAAGAAAAAGGGAAAATGCACTTATCTCTGTTATCTAATTAATAGCTTAATCTAATTAATATCTAATTAATAACTTTGCACAATAATTATGATCAAAAATTGAATGGTATTGCTTTTATACAAATACAATAATAATACAGCTCTTATTAGTCAAAATCTGTATAATAAGAATTATAATTAAAATTAAAGTGCAATTGTTTGGAATAAAGTTATTACAATTCAAAATTCAAGTTAAGAAGTAGAAACATTGTTCATAAGTTTAATAAAATAATTAAGTTAATAACAAACTATTATATACCGATTACTATACAAATCAGTACATTTTTGTAACCACTTCTCATAGTACATAAGAGAATTATAGTACATAATTCTCAGTACATAAGAACAAATACTAAACATATGTTTAAGTAAGTAATTGTATACAAATACAGAGTAATAAATACTCATCACTGATTTAAAATCAAAATGACTATACACACTTTTGTTATATTACTCTTAAACCACTTTATAATATATATAAAAAGATTTCACATAAACATGTGAAATAACAATCAATGATCAAACCAAATGGGAAAAAAAGGACTAAGATCTTTCAACCTAACAAGCAGTCGTCCTCAGAGTCAAAAACCCAACTGATTGTGGTTTGATTATTATATATATATATATATATATAACTTTAAATTACACAAAAAACGACACAGAAAAAAGATAAAATACACACTTACCTAATTCAATATTTCGAACTGTTGTTCGTCATCAGGAGAAGACTAGAAGACAGGACGAACAACAATTGGAAATATTGAATTTAGTAAGTGTGTATTTTATCTTTTTTTTTGTGTCTTGTATTGTGTAATTAAAATGTTTATAGTTCGTGTGGACTGTTTCTTCTATTTAGTATATATATATAAATATTTGTAAAAGTTGGAAGCAGTCCTTCATTTAAACATATATTGTTCTATAACGCCACATATTTGACTTGTATCTGTTTCTTATATAATTGCTCCAATTTACGGAATTTCTTCTTCCTCTCTTCATTAAAACTATAAGCTTAACACCAATATTACTAGTCAACATGTTTCGAATGTACCACAATCATCATCAGGACAATAATGAGAATAATTTTATTATGATATATATATATATATAATATAATACTCCGTTGGCAAACACAGTGACCTTCCCGTTGCTACTCATGCCAGTTCTCACGGACTCAGTTTCAATGATTGTTTCCGTGTACAGGTCCTGAGGCAGATTGATCAGACTAATTCGAAAGTCACTCTGAGAGCTTCAGAAGAAGCACTTATTAGTCTTCTGGTTGGTAGATCGGCTCCTGGGCTTAACCTCAATCGTTGATTTTTTTTTTCTATAAGTTGTTATCAGCTTTTAATTTTATTTTAGTTAAATGTTTTCATTCTTTTAATTTTTATTTGACTTTTATCTCTTTATCTTCCTTGTCTACCTTTCCTCTGAAAGTTGGCTACACTGTTTGAGTGCTTCGGTTCGAACGCCAAGCCAGTCGTTATCAGTCTTTGGAGCTATTCACATCTATTCCTGACGACGAGGACATCGAAATATAGTAGTGAGTTCGGTGATTTCTTTTCTATGTGTTCTTTTGAATATTCCAGTTTATATATATATATATATATATATATATATATATATATATATATATATCAATGATCAAACCACAATAAGAAATGGGAAAACAAGACTAAGATCTTTCAACCGTAACAGTCTTCGTCAGAGTCAAAAACTCAACTGAGTAAGGGATAGGTATATTAACTTGTACGTTATGTTACTTATAGTCTCTAAATGTTGGAGAGAAAAGGTAAATCAGTTTCCTCTTGATGATTGCTACTATAAAAATCTGAGACTGCAAGTGTCATTATTATTATTATTATGTTGTCTTTATTATCAGCTTTTATATAAAAGTATATATGAAAGGAGATAAAGAAAACTGTTTTTTAAAAACAAGCTGGCATGTTTTCAGACAGAGTATTTCATCCGAAGAGAAGAGGTAAGTGATATTCAGGTAAGAAGTATTGAAACGTTAGTAAAATCTTATCATGTAGTTTTTATGAAGCAGTGAGCGAATAAACCCCAGAACGTCAGAACTGGAACACTGAAACAGTCTTAGATAATTATTATACTATAAGTTCGTATATCATATACGAGTACACTGATGGAGGAACCCTTTATGTAAATTTAAATACGAGTAACATTATTTTTCATACCATGATTATGATAAAAGTTTTTTTTTTGGTTCTGATTTAAAGATAGGTTAGTTTTCTTTCAAATCATCGGATAGGTCATGATTGTTCCTCACCATGTACACAACTGAATATCTCTATTGTACCTAGAAAGAATCTAGAATCACATAACGTCAACAACCCGTAGACCAAAATATATAGGCGATATAAGAGACTAGTGCTTTTTGTTTCAGCAGAACTCGTCATAGGAAGTTTCTAAGTTGCCCAATAAATAGCATTCTCAATATATTGGTAGCTGACCTTACAAGTCATTTGAGTAATCACTCTGAATGCTACTTTTCAGTTACTATATGACCTATTCTCGTTCTTGCAGCAAATAAGCCAGTCTTTCTTGATATTCCTTCATAGAGGTTTTTTACTGAGGGTTTTTTACTGTAGGTTCTTTGCGTAAATTATACAAAATGTTTGCTCATAGTAGCAACTGTCCATTTTTACACTCAATGTTACTTAAAAACTGTGCTTGCTTGTGTGCTTTTTGCATCTTTTAATTGAATTCTATGAGGGTATATTCAATGAAAGAAATAGTACTTGTTTTGTCATATGCTTGCTTGTTACTAAAAACCCCCGCTGTCCGGGAACCTTTTGAAAAGTGATCCCCTCTCGTAGGCTAATTAACTTAAACCCGAGTTTCTTTCACTATGATTAGTCCTACTTGAAGATTCACTACATGCGAAACCCGTCGTAAGACTATAATCACGAGGTAAGAAAGATGTATATAATGATATGATGTTCACTAAACTATGTTGTACTTTAATTAAAATAAAAGAAATACCACAAAAATAATCAATAATTTGTTAACTGTTAGATTAATTAAGAAATATATTATAAAGTTATAAATACAATAATGTTTAATACAGTAGCTACTAACATATTTAATGATATTTGAACAGCAAAATTCAATTATATTAACGTCCAGTTTTAATGAAATATGACGATAGGTAGACGGAATTCAGCTGTGTGATAAAATTCTGGATAGTCAGGAATGTGTTTAGGTTAGGTCGAGGAGGGACCGGGCAACTTCATTACGCAACCAATCCACACCTTGATTGGAATAGTTCTTTTTATTTTCCTTGTTTGTTTTTAACGTGTTACCTCATCCATTTACTGAGGAAAAGCATTTACTTTAATTGGATTTATTTCAGAAATTAGGTTTACAAAAAAAACTTGTCCTAATATATAATATACCTTACTCATTCGTACTATATTACTGCATTGTATTCAATAGTCCCCATTTATTATTATACAGGTAATAAAAAAAAAGTATTATCACCTTCATAATTTAATACTATTTAAACCTATTTGATCAATTAAATAGTTTCGTTTCAATTGTGGAACAAAAAAAAACACAAAAGAGGAATTATTGGAAGAATATTGTCTACTAGACTACCCGTGACCCTTTGTGTCACTTAGAAATAATAGCAATAGGTATTGAAATTAACTCACTCAACATGATTGACAGGTATGTAAATATATCATTGATTTTCTTCTTGTTTATTGTCTGATAAAATATATCCAGTTCATTAGAACTAAACATTCATTTGAAATAGTTAGAACAAACAATTGTATTATGTAAAAACAAAATCATTGACTGTTTTGGAGAAAAGACATCACAGCGGCAAGTTTTAACAATAAAACAATAAGTTTTAATCATATATTATCCTTCTTAGGTTGAGAAGGATTTATCCAACGTAAAATGAGAAGGTAGAAATTGGAATGTCTTTTATGTTTGATTCCCTTTCTACCTTTTCTCTGAAGCAGATAAACCTGAAGAAATGTGCTATTTTGTAAATAAAACTTGTTTATGTGGAAACATTTTTCATAATATCCAATAATGACTAAGTACAGTAGAGTAACTTTACTGACTGTTCAATTAGGGAATAAAAGGAAATTACGATTTTTTTATATAAATTGAAAAATTTATTAAAAATCTGTTCAACTTATAAAGCCTCAAGGGTCAAAATTAAAAACTTGAAAAGTGTTGTGAGCCATTTAATAATTATATGTCTTAAATTTGTAGTGTCAATGAGGTAAGTGTATAAAGTAAAGTTATTAAAACCAATAATAGTAACATCTCTTTATATTGGCCAGGTGTTTGTTTTACATAAATAAGAAAAATATAGACAAAATATGTTTATCATTTATCAGTCAATACAAACATTGCAATGAAAATCAAAATATATAAAAAAATGCATTTAGAGTAAACACTGTGATCAATTCAGCTGAGTACCATCGAACGAATATCCACCTTAAGTTCTGACGTAGCCAATGAAGTAAAAATACATCAGAAAGGTTGTTTCTAGTTTAGTTTTTATGCATTACATCGACGAAAAAACACTTCCCATAGGTATGTGCTTCCGAATATTGATGACATTTTTAGTCATAAATTTCACTTTTTCGAAGCTTTCTCTTTAGGCAGCAATTTGAAAAAATCATGAGTCTGTTCTTTCCTGTTCATTGTAAACATATCAACTTATACATCTCAATTCAAGTTATACTTCAGGTGTTTGGTCATCAGTTGTAGCTCTAAGAGGATTATTATAAAGCAGCAGACTACTTTTGAGATTTTCAATGTCCTCAAATCTAGTATTGAGTCATAAATAATTTCTTGGATTTAGGAACTGCAGCTTGAAAAATCGTTATATTCGAAATTGTCAGCTGACTGAAGACAGCTAGGAATGTGTATCAAGTTTTTATTTAGCAAAGTATATTTGAATATTGTTAGCTTATTATGAAACCCATTGATCAATCTGATATTTTTTTGTTTTTTTTTCTTGAAGAATCGAGTTCAAAATGTTAAAATGATTGGTCAAGTCTGTTAAAAAAGTAAATTTAACTAAAAACTCTTGATCTTCCAACTGTTTCTCAATTCACTGGTGTCAGATAGCGCAAATTTATTGAGAAATACAAGGATTTCCTTTTCTTATTGCAAAAACTCGTTCCAGGCCTCTGTTTCTTGTAACAACTCTTTAAGTGGTCTGTATAAATGTACTCGGTTTTAACTCATGATCATTTATAATCACAATCACTATTTTGAAATCTTGATTCTGCTTGATGAATTTTTTACGAAGTGCTTCCAGGTGAATAATACAGTAAATAGTCGGACAAGTTACTGTGTTATCCTCAATGAAGTATAGTGGTATACTATATCACAGAATTGTTAGAGGTTCGGAAAATATAATTTGTATCACACTTTGTCATGGTTATGAAGATATAAGATGACATCTGTACAGAATACACACTTTGAGACGAGATATTATTAAAAGAACGAATGATACTAAGGAAAAATGTCAAATACATAAGCAGGGAAAGGGTTTTGTACTCGAATATTTCAGAAAAACTGCTACAATCATCGTGGGACTAATTAATTCCCTGGTGAAGGAACTGAATGGTGAGGCTGTTGTCATATTGAAACCAGAAATTGAACAAGATGAGAATAAGCCGACAACTTTAATAACACTTAAAATATCTGGTTTAAGTTATTGCCACCGATGTTGGCAGACAAAATATTTAGTAGTAATCCGACTTACCTCATGAATCGTTCTTGTGGACGTCCGAACGGTTTGGCACGTTGTGCATCTTCAAGTCTCTGATCTCAACATATTTATAAATAAATATAAACAATTTATTTATGCTTTTCAAACGTAATAAAACGTATTTAAATTTTTGGAGTTACTTAATTGCACATGTACATGAACCAGTAGGGATAGAAAACTTGTAGGACTACTCTACAAATGACCGAAGCTACTTTGACTGCAATAATAGAACGACTGTTACTAATACAACATTTCACGAAGAAACGAACCACCCAACAAACAATCTGTTGAGATAAGAGTCGTGTTAAATGGCATATAACAAATGTCAGGGAGACAGACAAAAGATATAATATATGAATACAATTGTACAAATGGTTACTGCGTAAGCCAAAATAATTCATATACGGAAATAACTGTGACCTTGTCAAGGAGACTTCATATGCATTTATCTACAGAACACGGAAGGACCACAGAAAAGATTACATAACACGAAACTAACAGGGGTTATGCCAGTAAATGGCACAAAGTCATAAAAAAGCAGACTGACAGACATCGACTGCAAATGGCGAAGATAGTACTGATAAATGAAAGTCTTAAACTATCGAAAGCACAACTCTAAAGGAACCTTTTAGTCCACAGCAACGGAGGAACCTTTGACTATGAATGGACCAGAATATTTCATTTTACTTTATCTTTTTTTGTTTATAACACAAGTAACCAACAACTTTATATTTTTCTAAACAATTTCACATGTTTTAAAACGTGAAAAGAAGTTAACTGTTATACTAAGCCTGAAGATGATTCATCATGAATCAAAATATGTCGTGACAAACATAATTCAAAGCATTGGAGGATGTGAAATAACAATCAATGATCAAACCACAAAATGAAAAGGGAAACAAGGACTAAAATCTTTCAAGCGTAACAAGCGGTCTTCGTCAGAGTCAAAAACCCAACTGAAATACTAGATGCAGAAACATCTGGTGAGGACTTGAGAAAAGTGGGAGACAGAGCGGTATTTTAAAAGGGTGAAAGTGCAGGAGAGGACAAATGTCCAGAGAGGGATGTTTGGGGAAACAAAGGAGTACAGTAAGAAAGAGTAAAAAACTATCTGCTAGCTATCAACCCTCTTAGAAGAGACTAGTGCCCTCGTTACGAAAGTATCAAGCTTGAAGAGTCCGTTACTAAATTCTTATAATATTGGATCTATTCAATTTAATTAGAGAGGATTCGATAATATTTCTTAACAAAATCGTTTTTTATCGATACATCCCCAATAGTCGAATGTTTTAATCATTCACCAGTCTTTATCCAGACATGAATAATCATCACTCAATAATTTCCTCTTTCAACAACCAATTTATAGAGGTTATAGATTAATATAACCTCTTGAGCAGAGATCCTCCTAAGGTTCCTCCTAACTCCTTATTATCCTAAGAGGTATTAAGAATTTTTTTTGTTTGAATATTTATTCATTAAACAAATTTTACTTTAACACCTTTAAGTTACTAGTAGCAATAGGCATGAAAGCCATGATCGTACCTCTTCGTTTTTAGGATATCAAGCTCATACACATGAGCGCGCACACACACACACCCACCCACCCACCCACACACACACACACACACACACACACACACACACACACACACACACACACACACACACACACACACACCAGATCAATTTGCAAAACAATTTGTAAAATCCCATTTCATTGAACAAATGGGACCTTATTTACTGTTCTATTGGTGTATAGTTGAAGCATGTTAATTATTAAAAATGCACTGTATCAATAGAAATCGATACCATTATTAAAGAAGATGAAAAAACTATTTCAGCAGCAAATATCAGCTAAGTACGATGATATTTTAAATTATGGATCTATTACTGTTCCGCTTTTGTTAAAAAGTAATATGAAAAAGTTAGTTTACTAAGATGTTTAAAAAAAAAACAAGTACAATTCAGTCAGAACGGAACTAATTCGAGCCCTTAAGCCTGTCCACGAACTTCTCCAACTCATTTCGTGAAAAGATTCTAAAAATTAGTACTTCATGTTTAACAACTTAAAGAAACTAAAATTGATATCATTTTACTGTAATATTCTAATAAAATTAAGACCCTAAAATTAAGATATAAAGAACACATTAAAGATTATCTAAATAACACAAATAAATCTACTTATGCTAACCACCTAACTGAATATGGACATGAACCGGACAGTATAGAAAATTCAATGACCTTAATAAAAACAGGACAAAAAGGAAAAAGACTAAACGTAAATGAAGAATTAGAGATATTTAAAAATAAAGAATCGGGTAAGCTAATAAATGAACAAATAAATCACCAAAGCGATACACTATTTAAACCGTTAAAGAAATTGAAGCGACGACTTGACAGACTTGACAATGACGAAAATAATAAGAAAAGAATTAAACTAAATAATAATAATTAAATAAAAGTAAAATAAAATAAAAATAAAAGTAAAGTCAAAATAATTAAATATTAAAATCTAGGCAGCATTGGGAAGTAGGTAGGTTATATAAACAGAAAGGTAGGACTCCGTAGTTCTAGTTGATCAGTTCTTGTTGAAGATGGGTGACGCCCGAAACCGGTCTAAGAACTTCAGCAGCAGGGTACGAGGTAAGACGGATTACTATAATTTTAATATTAATATTCTAATAGTTGAAAACATATAAGTTTTCAGGTATACTAAATAAAAAATGAATAATAACATTATTAAATAGATCATTATTAATATAAAGTTGTTTTCATCGTGAATAAACAGACATTAATATGTTGCATAAAACCCTTTGAGAGGAGGAGTTTAAAAATCAGTTATTCGCCTCTATAAAATCTGCAATAACATAGTTAACTGGCGATACCATATTAACTACTTAAAAGATAAATCCACTGAGTGTGGCTATCCTCCTCCTGATTTAATAAAGAGTCTATCGTTCTAGGCATAAGAGCTATCGTGGTGATTCCAGTTCTCTATAACTACTTTTTTCCCTGTGCCTCGTACGTTGGGCTCTGTTATTAAAGAGTTTTTCATATCCTTTTCTCTTCATCTTCTACTTCTTCCATCTTTAGTGAAATCCCATCTGATTCATATCGAAACAATTTCAAATCGAAAATCTCTTAACCTTAGGTGTACTTTTTGACATCACACATAGCCTTCTTAGGAGGCCAGTGGTATGCATCACTGTGGGCGTCGTAACATTCGGAAGTGCCGTATAATCAGTATAACTGATTCCTGTTATACTTCTTACTTTAATAATTGTATCTACCCGATAAATGTCAAGACTTCCTGTATTTCCCAAAACACTGTCTACCAACTCTACTCAGTGTAACGCTTTCTGCGTTTCTACTGTTTGGTTTCCACTAAACTGAGCCTTATGTTGGTCGGGGTAGTAACATTCCTGTTTCCATCCACAACGCATTCTCCCTCAAACACTGTTTCCTCTTTTCAAGTACAAATATGTAAACATATTCCAGAATCCAACACCATGATCACCTCGAGGACTCCTGATAGGTACATCAGTCTTCTTGGTGCTAAAATAACTCCTCAACTGAATTGCAAAAGCCAGTACATTTTTCTTATTTTTTTAATCCCGTTTGAAATTATCATTTGTCTCTGTTATTTAGTTTTTTGATTCCATTTTCTATTTTTTACTTTTTCTAAATTGTTTCATTTGATTTTATTTTTTTATTTGTTCTATTTATATTCTTTAATATAATATTTAGTACATTACGTTTTGTTCCTTCCCCTCCTTGCATTTGCAGTAAATGTTGGAGTTATGTTGGCAGCCGACAGAGTTCAACAAATCAGTCTTGGACGAACAGAAAGTGACAGCACTTTTACTGCAACTACGACGAAGGGATTCTTCATTGTGGTTTCGTTCCCCAAGTCAATCACATCTCCTCTCTTGATGACGACAATTCGTCAAAATTTCAAAGTGAGTTTTAACAGTATTTTCTATGTGTTTTCTTTTTGTGTTTGATTTGTGTACACATTGATATTCACCTGTCAGTAACCAGATATACAATTGAACATTACTTATGAAGAATCGCGTTAATTAATTGACGATCATATTAAATATATAGAGGTTGCAATGATCATATCAGATATCAAATTTAATGTTTATTATCAGTATTTAACTGCCTTTTGATTAATATCTGCATCAACTTAATAAGGATCTTTTAAAAATTAATTTATTCCTATTCCATAAGAGATTTATAAGCTTTTGACCGTGAAAGATAACTTCTAATCCGATTGCGCTCTGTACTTATTAAACGTCAACTAAAGAGTCATGGCCACAGCGATTTTAATAAATATCGTATGCCAGATTTCTTTTCGTCAGATAAAGTACCGTTAGGAAAGTTCAATATTGGTGCCGTGCTCGCTATATCGCCTCTTGGCTAAAAAAAACTTAATATGATATTTGGTGTTAATTCTTTTGATCTTTGATATATCTTCCTTACATACAGACACAAACGCCACATACTAATGTGTTCGACTGTCAACCTAAAAACACATATTTCCATTGAAATCTTGATTTCAAAATTTTGTAGAGAACAATCTAATATATTCAATTCTTTTATACCTGTTCATGTATATTGACCACACAGAGAGTAAAAGAAAGTAAGCAATTAATGTTCAAGCGTTTGTTTTAATGGTTTTAGAAATTAGCTTGAAATTTATGTTATCACCTTTAGAAATAAAAAAAAAATTAATATCATAATTATCATTTAAATATGTGAATAGATTACTCTTACCTAATGGAAGTTTAAAACAAAAGGTTATTGACAATTCTGAATAGTTGGAAGGAAGTATATTAGTTTAGAATATTTCCTCTATATTTTCAATACACTCTTCTGGAGAGATCTTACTATGGTTTAAAACTTCTAATGAAAACAGCTCTCTCATTGATCGACATTCCAGACTTTAATTTGAGACGTGTAGCAAGTCAGTTAAGGGGAGGAAATTGGGTTTGTAACTCGCTAGACAACCGCTTCGGCGCCACCATGCAGAGTTATAAAGTTTCTGGTTAATGATATAATTATTTTGTACGTTAAAGCTTCTTCGTTTTTTTCGCTTTTTTTTTTGTTTTTCAAAGGACGATAAATTAAAGATAAAAATGATTGATTAAACTAGTTACGAATATTAAATTATATAATAAATAATTATATTCTTGTAGACATTTTATATTCATAAGGTTCAAGGAGATTTTTTTAAAAGATGTCGAAAAGGAAAAATGTGAACTCAGAATAATTTTTGATAACAAAAGCTCGAGAATTTGATTAAAATTGCGAGGAAACAAAATTAAAAAAATTAGAAGATAAATATTGCTAGTATTGAGTGTTATAAAAGTTAAAGAATAAGCTTACAGTCTCCTAGAAACAAGTTTTAGAGTTCCTTAAATTAAAACATGCTATTGATACAATGAATTTAATAGCATCCGGTTTTGATGAACAACTCAATGATTTTTTAACTTGAATCGCAGAAACATAAAGTTATAAGTCAATAACTTTTTGTACTTATATATTATTGAAATGTATGAGACTGACTTACGGTTTAATATGTTGAGTTGAGTTAAGTAGGATTTGGAACATTAGCAACTAGGAATACAACTGATACAAAGCTGAAAATATATAGATAGAGAATGAAACCTGAGACTTAAACAGCCCAAGAAAATGTCTTGTAATTTATATAAAATATCACACAGAGTGAAATAGGTATCTTCTACGATGCAATAAAAGAAGCTGTTATGAAGAGCGGATTGAAGAAATAAGAAAATTGAACTCTGATTCTTCTGAAATCGTTAAAAATACTATATACGAAATATGTTTTTTAAGGAACTAATGTTTTATTGAAAACATCTACACATGAACAAGTCATACAGAGCAATGTGTTTCAAACACTTGTTATTCTTTTTCAGCTTATCTGCAATAAAAATTGTAGTATGAGATCAACTTATTAAATAGGAGGAGGGACTGTGAATAGGGTAAGAATTAAGATTAAATTGAGACGTAAATGAAGACCCAGAATCAGCAATGGGGCAGGTAAGATATCTCTGACGTCCACAACGTTGTTGGCCACCGCAGCTCTGGGGATTCTGAATATTTTTGCGGTGGGAGAAAATATTTACGAGATTGGGAGCTCTTCTAAAGGAAATGCGGGGCAACTGGTTAAAAACTGAAACGGTGGAGGAGGAAGAGGAAAGGATAGGGTAAATTTCGTTGACAAATTTTCTTAATTTATGGAGACCAAGGAAATAGTTCGTAAGGACGATACAGTAGTAGTGGGGTCTCTTCTGTTGTTAGTGGAAAAGTTGACATTGGCAGGGATAATTCGGCTATTGATTTAATTGGGGGGATAACCGCGCAGAGAAAATTTAAAGAGTGAGAGAAATTTTACACTCTTTAAAAACTTTACACTCGGCAACCATTGTCTGTGTATAACCTCACCTTGACACCTACCATTTTCACAAAATTAGGACGTTAGAATGTAATATTTAGTGCTTATTTAATGAACAATGTTCTTGAGTTATATTTTAGTTATGTATAGTTTAGTTATGATATTGTACAACTATAATACTTGATAATGGTCAGTGAGGACCGAAACATGTCGGACTATGTAAATAAAAATTTTCGTCAACTAATCTATCTCATACCACAAACATGGAGAAAGTGTATTAGAGAAATTGAGAGACTCAGTAGAAAAACTGTGAAATTAAAAACAGGCAAGACATGCATAAACGAAAGCCTGCTACCGAAATATATATATATAAACTTTAACACATAGAAAAGAACAACAAAAAGACACTACAGAACTCACTTCGATATTTCGATATCCGTCGTCATTTTAAACTATTACCCCGAGAAAAGAAGAAATACAGGACAAACAACAGAAACAACAACCGAATATAATAGTTTTACATAGACCAGTTGTTGGAAGCTCACTAAACTGACGGAAGAGCCCTAAAAGCAATAGTTAAAAACAATGTTCAGTGCTACATACATGATGACAAGATCAATATTATAATCAATATATACAAGATCATATATTATAAATGCAACACCATTAAGTACTTTGTATGCCAGAAGAAGGACAAACCTAAGGAGTCTTGGCTAAAAGTAACGAATATTGTTTATCAATACAGTTGTAACATTGGGGGGCCGTAACATATATATTGGTGTAACATTTTCTCTTTCGCAAAAACTAACGATTTACATTAGAGCAGGAGCTCAAAAAAACACACTGAACTAAAACGTAATGTTAAACTGGTCAAAAACGTTTTAGTGAAAGGAACGCAGATTTTGAGGAAAGATCAAGAACTCCAGCGAGATCAAATAACAAAAATTGTATTAATACTACATAAGCAATAAACAATGAAATTCAAATATCCAGTACAGAAAATGTACTAAAACAGTTTCCAATCATCCAACATTTTTGAAGTCTTAAAGAGAACACACAAACGATCTGAATCAAGAAGCAACCAGCCAATTTAGACCACACCTATGTCAGATCCTACCGGCCAACTCGAGAACTAATTAGTGGCACCTGCCGGCCAACTCTAGAACTAAACATTGAATCCTTTGAATAAGTGACAACTGTAGATTGCATCTTTATAATATATTGTTTAGTGTTAAAGATTTGCTATTGTATTGCCTGATGATCAGTTGAAACAAAATGCCACTAATAATTTAGATGAAAAGTTAGGTTATGTTAGGTTGCAGTGGTATTCCCACAAGGGAACATACGTAGGCCGAAAATTGTCCCTTTGTGATACCACATAATGAAGATTGATTCTACAGTGGGAATCCTAAATTTTGCCTAACTCAAGTGTATTTAGAGTAGGGATTTTTAACGAGTACCTGACATCGTACAGGCTTATACGATATGACAGGTTTAACGTCCTTCTCAGACATCGAATCAAAGAGTGAAGTGTAAAAAAGAAGTACCATGAATACGAAAAAAGTTTAATATAAGAAGATACGGCATTCTTTTTAAATATATATAAATATGCATGTATATATATAATTTATAAAAGTGTATATATATATATATATATATATATATATATATATATATATTATTGAAAATGATCGCAGTTTCTGCGTTAACGACCTTTTTGTTAACTGATTCTAACCTCCTGGCTATTCTCCTTATTGTAGTAGGTAAACTATAAATCAGGTTCGCCAATGACATTTCCAAGTAAAAGGGTCCATTGAGAGAAGATCTGCTGCCAATATATAACAACATTTGAGAGAAGATCTGCTGCCAATATATACCAATATATATATATATATATATATATATATATATATATATATATAATATATATTCTATCTTCTTGAAAACGATCCAAAGAGGGCAACAAATATTAGAAGATAAATAATAAATAGACACATACTTACAGTCACCAATTTTTGGTTTGATCGTTATTGACGGTTTATACATTCATATATATATATATATATATATATATATATATATATATAGTTCAATATAGACAAAGAAAAATAGAGAAATCAAAAGAACACACTTACAGTCTCTAATCTTTGGTTTGAACCGTCTTCAGGAGATATAAGAGAGGGAAACCAAGCGCACTGGTTCAGAGACGGTTGGGTCTCCAACCAGTGCGCTTGGTTTCACTCTCTTATCTCTCCTGAAGACGGTTCAAACCAAAAATTAGAGACTCTAAGTGTGTTCTTTTGATTTATCGATGTTTTTTTGTCTATATTGAACTATATTTGGATCGTATTTCCAGCGAAAAAGTATATATATATATAAAGGAGTTAGCTTCAGCTACTCAAAGGGACTACTTCTGCCCGATGACGACGACTGTCGAAATATCGTTGTGAGTCTTTTTTGAGTGTGTCTTTATTTGTTTTTTTCTTTCCTGTGTGAACTATATATATATATATATAATGTTATGCTTATGTTTGTGTGCATATAAGTTCGAAGCAGTCCTTCCATTAATCGATTTAGTCTCCTAATATTTCTGTTGAAACCGAAAATTGACATTGTAAGTCCTAGTGTTTCCTTATCTGTGTACCTTTACTTATTGAAAAATATACATATACCATGATTTCACAATGAACACATGGAATAAGACATTTACGTCTATTCCATAGTAAGAAATCAAAATCGGGGTGAAACTTTCGATGACATAAGTGGTCAAATTTTCATTATTTGTGTTGGTCTGGTGATGATCACTCGTTAGGTCAAAATATCTTAGTCCTCTTTCTGAATTCTATACAGGGTTTGCAACGTTCAAGTATATATAAAGCAGTAGAAGTTTGCCTGTCAACGCAACTACTTTGCACTTCTTTCCGATGACGACGGATGTCGAAATGAGTTCTGTAGTGACTTTCTGTGTTCATCCCTATGTGTTAAAGTTTATACATATATATAACCCAACTGTTTTTTGACTCTAATGAAGACCGCTTCATCTGAAAAATATATATATAACCCAACTGGTTTTATACTCTGATGAAGACCGCTTGTTGTGTTTGAATGATCTTAGTCTTTTTTCCCATTTCACATCATAGTTTGATCATTGATTGTTATTTCACGTGTTTAGGTGAAATGTTGTTATATATATATATATATATATATATTGGTATACTTTGGGAGCAGACCTTCTTTTAAACATACATATATCATTAAATAACTTGCCAACTTTAAGTTTAGTACGTTTCTTATATACCTTTTCGAGTTTTCTTATTTTATTCCTCCATCTCTCCGGTACCATATAAATCAACTCACCGAATGATTTGGTTAAATTTCTATTTTCCATATTTATACATGGCCGACGTTTCGGTCTACATTGAGAAATCTACAATGAGTGTGCAAGTCCATGTTAAGTTGTAAGCAGTTCTTCATTTAGTCACATTTTATTAAAAAGTTGACCCTATTTTGAATATAGTTGAGTTTTACTAATTTTCTCTATACATCTAATCAGCTTCTTGATCTTTGTATGTATACACATATCAAGGAAATTATCACTAAAAGTAGTAAAAGTAATGAAAAATGTTCTGAGCTCTTTCGAATATTACTCCGTTTTCTAAGAACTGATTCACTGAAACGGATTAACACTCAAAAGTGCTTATGCATTTTTCCATATCTTTTACTACTTTTAGAAGGGATGTCCTTGATTACAGGGTCACGCGTGTTTATTGTCATACCGTTGTATATACATTATATATATATATTAAAAGAACTTGGAATTAATATTTTTATATGCAACAAACAAATATGCAAGCTCTTCACAGTTTTCCCGAGATGTTTTCGTCCATAAAAAGTCGAAGAAGTACATATGATAATAAGCATAGTTATATATATTATTATGGTTACCTTTATCATATTTATCTTAATCTTAATGAAAAATAGGGAAAATGATCTCGTTCAGCTTGTTTATAACTTTTTAATCATTAAGTGGATTTAATCAAGGAGTTACCTGATTTATTATGCTTTATGAACGTTCTTGTTGTCAGCGTCTTTTTTGATCACTTGTTAATCCTGTCATTTTTTTGTAGATTATATTTATTTGTAATGACCCAACTATTAGCTTTATCATCTCATCAAAATACAATACGATTTAATCGTTGTGCTTAAATGTTAGCAGGATCTTGTTTTCTGGTAAGAATTTGACATGATCTGAAATCTCTGGGGTTAATTCTACTCTAAGTTAGTCTTATCATCCATCTTACATTTTCATTCTGCGTTTTCAGTAAGCCATTAAAATACTTTGAGTTACATATTTTTCTTGATATGTTCAAATTTAAAAATATTTTAGATTGAAAGTACCCAATTGATACATACATAAGAATAAAACCAAATGGAGTATTTATATGAATAAAACTAAATGTGCCTAGTAAGCTCTTCACATGTATATGTTAATGTTATTTAGAAAGTGGAAAATAAGTAAATTCATTATTATTTATAAAAAATTAAAATATGTACATTTACATCAAACTACTAAAAAAGCAATTATTCTTTAATTTCAAAATCAGTTGTAAGATTTTAATAATAGTAGTAAATTAAGAATTGTAGAAAAATAGATAGCTTTCATTGAAAAAAATACATAACAAATAAATATGAAAAATCAATATTTAATTAATGATTTGTACAACAAATTGATTTTCAAAGCTACAATTTTGAAAAATTACTTCAGATTCTTCCACTTTAAACAGGTTTTTTTTGAGAAATTACGTTTTTACATAAACTGTCGACAAATCTGGAAAACGGGATTGGAATAATTTTTTTCTTAAGTGAGTAGTGAACTTTTCATTGATGGAAAATGGTAAACATTTTCTTTTTGAAAATTTGTTAAAAGCTTAAAAAATTGAAAATATTAAAAGCAAGTAAAGATAACGATATCTAGTTTGGGGATATTTTTGAATAAGTTTCATAAAAAACAAGTAATTTTTACCTGTTGATGCTTCCTTGATGCACTCTCTCTTTCTACTCCTGCCTTCATCGAAACTTGTCAACATTTCCATGGTTTTTTAATTATAAAAAAATAATTTTGATTTTATTAATTGAATGAAATCATTCAACAACTTTTTATTACATTACATGCTATTCAGTAAAAGATACTTCACCAGAACTTTGATACTAATTTATTTGATAAATCATGTTAGATTGTAACTGTGGAACTTGATTAGAAATAAAAATCAACATAGTGTCAATTTGTCATAACTTTTCAAGGTTTGAACGTTAAGATTGCTAATGATTTGCGTAAAGGACATTTAGAGAACGCCTTAATTTTCTAATGAAGAAACAACTGCTTCTACGACTTTAGATCAGTTTCTCTCAATGATTGTATTTTTTGTAAAAAATCATGGCACCAGATGTTGTATATTTCTTGAATTAGGATGGCAGTATAAAGATGCCCATGACATTGCTCCGTTCTTTTTTTTTGCATGATTATTGCTAAAAAGCCTATATATAATACTTATAAAATTGCATAATCACTTTAAACTATTTTGATCAAACAAAACATAAGAATGGTACTGAGGTAGATCATTTTAAATTAGTTAATATAATGCTTCTATTCAATGTTTATCTTTAAAATCTTAAGTTTAAAAGTCCAACTAATTCATGAAAAGAGTAAATTTAAGTTAAATTTATTAAACAGTTCAAAAACAATAAAAATGATCAGATATTAACGCCAATGACAACGGGACCTAGTCCAGGATTTATATAACGTACTAAACAAACGTATTAATCTGTCAACTTTTTTATTTATTTTATTAAATTCTTGTCACAAAATGGTTAAATAAAATAAACGGTTTTAATAACATTCAAAAACTGATTAGTTTTTAGTGAGTACAAGGCTAACTTCTTGGGCATAAAATTAGGTTGCGTAGGTAAATTGCGCTTTAAATTTGTTTTGTAAACTTGCATGTCTTCATTGCATAATATCTGAACCATCGTATCATTCACAAACTAGTGACTTCTTTTTCTAGTTCAATAATTCTTGACTTTTTACCGATACATAAATCAAAAATAAAAGTCACTCTTGAATTTTACTGTTTAAAATGTTCTGTTAAAATGTTCTGTTTAAAGGGATGTTATACTTCTTGTATATAATAAAAATCCTGTATATAATACTTATAAAATTACATAATTTTATGATATTTTCTGATATCAAATTTTGATATTAAATTACTTAATGTTAAATAATTTAATTCTTGATATTAATAAACGTTCATTCATTGAATGAAATCATTCTTTAACTTCTTATTACATTACATGCTATTCAATAAAAGATACTTTATCAGAACTTTGATACTAATTTACTTGATAAATCATGTAAATCAAGTAGTGCATTTGCACTATTGTCATCAGCGAGCACGGAAATGATTGTGAACATGATTGTGGTAAATTTTATTTGCAGTCAAAATAAAATAACCCAATTCATTCATTCCACAGATAAATTGTATTATTCATTGTATCTATGGATAATTACTATGCCATTTTGAATACCAGCGCTCATCAATTTAAATATACTTTGTTGTAATTGCTTTTGCACGGTTAGATTCGTTTTATAATTTTGCAATGACATACCTATCACGCCTAACACACTGAATGTTTTAATGATGGCTTTTAGGCAAAGTAGTCTGCTAGTTATTGCTTATAGTTCATAAATTATAGTCGAATATATCTACCTTGAATAGTTCCTGAAAATCTTCTATTTCATCTTGAAAGTTCATTTAAAATGACTTTTTATTTTCTTAAAACACTCATACATCTTATGATATCCTGCATACTTCGGTAGAACAACGTCTTGAATGTTTATAAATCTCGTTGTAACTTTCAAGCACAAACTTTTCGAGAGTTGGCAAATAAAAAAAACTGAAAAATACATTATTTTAATGGAATTCGTTCTGAATTAGTTTTGTCAAAAAACTTCCACAGACTGACAGATGAGTACCAAAATGTAAGTAAATAATAGGTAAATGCAAAAAAGTGTTATATCATCATTGTGACGTTAGACCTTTTGATCTCAAATAAATTTTAATAAACTGCCTAATACCATCCTAGTATCAAACAGAATTAGCATTTAAATTTTCATCAAGATTAACTTGAAAGCCATTTAGCAATGCATAGCTAACAGACAGACGTATAGCAAATTATATATATATATATATATATATATATATATCAACGTCCAAACCACAACAATAAATGAGAAAAATTACTAAGATCTTTCAACCAGAACAAGCAGGTTTCGTCAGAGTCAGAGTTAGGATTTGACTCTGACGAGGACTTGGGTCTTGATCTTAGTCATTTTTCTCATTTCTTATTGTGGTTTGATCATTTATTGTCATTTCACGTGCTTATTGTGAAATCTTGTTATATATATACAAAACTAAAGTTTATCGGGACTTGGTCAGAACTGACCAAGTCCCGATAAACTTTAGTTTTGTTTCTATTCCACGGTAGATACTTTTATCAATATATATATATATATATATATATATATATATCAATGATCATTGACTGTAATTTCATGTGTTTATGTGAAATCATGTTTATATATATATATATATAACAAAAAAGATAAATCGGGATGCAGTCAGTTTCTTCCACTTTCAATCAAACTCTCATTGCCAACTTAGAAATTATAACAATGGGTATTCAAATTAATTCACTGAACATGATTGACTGGGATAATTTTAATTGTTGTTTCTTGTTATTAAGGCACGGAAACAGATTCTTATATGGCTCAAGCTTTTGATATAGTATTATTAACATGATTCAAGATATATACACAGTAAGTATATTTAGCAAAATAAAAATCATTTAAAAGTAAAAAAAATAATTTATGTTATTATATAAATAAATAAAACATCAATTCAAGTTATATACACAATGAAATACATTTAAAACAATCAAAACTTGTAAATTGAAATAATAAATTTATTTGCCTAACATAAAATACGAGTAACTCATCAGCGAACACGCAAGCCTCTGGGCTACTCTGGCTCCATGCCTTTATTTTATTACCAGTGTTTATATTACGCAAATATTAAATTAAAATTATTTTGTTACATTTATATATAATACATTTGCACTACTGTCATCGGCGAGCACGCAAGACACTTGTTACCCTGGCTCCAATTTTGGGAATTTTCTTTTATTTAACATTATTCAGGTGTTAAATAATATATATTTAATTTCAAGTCAAGGAGAAAATGGGTGAACAAACAAACTCACGGACTTTATATATAGAGATACAATCAGTACTAATTTGATTTCTTAATTTCCTTTGTATTGTAGGCTTTTGAAAAAATTTTGAATAAAATCGAAACCTCAGCAATGAGAGTTTGATTGGAAGTGGGAGAAACTGATCCATCCCAATTTATCCTTTTTGGTTACATATCTGTCGCATGGTCGAGAACTTATTTTTGTTTATATATATTAATATATATATACTTAAAGTTATCATAAGAATAAAAGTTATCATTGAGTATGAGATTTATCCTTTTCTTCAACTATGTTTCTTGAGAGAAATGATTTTATCGGATGTTTTATTGCTTGATCTAATAACTTTTCAATAAATACTTTTCTTGAAATGGTGTGTACATGAGTGTGTTTGAGTATACCATATATCTCAAAAACCAAACAGACAGTAATATTGCCGTTTCTCAGGGAGTGCATAACTGAAAAAAAAATCAATATTTTGAGATTTGTTAGAAATTTTTCTACACAATTTTTATTAAAATCGCATACAATTCTGACTTTTTAGTTAACATTTCATATCATATCATAGGGCGAATAAAAATTGTTCTTTGTCAAAAGTTTAGAAAACTTCTGGAACAGAAATAAACTAACTTTTAAAGGGCTTTGATTAACATGAAACGGAGATTAATAAAAAGGTAGTAAAATACAAATTATGAATATTAAACTTGATAAATGTCATCATTGATGAAATCTCTATATATTTAATATGATCACTAATTAATTAGTGCTCTACGTATATGATGTTCACTTACACTTCAAATGATGTCTGATGAATAAGAATATGATAAAGAGTATATATCTATAATTTTTGGATCTTTATTTTTTATCTACAAATTTATATAGAAGTTTTATGTTTAATTTTTAAATAATTATAATTTATTCAAATATACATTGATAATAAGGCTAGTAAAGGTTGCATGGCGTCTCACACCAGTTTTTTAACTTATATTTGTCAAGAATACAAAACAAATCTTACAAGTTTGTAAAAGAAGGAGTCGTTTCAAAAACAAAAAAGTACACGTTTCATCCTGTCAGATTTACTAGAACTGTTTCTTCTTGGATCCATCACTTATATATTGCTCAATTTGTTCATAAACTTAGTGCAAAATTTATATTATTTCTTTTATTTCAAAATTATCTTTACTTTTACATTAAGGGTTTAAATGAAATACTCCTTAACTATCTGTCAAGGTTCAAATACTTAGCATATATAACTAACTGTGTTTATAATTATAACTCAGTTAATATCGTAGAAAAATATAACATTATAAAATTACATAAATGCAGATTTTTTAAACAACATTACTTCAAAAACAGTACTGAAATTAATGTAGATTTCATTTCATATCTGATCTTAAGCATTTGTTCTATTGATATTACAATGTTACAAATTTTATAATTGACCAAAAATACACTAGTTTTCATATATTTTATAAATGTTATGCAGAAATTTAAATGCAGGACTTTTTATTAAATGGTATATTATACACATAGGTTAAGCAGCTGTCATATACTTAATGCAACAATTCAAATGAAAAACTCATTTCCAAAAAAGAGAATTTCTCTTACCAGCAGTGCACTAGTAAGTTCATCATACTGTGTGCCTAAGCGACTGCTGTAAGAATACTTCAAAATAAACTTTTAAATTTACATAAAATTACTTTATAACTGAAAAATAATATAACAAATGTGTCCACATTACATTTGAGGAAATATTAGTTCACATATGATGTGGATAATAATAAAAAAAACTTTTATGAGAAATAGAATCAAATTTGAGCATTTCATTGTTTTATTGAAATAAACTAATTGTAAACTTTAAGAAGTAAAAAATGCCTGAAACCATTAGCCACTGTCATTCACCATTGAGAAGAATAATGTATACCATATAAAACTGTTTTAATAATCTAAATCTAAATGGCTCCATTTATTTCAATATCTAGTTGTCAAAATTATACATTTTTTCTCTAAAACATATATTCAACAAGAAGAAAGCTACAATGTACTTTTAATTACGACGTATCTATGTAAAACATATGGTAGTTATTACTGAATAAAAAAAATGTATCAAAACAAAATGATAGGTTTATTTCTTATTTATTTATTTATTTAGGTCTATTTATTTCTTATTTAAGGTGAAAACAGGCAAGGATTTGAGGCAGACATAGGTCTTTACATGGTTAATGAAAATGAGTCATTACAACGCATTTGATCCACTGAGTCACGCACACGCTGCAAATATTTAATATTTCATGCAAGAGAACTAAATGTCCCGTCAAAGTTATACATTTCACAGTAAAATACATTTAATTCTTGCATAAATAAAAACAATTTTTAACCCATATTATTTATATATAAATCAGTAAAGAAGTCTGTTTATCTAACATAAAACTTTAAAAAAGTTAAAATATAAAAGATTTTTATTTCACAATTTTTGTTGTTGTAATTTTACAGTAATGATTGTTTTACAGTAACTATAATTCTCTTGATAAAAACCTTTAAAGTAGCTTTGAATGTGTTGAGGATAAAATTAGCACACGTTTTACTTAAAATATTCTAAACAATTCAATTATTTGCTAAATACATAGATTTCACTAGGAATATTTAAAATAAAAATGATTAATATATAAATACATATTTTCTGTATATCCGAAGTCACTATAATGTATAATGCGTAATTCAATAAAATCTGCAAACTGTATTCATTATTTGTTCAAAGTATGGTACTTTAAATAAATTATTACGTTAATTTCTTCATAAGTTATATTTTGCTAACATGTTTTAAATATGTTTTTATGTGTTGAATAATTTAACTTTAAAACCCTCATGCAAGGTCTAAAGAAAAAGAAAATTCTAAAGTAAAAATAAAACATTAATTTCTAAAACAAAAATAATTAATAATGAGTATTTGCTATTATAATGAACGATTTTACTAATTATAAGCATTAATAAATCGTTCGTAAAAAGTATCAGAGTTTCTTTGTAAATATTTATATATTTTAAAATTTGGAAATAATTAAAAAGTGAAGTAAATTAAATTTTAATTACATATATCACTTTAAGTTGAAATATTTTGTTAAGTTAAAGTTAATTCTGAATTAAATCGCAATCTTTGATAAGTGAAAAAAAATATTGTACATAACTGATACATGATGACTGGCAAGTGTTTTATCTCTTCTCCAGTATTCTTCAAAGATGTATAAACATAAATTAAAAATATGAAAATAAATAAAAGAAGGGATTGAATGGATCCAAGCACTAACTAATCAAGTGATTAGCAATAAAACAATGGATCTGCTTTGTGAAAAACTTGCAAAGTATATTTAAATAGATTTATTAATCAATTCTTAAAAAGTTTTAGATAAAAAGTAGTTAATTTTATAGAGCGTGAAATCAATTCTATTTGAAAGAGGCTGTGAAATTTGTTCTCATGAGGAAATCTGAAAGTTAATAGAAGAAATGTTGGAGTAATCAAAAACGAAATGTCTGTTTTAGAGAAACCTGGACATGTTTTCATAATCGAATCAGTTGAAAATGTTTTCCTTAATTAATGTTACAAAGTCACATGTGGTATTTCAAATAAATTATAGTTTTATGAATATGCAATCATAAATAGATATAATAATGAATTTAAGTTTAATATAAATATGACAAAGGTGTGCAAGGAAGAGGAGTGGAGTCCGGACTGTACCAGGTCGCATTCCACGCCAGGTACAGTCTGCACCGTTGAAGCGAGGCGCACTCATAGCGTCTGGCAGGCGTTGCCGATGGTGTCGTTGTTAACTTCGGTTACCTAGCTTTATGATGCCAGACCACTCATACAGCTAGATAACCAAAGAAAGAAACGCCACCTGCATTCATTATCACCAAAATGTCCCACACACACACATCAATAAAAATTATATACAATTCTCATCAATTAAAAAAATAAAATAATAAAAATAAATAAAATATTTTATATATAAAATAAATGTTTAAATAGAATGTTTTAAACTTAGCAGAGATGGGAGTTGAAGGAAGAACTAGATGGTGCCGAGAGGAGAAGATCAGACTGACTGGTTAACAGCCGCCGTTCATCCCCCACTCTGCGCAACCTTGACCCGAAAACCTTTACCATGCGCTCCAACATCTACCCCATCCGCTTACCTACCCGACCACCCAAATCACTTTCCTCTCAACCCCTCTAATTATTTCACTTATGCACCAATCACATTATTGTCTCCTTTGCTGTAAATAATTCATGCATTTGCTAAGGTAATGGCAAATTCGTCCAACTATTATTACAAACTATAAGCATATATATAACAAGATTTCACAATAAACGCGTCAAACAACAATCAACGACCAAACCACAATAAGAAATGAGAATTTCTTTTTCTTGTTTTCCTTTTTCCTTGTGGTTTAAACTTCATTGATTGAATCACGTGTATTTTTTTATTGTGACTTTTCTGTATATATAAATGTATATATATATATATATATATATATATAATATATATATATATATATATATATATAAACAATTAAAAGAAACGGTCCAGCGGACTTTTTTACAATAAAATAAAAAACGAAGGAAACACACAGAAAGACACAGACATAACTCACATCGATATTTCGACAATCGTCGTCATCAGGAGGTGCGAAGAGCGAAGAGCGAAGAGTCCCGCAGGAAGACAGGGCGGTCCTGATGACGACGATTGTCGAAATATCGATGTGAGTTATGTCTGTGTCTTTCTGTGTGTTTCCTTCGTTTTTTATTTTATTATATATATATATATATATATATATATATATATATAAAGATTTCACATAAACACGTGAAATAACAATCAATGATCAAACCACAATAAGAAATGGGAACACAAGACTAAGATCTTTCAACCGTAACAAGCGGTCTTCGTCAGAGTCAAAAACCGAACTGAACAAAAACAGAGTCACTTGGGTTTTTGACTCTGACGAAGACCGCTTGTTACGGTTGAAAGATCTTAGTCTTGTTTTCCCATATCTCATTGTGGTTTGATCATTGATATATATATATATAAACAATTAAACTGGCAGGTTGCAATTCCTGTTATACACATACAGGTGTGTCTTCAGTTTCTTCATTCCTTGTTGAATTTCCTATATGTTGAGGTTGGAACTGTCCCATGTGCAACTTCAATATGTTTGCAAAACTTTCACATGGGACAGTTCCAACCTCAACATATAGGAAATTCAACAAGGAATGAAGAAACTGAAGACACACCTGTGTGTGTATAACAGGAATTGCAACCTGCCAGTTTAATTGTTTATATTTATATTTTGTTAGTCGAATGTTAAAATTTAGTTTTTGTTAAAAAAAAAATATATATATATCACATAATCACACGATCACATAATTATATGTTTTTGCAGGGGTACATATAAGAATACGTACCCCTGCTCTAGTTACTAGAGAATACGCAAGATGTTGAATAAAGCACAATGAGAGATTTGTTTTCTTGTTGGATCTCCATATGGCAGATACTGGACCGATGTACTTAATGCCTGGTGTATTATCTAGCACCGTATATCCCAAGGTGACGCGCCGGACCTACACGTGGGGAATGAGCAGGACGTGAACCCTTCGGCTGACTATGCCAAAGACTAAGGGGCAGTCATGTAACCTAAACGTTTGCACACAATAAAAGTACTATCAGTGAAAGAAGTGGAAAGAAATTTACTCTTGAACTTGAACTCTTTACTATATCTAAAATATTAAAAAAATTTTTGATCTCCACATTTTGAGGTATTCATATGTCTTGATGTTCACAAAGTCCGTTTTTCACGATTTTACTATGATGTGTCTGCGTGTGCGTGTGTGTGCAGTGTGTGCGTGTGTGTGCAGTGTGTGTGTGTGTGTGTGTGTTTGTGTGGGGGGGGGGTGTTTGTGTGGGTAGGTGGTTGAGTGAGTGAGTGAGTGTGTGTGTGTGTGTGTGTGTGTATGTGTGTGTCTGTGTGTGTTGTGGGGGGGGGGGGGTGTTTGTGTGGGTAGGTGGGTGAGTAAGTGAGTGAGTGAGTGAGTGAGTGTGTGTGTGGGGGGGGGGGTGTTTGTGTGGGTAGGTGGGTGAGTAAGTGAGTGAGTGAGAGTGTGTGGGGGGGGTGTTTGTGTGGGTAGGTGGGTGAGTAAGTGAGTGAGTGAGTGAGTGTGTGTGGGGGGGGGGGTGTTTGTGTGGATAGGTGGGTGAGTAAGTGAGTGAGTGAGTGAGTGTGAGTGTGTGTATGGGGGGGGGGATGTTTGTGTGGGTAGGTGGGTAAGTGAGTGAGTGAGTGAGTGTGTGTGTGGGGGGGTGTTTGTGTGGATAGGTGGGTGAGTAAGTGAGTGAGTGAGTGAGTGAGTAGTGAGTGTGTGTGTGTGTGTGTGTGTTTGTGTGGGTGGGTGAGTGAGTGTGCTCCAAAAGTTTGCGATCACACTACAGGCCGAACTGTCTTGTGGAGCAAAGTCATAGAGGTTGAATTTATAAATGAGAGTTATGGCTCGGTGCATAGGAGTCCGATGAGATTGAGGCCCTCAGTTGAATAATAATAGCAACATGTAATATTGTCCTGTGATTTAAAGTTTTTTATAACTCTTGAATGTATGTAGTCACATTAAAACAATTGAAATTTTTCGATTGATCTATAATTTTGTTGTTCCGTCAAGAAGATAGGCACATTGAAATGAAGGCAGACTCAATTGTTTGTCAAGTTTGATATTCTGTTTACTATAGTAAAGTTGAGTGTAAGCCTTTTCAGATTTGTTATAATTATAATATGGATACTACTTTCAAGACAAATATATAAATATCAGTTTAAAGTAGTGAAATAATTATTTTTCTCGTCAAATGGTTAAGTTCATACTTCATGCAAATACATTTTTTCTTTAAATCTGAATGTCCTCACAACTTCTTTATACTTTGACAACAATTGCTTCAATCGTTATGTACCATTTCTAATTGCATATACTTTTCTGACAGTTTACCTTCCTTCTCAAGGTAAGATGAATTTTTTAACTTGCAATGGTAAATCAATCACACTTTACACACTGAATTCTTTGATGATGGGATTTAAATAAAATACCTGCGTGTTTCATTTTTCGAGGTATAATTGAAGCCTGATAGCTAGTTTTTGCTTTTCGTTTATATCTACTAGTTGGCAGTTTTATTTTCAAAAGGTCTTTCACTTCATTAACTCACACTGTGTTCATAGTCCCATTTCTCAACATTTATAGTTTCGTCCAGAATTAATAGCTATAATTTGTGAAGGGAGTAGACAACTGTCTAAATTTTCTAACATTAACGTATAAAAGATTCGTAAAATAAAGAAATGGAATACAAATATGTGTCATTAAAATAAAATTGCTTTTTAATTTATTTTTTCAAAAAACTTCCATGTGCTAAAAAAATTAATTCATTATTTTTCTGTTTTTGTTTTTAATGTTATATTAATCAATTAAATAACTAGTGCCAAAACGTAAATCAATAGTAGGTAAAAATCAAATAGTACTATATTTTACCTGTTAAGTTAACCTTTTTTATTTTTAATTAATTCGATTTACCTAAAAGTACACTTAAATCAAGCTTAGAAGGACCATTTGACAATACGTACCAAGAAGACAAACAGACATACAAAGAATTATATATATAAAGTTCAATATAGACAAAAAAAATAAATTAATTAAAATTAAATTAAAAATACACACTTACAGTCTCTGACTTTTGGTTTGAACCGTCATCTGGAGAGATAAGAGAGGAAAACCAAGCGCACTGGTGCAGAGATGTTCGGAGACTAACAATATTGCGCATGCGCGCCCGATCACAAATAATAAGTCAGATAAGAATCAATTTAAGATTGAGTATAGAATAGGAAATAAGAAAAAATAGTATATGAGAAGAAAACAGAGGGACGAACAAAGGATGTGATACATAAATAACAAGTAAAAAGGCTAAGCTTTAATTGAAATTAAAGTGGTATATTAAAATAGTGATAATATTAAAAAGTGAGCCCTTAGTAAATTCAGAAAGACGATCCAAACTGGACACAAAACGAGTTCTAAATCAATGAAGAGTAACACACAGAGTAAAGAAACACACTTTCAAAATCACATTTTCGGACAATCCATCTTCACAAGAAAAGAGAAAGGGAGACCAAGCACTCTTGACGACTACTTTCCGTTGCATCTCCAACGTGCTTGGTCTCCCTTTCTCTTTGAAAGGTCTTGGTCTCTCCTGAAGACAGGTTGCCCGAAAATTTGGTTTTGCAAGTGTGTTTCTTTACTTTGTGTGTTACTCCTCTTCGATTTTGAAGTATATATATATGTATATATGAAACAAAACGACACAAGGACAAAACAAAATATGCTACGAGGCCTTTCACTTTATGCATCAGAGAGTGACTAACAAACGAAGGCCGACTACCTTAAGACTGATAATTCAATTTCACTTAGTGTTTATTTGACAAATTAATCACCAGTTTAACATTAGCACTGCTTTTTACTATTAGCCGCCCACTACCTACAAATATTGATAGAAGTTTTCTCTAAGAAATGTTATGAAGGCTGGTTCAAACCATATTTTTAAGAGCACATAAACTTTGTAGTAAAGAATTTCTTCAAGGATAAATTTATCACAATTTTAAATATCTGCTCAGTTATGATATCTACGAATATTGATTGATAATATTATGAAAAAAAAGAAACAATCATTGAGTAGTGAAGTTGAAAAAGAACTCTTCGCAAGTAAGAAATTTGTTAGCCATCCCTTTCAGTAGGTCATTAAAAGATTGTCCCTCTTCTTTGGAAAAATACGACGTTTTTGTAGTTTTTAATAGTGGTGGCAATTTATTAAACCGACTTATGAACAATTGCGACAAAGAGAAAGAAGGATGTATATACAAGATTCCTTGTGGTGATTGTGGGTCAACATATGTTAGGCAAACAGGAAAAAAAACATGCATATTCGTGTGAAACAACATAAATATATTGTTGGGAGACAAGAAGAGTCGAGTACTGTGAGCATATCAAGAATAAGGATCATGTAGTAAAATGGGAGGATGCTAACTAACATTAATTTTCCAGCTAGTTCAAATGTGCCCACTATGTCTCTAGGTAGATTAATTTTCGAGCAACCAGTTACTTATAGAAAGATTATAAGATAAAAAGAGCATCCCTCTAATAAAATAGTCAATGAAGAAGCCGCAGTGCTTTTAAATAATACTTGTTTAAAAGAAGACATGCTGCCAGTTTATACCAATATATATATCAAACCACAATATGAAATGCGAAAACAAGACTAAGATCTTTCATATTGTGGTTTGATTATTGATTGTTATTTCACGTGTTTATGTGAAATCTTTATATATATATTGAAACTCTATGGACATTAAATTAGCTACAGCCAATGTAATAAGTGAAATTGAGAGAATATGCAGGGCATATGGTAGACAAAATAATATAATTTTATGTGAAGTACAAAAATTGTTCACGAAAGACCAAGAAGATATTATTTACTGGGCTCGTTAAAGAGGCTAATGAAGTTTGAAAGACGCCAGTGAGGTAGATTTCAAGAGAAGCCTTGGCTTTGGGAACGATTTTAAATGTGGGTGAGAACGGAAAGTAGGGAATTGCAAAACCTGTTTTATATCTAATACGGACTTAATTAAAGCTTTGCAGAAATCTAGCAGAACTTTTATAGTACATATCATTTTTGTGTTAAAATCATAGCCAAACAATTTTCAAAAACAAACATTACTAATAATATTTAAAGTAACTCTTTCATGGAAGCTGGAAAGTTTGAACTGATAAGTAAACTTTCTAATATTACGCGAATAATGTAATGTACTATAAAGATATTTTCCATCTTTTTTCTCTACCTGTCGTATGAGATAAACTAAAAGTGGGGGCGTTATTCATACTAAAAGGTTTTATAAATAAAATTGAACTTTATACTAAAACAAATGCATGTAATCATTATAACTAAAAAAATCAATACTCTATAACCAGTACCAATAAAAGAGCTTTACAACGAATACCGCTCACGAAAATGAATACAGACACGAACTTATGGAACGCAAATAACATTATGATAAGAATAAAAATATGATCACCAGTAATGACCATCATTGCAACGGGAGACAGTTAATACAAAGAAATTTACAGATATCCTTGACATAATCATCATCATAATCATCATCGCAGACAGAACTGTCATCCTCATCATCAGCACCATTGACACAAGCAACACTTAAAATAAATCTGGTGTCGAATGCCACACGACCTCATTAGGCCTATGCCATTTTCCAGAAATTAAAATGCTTAAATAAATAATGAATTCTTGCCTATATCCTTGACCAGAAAGTTTAAATTTAAAAAACAACGAATACTCATATTTATCACTTTAAAAGTAATAAATTTTACAATAATGTATGAAATAATCTGGTATTCAAAAGAACGTTTAAAACAAACCAACAAAGCTTTCAATTTTCTCGCCAAGAGCTCTGGTAAAAACTTTAAGCTACTTTGCTACCTTATTATTTATTAAAGCAAAATTTTTATTTCTACCAAACAGTTTAATCAAATAGAATAAAATTTAACATGCATTATCCGTATATTTTACAGTCTTTTGTTTAATATCCGTAATAATTCAATCAGAGTCCTCTAAAATTAATATATTCACTTCCCAGATCATTTTTCTAAACTTATGATCCTAAAGGACCATATTTAATCAAACCACAGGCTATACATATCAAATGTACCATAAACCAACAAACCAGAACTAATGCGATTTAAAACAAGCTCGTGTGGAATGAACTTTAATGAATCGCCCAAACATCCAAATTTATTTTTTAGTTAAAGTATCACCTATGAAACTGTAATATTGGTTCTATTTAAATAAGAACTTTGGTAATGATAGCTCTTTCGGTTTTTCCTGCGCTCTCTTTAACTCTCTCTCCTCTCTCCTCTCTCTCTCTCTCTCTCTCTCTCTTTCTCTCTCTCTCTCTCTCTCTCCCTCTCTCTCTCTCTCTCCCTCTCTCTCTCTCTCTCTCTCTCTCTCTTTCACACGCACACACACACATACACCCACAGATAATTTTGCAAAACCTATTTTATATTACTCAGGGAAATATGAAATGTGCATTTTTGTTAAAACTCGATATCCAAATTTTAACTCGAACGCCATATATTTATCCTACCTCTATACATCATATAGAAGGGAAATGAAAGGACTGTCATCAAATCAATAAAATGAAAGGAATAGGTATCATACAAAAATATAACTTTCACTACCAACACCACCTTTTTATGAACAAAAACAACGAACATTGAGAAATCACCATTACCAGAACCTTGTAGGTACAGATACATCAATGTTGTTGTTTAATTAGCAGGAATAAACATGATTTAGCTGATAAGTCAAAGATTTTAATATTTTTAAACACACAATAAATTAACTATTTAAAACTGACTGTAAAAAATTACAAACTATAACCTGCCGTATAAACATATCTGGACATATTAGTTTATGTCCTTTGACCAAAAATAGATTACATCAACACACGGCTGCAGCCAAGAAAAGGATACAAATTAAAATAACATAAACAATCCGACATACCACCTCCCTTGAGTCGCTCTAATGTGTGTTTTATCTTCTTTGTTCTCTTCTGGTAGGACAGCTAACCTTGAGGTAGGCCTCCTGTAAAATAATAGGTTTTGATGGTGACTTTATCAGCACCAGGGTGGATTTGCATTACTCTGCCATCAGTCCATTTCATTAAAGTAATCATTTCTTCTTCAAATATTACTAATCAAACAATTAAAACAAATGGACCAATGATCTAAAATTGCTAAAACATACGCTTATCTATTTTAAATTCTTCTTTAAAAGATCGACATTTTTCTTATTTTTTTCTTGAAAATAGTATGAGAGTTTTAATATTGGCAGGTTAATTGTGCCTTTCCTTTAAAATAAGCAGGTTATCGATAATACAGAATCTCAACCTGATATTTTTTTTCACTTTTCAATAACCTTTTAGCGTGTCCTAATGATATAAAAAAATTATTCTCAATCTTCCTTCGATGTTCTTCTTCAACTACTTCTTTGTCAGTATACAACTCAATATTTCATTAAATTTTATTCAATTTGTTCATAGATATTCATTTTTTTTTAAACTTAATACTAATTGTCTAAATGTTTAGTCATTTATCTTTATCTTTATCCTCAAATGATAGAAAAGATGTACTAAATCCAGTAAGCAGTTACCTATAACTGGTCTTTGCTTTTTTAATTTTTTTTATTCGGATTTTATATTTGATGATTTAAGAGACTTTCAAATAATATCTACTAATGCTTTAAAAAAGTGAACTAAAATAATATTATTGATATAGTCAAATGTTATGACCTAGGTATAGGTTTGAAGGTTTGAAGGTTAAGACTATGGTAAAAGGAATTGAAAGAATCCAGTTTTTTCTTAATTAATACAGTAGTAATGTACTATTAATAACAATATTATTTGTGTAAAATACAACTAGGTTAGTAATGTTGTCGAAGAATCCCTGTCAAATCTTCTGGGTCTTCCTCAACCGCAGCCAAAGCCATAGCTCTCCTCACCAGCAGACCTTGTTCATTCTGATCATCCTGAGTGAGGAGTGTCTTGATGTTTTTTACCAGCGGGTTAGAAGAATCCACATTGCTGCAATCTTCCTTCTTTCCCAGATTTCGAATAAACCTGGAGAGGCACTCCAGTTTGACCTCTTGGTGGAGGAACTCGTTCGGGGCTTAACGGGTTGGAACTGTCCTAGAGGGGTTTCTATGAAGAAGGACCTGCACGAGACCAATATGTCATCTGCATAGATCCCCTCAAGTGTTTGCATGTTTCTGTTATTTTTATTCTACTTGGGAAAGTCCTGTAAATAAAGGTTGAAAAGGATGAGACCAAGACAAGAACCTTGTGGTACACCCCTCTCAATCCTGTATTCAGAGGATAGAGTGTTTCGGGCGTTAACTCTAAAGGATCGTTCAGTTAGATACGAGTGAACGATCCTTTGGAACCATAGGGGTAGCCCGGCGTCTCCTAGTTTCTTAACAATGCCTTCGTGCCAAACGCAATCAAAGGCCTTGTTAAGGTCGATGGCTAGGGTGTATGTTCTAAGCTTCCTTTGCTTAGCATAGTATAAGAAGCTGAGGGTGCGTCGCAGTAACTGAACGCATCCGTGTCCTTTCCTGTATCAAAACTGGATGTCTGTAAACTGGAGAGACTCGGATACGTGTTTAAGTAAGGCCTTTTCGAATACTTTGCTCATTGAGCTAAGTAAACTTATAGGCCTGTAGCTTGATGGTAATGTTGGATCCTTACCCGGTTTCGGGATAAGGATTATCCTGGCCTGTTTCCAAGCTGACGGAAAATAACCTACTTTAATTCAAGCATTAAATATGGAGGTTAACCATTTCAGTGTCGGGTCAGGGAGCTGCTTCAGAACGTAATTGTTTACGTCATCCGCACCCGGCGCTTTGCGTCTCGGGAGCCCTTTCAATATGGCCTTAACTTCCTCCATATTGAAAGAGATAGACTCCTCCAGAGAAGGTATACAAGGAGAGAGTTTAAGGCCATCCTCTTTGTATAATTCGCCTAGGGACTCGGAGAATGCCTCTGCAATTATTAACGAAGGTCTGCTCCCTATATATATATATATATATATATATATATATAACAGAATCAATATTATATCAACCGTTTGATAATATAGGCATGTTATCTAATTGGGATTCGGTCAATTTTCTAGGTTCAAAAATCAAACTCTCGTTGCCGACTTTTCGGTTTTATTTTAAAAACCTTTATTGTGAAGGTTTGAACATTTATATATATATATATATATATACTCTTATATATGATCAAACCACAATAAGAAGATGTGAAATCTTATGTGAAATCTTTTTATACTGTTATATATTGTGTCGAGAGCTGTAATTTGAGGAAATAAATTTAATGATTTTCATTTATTTATGCTAACATGATTTTTAATGTCATTTGATATCCATGTTTTAATGTACAAAATATTTTCCTTTCATATAATATTTGACAAACGTTTGACCTTACCTCTTGTGTTTGATCTTACTCTAAATTATTAATTACTAAATTATTAGGGAGCGTACAATCAAGATTTGCTCCAGGCATTGCCAGACCACTGCGCACCACTGAACTTGTTAAGCCAAAAAAAGTGAAGGAAATGCAAGTTTGTGGCAGAAATTGTGATGCAAAGTTAAAGATGTATTGGAGAGAGGGAAGCTGTAGGCGGGACAGGCAGACATTCCACCTATCTCTGGGACCCCTCCCCAGCAAGTCAGCAATCCAGTCCGACCACGTCTTCTCTTTGCCTCTTCAATAACTCTGATGCATTTAAGACTCTTCCCAACACACGTACCAACTCAGCCAAACCAACTACAATCTCATATTAAGTCAAATTTAAGATTATGAACATAAATTATTTATTATTATTATTATTTGTACTATTATTTGCATTAATCATTTTACTCCTTAAGAAAATTTAGCAAAACTGGATCAACAACTAATCTTACGAACGACATCTAAATACGTTAAACATGAGATGTTAGGTTAACTAGTTGAATACTTCACAATTTCATAAACACAAACAACAAAATCAACAAATTTGTTATTACATAGTTACTAAAAGTAATAATCAATCAATATTAAATAATATTAAAAATTTCAAGTTAATAACTATTAATTAATTATAGATTAATTCATTTCAACATATTTGTTTATGTAAAAAAATAAAATAAATTTCTCAAAATATCACAGTCTCAATGTAATTAAAATATTTCTTAGTCTGCTTTGTATAGATCGTTAATATTAGTAATATTGTTGCACTTGCATGGACATTTATTTCCTTGTATTAACATATTGTCAAACAGGTTTATTATTTATTTATAGTTTCTTTTATTTTTATTCATTTTTGTAAAAATGTATTATTTATTGATTCCACTTTGCTAGTACCCCTTAGGAAATGTGATTATTAGCATTTATTGATAAAAATACAAAAAAATCTGGATTATTAAAGAAATAACTCGTTGATCTTGTACAGAGGTCTCCAGAGGTGTCGATATCGACCACCAGATGAGAGAACCATGGGGGTCGAGTTCCTAGTGGCTAAATGGGTTCACATATTAAATGTTCATTATTGAGTTTATAAAAACACAAATGCCCGAAGGGGTTGATAGGAAAACAAGGTTCGGAAGGGTGTTGATAAGTAGGAAGAACAAGGATTTATTTAACATGCGTTATAACACCCTTTGATAATATGGACTCGAGGTACAGAACAACTAAAAGCAGAAATTTCTTCGGTATAGATATTTAACAGATTTCAAATTAACCAATTCGAAAACATTTAAGATTTTTAAATGTATATGTATTAGGTAATGAATTGATCAATATCGTATCAATATGTATTGATTAATACATGGGGCAGCCATGAAAGTAACAATCAATGTCATGGCTGCCACATGAAATTGATGTGGCAGCCATGATTTCAGTATTCCATTATTTGTTCATAAATGTGCATACAGTCTCTATGTACATTTATGAGCAAAATTATTAATTAGTAATCAGTTGCGTTTACACAAGCAAATTAGAATTAAAACTGAAGTTGTTTCCAGGTAGATTACTTTCGTGTGTCAAAATTTGAAATAAAGCTGTAGAGCTATTAACATTGAATACTGTTCATATATATATACATATATATATATATATGATCAAACCACAATAAGAAATGGGAAAACAAGACTAAGATCTTTCGACCGTAACAAGCGGTCTTCGTCAGAGTCAAAAACCCATCTTGTTTTCCCATTTCTTATTGTGGTTTGATGGTTTGATCATTGATTGTTATTTCACGTGTTTATGTGAAATCTTTATATATATATATATATATATATATATATATCAGTGGCGACTCCTGACCTTTTTCTTTAGGCATGCAATTTTCAAAGAATAAAAGAAATACAGAGAAATATCCTTCTAATTCTCATGTTCAGTCTTTTCATGTTGCACAAAAGGATAATGATGTATTAAAAACATTTTATGGGGATTTGAATCAGGTTTTATTTGGAAATACTTTTAACATTAACTTTTATTAACCAATACAATAAAAATAGGCAAAAAATGTTTTTATTAAAGAAAGAGATACACAATACATCATTTGAATAAAAACTTCTTGCAAAATTCTTCGATAACAAAACCATAAAACTTCTCTCTATCTGCCATGAAATCTTTAAGTAAATGTCTTTCAATTGAAATTAGGGATAAATTAGACAATCGCTCTTCACTTTGGGAGCTTCGTAAATAACTTTTAATTCTTTTGAGGGCAGAAAACGATCTCTCAACACTTGCTGTTGTTATGGGAATAGTCATAACCAAATTCATGAGTTTATAAATTTCCGGAAGACCTGTGTGCAAATCACTTTCCAGTATGTATTTGAGGAGCTCAGCAAGCCTGAGTTGCAGTGTATGCAAACTTCGTTCTTGTTTCTCTTGGCAATTAAGAACAATTTCATTAACCAGAAATGATAAGAGTAAACCCCTGTATTGGGAAGCTTAGCGCAATCATAGAAAATGGTTCCTTAGCGTGTAGAGGAATAAAAAAAAGGGGTTGCTTTAAATATTTCGAGTCTCGAACATTTTGGTTTCTTTAAAGATGAATTCTATGCATGCAATGCATGCGTTGCATTCCCTGAGAAATCGCCACTGATATATATATATATATATAGGTGTGTTATCTAATCGGGATTCGGTCAATTTTTTTAGGTTCAAAAATCGAACTCTCATTGCCGAAGTTTTGGTTTTATTTTAAAACCTTTTTCATACGCCTACAAACAAACGATAATAAGAAATCACATATCAACATCTAACATATACACAATATGAAAATGAATTGTTACAACTTATGAATATTATAAGTAGAAGTACTTAGAGATAAATAAAACAATATAAGTTACAGAAGTAAGAATTTTTTAAACTAAGAAAATGAAATTTACATTATTTAAAGGAACAACAATCTTAACCGGACAAAACTTTCGACTAGAATAATAAGATTACATTACAAGTAACCTCAACACTGTTCATTCAAAGGAACTAAATAAATCAAATTTCACTAAACCTCAGTACAACACTCCCTGTATAATAATTCTATAAGAGACCAGAAATGTAAAACATAATTCGAATTTGTAATCTTTCCTTTGAAGATTAATAAATGTAATTTATCGTACAACCTTAATTATAAATTATCTTAAAATGACATTTCTCTTCGATGTTTATGATGTTTTTCAGAGAATATAAGAGTATTTTATTGTTTTAAATTTGAAAATTTGTCTTAAATATTCAATGTAGAAGGATGTCAAGTAAACGATGTAAAAAATCCACTGGCTATTTGAACAAAAGCCAGTACTCTTGTAGGAGATTATTTCGTATCAAGAAATTTTCACTTTGGCTTTTTAAAAATGTTATGAATGCTGTAGTTATACTAATGAGATTATTTGCATCAGTGGTGTCATATACAAAAATAAGCTTATATATTGATAAGTCGATCAATCACTCACTATCTGTACTACCTCAGGAATGAAAGACTAATAAACATCTCCCATTTAGATGTTTACATATGCTTAAATGAGACATTATACATTATATACCTAAGAAGTTTGATATTAAGTTTACTTATAGTAAAGTTGAGTTTAGGCCACTCCAGATTTTTTTCTCCTGAACTACTAATTCTAGAATCCTGAAAATTTTATAAGTAACTTCGGATTTTTAATACAACAGGAAATATTTTTTTTCAATAAAATGTAAAAATTTTGACTTATAATTCAATCTGAAAGCTTATGAAAATAGAACATTCTGAGCAGGATGAGTTGAGAAATTTTTTTTTTAACTACATTCTCCAAAAGGGGGTTACAGTAGATTTTTTTGTTTTCAGAATTTTTTTTTGACGCTAAACGCCTCATTAAAAAACGATGCAACTTTGCCAAGAAATTAAACTAAAAATTATTAATTACTAAAAAAAAACGCACGTAATTTTAATCATGCAAAGAGGAATAACGGTATAAAAACTGTTTGTTTATCTTAGACTAACGGATCACATTATATACTTGTCGAATTTATTGATATTTATTTACATTGTCTACATTCACTAAACATTTTTTTGAGTGAATCCACTGAAATAAAATTGATGTTTAGAAGTATAATATAAAAAATTAAATAATTTATTGACTTATATGATATATAAGAGGAACAATATTTTTACATGTAAAAAATTACTGCCAATAAACATAAATTTCTGTTGCTTTCATGGTATGATAGATTTATCTCATAAAATGCGCTAATCGATCTATATATTGCACCTTTCAACTAAACTTAATATCAGATGAAAATTTCTTTGTGTTTATGAATCATAGTATCTTTGGATAGGGGTAGTAGTGGAGTGATAAAGCGCCACTAATAGCCTCTACACTCAATTCTGACTTTCTGCCTTCTGGAGGCTACTCTGTTAATCTGCTATATGCAGGGACAAACGAATGAGGAGGAGAAGGTGATCAGGAGTTGGGCCACCTTCGTTTCACATCCTTCCTAATCCCCAAATTCCCTCCTTTTACCCCAGCCCCAATCTAAGGTGTTATGCGATCCGTGCCGAAGGATGGATGATACAGGGGTTACTGTATTATGAACGGAGTCTCAAGGGTACCAGGCGACCCCCTTGATTAAATAGCCTTAGTCCGGTATGCAGAGCTCTGCTGGAGCAGACAAAATATTACCGATAGAGATACAGGGATTTTCCCCTCTATGGGGAAGGAATCCGGGAACCATCCTCCGGAAGCGCAGAGGATCCAAAGGCGCTAACTAGTAGGAACCAACCTCCCACTAAGTTTCTCCTGAAACTTAGGGTGCCTCAATGGACATTATCAATGATGGTTTGTGCAGATTTTGCAAAGAGGAATAAACACCGTTGCACCTGCTGACTGACTGTAAGGCAACTTTGCTGCACAAAGGTAGGTACTTTGGGACACTTAACAAAACCATAGAAAAACTTTTACCGCTGGAACCAGCAAAAGTGCTGAGCTTCTTGGAAGCGTTGAAGCTAACTGCTGGGGTACTTTAGTACAGAAGAGGGGAAGTACAATAGTTTTCTTCTTAAGATGCAATGCTATAGTCACCCTCAAATTATATCAATAATCTTAGAATAATATTAAAGTGAGTAGAATGGATCTTCCATCAAGATAGGGGAGTTATGTTAGTTGACAAATATCCAGTTTTTTCACTATTCTAGTCTAATAGTTTATATCTATTATTTTTAAAAATTTCAAGCTTCCAGTTATTATAGTTTGAAATTATGCTGCATTCCCGGCTTTGACTTTGATTCGAGTATGAAAAACTGGCGAATTACTAATATATTTTTCTCAATATACATTATACAATACAATTATACAATTTTACATTGTACAATATACATTCTCAATATTTTTTCTCAATATACAATATATATGTCTTAAAACGACATTTTTTCTAAGATGTTTCTGACATTTTTTAAATAAAATAGGAATATTTACAAGTTTAAGGTGGGAAAATTTGTCTTAAATATTTAATGCATAAGGAGGTCAGGTAAACTATGTGAGAGATCGACTGGCTATTGGAACAAAAGTTCTCCCGAAATAAGAAATTATTTCGTAACACGAAATCTACCTTTTCATTTTTCAAAAATGTTATTACTTGTGTAAATATAATAATGATATTTCATGCATCAGTATGATAGACAATAATAAGCATATATATTGATAAGTGGATCAATCACTATTTGTACTATCTCCAGGGATGAAAGACTAATAAACACCTCCCTGTAAGACATTCATATTATGCCTAAATTGGACATTATACATGATAATGAAAATATATTAGAATTCTCTTTACAGCTTGGTAATATTATTTATTTTGGGAGAAAATTTAATTGTTTTATAGTATTTGTTTAGAGTAAAGAAAAATTGCTTGAACTCACTCTTAGTTAAACTGTACCAGAAGTTCCCTTTTTGTAAATGCAATTTCATCCAAAAAGTTTTTTCCCTACCTCTTAAACGGTTCTAGTTTTGAGTACAATTTCATTATAATATCTATTGTGTCCATAAGCTTTCGAAATCAACCAAATGTCAAAAATGTTTCATTTTGTTGCAGATAATACCTTTCCAGTTGTATAAAAAATCTTATCTGTTCTTTTCAGTTATATTGCTTGTTTTGTAAAAAATTATAACTTTCAAGAGCTATTGACTTGGGAAAAAGAAAAACGGGTAAACGGTTAATTATAGGACAATGAAATTCACCAAAAAATTAAACACAAAATTAGTAGTTCAAAAAAAATTTTTTCAATAAATTCAAAAGGACAATAAAGTTATAAAAACTGAAAATTCATCTTGGACTAATGAATGGCCTGCTATACTTGTAGAATTTGTTTACATTGACTTAGAATTTTTTTAAGTGAATGGAGTGAAATAAATTTTTTATTAAGAAGTTTAATAAAAAAAATGAGACATGTTTTAATGAGTTAATTTGATAAGTAAGAAGAATAGAACTTTTAATATAAAAAATCAACTTCAACCAAACATATATTCTATGATTCTTTCCAGGATTATTAGATGGTTGACTAACAAAGCGTTGTAATCAAATTACATGTTGCACAGTTGAACAAAACTTAATGTCAAATATATAGTTATTGCTGTGTAATAATATTTGGGAAAGGTACACTTTCGTTCTTTATTTCAAAAGGGATCCTGATTTTATGCTACTTTTTTGATGATTCGAAGAACTAGACAATTTTATGAGATATTGTCTCACTAGGAATATTCATGAGTCGAAATATTGGAAGAGTAAAATTAACAGGTGTTAAGTTCTATGTAATAACATGATTAGTTTTTGGTAAATAAACTGTACCAAAGATGTTGATTCAGACACAATATCCATATCAAAAAAATAAATCAACGTTATCAGTTGTGGAAAAACTTCCACGGCCTGAATTCTTTTTGCATCACACATATCAACTTTCGTAAGGATTCAGTTGAAAAGGAAAGTAGTTAAAAGGTTGCTAGAATAATTGCATCACTATTAGTTTAAAAAAGCTCATCCCAATTGAACATATTTTTTTTATGAAAAAAAATTCATATTAAATATTTAAGTATTTATCTAACATCATTTTTTTATATACTCGTACCACATAAGCAAACTGCAGTTATTATGATACAATTAATGCAGACTCTGTATGAATGAGGCTAATGAGCTGAATGAAGGCAATTGCCTTTATGAGGCGAAAGATTTTCGCAAATCATACCTAAAAACAACAAAAGTGAGAGATACATCCCTGAAAACAATTATGAAGTTCTTTAAAGAACTCAAAATCTGAAGTTGATTTTAGACAGGCTAGAATCAAGCACAACGGGGAAAATTACACTTTTTGAAATTATCCACTTTACTTAATCATTTACTTAATGAAAGTTGAACCTAGCTGTAGCCTGGTCATTAGCATTTTTACCTATTGTTTAACTGTATCGAATGATTATAAACTTTCTAATACTTTTAAGTTAAGTTTAAGTTTGTTTCCAGCAGGTACAACTGTATTGTAATGGCAAACTACATAAATATATAGTTATAAGTATTTTTTTCTTGTGCCACCTGAGGCACAATATGCATATAAATGATCAAACCACAATAAGAAATGGGAAAACAAGACTAAGATCTTTCAACCGTAACAAGCGGCCCTCGTCAGAGTCAAAAACCCAACTTGTCTTGTTTTCCCATTTCTTATTGTGGTTTGATCATTGATTGTTGTTTCACGTGTTTATGTGAAATCTTTTTATGCATATAAATATAACTATAAAACATATTAACAGATGCTAAATAAAAATTGGACAAGTTTCATCCATGCATTCAACAAACCGTTCATAATTAGAAAAATAAAATATGATTCCTTCAAAACATATATATATGTTTTTTACTGCATAAAATTAACCATGAACCATTTGCAAACATAAGAAATAAGTCAAATTCTCATATTAAAGCACAGCTAAATGAATATTTGCTTCCCCAGAAATTAACTTTAATGTTTACTTTGCACAATGTTAGAAATATGTTTCTGCACCATTATAAGTTGCCACTCTAATATGATTTTTTTTCTGATCATATCAAGTTCTATTTTCTCTTTATGAAAGATTACGAATCTTTTCTAAAGAAAAGCAATTGAAACTGCTGAAGGGAGAGAAAATAGATTAAAACGTGATGGTGAATGAAAGAGAGACACATGACAATGAAACTTGAACAAAGACCTTTGACATTGTTGCAGGAAGGTAATAGAAACGCCGTAGAGTATTTCAAGAAACTCCCCTTGAACACTATCACATATTAGCTCAACAGTGCGACAAACAAATGTTATAGTGATTTCAGTTATGATTGAATTATCGAAATAATACAAATATTGCACTTGACTCATGTCTTGAGGTTGGTGTACCTGATATTACCTTCGTGACACTACTGACGTTAAAAGAGTGATGTCAATTTGTGGTTCGACAAACGCGCAAAGGACACTACCACTGACTAATATTGCATCATACCACCTAACAGCATATAATGATCAATTACAGTAAAGCTGTATCTGTAATTAATCAAATATCATTGTAGATAGTTATCTTTTAAAAAAAAGCTTATTACGTTACTACCAGGTTAACTCCCATTACGTATTAACTCGTTTGGCGGTAAGTCCACTTACTTGTACTAAAATAATATCTTTATCATATTTATACTGTAGAAAAAATTATTTATTTGAGTTTTTTTTTATACATTTTGTATTCTATTACTCTGCATAAATTTTAAGTTTTGAATATGAATTCCTAAAATATGTCTAGAATCTATTTAAAACTATTGCTCTTTAATAAAAGACAATTTTGTCTTCATATTCAAATTTGCCTGATTTCATGAAGTTTTTGTTTTAGAATATCCTAGACTCGAGTAGAATTGGATCAGCAACTGAATTAAAGCAAATCTACTGAACTAATGTGACACAAAAGGAGTGTCGTTTCAGATTTCTCCTACCGATTCAAATCTGAATTCTCATCTGCTCACAACTGGAATGAATGCATGAAATATTTAACATGTAACTGGTTTACTTTTACTTGTACCGTTACAGTATCGATCACTTCTTCTCGAAAACAACTAACCATTCTACTTCAGTTAGATGTATTTCATTTAAATAGGATGCTTTCATATTTACCAATACAATACAGCAGTGTTTTAAACACTAATACAAACATACAACTGCTTTATATTAAGTGTCATTCGCATAAACGACCTTACTGAAAATTTGAAAAAAAAAGAAATTCAAATGTTTTATTGTTACAGAAGTTAATCTCTTTAGTTTTGTAGAATTAACATCCTAACATATACCTACCTATATTAAATGTAATAAATTAAATTCTTTGGAGCCTCTTAAAGTTACTAGCCTCTTTTTTTATACCTAAATGATATCCTTTTTAAGATAAGTACTGTTTTCGAAGTATCTTCCTCTTATAGGTTATAAGACACATAAGTGCTTCCATTCAAAAACAAATTTTCATATTGAAAGTTGCCTCTTCATGTAGTTTATAAGACAACATTACTGTATCCAATAAAGGAAGTCTTTCATCATTGTCTGGCCCAATTTCAGTTGGTTCATTACTATCACTGGTTCTATTACTATGCTGTAATTTTCTAGTTAACTAGACAAATTTTGTCACAATTTCAAATATGAAAGTATAATGTTTGTCAACCATTTTAAACCACAATTGTAAATCTTCTTTATTATAATTTTAAATCTTGGAATATTTGTAAAAAAAATCCACAATCTCAATACTGAATTCCTTTACTTAAAAATAACGGTTCCATAAGCAAAGTTCAGAGTAACAGACCTTTCAATTATCTACTGATACTGTTTTTATAACTGGACAAATGACGTTATAAAGATAAAATATTAATGTCGCATCTAATTTCGTGTCACTCCGTGTTAGTTTATATACAATATTTTTTAACAAATTATATTTATCAAAGTACATGTAATGCTGCCATTTTTTATATGAAACATAAGGTTGAACTTCATTAATTTATGTTTATTTTGGACTTTTTTAAATTGAAAGAAAATAATATTCATTTCAAAAATTATTAAAGATTTCCTATTAGAAAAGATTAATACATATCTTTTTAGCAATTAGCACCAAGAGTTTTATTTTCAAATACAGGAAAACGACCTAGGTTTTCTATTTGAGTAATAAAAAAGCTCACCCATTAGTCCGTCTATAGCTACTGCTTTCGAACCAGTGCACTTTCAGGGGCTCATTAAAGATATCATCTTTAAGGAACTTAATTGCGGCAAAATTTGAAACACGCTATGTGAGTTGCATAAAAAAGATCCAAACTAATAAAAAAAATAAAACATTTTTTAATCAAATCTATTTGTAATTTATTTTGCGTAGTCTCATTGTAAGTCTGTACACTTTCTACAGAGATGATTTCATTTCCCCAATCGTTTAGATAGTACTGTGCGCCTTTCCATTCCAAATAAATGTTTAAAAAAAAAGTTCAACGAAAACTTCTCATTCAACAAAATTACCTATCTTCAAAGTTCAAATATTATCCTAAAGAGTCAAGAAAAGAAGGCCTGGTGATTAAATAGGGTGGATAAGCAATTCAAATAGTGTTTCGTATATTTTCGCCTCAGCAACGGCTTAAATGTGAGACGGTTTAATATCTTCGTAAAACATTTTTTTTCTTCTCATATCGCTGTTTCTTCCCCAGTTTCTTTAACATCAAGTCATTATTAATAGTAGGCTTCTGTGACGGTCTTTTTTACCTTTATTAAGATAATCAATGAGGTCATATCAATGATTATCCGAGAAGCAGTAGCCATCATATTTCCTACCAAAAGAACAGTCTTTGCCATTTTTTGGAGGCTATTCCTCTTTCAGAGCCCACTGTTGTTGACTATATAACTAATTTAATATTTTCTCAGAGACGGTTAAATAAGAACTGCTCTGGTATGCAATTTCTTAAGGGGTGCATATTTTATCTGAAAAAAGTCCAATTTTTTTGCGATTTTGTGACAATCTATCATATGATTTTTAATTCGATTAAGTTAAGAGAGATATTAAATAAAAAGTAAGATATAGATAATAAATATTAAATGTCATCAGGATTGATTAAACTGATGGATAAAATTAAATAATTTTGGCTTGTTTTCTCTTATTGGCTTGCAAATAATAAACTAAAAAGGTATCCTGACGTCTACTATTCCTTCAGAGTTTCTGGTAAGAAATGAGGAAATCATTGTTCCCAAAATCAACATGTTTATAAACGTTTTAAAAATGCCTGATTATTTAATTCATATTAGTGAAATTTATAATTTTTAATTATACATTACATTAGTATTAGTAATTATTCGAATTAATAACTTATGACCTAGTTATATGATCTTAAATGCATATAGACAAGAATGCATTAAATAATACTTAATAAATTTTAATTTCTGAAGAAATAAATTAAAATAAATAGAATGCATGTAATTTTTGTTCTGTGTTACAGAAAAGTTAATATATTTTTAATTCCAGTCATTGATTAGAGAATAAATGTCACAATAAACATGAGTAAAGTAGACCAACATTTGTACTATAAAAAAATATTAACGATCAATGCTATAGTGAAGAGCGTAAAGAAGAGGCATAGTAGATTCAATTAAAGAAACTTCTTTGTTTCTCATTGTTCATTTTCTACATATTACCTATTACCAGATTACAAAACCGAGTTTTAAAAACTCTGGAATAAGTCAAGCTTTCTGCTTTTTAATGGCTACCAAAATAATCTAACATCTTTTCACCATTGCTTCTGGTAAGAAATGAAGAGAGAAGTTCCCATAATCAACCAGTTTACAAAACGTTATAACAATCATATAATTAGTTTGTTTCATAAAAACATAGGGAATAATTAATTTATAACATATGTAATGCCTACATTTTGAATTGATACATGTTCTCGTGTGTGTGTGTGTGTGTGTGTGTGTGTGTGTGTGTGTGTGTGGAAAAATAAACTAAAGAGATATACTCAATGGATAAGCACACTTGCAGTCACATTTTTTGGTGCATCCATCATCAGGTGGTAACAGAGAGGGAGTCTCAGCTAACTGGAGGTGCAAACTCCCGGAGTCTCCTTCTCTTTCTCCACCCGGTGATGGTTGTATAGAAAATTGAAGACTCTCAGTGCGCTTATCCATTATTTGTGACTCTTTAGTTTATTGTTGTACTTTTTTGTCTGTTTGGAATGATTTTCCGATGTTTAAAAGAGTATGTGTAGAGGTAGCCATCATATGACAATTGTTATGAATTATTAAAGAAAGTCGATTCCAATGCAATTATTTTTCAAATAATTAATTATAATGTAGTAATTTTTATTTCAGATTTAATTTAGGATAATCTAAAAATAAAATAAAAAATGCTGAATTATTGTATTGAGTTTTTCGAGTTAGAAAGTGACTAGAGAGTCACACTTAGTTGACAAGGTTTAAAACCTGTTTTTTTTATTTGAAATATTTTGTTTGTTGAGAAAGCATTTCTAAAAAAGACACGGTTTTTTTAAAGGTTGATTTATTTTTTTAAACAATTTCAGAAAGCTGTTTAAACTTTCTTTAAATGATATTGAAGGGAAAAATGATGGCCTGTTACGTGGTAAGGTAAGAGTGTTATGTAGTGTCCGGTTTGGCTGGCGCCAGCTTGCGCAAATCTCTTTCACAAGAGTAATCGCTAAGCCAACTGGGTCAGTCCCTTCCACATGATCATCATTCATTTACGCTTTAATTTATATTGTATAAATATTATCTAATTTAAACGAAATAACTGGTAAAAGGTGTTAAAAAACTATAAAGTCATACATACTAGTACTGACTGGTATACCCGTTGCTTCGCCTTCCTTGAATTTATAATATACTATAACATATATACTAACATTAAAGTATAATAATTGAAATTTTAGTTCTTGATCCAGAAAATTACTTTCGGTAATTACGATAGTTTTAGTTAGTAAATTCTGATTTCGCCATCATCAAATGACTCATAACTTAATTAAGAGGGTGACAGAATAATATATATAAAAAAAGGTTTACATGTTATTTGGTTATAAAGTTTTTTTCATTTTTTCTCTACCACAAATACAGTTACGTATATTTCTTGATGTACGATAGCAGATATTATACCCCGGTTTATTTATAAAGACAAAATTGTAACTGAATGTAAGTTATGGTTAAAATTCAATTCACAAATATATTTGTCTCATTATTCTAATTGCATCTTTAAACGTACACACATTTTACTGTAAATTTCTTGGTGTCCAATAATTTTTGCTTTCTTGCAAGCAACATTTTGTACAGGTTATTCTTGCTTCCATTAATTAACCGATTATATAATTATAAGAAAATGAGATACAGAAATACATACATCGTCCGTCTAATTGATTGATCTAATGATAAAAGTTTTTTTTAACTTTGAACTACTATGGGCTAATTTCCAATATAATAAAACCTAACTTTCTCTAAATTATAAATTTATACTCAAAACATCTAGTGAGTAAGCAATTGCCATATGTATTCAATTAACAATAGATAAAACGTGGATATACTATCATTAGTAATAAAAATCATAAAATCAAATGATATTAATCTTAACATATTAATTCGGCTAATTATTTACTTAGTGGCTGCTCCCGATTTGTTTAACGGTTAAGACCATCTGCGTGTTCCACAAGTGGTTCGATTACCCAGATTCAAAACCCAGCCAAAATAGTTAATGATATTTATTTCATTCATTCTTATTACTGGAAACTCAACAGAGAGTTCCAAACAATAGATAGATTATAGACGAATGGCTCTGAGTCGGTAAAGAGTCAAGTTGCAGAAAACAGTCCGCAGTTCAATACCTGACCAAACTGATTGTCACCTATCAAGTTTAATTTAATAACATAATGATTTTCAATCATTCACTTACAATTTACCAATTAATTAAATCATTCATGTGAAATTCATGTGACAGGATTTGAGATATGTCCTAGCCCTAAACTATTCAAATAAGAATTTCAAGAACTCTTGAAAATGTTTAGCAGACGGAGAGAAACATTAGTAAATCACTACCTTCCTTAATTAAGGTTATTGTCTACGTCAGTTAACCTAATTTTATAATTAAAATATCATTATTAGTATTTTATACCCTAAAAACGAGCAAAATTAAATTTAATCATGGACTTCAAAATTTCACCGTTACAAACAATGTTATTTGTATGTCGTTTTTGCAAATGAAACTATGTTAAATACTTTTGTAACAAATAATGCCACAAATTCTAAAACTTTTGAGCGTTCATATGAATTAATCTCAGTCGAAGAAAATCGATTATAATATAATATAATTTCATTATAATTTAAAAAAAAAATTGATGTAATTTAAGTATTATATACATTCTGTCTTCTATAGCCTAGAGAGGAAACAAATTTTGTTTAAATGCATTATTATTTAAAACACAACAATGTAGATTCACTTTAATAAATAGGTATTACAAACAAATATTGGAAAAAAAAAGAAAGTTAATCAAACACATATTGTTTATTATAAAAAGTAGTTTTTTCTTAGTGTTTTTAAAGAGTTGTATCTTTATTAATTTATTGCTGAATGTTAGAATTATGATTATATCATAATTTATTTATTTTTATTATTTTATACATTAATACTACGAAATTAAATTGAGGACAACCAAAATATTTTAAATGAAAAGCTAAGATAAATTTGTTGGCATGAGGGAAAGAAATCTGTTATTTAACGTAATTGATGTAACTAAATACTGTTTTAAAAGTACAAAGAGCGTTTGTATTCGTACTGTAGGTTGAAAATGTGAAAGGCAGAAGAGGTCAGAGATGTAAGGAAGTGAAGACAAGTATTTTAACTGCGTGGGTCGAAGGAGAGAGGTTATGTTACCGTATTCTTTCAACACACGCGCTCTCTCCCCCGTCACAGACGTACTTCTATCGTTTGATATCACAACCCTGCTAACTTGTACATAACCTATACATTACTTCAATATCACACAAGCATTTACATTTTACACTAGCAACCGGATTCAACCAGGTGAACAAAAAAAAATAATACTGGCTACAGTCATTTTACTATCGTTATACTAGTATACTGGTATACTAGTGTTTTGTCATTTCTGTATTGTAGTGTTCAAGTGAATTAAAATTTGTTAGAATTACAGTATCATCTAAAATAAATATAATTATTACAGAAGAATATCTACAAATTTATAGTTAACCCATGATTTAGAGCAGGGGTGCTCAATACGTCGATCGCGATCTACCAGTCGATCGCGAGGCCAATAGTGGTAGATCGCATACAACTTTGAAAAAAAAAAGTTCCAGGGTGACAGTCAGCCCATTCTCTCTCCTCTCTCTCTCTCTCTCTCTCTCTCTCTCTCTCTCTCTCTCTCGTGCGTGCGTGTGTGTGTGTGGTGTGTGTTTTGATCCTCCTACAAAGCTTCTGTCTTTGAGCACAATGAAAAGCTACAAAAAACAGCTGTATTATTATTTTATTTTATTATTTTTATTTATTTATTTTTAATTATTATTATTATTATAAATTGTCAATGTATTGTTTTTATTATTGGGAGCCCAGCACAATGTGAGTAAATGCTTTCACCTCCTTAACCAAAAAAAAAAAGTTATTATTATTATATGGTAATTACAAAAACATGTTCAGAGCTTATTTTGTTGCAATATTGGCTGATGCAATAATGCAAGGTAAGAATGTTCAATAAATTTTAAAATAACATACGCTTTTATGGGTCGGTAGATCATTTTGACTTGGTCATTTTATAAGTAGCTCGCATACTGAAAAAGTGTGAGCACCCCTGATTTAGAGAATAATAATTGTTAACAATTATTATTATTATTATTATTTATTAACCTTATTTTTTAATTTGTCTAATAGAATGATGTGTAAATGAATGAAACATTATCAAATCTTAAAATCAAAAAATCATATAAAATGTTGGGCGAGAATACGTGCGTCACTGACAGGAGAATGCTAAAAGTTGGCAAAAGCCAATTTCATACTTCAACAGCTTTTTTTTTTAAGATTTCTAGTGCTTAGATCAAAAATGTATTTAACATTTTTTTCTAAATTTATTTGTGTATAAAATAATTTAATTAAAATATTTTGCTATTAATTTTCATAATCTATAATCACTTACAACTTATACAAATTCAGAAGTTGACCGGAATTTTGTAGCATAAAAATTGCACTTTTTAAGCCACTCTAGAGTGATTACTATTACCAAAGATCTATATGGGTCATTTAAGACTTGAACAAAATTCTATCTAAACAATATCAAAAAGTACGATTAAAAGCCAATAATGTAACATTGAAATATAAAATACCACATCGCAGTCGAATTTCATTAATTTAGACTCAAATTTCTAAATTTGCCATTTCTAGAATTCGACAAAACAGAGAAAATATTGATTCATATACGGAATTCTTCCCCCCCGAATAGCATAAGACCGATAAACGGGAATGTCGAAGGCAATCTTGTCACACGTGTCTACAAAAACCCTATTCTAGCCTGCCTGGATATTCAGTTGTTGAAATACAATTACCAATGCTCTATTTACCAATCGTACAACCATAAACACATCATTGCCATTCGATTGACTGAGAACGGCGATGTACCCATTGATTTACAGGAAGAAACTATCAGTAATACACTTGTTTTGAAAAAAATGGATGCAGTTATGAACAAAATCTGGAGTGGCTTACACTCAATTATACTATAAATTAACTTAATAATTAACTCGTTCACAACCAAGTATTTTATCGTTTTACTTTAATGAGGCTTTACATATATATTAATCAATATTGTATCATTTGTTTATATGTAGCTATCATCATTTATTAGTGACAAGAAAGATGAAATCATTCATCAATCATTCATGTGACATGATATTAAAATTTTTGAACTGAGAGCTTGAATCCCATCGGAATCGTAATCCACGGCCATAGCTGTCACACTGTACATCATATTACTGTGACTAAAGTTAACTTCAGATTTTAAGCTCATTAATGACCTTTATAAATATACATCGATAAACACCCCTCACTTCTAAAGTTTTTTAGGTATGATTTGAAAAATACCTTTATCATTTCCAAGGCGTTTGGCTGGTATTCAGATATAATGTGATCAAAGTTTTTTACTTCTTCTAGACAGAGATTCTGCATACTTAGTATGATGTGAAATACAACTTCATTTCATAGTCAAATAAATGAATTTGAATAGATGTTCTGCAGACATATTTTTAGAATGTCCCTTTGAGATGATATAGTATTTTTTAAAACATAAATTCAGTTGGAATGAGTACTTTGGATTAAAATGGACCCGGTTGATCTCGCCACCTTCAACTAATTTCTTCTTGATCTGTTTGTTAGATACTTGTCATATATTTGCAAAACTGTGATATATCCTCTATGAGGCTTTCATCCCCATCGCAAGCTTTCAGAATAAATAAAGTCAACATTTTTACATTTACTAGAAAAAATACATTTTTTAGTCGTTTTAAAAGTTGAGGATTTTTTCGCTTATCGTTTCTCTGACTTTCATGACAATACCAAAATTTCAGGACTGTGTAATTAGATGTTTAGGATAAAAAATGTATAAAAACACATTTTGGTCAATATAGTGCCACCTGTGGCCTGCAACGTGCACACAAACTTTGGATACACACCCATCTACCCACTCACTCACCAACCCACCCGCACGCTCACATAATCATCGAAGAACATACAAAAAAGGACTTTGGAGACCTCAAAATATGTATATCCGTCAAAATCTGGAGATCGAATTTTTCATAATTACTCTATTCCCATTACAATAATGTGAAAATACATTGGAATATAAACACCCATTAAATTCAAATAGAGTTAGTCGCAACCATTCATCGCAATGACTAACACTCTAAAATAGAGATTTAAATTTTGGGACTGAGATTAAAGAAGAAGAAGCACTAGCGACATGTTGAATGTTAAATCGCCTCCATTGTTTGACGATTCTGCCACAGGAAATCAGTATCAGACCAATATACCCAATATATAACCAAATATAACCAATTTAGATATGAATGATAAAATTCTATCAATACATAGATATTCTATATATTGAAGTATAATCAACTCTACTGAGAATACATGATACTAAACTACAATTAATTATAGTTATTTATATACTGCAAGCGAAGTGTTCAAATATGGGCCAAATAAAAAGAAAGAAGTTCCAGTGGATAAACCAATGCATCATTGCAATTAGTTGTCTGTATTTTACACATAGAACATTGTACTGTTCTTCACAACCATTTGGTCGAAATGAAAGGTAATACCTACGTCAGATTATCTATTTTTGAGCAATTGAAATCTAAGTTGATTACACTTCCCTCTTATTCAAAATGATGTAGTTTATACCTCATTCAATACAAATTTCCCATTAGCCGAATTCAAGCCGTTATATCTACCACTGCGTAGGGTTCCATCCTGCTGACTGACTCAATATCAAGGATGTGCTATCAAAAGCTAGAGTAATTTCTTTAAGCCTTGAAGATTTTTTTATTTTGTTCACCAAAATGTTTGTAATTGATTCTGTTGTAGCATATCGTTTTTACATAAAAACAGTTTTTACATATGAGACAAAAACTTCTGGCCAGCATATGGCCAAATATGTTGTAAAATAAAATTTGTTTTATTCTTAACTTCATGAATAAATACAAAAATCCAAATTTAGAGATGTTTATTGAAAGTTTTACTTTTGACTTAGTATGTTTCTGTATATAATGCAATTATCTGTATATAATGTAAAATAATGAGCAAATACAAAACTTAAACGAAGCTTAGGATTGTATAAATTACTATACAAACTTACTAAACATTATGAAAAATAAATGAAACACGTTATAACTATTTAGCGGAGACATCTGTATAATCACGAAGTTCCTGGAACATTTAAATTAAACAAAAATGTAAAATCCTTTTATGTACTAGATCAATAGAAATTCCATACCTTGTAAGAACATATTTAAAAAACTTTAACATACCAAATATCTTAGCTATCACAAATAATAACACGCGGTGTTGTTATCTGATGTTATTTCATCAGCTATCTATAACGTTCCAAATTTACTATACAAGACCAGCTTTAATGATTTGTCTCAGTTGAACATCATTCACACAACAGACATTCAGCTCTGTACATGCCTTTATCTACAGCTTCCTATACTGCGGAGAACAACAGTTTTTCTTGTGACATATAACAGTTATAAGAAAGAAGAAGGCTGCTCGATATATTATTTCTATAAATTTCTTTAACATACGATTATAAAAACTGCAAATTTTTATATTTTAACACTAGCAAACGTACCCATCTTTGACGGAATCAAAAATTCTATTATACTTGGTATTCCAAAATATCAATTATAGTATTATATATACTAATACCATAATTAGAAGTTATAGAATAGTAGAAAATACCATTATTAGTACAGTGTTAAACAAATGCCTCTGTATGCACCATATTAGCTGTCTGTCCGTCAGGTTTACGGAAGAACAAACAGTTGGAACCTCTGACTCTTGAGCAAGTAAACTACAGTTGACCATGTGAGAAAAAAAACTTGGTCTCGCTAACATGAATTCCTGCGTTAGATAAAGTCTCCCTTTGCGACTTAGTTAACGTCATTGCGAAATAGACTCTGACAGGACATTGCAATCATTTCAACGGAAACAGACAGTGGTTCGGAATCAATGATATGCGTGGTATACACACAGACTCCCCAATTCCACATCCAGTCATTATGTCCGCCTCTATGGCATATCTGTGTAGAGCACGAACTCAGAGTCGTGTCCCGTTGCACAGTTTTGGGGCACTCATGTTTCGTAACATGAAATTTGTTACTGCTACTAAATTGCAGCATGATTGATGCTCCTACTTGAAGTTTTTACTCATGAGCAGGCAGTCCAGGAGAAATAAATTCAGAGTCAAGAAATTCAATTAGATAATGAACTGCTTCTTCATCACTAATCCAATCTCTTTACTGACTTGTAAGTTCTTTCCTCGGTATGATATAGCGTAAGAACTTGTTTGTTGATTTTTCCTGCCTGTTCATATTAAGAGTTGAGAATTGCTCGTTTACAAAACTATTTATTCGTAATGGATAGTACATCCTCAACCCTGGGAAACACCTTTCCAAAGATGTCAAATACGCAATATATTCATATGCTCCAATGAAATTAAAATCAACTAACAATACCTACTTGCCACACCTGTGTATTTTCAAAACAAACTTGTCTCTGAAGTTAGAAAAATACGCTTAAAGCCCTATAACTTCATTTCTGTACTTAATTATGAATCTATTTAGAGCCCATATTTTAAGTTAGACATACACAAATCCAGTGTCAAAGTTTCAGCTCGCCATGTCTTATGGTGGCTGAGTTTACTTGTGACAAACGTTTTTGCTTTAAACGTCCATAACTTCACTTCTACGTTGAATTTCCAATCAATTCAAAGCCTATATTTTAAGTTAGACCTACACAAATCTACTGTAAAAGTTTCAGTTTTATATGTCTTATGGTAGCTGAGTTTACTTGTGACAAAGTTTTGCGGACAAACAGACAAACCGACAGAAATTTTTCTAAGGGTGGATTCGGTTTCTCCAATGTATGAAACGTAAAGAAAAGTTGAAATGAGTCAGTTCTAAGCAATGTACAGACAAAATCATTATTTTATTTATATAAATTGCAACCCCAAAATAACTCAATGAAGAGAACAAGAGTGCTTCTCTATTCTCATGTACAAGAGAATGCATATTTCTATTACAGTCACACTGAATAGGTTCAGATTCTTATTTAATTGTATCTAAGAAAACTTTTCTGCGAAGCTATAATATCGTATTTCCATAGTTTTTATGTCAAATCTGACTCTACGCAACAAAAGACTGATATATATTACAATAGTTAAACTGATTTGGACTTACAGACTCGAAATCTGGGGATCAACCAAGCGTAAAAATACCCAAAAAAATCCGAATAGCCTAATCCACAATCCATCTCAAAATAAGATCTCTTTTATGTTCAAAAACCATTCAAAACGTTTTTAAAAATTCCTTTTATCCACTAAGAAACCGATCACGATAACACAAATTTCATTAACCTTTACCCACCAACCTAAACACTTTAATTCAGCAATTAACTCCCATCACATTTCTACTAACCCCATCAATAGGCTAAACAGATGTTGGCCCCGAGATCTACTCAGCAGTTATCACAGTCAAGAATAATTTCAAGTGATCAGAAAAATGTGTATGGAATACCACTAATGGGTGGTTTCTCCACTCTTTCATTTCATTTTTACTTTACTATAAGTAAAGTATAGTGATCGTGAAAAAATTCGATCTCGAGATTTTGACGGAATTATATTTTTGAGGTCCCAAAAGTCGTTTTATCATATTTTTGCGATAATGTCTGTGTGTATGTGGGTGGGTGGGTATTAGCATATTAGCATTGCTTGTTACCACGCTACGGTCTAGAATCTTTGATGGATCAAGTTGATATTTTACATAAAAATGGGCCCCATAGTGTAGATGATCCCTATTGTTTGGGAAGATTATGCATTACGGGAAAGTAACTTTTTTTCCAAAAACCTGGTTTTAAAAAAAATTTTTTTCTCCTAAACTGCTGACTCCAGAGTTTTAAAATTTAGGCATTATCTTTGAGGTTACGAGTGGAATAAATGAAAAATATATTCAGAATTTTAAAACAAAGGAAAAATTTTTTTTGCAATAAAATGTAAAAATTTTTACTTTTAATTCAATCTCAAAGCTTGTGAGAGCGATACAAGCTATACAGTTTGACGGATCAAAATGAAACTATGCCTAAAAATAGAACATTGTGTATAGGATGAGTTGAGATAATTTTTTTTAAAATTACATTCACCAAAGGGAAAGTACGATTTCTGTTTTCAGAAAATGTTTTTTGACGCTAAACAGCTCATTAAAAAATCATGAAAATTTGACCAAAAATGGAACAAAAAATTAGCAATTTTTAAAAAAAAGTCATGAAATTTCAATCACGGCAAAGAGCAGTAAAAACATAAAAAATGTTTGTTTATCCTAGACTGAGGGATCACCAGCTATTCTTGTCGAATTTTTGATATTTTTTTACATTGTTTATATTGACTTAGAAATTTTTTGAGTGAATTCACTGAGATAGAATTGATTTTATAGTGGAAAAGTTTAAATAATTTATTGAGATATATGAGATGTAAGAGGAATAATATTTTTACATGTAAAAAAATCACTGCCAATAAACATAAATAAATTTCCTGTATCTTCCATTATCTTCCATGGTATGATGGATTTGTCTGATAAAAGGCTTTAATAAATCTATATATGGCACTCTTGAGCAAAATTAAATATATCAGTTGTAATTACTTTATCTTTGTGAATTGTAGTATCTATCCATATTGAAATATGACGAATGGACTCTTTCCTCAAGAACGAGGAGTTATATTTGTTAACAAATATCCAATTTTTCACTAATCTAGTCTAATAGTTCATATTTATTATTTTCAAAAATTAGAAGCTCCCAACTATAAAAGTTTTAAATTATACTGAATAGCTGGCTTTGACTTTGATTTGAGTATGTAAACTGGCTAATTACTAATAATGTTTTTCTCAATATACATTCATAGCAACCTTATAACAGAGTACAAGACGCAGCAAAAAAGATAACACTCACTCAGAGAAAATTGGTATATATGATTTTTTACAAAGGGGAAGGAAAATGATTTTATTAAATACTAAGAAGCCATAAATTACCTGGCATAATAATACTATAAGAGACCAAAAATGTAAAACATAATTCGAAATTGTAATCTTTCCTTTGAAGATTAATAAATGTAATTATCGTACATCCTTAATGATAAATTATCTTAAAACGACATTTCTCTAAGATTTTTTCTGAGAAAATAAGAGTATTTTCTTGTTTTAAATTTGAAAATTTGACTTAAATATTCTCTTGTAAGAGATTATTTCGTATCAAGAAATTTTCACTTTGGCTTTTCAAAAATGTTATTACTGCTGTAGTTATACTAATGAGATTATTTGCATCAGTAGTGTGATATGCAAAAATAAGCTTATATATTTATAAGTCGATGAATCACTACCTGTACTACCTCAGGAATGAAAGACTAATAAACATCTCCCATTTAGTTTAGATTGTTTACATTGACTTTGAAATTATTTGAGTAAATCCACTGAAGATATTTATAATGGAAAAATTTAAATAACTCATTAACTTATATGAGATGTAAGAGGAATAATATTATTGCATGCAAAAATTCACTCCCAATAAACATAAATGTTTGTTGCTTTCGTTGGTATGATGGATTTGTCTCACAAAATGTTATAATCAATCTATATATTGTACTCTTGAACCAAACTTAATATCATTTGTAAATTATTTGGTTTGTGAATTATAGTATCATTGGTTCAAATTGATATTTGAGGAATGGTCTCTTTCCTAAAAAAAGAAGAGTTATGTTTCTTGACAAGTATTCAGAATTTCCACTATTCTAGTCTAGTAGTTCATATCTATCATTTTTAAAAATTTCAAGCATCCAGATATAAAATTTTTAAATTATACTGAATACCTGGCGTCAACTTTGATTTGAGGTTGTAATATTGACTAATTGCTAATGTATTTTTTCTCAATATACATTCACAGCAACCATATAACAGAGAACAATAGGTAGGAAAAAAACAACACTCACTCAGAGAGAATTGGTATATATGATTTCTGACAAAAGGAAAGAAAGGTGGTTTTTATTAAGTACTAGGAACTCATGAAACTCCCAGTAGAGTAACTCTATAAAAGACCAAAAATATAAAACATCATCCAAAATTAAAAACATCTTTGAAGAAAAATAAATGAAATTATCCGACATCTTAAATTAAGAATTATCTTAAAACGACATTCTTAGATATTTCTGACATTTGTCAGACAAAGTAGAAATATTTACCAGTTTTAAATGGGAAAATTTTGTCTTAAATATTCAATGTAGAAATAGGTCAGATTATACTAATGATATTATATGCAACAGTGGTGTGATATTCAAAAATAAGTATTTTTATTGATAAGTGAATCAATCACTATTTGTTCTACCTACAGGAATGAAAGACTAAAAACATCTCCCATTTAGACATTTATAGTATACCTAAATGGAACATTATTTATTATATACCCAAGAAGTATGATATTATGTTTACTTATAGTAAAGTTGAGTGTAATCCACTCCAGATTTTTTTTATTATAGAAATTTTATTAAGTTTTATATTCACATTTCGATGGAAAAATATCTGGGGTATAATTTTAGAAGTATTCTTGAACAAGTTTATTCAACCTTCCTTGAAACACAATTATTTTAATTGTAAAAAAATAATTAGAAATAAATTATGTCAAATGTATGAATATATTTAAATATATGGATTTAGTATGAAGGATTTTAAATTTTGAAACTTTGTAATTTATTTCATAATCTGCTTTTTATATTGTTAATATTCAAGAAATAAAAACTAGACTGATATTATTAGATAACTACTATTTTTTTATATTGATTAATTTAATATTGTACCTTTGCTAAATACATGCAGTTATGGAATCCAGTAATTTATCATCTTTATCCTGGGTTTTATTTTGACATACTTATCTTCACGTTAATAAAGTAATAAATACCCATTAAATTTTTCTTCCTTTCCACTACTAAATACAAACATTACTTTTGAATATTTTTATACAGTGTTACACAGTCTCAGCTGAAAAATTCTAGAATTTTTCTTTTAAATGCGTTTTTAAAAAATAATAGTTTTGTAGTACAAAGTACTGAATAATATATATATTTGAAAAATCATACAAAAAGCATCACAAAAAACTGCTTTAAATGCAATAATGTGTCGACCTTCAAAATTAAATCTGGTTCCTCTATTATATGATAAACCAGTTCATTATTCAGAATGGTCACATCTTGCTGAAGCAAGTGTAAGTACAAGCTATTTTTTAGATTGTGAAATTGATATGATACGATATGGAATATTTACACTGACGGTAGTAGAGAAAACGATAATGTTGGCTGTGCAATAGTATTATATAAGGGAAAAGAGAAAATGTTTCAAGATAAGTTCAAGCTTGCAGGTTACTGTTCAAATAATCAATCAGAATTAATGGCTCTATGGAAAACTCTGGAATGGTTGCAGAATAATAGTTTATATATTACTAACAAGAGATTTATAATTCACACAGACAGCAGGACTTCCATAGATATGATCAACAATAGCAAGGTACATTATCCACTAGTTGTGTTAAGCAGGGAAATATTGACATGCTGGATATAGGTGAGTGGTTCTTCTCAATCTGATGGATCAAAGGACATACTGGCATTTAAGGGAACGAAAGAGCAGATGTGCTATCAACAATGGCTTCAAGAGAGGAATCTTTACAGATTTCCTACAATCAGTTTTCAAGGCCATATGCAGAGAAGTTTGCAGAAATAGGATCGTTACGAGTGTGGGAAGAGGAATGGATGGAAACTCCAAAAGCATCTCACACCAAGCAATATTTTCCTACAGGACTCAGCAGATTATCAAATAAACACCTTGATTTGAACAACTACCGATTAACTATGTTTCTAACCGGACATGGTAAATTAAAAGTTACTTCAATTGTTTTAAAATTGATGACTCAGCTTTATGCAGCTGCGATAATCTCAATATTCAAACTCCGGATCACCTTCTCTTCCATTGTGCTCTCTTTAATAACAACAGACACCATCTTCAAAAAACTTCAATGTTACAAGGGTTAAACTGGCCACCAAGCAAAATTGAACTGATAACAGATTTATTTCATAGTTTTTACAAATGTATAAATAACATAGATTTCATATAACATAGTTTAACGATACACATGTAATATAACAAATGGAGCATGTGAAAATATTACAATAAACTCCCTCCCAGTAGGGGTACTACTTCGGAGGAAAAAAAACTATACCAATTGCGATATTTTAATTCAAAAATGTATGCATAGGATTAGAATTACTGAAATATCAGTTGCTGTGCTATGAGGACCACTTAGTCAAGGAAAAATATACGCATCATTAGCATTTCATAAAATTTGATATCTCCAATAAATGTTTTTGCTATAAACATAATATGCAATGTTCCACATTTGTCCTTTTCAGAAGGTTATAATCGGTAAATTAATGTAACATATCTTTTACATTTAGAATGCGTTTATTGGTTTTAGCATACTAAATTAATTATTATCAAGAAGTATCAGATTTTAATTGTATAAAAGGCTGCGAAATAAAAAAATCTAGTCAGATATTAATACACAAACCACAACAAGCACTTTTGTCAAAATAAGTTAAATGATGTTTGAATGTGGAGAAAAAAAAAATTATTTATTGACTTACGTCATTTCAATAAACCTGTCTTGAATATATGCTGATGAACAATAATATCAACTTTTTTTTAACATTTTTATTATATTTATATATAATCAAACTGCATATTTTGAAATATTTAGCTCAAAAATAGCTTCTTTTCCAGTCGAACCCTGTTAGCAGGATATTGGTTCATAGCATTGACTCTGAAATACTCTATAGAACCTTTCAGACTGAAGGTAGTGAATGCTGAGACTGTGGTTCACTTTTATGAAACATGTTACAGAAAACCACTACCTATTTATAGATAAGTGTAGTCCTGGTTGGGGGCGCTGCTATCCTATGTTACTGTTTTTATATCCTCTTAAGTTTAGTGGCTTCTGATTATAGCTGGTGTTGGAGGTCAGGCTTTGTATCCCATAACCCTTTGCTATAGCTTTAGTATTCAGTAAAGAATGTCTAGTTCAACTTTCTTGACTGAGAGGTCCTACTTTTTCATTGCAAGACTTTTTCGGTCCAAGTGAAAGTAGTTATACTTGCTCAAGGGTTAGCTCATGAGTAGTTAAGCTAATAAAACTCTGTTTAGGGTTCGGTAAATAAATATTACCTTGTTAGAGATTATTCAATTTTTTCATTGTTTTTTTTCCTATTACACGTTCGTACCATTATACGTTGTACTCCAAAATACTTAAAATATCTCATATCTGGTTGAAGGTTTTAAGAAATTCAGCATATTACAGTTTGAAAACCGGATCAACTTCTTTCCTCTACTTTCTCCAATAAGCTGCAGTTTTCAACAAATGGTATCTCTACCTATTTTTTATTCAAAAAATTCAGAACATTTGTAAAGAATATGTAAAGTTGTATTGGCTCAATCTATCTGTGCATATAACAAATATATTCTCTGTTCTGAACATTAACAAGAAAATGAAAATATGATTAAATATTTCTCTACAGTAAGACATGAGACTTATCAATTCAAATGAGAAAAATAAGCCAAATTAATTTTAAGTAAATAAAAACAGAAGTTTAAGTAGATGAACGAGACTTATGATACTTAATGTGATCACATTTTATCAGGGTTTGCAACCCTGAATAAAGTAACTTTATAACTGGTGTTATTCTCCGTTTCTGATTTCAGTTTCAAAGACTAATCTACTCTTGATACATAATTTTACAAATAAACCTAAGAAGTTTTTTTATTGCTAGTTTATTCTTAATTTATGTGGCTTTTCAAATATATAAGGGAGGTGATTTTGATTATATATGCTTTGATTTATTTGTATTTTATCTGAAAAATAAATATAACGTTTACAATAAAATACTTAAAAAACAGATCATTTAAATTTATTATTGATAGCTCAAAACATTTAACGGTAGTCAGATTTAACGTAAGTTTATTTCTATGAATCTGATCCTTTTAGCTAAAAAGTTGAAATAAATCAATTAAGTGGTTTGAGAATTCTAACCTACACTATTACCATGTTGGCAGGTTCCAATAAAAAAAGTTTCTAGCTCAATATCTCATAATTAAAAAATAAAATAATTCTACATTAAAAATAATTATTTTGTAAAACATAATATCTTTTAAGCTTTAAATTTGTGTTTTAGACAGAGATAAAGTTTTTTACATTTCACTGCCATCTATATACCTCACATTTTATCAGGTGGTGTTGGAGCTGTATCATACTAGTGTGAGTAGTTGATTGTAATAGTAACTGGCTGTTAGTGCTAGTGTAGTTTCTACAAATCAGAAGGTGGAAGCCATTTTTGTACTTTACTTGTTTCATCTAAATTTGAAGTATTCTGTTCATTTTCTTTTGCATCAGGTCTTTCATTTGGTATAGAGATGAGCCCAGAGTAGTAAGTATTTGGACTTTATGTGCGTCTTTTTTGGAACTATTACATCATTACCTTGTATAGATCAATTGTTGTGTACTAATGACACATATTTTTGCATTTTTATTGGTAGTTTCATATTTTAATTAACTTAATTCATGGTCACTTTTTTAGAGAATGTTGTTTGCATGAAATAAATTTAAATTCATATTTGCGTTTTAATGTAAGAAATATGTATAAAGAACTGCTTCATCAGTTTAGTTTTTTGCAACAATTTGAATTTTTATCCATATGTTTACTATACCAAATTAATAGAACTTAGTAATATAAAATGGCGGAGATGTTGAGTAAAAATCATGTTTTACAGTGATTATCTGTTCAAATTACTTTTAATTGGTGATTCTGGCGTTGGAAAATCCTGCCTACTACTTCGCTTTGCAGTATGTATTGCAATCTTTTTTAAATATATTATATGTACTCTTTCTTTTTGAGAAATTATTTTTGTTTAGAAACATCCTTAGTTTTTCAGATATTTGTATCGTGATCTTTATTTGCTGTAGAACTAACAGATGAGGCTGGATAGCCCTAACAGATTTGTTTACTATGGTGATATAGTATTTATGTTTTAAGTTTTTCATGAAGGATATGCTATAGTGTTTATGAGTCATCGTGAAGTTCCAACTTTTTTTTATATATAATGACTGAAGGTTTTTAAAATAGACGTGCTTACCTTCTAATATTTAAATTCTTCCAGTTTAATTTCGACTTGTTAAAATACTAAACTGTAGTGAAATACTAACTTTTACTTTAGGTTAGCTACTTTTTCAGGTTCTAGTCACTGTGTAAATTGTGGTTTCCTTTAATTAACTATAGAACTTCATAATTTCTTGTGTATAATCTAAAGTGAATTTCCGTTAACAAGCTGTATAAATTAAAGAATTTGATAACCTTATTATGGAAAGGAACGGTTTTACTAAAAAATAATTTACATGCTGATTTGTTCAACAATTATTTACTTGGATCAAGTAGAGGGTTAGTCTTATTGAACACTGCATATGATTAAGGGATACTTTTTATATAGTTTTACTAAATATCTTTCTATAGCTTATACTTGTAAGACTAAATTATGTTTTGACATGTTATAGGTTTTACCAACTGTTAATCTGTTTGTTTCTTCTTTTAGGATGATATGTTTTCGGAGAGTTATATTAGTACAATAGGAGTAGATTTTGTAAGTAATAATTCAATTCAAAGATTTAAATTTTTGTTTATTGTATTTAGTAACGTTTCATATTCTCTTCCTTTTCTTTTTTACAGAAAATACGGACCATAGTTCTTGACAATAAAACGATTAAGCTTCAAATTGTAAGTATTACCAGATTTTATTTAATATTATATATTCTGTTCCTCTACTTTTCGATTGTAAAGTGTATTACTAATCAGTGTTTCCGGAAATCGGTTAAAAGAACTTTCATGAATTCGTTATGAATGGTAAATCCATTTAGTTTACTTCCTATGACTTAAACAAATTAATAAGTTTTTAACTGTAACATATTTTTCTCCTTACTTCCTCAGTTGTAAGTCATATTGCAAAATTGTTTTGAGTAATTATAGAAAATTAACTGCGTTTAAGGCTACTGCATTCTAAATTCGCTAACTATTATTTGAAGTGCAGCATTAAGTAAAATATCTCATGTTGAATGACTTTAGAATGCGTAATTTCATGTTTAGGTCTATACTGGTTGATTCAATTTTTACTTTTCGAGATAAAGTATAATTAGCTTGAAAAGATGTGATTCCTGGGTATTGATGAATTTACATGTTATGTGTGTTCCCAGAGTCCATTTTTGAAGTTTTATTATTTCTATATGGGTAGTTATTTGCCTAAAAGTATCAACAGGATATTATACCCAATAACTCTTGTAGTATAGATGAGAAAACTTTGCACAATACTTCACTATGGGGAATCCGCTTTATTGTCCATTATGTGATTTAGTTTCCATATATTTCTCCTGAACAAATAGTTCTGGAGAGTTGATATTTTTTGCAGTTAGTATAAAACTGATGTAAAGATTTCAAATAATATCAGAATTTTTTGATGCCAGGAAAAGTCAGTTTTTCACAAACATGGTTAAGTCTTTATTAAAGTTGAATATGAATGATGGTGAACTCGATCTCACTCCGTTTGAAGGATAATTATGAGACTTAACACTAAAACAGATCGTTATAGGAGAATAGGAAAAGGAAATATTACCTTAAAAAGGACATCTATTAAGTGTCATCTTTAGACACTTGTCAGAGGTGCTAGAACCATGGTTAATTTTCGTTGTCATAAAGTGGAGACAGCTGCCTTAAATAAATAAAGTCATTGAAATGTCCAAAAAAAGTTATTATATGTTGCACGATAGCCATATTAAAATATGTAATCAAGTAATTTAATAGAGTATCATTGAAAACTTAAGCATGAATAATTCGTAGAATTAACCATTGTAACATTCATTTTAATGTGTGTTACCAATTTACGTGTGGAATTCAGTTTATGTGATTGCATTTTTTTGTTCATCGTCCATAGCATTTGTTATGAAAGATATATGCAGTGTGTATTTGCGGCCCAATCTGTTATATTGGTATTGAACAAGTCAATTAACCTGATCTGGTTGTGCCTTTTGCTAATGCTAAATGCGTTGTTAGTGTTGCTATATAAGTAAATGTGGAATAGAGAAGGAGAGAAACTGCGAGTGTCAGGGATAGGGGCTGATTTTGTTCTTGATCTCAATGATTATTTACCCAAACTGCACAAGCAAATTATATGTTACTTACTGGTGACGGATCAGCAACAACATTTAGGCCTTATTGGAGTCACAGATTTTCTCTTTCTCACCATCATAAGGAGAGAAAACGATAAATCTGAAATTATGTCTGAAGGAAAATAATTCAAACTCCTACTTAAGTGATAAACTTTCAAAGTATTTTTTGTCTTAAGTAACCATCCTAACAAGGTCAGGTCTTTAGATATAGATTATTTCTAATTCTCTTTGAGGGTTACCAAATTTTTTATGCAAACGGTTTTTTTTTCTTTTAATGTACACGTCTTAGAAATAGTCAGGTTGACGTTAGCAGAAATTTTTCAGACAAAAAGTAAACATTCTTTATATACTGTTTTAATAATAGAGATAGATACAGCGAACTGAATGACAATTTAAAGTTTGCTTGGTAAGGTAAATGTTAGGTACTTACAATATAATAAATTTACCTATTTTTTACGATTCGATTCCTGTTCATTTAATCAATGTAAAATTTTATTTGAAAATATAATTTTATTCACCTACTTAATTAAGGGACAACCAATAAGAAACAAGTACCATATTGGGTCTTCAAGATACAATTCCATATAGTCGTCTCATCTCTACAATAAAGTTAGAAGAACAAAATAGTGTTATAGCTGTTTAAAAAAGAGATATTGGTTTTATTTCATAATATGATTTTAACAGCCTTTTTTTTTAATCCTTTAACGATTCATGTAAATTATACATTTCTCCTTCCCCCTCCCACTTCCATATATTATATATAGGGTATATTTGAGTACAGAAGTAGTCAGTTTATTTGCCAGGAAATCTATTTCACATTTTTAGACGAACTAGAATATTCATCTTTTTAAAAATAACATTTTGTTGACAATTAAAATATTAATAATTCAGACTAAGTGATAAATATTTATGATTTTTTTGTGGATGGTTACTAGTTTGGTATCAAACTTCGAATAACTGATACAGCGTCACTGTTGTGAAGTGTTAGATCTTCAATTTCAAACTCAGCTATTTGAATTACGCCATCTTCTGATGGTGGGGAATGTTTGATTCTTATGAAGTGGTTTATTTCAGTTTCTGTGACTCAGGTATATATTAAACTCGTTAGCATTTTAAGTAGTTAAGATACGTTACAGTTGAAAGTTTTTACCCATTAATCGTGTTTTTATTGATGTTAATGCTTTTTATTTGCAAGTTCAACCTTGATTTCTTTGCATTTTAAAAAACGTTAGAACTGTTATTGTTTTGGTATATTGACGCAATAATTAAAGTAATGATAAACATGTGTTTAGCAAGTGATTCCACCTTCTTGACTGACCTCGAAATTTTTAATAGAGTTCTTGAGTATTATGTGCGTTGTTATTACAATATTAACCAGTATACCAGACATGTTTCTATCACATCCATTTACTTAGCAGATTCCCAAATATGGTTAATGTTACAATGTATACGTTGGAGTATCACATTTTCTAATCTATAGAATAACCCAACCCTTCTTGCAAGTGGTCTGTAAATGTGAAAATTAGATGTCTGTATGTCCATTCGCCCAATAACAACGCCAAAATAATATCCAGTTTTATAGAAAGTGCTTCATTTTCTTGCAAAATTTCCCAGTAAATTTTCAGTGTAAAGAAATCTTGAATAATTATTTCAAGTATAATTAATTAAAAAAAAGTGTTAAACTGTTAATAATTATGTTAATGTATAAGGGGTTATGTTTTTGGCACTTTTCTCAAGTGAACGGGTAATACTCTGGTGTAAGCACCTAAAGAACCAACTCAGTATCGTTAATAACCCGTAGAAGAGTTATATAGAAGATTGAGCCCATATGTAAACCTCTATAAAAGTTGTAACCGACAAATGACATAAATGAGAACATGTACATATAATATAAATTCATAAATAACCCTTTATCTTACAAATTACAAATTCCGATAAATGTGACATTTAGCACATATGTACTGCAATACAGAAATGACAAAGCATGTTTACCAGAATTTTAAACAAAAAAATGTGTGGAGTGCTCTACGCTCAACTTCACTGTAAGTAAACATAATATCAAAACTTATTAACAACCAACTGATGTTTTTGTTTATTGTATAACCACTTTAAATACATTATATACTAAGACGTATGGTATTTTGTTTACTTATAGTAAAGTTTAGAGTAGTCCACTCATGATTTTTCTAATATGTCTACTGGTAAGAATGGAATAAAAAATATTATCTTTAGAGTTCAGGAAAAAAAAATTATATTTTTGAGATTATTGGTAGTACATGCTTTAAATAATTGGTTGTAAGTTTAATATGTGTAAAAGTTTTAAGTGTATAATGTTTTTTATTTATATATGTATGTTATGATAAATATATTTGTGTTGAATGTTTCATTGTCTAATTTTGACTAGTCTATGCTTCTCATTTTATATATTGCTGCATTTCTATATTGCTATTTTTATTTTACTGTAAAAGGAAAAATAATCGCGAAAAAATTCGATTTCGAGATGTTATCGGATTTACACTTTTGAAGTCCCCCGAGCCCATTGAAGTTTTTTTTTTTGGTGGTGGTTGAGTGTGTGTCTAAACGCTAGTGGACACGCTACAGGCTAAACCATTTGATGGGCGCATTGACATTGCTCCGAAAAGTGGTCCTTGTTGTGAAGTTGAGCTGTAAAGGTTTGGCAAATATTGAATCATGGTAAAGCCACTTTATTGTCCTATGTGATTTTAGATCTAATTTCTTTAAAAGTACTAATTCTAAAGGCTCAAAATTTTGCAGTTGGTAAAGAACTGATTTCACCATGGAATAGAAAAATTGTTTAGTAATTACAATGTCTGTTTTATAAACAAAATTAACTTTGTGTTGAATCTTAAGGATTTAATCTCTATAGTAATTACACTGTTTAACAGAGCATAATAAAATTTAACACATAAAGCGTTCAATCATCATCCTGATAGCAGGATGAAGTTTATAGATTTTTTGAAGAAATTGCACTATAGATGAAGTTCATTATACTATATTTTGTAAATTTAAATTGTTTTCATAACTTGATTGCTGTAGAATATTATAATTTTTTGAAAAGCATCTACCTAAAGTTACTACATTTTAATAAAAATGTCAAGGAGTTTGGATTTTTGAAAGAGGCAAACGATTTATTGAAAAATAAAAGGATTTTTAAAAATTGTAAAGTGCAACTATTCAAATTAAATTAAGCTGTCTGTACATGATTTTTTGTGTACATTGGACAGACATTTTATGAACCAACACATTTAAGAGTTGTTGATTTTCCTTTTTAACACTTTTTTTAGTTGTTTACAATAAACGTAGTGCTCTTGGAAAACATATTTTTTGAGATTTTGAAGGATTTACATGTTGTCTGGTCCTCTGAATCCATTATGATTATGACTTCCTGTGTCTAACTTAGTAGTTGACTTTTGAAAATGTAAACACTCTAGAAATCTAACAAGTTTTAACATCTAACAGAATAAAGATGTTATGTAGTAAGCAGCCTTATCGTTTTTGAAATATATTGAAGTACGGAAAGTTACTTTATATCAAAACGTTTGCCTAGCTTATTTTGAAAATGTTAAATTTTGTATTAAGTATTGCACTAATATGAATGTTAATAGGATAAAATTTCATGAATTTTGAATATTGGAAAGGGAAATATTATACTAAAAACAGATTAAGTTTCTCTTGTAGTCACTTGTGGTATAACAAAAAGTAGGTTTTCCTCATTATTTTCAGATTAGAGATAACCACATTGAAGTTAGTGAAGTGAAGTGAACTGATTGTCCATGAATAATAGGCTCATTAAAATAAATCAAGTGACTAAATGATTGTCCTTGAACTTCAGAAAATGTTTATTTATAGTAACATTTAGTATTTATCACTATAATTTTAAATGTGTAGATAATAAATGTCCTATTTTCAATTTTTTATCTTTTTTTTTGTTGGTCATTCCTTCAGTTTGTACCTTTATTGGAAGTTTAATATTAATTAAACAGACATTAATTTGTAGGTAGTAAACTATAATGTGATTTTTGTTTTAGTGGGATACGGCTGGGCAAGAACGGTTCAGAACTATTACATCCAGTTATTATAGAGGCGCCCATGGTATTATTGTTGTCTATGACTGTACCGATCAAGAAACCTTTACTAACCTGAAACAGTGGCTCGAAGAAATCGAACGTTATGCATGTGATAATGTAAATAAACTTCTTGTTGGTAACAAGAGTGACGTGGTCAAGAAAAAAGTAGATACAGCTGTTGCTCAGGTAACAAACAAACTTACCATTCGTTGTTAACTATTGTTCTTAAACATTTATTGCAACGATTCTTGATTCTCAAGATGAGCTCTATACTTTTTTGGAAAATTTAATAAATATTCCTGCTTATTTTCACAGTGTAGGTTTTCATCGGTTAGTGTCGAAGTTTAAAAATATAATAAAACAACTGGTTACAACTTACGATCTAATATGCGTATGATAGAATTGTTGATAGAACTTCAGTATGGTTGTAGGAAGTTTATTCTTAGCAGTTCTTTCAAAAGTTTCTATATTTTTGATTTACGGTTTATTTAATTTCAACCTTTAGTCAACCAGAGAGATTTTTTTTATTTATAACGTCAGCTTTAATTCCTTTCTTTTAGTAGTGTATCCTCTGGAAGTTGAGTTAGTTCCTTTTTAACCATTTTGTGCAAGATGGTAATACATCATTCGCGTTCGTGGCTTTTGATTTGTCGTTTCAGTTGGCTGCTGTCACTCGGTTTAGTACTTTTAATTTGAGGACTACGAATATTAAAATATCGATTGAGTCTTGTTTGTAACTATCAGTGTTCTTATCTTCGTGTTACTATTATATACCACATATATATATACATAAAATAGTATATATATATATATATATATATGTATGACAATTATGTAGAACAAATGTATTAAAAAGTTGTTTAAATCTCAGAATACAACTTAAGGATTCAGATTGATACCCAGATGTAAACGAGCTACTAAGAACTCGTCTTAAAGTGACAAATCTATTGTGTCGAGGGACCGTTTTTAGTATTTGAACTCTAAAACATTAATTAAAGCTGAGATTATGAGAATTGATATGAATAGCAACGGGTTGTGTATGTATATCCCGACTGACTGTGGATTTGCATTCGTGGGCTTAACATACATGGAATGCATCACACTGAGTATAGTTTAATCGGTAGATCTTATCACTAGAGGTGAAGGAGGAAGTGAGTATATGATTCTCGCTTTCTTGTGTCTATGATAATGTCTTTCTGTGTTGCTGGGGATTTCCAGTGAGGTATTAGTGTTAGGTAAAACAATTAGATGGGAGGCGTTGCAAAGAGTTAATGCAACTAGTTGTAGAAAAGGAGTAACGAGGTCATTGACCAGACAAACAGGTCTCCAATGAAGCCTTTATGTCAACTCTAAAAATTCGGAACTTCCAGGTTTTATTAGATCCATTACTTTTAATCTGGTTTTGATTTCCTAAATTTGTCATTACAAATGTAACGAATTTTTATTTAGAGCAGGGATCTTTAACTGTAGTAAATAACATCGAACAGGCTCGGTACAAGTCTCCATCTGTACTCTAAAGAGTGTATTTTTCCTTTCCCACTTAAAAAGTTACTAACAAGTGATCTTCGAATAGGGTGATTGTTAGGATAGGATTTCAATGTCTGAATAGATTGTTTGATATACATAAGGTGATAAGGGAGAATTTATGATTCAAAAGTTTGTGCTCCCTGATATTGAGAACACTTTGTCGTCCCCATAACTCAGTACCATCAGTCTAAATAGGCTTGGTCATAGCTGTGCATATTTGAGCTTTGATATTAATTTAATTCAGTAGGACAAGTAGTACCGCTGACAAATGCAAAGCATGGCTTTTCATTCCTGTATGGGAATCTTAAGCATTTCGTTGGATAGGAACTTTTTGGATAGGATGATTGAAAGTTTCAATGTTTCAATAACCACTTTTATGTTTATGAATCCAGTTTCTTTATATCTTCTACCGTGGTTATAGAATATGTAGGACTTTTTGAATGTAGTTGAACGCAGGATTATCAAGTTTTTATAAAAGGTAACTACTTAAGTGTGAGGATTTTCTTAAATGCCATAGATGTGGACAGAGTTCAATACAGGGTCAAGTATGCTTTCTATTACCGCATCTTTCTTAATAGGTAAAATAAGAGGTAGAGAGGCGTATTCCATGATTTTCTTGAGCTTCCAAAACAGCCCATTACGCTAAGTTTTATCGAAAGATTTTCCTCATTCAAAAATAGGGCTGAGCAATACTGTTTCTGCTCAAGTGTAGAGCACATCAGAAATGAGGGTATATTGTCAGATATTATATTTTAATACGAAGGAAATGTGAAATTTGTAAAATGTAATACAATATATTGAATTTATTGAAATCAAAAAAGCTCTTTTATTAGACACTTTTAATTTTGCAGGAATATGCGAATCATTTAAAAATACCGTTCTTGGAAACTTCTGCTAAAACTTCTAATAATGTAGAACAAGCATTTATGACAATGGCTGCTGAAATTAAAAACAGAGTTGGGCCTTCTTCAGCTGCTGAAGCAAGTGGAGGCGTAAATCTAAATAATTCTAAATCAGTTGAATCAACCAAGACAATGTGCTGTTAGATTTATAAACTTGTGCAAATATTAATATCTGTTTAACAACCCTTGGACTGAAAAGTGTAAAATATTAAATATATGTTTATCTGTCTATGGAGTTGTATGGTATGTATAAAGATTAATAGATTGCCATTCTATACGTGTACACGTTCATTTTCAGTGTACTTATTAAACGACCAATAGTGCAGGAAATATTTAATCGTATATGAAAATGATATTAAACTGTCAAGGCCACCCACAGCATTTCATTGTCAAGGCATGCACTTATTGATTAAATGTTTTTTAAAATTTACTTACTATTTTATTTTGATGGCTCTGAACTAGTAGATAGTTAAGGAGATTTTTTTTCTGTGTATAATATTATACTCTACTTATATAATATTGTTTAACATGTTTGAACTTCGAATTTATTTATAATAAAAGCTGGTTATGCAGATCTATAATCTCACTGCATTATACCTTCTTTTGAAGTAATTTTGTTTTGAATAGAAAATATTCTGAATTCATTTCTGTAGATTTAGTTCTTTTAGAAAAAGAAAAAAATCCTATATGATTTTACATTATAGAAAAAGTCATTGTAGATTATCTGGTAATACAAAGGAATTGCCATTGAATATATTTTTCTTGCACTTATTGATTTATTTATTTGTATCACTTGTTTTTCCAAAAGGTGTGCTTTTCATATTTTCAAACACCTTTATTTCTTTGGGATATTTTATTATGGTTTTAATACAGAGTTTATATGTATCCGTTATAATAGCTATTATGATGCATATTCTTTTGTTAGTATAATCCAGCTTCCATGTGCATGTAGCTGTAGCAAGCCCTCATTCTTACTCAGTCTCGTAGATGTTCAAACAATATTTCTTAAATAATAATTTATTCTTATTAAATGTTGTACATTTTGTTATCTATTTTATGCACGTGTTTAGTAAAATTCGTACGATTTTATGTTCAAAAATTGTGCATGAATTTCAGTTTAGAGAATATTTAAAATTTCACTTGGAAAGGTTAACTCACGTTAAAATTACATTTGCTCTTAGTTTTAAAGTATATTCATCAGTAGCAATTATTATCAATTGTTATTTAATTAATAAAATATAGGGTTTTCTTTTCACGGAAACTTATACAAAGAACTCTGTATCATAATTAAATTCATATGTTGAAGTTATATGTTTGTTGGCAAATCCAGTCCTAGTAATGCTATAATGTGTTAATAGGGATAATCAATTGTTGTATTGTTTCTAGAGGTAGCGACAGATTTTCATAATTATATCGCGAAATATTTTATATTAATTTATCTTTAGGAAATTGGTTTTTTTCTGTCTTATGATTTGTTAAAAGTTCTTAATCTTCCACTTTCACGTATACTTTGTGATAGTATGAGTCATTCTTTTTGGGGTTGTGTATGCTGTTCGTTGGAAGTGAAGTATCGTTTTTATAGATTAATGCAATATTATGCTATAAGTTATCTTCACTAGAGAAAAATCTTTATTGATAATATTATTCAGAAATGTTTATAAGAAACTATTTTAAAATAGTTTATATGATGCCTAAAATTAGGAATACTGTTCCTAGATTTTAAGTATCACTGTTTTAATTCGTTGCAGTTTACATTTCTTGGACATAAATTTTGTGAATTAACGAGTCTGAATTAAAAAAAATATATGTGTTCAGTTTTTATGCATGTTACAATTTTGGTTAAAAGTTTATTTTTGTGAATATTGTATTTTTTTACCAATCTTCTTAAATTTCTGAGGTAATTCAAGGCTCATTTTCACATGTAAATTTTGATGGAAATAATTATTTATATTATTATAATAAACTGTAAAATATTTTGTGAATACATTACATTTCTTGTTCATCCCAAATGTGTAGTATTAAGAGTGGTCTTTGTAGCAATTTTTAGATATTTACAAAATACAATGAATCTTAAGACAGATTATTAAAACATTTCGGGTTTCAGCTGATAGTGGTTTAACAAATGAAGCCTCAAAAATAATTGCTTGAATGTGATATTTCTTACTTTTTTTTTTTTATTTAAAAATCCATAATTTAAGGTGCTTTGAATTTTTCAACTTTATTTTTTTCTCTTATACCAAGATGTTAAATTATCTTTTTGTCATTTAGGAATTTAATTAATATAAAACTGTATGTAGTGAAAGAAAAAAAAGATAAAACGTTTCATAGCATAAGGGTTTTTAGCAGAGTGTGTTGTTCCATATTTATTTTCCTAATGAAGTGTCACAAGTGAAATGTAAATAAAATTTTTACACAAATATTAATAGTTTCATTTATTATTATTCCCATAAGTTAGGTAAAATTTAATGTATATGTCAGAAAAAAAATAGTATTTTAATTTTTTTCTTATTACCATTAATTGAATTTCTTACACAGAGGAAGGAAGTTTACAGAAATCAAATGTTTACTTTAACATGTTTTGTTTGTATAATTGGAGTAATGAATTAATTTTTTTTTTTCATTTATAGTTTCTGTAAATTTCTTTACTAATCCTTGTAAATTACTCTTCATAACCTTGAATAAAGTTATCTCCGTTAACGTTGTTTTCATTCTTTATCTGGTATTTTCTTTCCAATAACTATTAATTATTGTTAATCATTATATATAAAAATGACTATGTATGTGTGTGCGCGCATGCTTTCCCTATAAGAAATTTGTACAAGGAACTTAAAAAAACCATGTTGATTCAGCCTTATGTAACTTTTTCTGAAGAAGCCAACAGTGTTATTTTCATTTTGAACAGAGCTCATTGGGGGGGGGGGGGTCTATGGACTCCTTATTTAAACACTTCATAATAGATAAGGTTTGCTTTTACTGTTGTTTACATTTTGACTTTAATTGGTAATGGCGGCCGCAGGTAGGTTATTTAACCACCTTCTAATATTTTCGACTGCTTTGTTCAATTGGAAACATCCAGGTACCAGAAATGTTATTATTGTTTTTAGATTGATATTGAAGATAATTACTATAATTTAATATGGTGTTTGTTATTAACTTAACAAATCTTTAGTTAATAGAATAGTTGATTTACCATCAACTTTCTTTATCTAATTGGTTTAACTTGCTTTAAGTAGTAGATATTTAATATATTATTATTATTTATGAAAGTATTATGAATAATAATGATAGTATTTCTATTCAATTATTAGTAATTAGTATCCAGCCCTACACCATACAAACAAAAAGTTAAGTTATTATATATTGATGATCTCTAACTAGAAGACGTTTATGATCAGCTCTATGTCTGAATCAGTAAAACTTATAAGAGAATAGGTATAGCAGGAAAAATTGATTAAGAAATATTCAAATTAAAACGTACGTATATAAAACTCGATCACTAGTATGTATTTGTATATGTAAATACAATCCTTAAGATAATGAAAAATGTAGGTACCATTTAACATTGGTCACTCAACTGACACTTTGTAACACAATGCTTCTTATAAAGAAATAATAATATTTCATCAAAATATTTTTATTAAAACTTTCAAGAGAAAATTTGTTTATTGTCACAATTTTAATTAAAAATCTGAAGTCTTGAAATTGGAATGATTGCATGAAAAGTAATGTGATATGGTTTAGCCTGATCAACAACTAACTGTCTCCTAATTGAGTGATTTGTGGCTTTAAAATACCTGTCATCATATTTAACAGTAATTAGAGCTATGCCTTCTTCCAACATTCTTGTATTGTTCAGCAAAAAATCTTCTTTTTTTTTGTTTATCTATCAACTGCCAATTGTATTAAACATGATATCAAATAAATGTATCAGTTACTAAGTGATTACATTTAGAAAAGAAATCCAATTAAAATTTAATAACCATCTAAGAGTTCTGTTGTAAAAGACAACAATTAAAATTTAATTTAGGTTCTAATTTGCTTTTTATTATTAGAATTGGAATGGAATTGTTTCCCTGGTAGATCATCTAGTAAGTAATAACCTTAGAGATATAAATTTGTTGAAAAAATTTTACAGCATAACGAAAGTTCATCAGTAGAACTTTGTAGTAAAAAGTTTTGTCATTGTGTAAAGAGAAAAAGATAAATTGTTTTATTAATGACTGTATTTTATTATTATACTCGAAAGGTTTGTTGTTGGTTTTTTGAGGACACTGTATGTTGAATAAATGGAGCGAAAACTTATTATGTTCCAATGGTTTTTGTTTCCAGGAAATACTTCGGTTTTTTATGATGTGTTTTATCTGCATCCTGAAAAAAGAAAATATTACACATTTCTTGAACAATTTCTGAACCACATCCAGGTGAACAATTTCTGATACTTTCGGTGATCAATTAAAAAAAAAAACGATTTATAAATGTTAACTGCCGGAGGTTACTTTTTTTGGAATAGCCCATCAACAACTTTCGTCATTAATGCTATATTAGGTGAGCAATACCAAATCTGGACTGCAAAACTAATGTAGCATGGGTTAAGGGATTCGTCGAACCGTCAAATTCTTGGCCTAGCAAGGATCTAGTCGCTATTTGATTTGTTCATAAATTTGAATACAAGAATTAATTTCTAAAAAAAAATTGTTTGAGTGTAATTTATTTAAATATTATTCGTTGTTGGAGTCACTCGAAGCTTTTCATGTTAATTTTAAGTACTGCTGATTGATTATCAATTGCAATTTCTAAATAAAGTTGTAATTTTAACTCTTTATTTTTTTTATTTCATCAACATTTTTCATTATTATGCTTTACCTTAATACAGTGTGCATAGATGTTTACTATTGATTTATTTGTGCCATGATAAGTAAAATCTAATATACCTAATAAAGCCGTAACGTCTCTCAGTCTGTTATCAAACTACCGAAGTTTTGGAGATAGACCCCTTAACCATGTGTATTCAAAAACTATATGAACCAGGTTGCTAGGAAGTGTGTGTTTCTTCTACTATACGTACTTTACCAGTGTGTTACTTAATGACGCCATCTTTGAATAACACCCAGCTCTATTTTCGTTCACCTTAACAGAGCATTTTCTGTGCTTAAGCCACTAATAAACAAAATAGTTATCGTTCATTATGTATATCATGAAGAGCTCTCTCTATGTGGATGACTTTTTAAATCATGTTTAAGTTTACGTCTGTAAAAGTTTTAATTGATGAAAAAGTGATGTTTAAAGATTAAAATATTTTAAAAACAAATAACTAAAAAAAATTTAACACACCTAGTCTGTAAAAAATTTGATCTATACAACTAATTGGAAACATTTGCCTCCGCGACGTCATATTAAGGTCCCAAAAAATGTGTGAAGTTGGTGTTCACCATTTTTTTACATGTTGATATTCATTGTCAGTGATGTAGGTGTTCTTTCCAAACAAGTTTATATTTTTTTCAGTTAAAGATTTAAAGTTAAAGATATTTAATTCGTTTGCACTTTTATTCTACTGGTGAGATTAAAAAAGTTAGCTTTAATGGTTACTGTTCCCACGGCCGGCTGTTTTGGACTATTTTAGAGGGTGGAAAGATTAACTAATTTATTACGCTCCCATTTTAGTTGTAGACCAGCTACATTATCGTATTAGTAGTAATTGTTAAAAAATTTATTTTTCTAAATTCATAGATAGCCTTTGTCTAATAGTATGAATTAATTTTATTTGTTGTTTCTATTTTAATAAATTTCTATTGTTTGAAAGTTAGCGCAGATACGTTACAATATAGGAAATGACAAAACTTACGGTTGAAAGATCTTATTCTTTTCTTTTCTCCATTTCTTATTGTGATTTGAACATTGATTGTTATTTCACGTGTTTATTGTAAAATTTTGTTATTGTAGAAAGTAAAAAACTCAATTTAATAATTATAGTTTTTTTGTTCATCCGTGCTAAACTGTTCTTTGAGCATCTTGTTACAAAGTTCAGGAAAGAGATTTTAATGATTGGCGATGGTAACCAACTCTCCCTCTTACAAAACCTTTTTTTCTAAAGAATAAAATAAGAAAGCTCGTTAATAGGTGTTAAGTGTATTAACATTGATGCTGCTTATCTGAATTAGAATTACAGTAAGGAATATACAATATTTGAGTTAATTTATTCCCAGATATAATGAATGCTTGCGGTTCTATGGAACCAGAGTAGCCCAGTCGCTTGCGTGCTGGCTGTTGACTGGGAGCACGTTAATTAGAACTAACTCATTTCAAGTTTTCTTTACGTTTCATACTTTAGAGTAGCCACATGTACCCTTAGAATAATTTCTGACTATCGGTTTGTCCACAAAATATTGCCACCATAAGACATATAAAACTGAAACTTTGTTTGTAGATTTGTATATGTCTAACTTAAAATCTAATCTTTGTATCGATGGAATATTCAATGATGAAGCGAAGTTATGAACTTTTAAGTCGTGTTTGGCTAACTACACACACATGTTTATTTTGAATATATACAGAGGTAGCAATTAGGTATTGTTAGTTGACTTTAATTTCATTTGCGTACATGAATATTTGCTTATAGCAAAATGCTAATATATGAATATTATGCTTATTTGAGCTTATTGACAAGTTGTTTCCCAGAGTTCAAGATGTACTATCTATTCAGAATAAATGTCTTTGTGAACGAGCAATGCTCAAGCCTTACTAATAAAAAGGCAGGAAAAATCAGTAAACATGTTCTTACGCTATATCAACCCGAAAATAGAACTTAAACGTAAGTAAAGAGAGTGATTAGTGATGAGGAATTAGTTTATTATTTAACTGAATTTCTTGACTCCGTGACTGCTGTTGGACTGCCTGCTCATCTGTAAAAACTTCAAGTAGGAACATCATCATGCTGTGACTTAGTATCAGTAACAAATTTCATGTTACGCAACTTGAGTGCCCCGGGAAATGTGCAACTCGGAGTTTGTGCTCTGCACAGATGTGCCGTAGAGGCGGCCATCATGACTGGGTGTGGAATGTGGAGTCTGTGTGTATACCACCCATACCATTGATTCCGAGCCACTGTCTGTTTCCGTTGAAATGATTGCAAAGTCAGAGTCTATTTCGCAATGACGTTAACTAAGTCGCAATGAGAGACTTTATCTAACGCAGGAATTCAAGTTAGCGAGACCAAGTTTTTCTCACATGGTCAACTATAGTTTACTTGCTCAAGAGTCAGAGGTTCCAACTTTTGTTCTTCCGTGAACCTGAAGTACAGACAGCTAATGTGGTGTATACAGAGGCATTTGTTTAACACTGTACTAAAAATGGTATTTTCTACCATTCTATCATTTCTAATTATAGTGTTAGTATAATACTATAATTGATATTTTGGAATACCAAGTATAATAGAATTTTTGATTCTGTCAAAGACGGGTACGCTTGCTAGTTATAACTAAAATAATAATACATGATTCTATACATCATACCATTTCTAGCTCCATAAATTACATAACAGAGTAGAATAAAAATAGGTATGAAAATATTGACATACAGATCATAAATACATACTTACTTAACGTCTATAAGGGAATATATGAATTGTAAATAATAAAAGAATAATAATACATGACTATATACATCATACCATTTCTAGCCCTTTTCATACCTTTCATGACAGAGTAGAATAGAAATAGCTATGTAAATGTTGACATACAGATCTTAAATACATACCTACTTAACATCTATAAGGCAATATACATATTATAAATAAAATAAGATTAATAACACATGACTATATACATCATACCATATCTAGCCCCATAATCACATAACTTACATAAATGAGTAGAATAGAAATAACTCTTTAAATGTTGACATGTAGATCATAATACACATACCTACTTAACAACTATATGGCAAAATACAAATTATAACTAAAATAAGAATAATCGTATTTGTTTATACACGTCATACTATTTCTGCCCCCATAGTCATATTAATTACATGAAACAGTAGAATATAAATAGTTATGTAAGTGTTGTCTTATAAATCATAGAACACACCTATTTTGCAATTCGAAATTCAATGTTTCCTCATAAAACAGAATTGAATATCAGGATGTAATCATACGTCTTCATAATCCTCAAAAGGGTTTCCATTCCTTTATCATTTGATTTTATTGGTAGAATAGAAGAGAAACAGCTATAAAATAGGCATTTAAATATCATTAAATTCAAATGTTATATGTTACCTCATAAAGTAAAATTAAAAGGAGGTCGTAAACATAGATCTCCATATACCATATACTTAATTGCTTCTTTTTGATTCACCGATATCAAATAAACCTAAAAGAAGTGTTATTTTTGAGCATTCTTAAATATGCTATCTACTTTCACATGTTTCTCACAAATATTTACTCGGTGAAGGCTATATAATTTGGATAATGTAAATAAGTAAAAACTCTTTTAAGGTAAGGCTGAACCTTGATGGAGGTGTGGCCGTTCTTGACCAAGTTACGGAGAAGTGGTCCAAGGTTGAATTAGATGTGCGGCTCAGACTCTGCAATCTTCTAAACCAGCGTTTGATTTGAGTTACCTTAACTCATTCTCCTATTCTAAATGCTCATTGTGGAAGCAAATAACTTATATTTTAAATGTAATCTTAAAAATCTGAGCTTTAGTAACAATATTATAAATTAATTTCTACGGACACATCTGTATTGAACTGATAAAATGTTATTTTCTTGTTGACATGAAAAAAAAACCTGCGATAAAAAGATGTTAGAATTAAGTTACTATTCAATAAACATAAAAATGAAAGTTTTACATAATGTAAGGAATAAGGGATTTTCATTTTTACAATAAAACTCTTGTTTTGAGTGTTATTGTCTTCCTTCTATTGCTCAGGGTTTTCCCTCAGGTTTTGTAAAGAACCGTTTGCTTTTGTAGACTTCAAACAATCATTCGAAAATGTTCAAGGCAAACATCATAGTGAGCGGTAGCCCAACCAATGAACACTTTTTATGGGTAATTCTTTTCAACGAATTCTGGAACTTCATTGAATTTTCCAAAAATTGTTTTTATTTAGGTTGACGGAATATCAGTTGCCACGTCCTCACATAACTCTTCCTTCTCTGTTATGTGTTGTATCGCCTCCAACTCCATCAGCTCCTTCGTCGAAACTTTCTCGAGGTGCTCCTGTATCAACTCGTCCATGTGCTATTTATTCATCTCAAGTCTAATGCCTTTTTCCAGCAAACCAAGATACAGATTTTGTATTTTGAAATTTTCGCCTTTCGTATCATTTAATTTTTTTATCATAACCAGAGGGAATGTATTTTTGAAGAGACGGTTCGTAACCTGAACATTTCGTATGTAGAGCCTTTTGTGAGTAAAGGTACTATTTATGAGCTTTTACTTCGTCATAATTTATTGATTTCAGAACAACCTAACATTATTAAGGATATTCGACATGAAGTCACTTCCACTGATCTTAATGTTGGTTCTACCTACAAGGTTCTTTACAATTGGAGACTAAATAATTGTTCTCCTCCATAATTTGGTTTCTCACTTCTTGAGAAACATAAAGTTTGTTAATTGTCTTTAAGAAACAATATCCCTTAAACTTTTTTTAGTACTTGCTGTGAAGTTTACAATCAACATTAAATAACTGGTACATAGAACTTTAATTTTGTTATAATATAGACGAGAATTACCTAAGAGGCCAGTAACAAAGAAGTCAATACCGAACTACGTCACTGTCTATTATAATAAAAAACAGTTCTCTTTCAGTTTTAATGTCTGTGAGACAAATATCTTTAAGTAATTTCTTTTGCAATATAAGCATGTTGAATGCAAATTAAAGTGAATAGCTTATATTGCTAGGTTCAAACAGATGTTTATCTCAGTTTACTATAAATATTAGTTAAGCAGTCCAAAATCAATTGAATTTTGGTTTAATTTCACTGTTTGTATCGCGTTTACGTAATGTCAAACCCTCTGGTAAATGATCAAATTCATAGAAAACAAATTTAATAATTTTCTATGTTTTATTGTGGTTACATCAATTTTATCAGTCATTTAAACATGAAATCATTGATCTAGTATGTCTAATTTTTTTGGTGTTATTAAACTAAGGCTCTTAGCCGATATAACTGGTGTTTGGCTTCTCCAGTTTAGTATTTCATCTACAGAAACTCTAAGGTATTCGCTTGCGTCTGAGAGTTCTAGTTTCGTATTTGTAATCATGAGTTCTTTGAGGGCTATTGACACTATTCTTGTGTAAGGTACAAAGACTGGTTTAGCTGAAATTACATTCAGATCTTTCTGCTTTACCCATCCTTCAACAATTTGGAGATTGCGGTATAAGCTCAAAGGCAATGCCGTGAAGATTTCATCTTATGAAAATTACAAGGTGATATGAAAACTTCTCATACTTCAAAACTTCTCAACTAATATAAAACCTAATAGTGCCATCTTTAATACAATATTCATATGAAGGTCTACTTTTGGTAACATATGAATGTGGTCAATCAACACGGTAAGACCTGATGATGCGCAGGCTTATAATTTTGAAGCTTGCTCACAAACTTTTGGATACTCACCCAAACTACTACACCCATAGATACCGTCAAAAAAAAAGTATGAGGACCTAATAATCGTTTATTTAAATCCATCATAAACTTGAGATTGAATTTTTCATCATCTCTATATACCACTTATAGTAAAGTAATATTTGGCTCATTTCCATTTAATTTTATTGTTATATGAATTAAATCTTTCTACAATTAATTTAATCACTGAAATATCTTCAAATTTATTTCATTACCATATAAATAACGATTCTATTTGACTGATTCTGATATATCTATTCTGAGTTAACAAGAACAGCAGGCTATTCATTATTCCAAGATGAATTTTCAGTTATTTTTAGTTATATTGTAATTTTCTATAAACGAAATTTATTGCAATTCCTTTTATAGATTTATAAGTTGATTTTTTGACAAAAAATTATTAATTTATATTTAGCCAGTTAGAGTAAACAAAGTAAGGTCTTCTGAAATCATAAAATATTTCATACTCCTCTTTTCGTACTCATAATTTCAATGTAAAAGTATTGAGCTCATGATCGCAAAAGGTTCTATTTTTGGGAGCCAGTTCATTACAAACCATCAAGCGGTGTGATTTCTATCACGTCCACAAGCTTTAAATTAAAATTAAAATTAATCATTAAAAATAAATCATAAGGTTATAATTTTGTTATTGTAAAAAATATTTTTTTCACTGTATAAAAAATTTGAGTTTTTTTCATTTAATGCTTTTGTTAATTTCATAATATTCCCAAAGCTTCAACACTCCAAAGGCAGCAGATTAAGAAAAAAAAATTTTCTCTAAAGCCAACAAAAGACCGGAAAAATGACTTTTCCATGATGCAATATTGCCGTAAAACAGTATCTACCCACCCAACAAACGGTCTTTCTAATAGCGTGCCCACAAATTTTTGGAATTTTCAAATCGTATATCTATAACAAAGAGATAATTTCTTATTATTCAGATTGAGTGCCTGAAGCTCGTCTGACTCATTCGTAGCGTTACCATAACTACCCTATTGAGCTCCCTTTTGTGGATTTTAAAATCAGCTATTGATTTCAATTTCCTTTATGGAACTCAAAATTGTCCTTGAAGAATTTTCTATTTTATTGGTTGTAGGTATGGTTTGCCAGAAATCTTTATTCTCTTAAAGGCGATTGCCTCCCATTCAGATAGAATGTGATCAAAGGTTTCTGCCTCATCCGACAGAGCCTGCATTGTTACATCTTTGAACATATAAAATTTTCTTATAAATGTAAGTGCAGTTGGAATGAGTTCTTTTTAAACCAAATTAGACATGGTTGTTGTATCCTCTTTATATCTACTTTCTGCTTCATTCAATGATCAACCTTTTCAAAACGATCTACTCCCTCATTCCCCTATTTTCTCTTGTTTTCAGGTACCCAAATGAGAATTAACTTATTTTTGCTGGTTTCATTTTTAATTTTTGCTCGTTGGTGATCACTAGAGTGCCTATGATCACAGTTTTATTCTGTTTATGTCATTAACAATGTAGAGAGCAAACACATTACGATCCTGCAGAAAATAGATACAAATATAATACTTTGAAAGCTGATTAACTGACTTTTCATTCTACCTTATATAATAATATCAATAAGTTTTATAGAGTTAATATGAATTCAGATGGAGAATACTTTCAACAATTGCCTCGTGCTTGAAATCAAGAAGGTTGCAACCGAGGTGATCATTTTTTATCACTTTGATGTCCTTGTAGAATGCTCTATGAGAGCCAATGTATTTGGCATTATATAGACTAAATGTTATTGGTTCATTCTATTAGATATTTGTAAATTTTATGCCAGAAAGAGGAATTTCCATTTCATACCAATGTCATCTGAATATTTCATATTTCTTGATAAAAATATCTAAAAAGGAAGTTCAACAACTAATCCATGCTGAAGATAGTGTAAGTGATCAAATCTCCTGTTATCCTACGACACACTTATCTGTGTACTTTATAAGGCTAATATGGATACATTCATTTATTTTAGGATAGCACACAACCAATGAATGTCATACTATTGGTTTTATGACTGCAGCTGCAGTAATTTTATCGAGCTGAACAGTAGATTTGTGGTGAAGACCCAATGTTATACCGAAAAATTCCTTACAGTAGGATATTATTACTTAATGCGTTTTAGACATTACCTTCTTTCTCCTTAAGACAAGTGTAAGGACCGTTTTAGCTGGAATCTATATCCTGATCATTATCCTCTGCCGATCTTTCAACAATTTGGTGAGTATGCAGTCTAATCCAAAGGTTGTGCCATCTAGGCAGCATTTCTTATAATAACATCATCTACCCATTCTTGTGTGTAGCAAAGTTGGTTATTTACAGGATCCAGTATCCTTACCATGGTGACGACAGGACGCATCCCTGAAGAAAGCCTTTAGTGATCACAGTTCTATCTGTGGTAGATCCAACACTTACATTAATCATTATTTCATTCAATTATTGTAATCCATTATATTGTTTCTGGATTAATACAAAAAGTTGTGTTGCGGTGTATTTTATAATTTCAGAAAACGTTTTAAACGCTGAACGTCTAATTAGAGAACAACGAAATTTGGCCAAAATTAAACTTAAAATAATCAATTTATAAAAAACTAGCAAACGTGCTCGTGTTTGACAGAGCAGGACATTGCTTTTGTTCCCTTAGCCAGTGGATCTGTTATATGATTTTTCCCGTCTAATATTTTATCTAAGGAACCTCCAAGAGGATGTGCGTAACTCTGATGATTTGAGGTTAATCTTTTTTCTTCTTCAGAAAGGTATAACGACTGTTTTCGGTAGAAATTTTTCCTTTTCTCCAAAAATTTAGAAGAATGCTGCAGAATTTGAAAGGTAGTTCATCAAGCATTACTCTTCTACCAACAAAGATATACACTTGTGAATATCGTTGCGCATCATAGCCATTATTATATAGAGTATTCAGCAAGCCATCCACAACTAATCAGTAGAATAGGAGATTAGATAGAACACCTCCCTGAAAAGATCCTTTAGTGTTCACAACTTAAGTATTACTAGGACCAATACTTATACTAATTATTTTTTACAATAGTAGAGAATATATTCTACATAATGTGGATCCATCCATCTATGTATATATTAGTAACATTTATACGTTAGAAGGTGACTATCATAAGCTCATTCTACATAAAAGAATTAAGCCAAATTGAATCCTTTAAGACTTCATTATGCTCCTATTTTCTCAAAACAATATAAGAAAAAATGTCAGGTTCAACGAATCACCAAAGAAGTAGGTTCAAATTAGTGTCCGCTTTGCAATAAAGAACAAAAGACTGTATTTCTTATACTTCAATTTTACGTAACGACAATGCTATTCATAAACTTACCAAAATCTATATCTGACATTATTTCTTCAACTGTACAATGTATAGTTTGATTAGAACACTTTGCTAGACAACGATCCATCATATCATGGAAATATCAGAAAATATATCTTTGATTGGCGTTAATTTTTTACATTTAGGAATTTTATTTTTCTTACATATCAAATCAATTCATTAGAACAGTCAATTCATTTTAATTAAACCTCTAAATAACAATTTTATTTTACCTTAAACTATTTAAACTATTTCTAAACCAATGTAAAAAATCTGTAGTTGCCTACACTCAACATTACTACAAGTAAACATAATATCAAACTTCTTGACATACATTTGATTTTTTATTTATTTTGATTTAACTATCCTTATGAATTAGATACATTTATTATCAACCATTTCTGTGGAACTGGTTGAATATTGAACTTCTGTTTCAGTTGGTCCAATACGTGTATTGGTTTGTGTTCAGTTGATCTAATATCACGAATATTAGTTTGGGATCGGGTAAGTAAATTTCATAAACTCCTGTTGTATGTATACGAGGTGTATAAATAAAGTAGTGAGACTGGCAACGTCGCTTTCGATCTGGCAACGCTGGAGACGCGTGGCCTTGAGTAGCGTCAGGTGCACGTGTGATGCGCCTCCAGTATGAATCTGAACTCGCCACAGTCATTTGTTTGTCCGTAGCGTTGGTTTTCGTGAAATGGTTTTTTCTTGAGCGTTTTAAAAATGAGTGACCTCAAAGTTGAGCAGCGGTGTGCAATCAAATTTTGCTTCAGACTTGGACATAATGCAACCGAAACCGGCCTATGGAGAACGTGTTTTATCAAGGGCACAGGTTTTTCGGTGGTTTAAGGAATTTTCAGAAGGAAGAGAGTCGATTGAAGATGAACCACGAAGCGGAAGGCGTTCAAGTGCAAACACCGATGAAAATGTCAACAGAGTACGGAACCTTGTGCGTTCAGATCGACGCTTGACAGTCAGAATGATCGGGGAACAGTTGAATTTGAATCACACCTCCGTTCATCACATTTTGACCAATGAATTGGAGATGAGAAAAATTTGTGCGAAAATGGTTCCGAAAATTCCGAAAAGAAAACGAGTTTTTGGCCAGTAAAAACATTCCTGTTGCTCCTCAGCCTCCTTATTCACCAGACTTGAGTCTTTATCACTTTTTCCTCTTCCCGAGATTGAAAAATCACCTCAAGGGAACTCATTTCGGGACACTACAAAACATACAAACTGCTGTAACCGACCAGCTGAAGGCCATTCCAGAATCCGAGTTCCAGCAATGCTACAATGATTGGAAGGACCGTCTCCAGCGCTGTGTGGCTTCCGAAGGGAACTATTTTGAAGGTGACAATATCACATTGTAATTATATTTGAATAGAAAATTTAAAAAAAATCAGTCTCACTACTTTATTTACACACCTCGTATGTTTAGAAAAAATGACATCTAATTTAACCATTTCAATTAGTTGTCACTAAGTCTCGTTCTAATAATGAATATAACTTATATTTATTTCAATAACTACACAAAAAATTAATTTGTTAAAGTTTAACAAATTGATTATTGCTAAAGTTTAAATTTTTTGTTTAATGTCCTTTATTCAAAATGAATACCAGCCACCTGCGTGACGTCAAACGTCATTTATTTATCGACAAATGTAATAATTTCATTGCATTTTATGCTTATAAAACCAAGTGCCTTATTTCAATAAAAGTCAAGAATCATGCACCATTTATCAGACAGCAAATTTCATTTGGTTCAAGCATAAAATTTGATTATACAGAGCATTTTTTAATGAATAATTTCAATCTTCAATTGTGTTTCACATTATGACCTTTTATAAAATTATTATACTCCGAATTTTATCAAATGGTGGTATTTTTATAAAATCACTTTTCTTTTCCTTCGTCCAAAATTATAAAAATCCAATTTACTCTGAGCGAGTGTTGGCTTTTTCTACTCTGTTATACGGCTGCTGTATATATATAAACTAGAATTTTTAAAAGAACACATAGAAAAGAAATCACTGAACTCACTACTATATTTCGATGTCCTCGTCTTCAGGAAAAGATGTGAATCGCTCCAAAGCCTGAAAACGACTGACTTGGCGTTCGAACTGAAGCACTCAAACAGTGTGGCCAACTTTCGGAGGAAAGGTAGACAGGGAAGATAAAGAGATAAAAGCCAAATAAAAATTAAAAACTGAAAACATTTAACTAAAATAAAATTAAAAGCTGATAACAACTTAAAAAAAATAAAAAATAAATAAATAAAAAAAAAAATCAACGATTGAGGTTAAACCCAGAAGCCGATCTACCGCCCAGAAGACTAATAAGTGCTTCTTCTGAAGCTCTCAGAGTGACTTTCGAATTACTTTGATCAATCTGCCTCAGGACCTGTACACGGAAACAGTCATTGAAACTGCGTCCGTGAGAACAGGCATGAGTAGCAACGGGAAGGTCACTGCGTTTGCCAACGGATGACCTGTGATTATTCATACGCAGGCTTAGCTTGGTGGAAGCCAAACCCACATAAAAAGAATCACACTGGGTGCAATCCAAACGGTAAACGCAGTTACCAGAGGTACAAGAGGTCTTGTGAGAGATAGGGTAGGTGCGTTTACTATGGAAAGAGGTAAAGGAAGGAACAGGATTGATGATAGGACAAGTAAGACATACACGACGTCCACATTGAACCATACCACCAGCAGTTTTTGGAGGCTTAGGAGAAGAGATGTGAGAGAAGATAGATTGAAGATTAGCAGGTTCATTATATTATATATATATATATATATATATATATATATATATATATATATATAATTCGTAAATTTTGATATTAGTCCTTCTTTAACACACACATTATTGAAAATTACACCAAATTTAGCTGATACCTGTTTCTTAACAAGTTTCTCAATTTTTCTAAATAACACTCTCGTTATTTCGTCTACACAATAAAGTACATCTCCTATGGTCGACATGTTTCGAATGATCAACATTCATCATCAGGACGTGAATAAGATCTAAGGTGAAATATCTGGTTTATAGAGATATTATATCTAATATAATCTTATATCTAATATAATATATTAGATCTTATTCACGTCCTGATGATGAATGTTGATCATTCGAAACATGTCGACCATAAGAGATATACTTTATTGTGTAGACGAAATAACGAGAGTGTTATTTAGAAAAATTGAGAAACTTGTTAAGAAACAGGTATCAGCTAAATTTGGTGTCATTTTCAATAATGTGTGTGTCAAAGAAGGACTGCTACCAAAATTTACGAATATCAAAACTTCGGACCCAGCAGCCCGAGATCAATGGTTTACTAAAGAATATAGGAAGAATCTCTTGGAATTTGAAGTTAGAAAGTGTGAAGAGAAATATGAACTTTTATCTAACGAAATTTTGATGAAGAAAAAGGAATTGGAAAACAACCTGGCCGTTTCACCTTACAAAGAAACTCTTCTTAATTTCATTGACGAATGTCAACAACACGAAGAAGAAATTGTTTCTGCCAGAATAAGGAAAAAGTTGAATAAACTCTATAAAGGTAACATTTTTATCTTTGAAAGTAATAAGAATTATATTAATCTATCAAATTACCAGTTGACGTTAAAGCAAGAAGAATTATTGTCTCTTGGCTTGAAATGCTACTATAAACCGAAATTCGATTCTATAATGAAAAAAGTTGAATTAGAAGTGCTGTAGGACTCTATTCTTAAACTGGAACAACAAGACATCATTACTGTGAACCCGACACTGCAGGATCAACTTAGAGCCGAAGCAACAAAGCAAAGAGGATCTAAACCCAGTCAGATCATGACAAAAGAACTGAGAGAAGCTGCCAAAGAACTAAGAGAGCATCCAGACATAATTATAAGACGAGCGGATAAATCTAATACCCTAGTAGTTTTGGACAGATCTGAATATAAGAAGAAATTAAATGAAATATTAGCTGACAATAAGAAACTCAAGAAGATCGCCCGTAATCCAATTAACAAATTAAAAACCCAAGTTAACAAAGTCATAGCAGCGGTTAATAAAGGAAATCAAGAAAAAATACTCCAACCGATAACAGGGAATTCAGTCCGGCATATATATATATGAAACTGTGAAAACTTACAAACCTGGAAACCCTCTTCGCCCAATCATTCCTCAGGTAACCAGTCCCACCTACCAGTTAGCCAAAGAACTCAACAAGATAATATCACCTTATATACCAGCAAAATATATGCTCCGTTCTACAGATGAATTCCTCGATATAATTAAAGAAATCAAACCGGAAGGAAATATAGGGTCTTTAGATGTAGAGTCATTGTTTACCAATGTTCCGGTTAAGGAGACTATTGAAATAATATGCAACTATGTCTATTCTAACCGTGATATACCACCACCAGCAATTAAAAGAGAACAGTTAAATAAATTATTGCAAGCATGCACAACCCATTTACCCACATAGATGGATCAATGTATGTACAAATTGATGGGGCCGCTATGGGCTCACCTCTTGGCGTGGCCTTTGCCAACTATTATATGTGTCACCTGGAAAATAATGTATTGAGCAAGAGAGCTGCTATCAAACCTATCATATACTGCCGGTATGTTGACGACTGCTTTGTCATAGCAAGGAATGCAACCCAAATGGACGCGTTGAAAAATGCATTTGAGGAAGAATCATGCCTGAAATTCACAATAGAAAAAGCAATAGACAATAAAATTAACTTTCTTGACGTCAGTATTAACATGTTAAATGACAAAATTCAAACCTCAGTATTCAAGAAAGAATCTAATACAACCTCCTACCTAAATGTCCGTAGCGAATGCCCTCAGCGCTACAAAGATGGAGCAATTAAAGCCTTAATACACAGAACGCACAAGATCGCATCAAGTTGGGAAATATTCAACAGGGACATTAACAGAACGAAGCAAGCGTTTGTTAATAATGGTTATTCGAATGATAACTTTGATCGAATATTGAAAGAATACCTTCATGTAAGAAGAGTGGAGCAAACCAATGAAGATAGACCAACTATAGTGCATAAAGTTTATTATAAAAACCAGTATTCAGAGCAACACAAGCTTGATGAGATAATATTAAAAGGCATTATAAGGAATAATATCAGTTGCAAAAACGAGAATGAAAAAGTATCACTGGTCACTTATTATAAAAGCCCACCTGTGAGTTGCCTGTTTATTAAAAATAATAATCAAGACAAAAGTACACATTTAAAGGAAAGAAATCTGTGTTCGAGTATACATGTACTAATGGGGACTGTGAAACCCAAAAACACTCGTACATTGGTATGACTACCACTTCCCTATCAAGAAGGCTCACCATGCACCTAATGGCCGGAGCACCCAAAAAACATACGCAAGACAAGCATAATGTTAAATTAACCCGAGAGATGCTAGTTACAAATACTAAAATTATAAAAAAAGAAAGTAACCACCATAAACTAAAAATTTTAGAGGCTATATTAATTCAGAAACTGAAGCCTTTCCTAAATATTCAGGTCGAAAACAGTAGCCGTATTTTGAAACTATTTAGTTCACATCAAGGGCATCCAGAAACCCTTGCAGGTAGCGACTCAGGCCGAGAGGCCACTCACCCCACAGGATTAACGCCCACCATTTCTTAAACTTTATGGAAAACAACCCCTTCTACCTTCTCCATGTATATATAAACCAGATATTTCACCTTAGATCTTATTCACGTCCTGATGATGAATGTTGATCATTCGAAACATGTCGACCATAGGAGATGTACTTTATTGTGTAGACGAAATAACGAGAGTGTTATTTAGAAAAATTGAGAAACTTGTTAAGAAACAGGTATCAGCTAAATTTGGTGTAATTTTCAATAATGTGTGTGTCAAAGAAGGACTGCTACCAAAATTTACGAATATATATATATATATATATATATATATATTGAGAAAAAAATATAAGTAATTAGCCAGTTTTACATACTCAAATAAAATTCAAAGCCATCTTCTCAGTATAATTCAAAAATGTTATAGCTGGAAGCTCTAATTTTTTGTAAATAATAAATATGATCTATTAGACTACAATCTCTATATATAAAGTTCGTAAGTTTGTTTGTTCACCCATTTTCCGTGGAGATAGGTACCTGAAATTTAATATATATTATTTATTACCTGAATAATGTTAAATAAAAGAAAATTATTACTATATTCCCAAAATTGTAGCCGGGATAGCAAGTGTCTTTGGTGTTCGCCGATGACAGTAGTGTAAAGGTATTATATATAAATATAACAAACAAATGTTTTTTTATGATTACTATACTTTACTTATAGTAAAGCAAAAATGTATACAAATGAAAACAAATCCGACAAGTACAGCAGGTGATCATTATTAATTCAAAATGTATTTTCAGATTATAAAATTAATTAATAATTTAATTTTTAATTATTTTTTTTAATTATTACTCATAATACTGGCTTTGCAATAATCGGATTATAATTTTTTTTAAAAATTGCAAACTTCATGTTCAATTTTTTGGCAAAATTTTACTGTTCTCTAGTTAGCAGTATAGAGTTAATTTTTTTTTTTGAAATCATAAAATGTAGCATAAAGATTTCGATGATCATAAGTTAATTTTTAGATTTTACCAAAAAAAAAAAACATCTTTCCAGTTGTTTTAAAAATCTGTCGATTTTTTCACTTATTGCTTTTGTAACTTCTATGATGAGACTATAGTTTCAAGGTTCTAGAGTTATTTGTTTAGGAGAAAAAAATGTCTAATAAAACCCATTATTTTTGTGTAAAATATAGATCGGATCCATCAAGCTTTGTGGAGTGTAACGTGGTAACAAACTTTTGGACACATACCAACCCACACACACACACAAACATCATCGAAAAAATGTCAAAAAAAGTACCTTGGAGACCTCAAGTATGTAAATCTACCAAAAACTCGAAATCGAATTTCTTCATGATCACTATACTTTACTTATAGCAACGTAAACAAAACTTGTATGTTCTGTGAAAATATACCTGAAATGGAACTGGTGAGTGAGTATAACAACTGATGGAGCTCCTGCTGTCTGTTAAAGGAATGCTATTCTTGAGGAAGAAAAAGAGCTTTCCATAATTTATTTTATACCCTTCTGGCTGGAATTGTAGAGGGTAATTTCATCTATGCTTACTATAATCCTTTGCCCCTCTGAGAGGAAACTTGACTCTTTACACTCTAACAAACCGAACACAACTTCGAAATAATTTCAAATTTCAGGTATCAGTTTTCTAAACTCCTTCAAAACTTCAAGACGAAAAAACGTTGTCTTGAACCACCAGAATTTGTCAAATCCTCTTATTGAAAATTAATATTATCAACTACTCAACCTCTTTCAAAAAAAATTTAGAAATTATAAAGTTACTGTCCACTGATTTTCAAAACTGTTTGTTTAGTTGTTTCCAGTATTGTACATGGCTTTTAGATTTCAAAGAATGATATCGACTTGTGTCCATACTGATCAATGTCTTAAGGTATTATATTTCACTTCTGTATAGTTTTTCAATTTTATCTTAATTAGGTATATCCTCAATTATATCATATTAAAGTCTAACGCAAACAACCAACAGTTCAAGGTTTTCGAACCCGCGTTATCCAGTACTCTTATTAACTAAGTGACCTAGGCGGGGTTTTGTAAATTAGATATTTTAAGTGGCTATTGTCCTTCAAAAGAGGAGACATCAATTCTTGAATAAGTAAAGAAGTAGATCAATTTAAGTACACATGACTTTGTACTTGAACTTGTACAAAAGTACTTTGTACTTAAGTACACGAAACTTTGTTATATGTTTATAGGAGGTGAATTCTTCTATTATAAAAATAAATATTTTAATTATAATAATAAAAATAAGTGTCAATTAGTTTTCAGTAGGTGAATTCTCCCATCAATTTAGAGTGAAAACTGGAAATCATTGTCAGAGTTTCAGACTAATAAACAATTAGAGCTATCATGGGAAACAGGATAACAGTTCCATTCTAACAAATGCTGGATCGATTCCAGCAATAAAACTACAGCAACAATATAGCAACATTACTGCTAAATTACATAGAAATGTAGTTGCCAGATATATTAGATTAGATTAATACATGGTAAGCTGGAATATATTGTTTTTTTTTTGATACATTGATCTGAGATTAGATTGTAAAAATCGATAACTAAACATGGTATGTTTTGAGCAGATAGCCCAACCATGCGTCAACAATGTGGCTACGCCAGTAAGTAGCTAGATAAGATATATTAAACAGTTTCAAATTTCAAGGGTCTCGACAAAAATTAACAACCAATAAAAATTTATAAAAAATTTAATATATTCACATATATAATTTTTAAAAATCTTGTATCTTTATCACAATATAACTATATTCAACTCATATCACACGTTTTGCAAATTTTATTAGTTCTTCAGTTAATTGTATTTGTCTTAAGAAAAGCTTCGTATTGACAATTATGGACGAAAACCACTATAATTAAATTTATATAAAAAAATACATCTTACCCCAATTAAAGAAAAATATACAAACAACTTTACAGTAGGGTAAAACTGTACATTTTTGGTTAAATCAACAAATATATTATGAAATTTCCTCAAATGAAATACTTCCCTTAAGACTTATCAAGATGGGGACACGTGCATGAGCCCACCTTTTACTGAAGAGTACTGCCGTACTCTTTTTTTTTTATAATTTTATAAGAGTACTTATAAATACTGATCATTAATTAATTACATTGTTGGAAAATTTAAAAAACTGGTTGATACTTGAAAAGTGTATTTCTTTGCTAACTACTTAAAAATGCACCAAATTAGCAAATTCAACACTTTTCAATTCAGCCCATTAACTAAAGAACAAAACAGAATTAATCTCAATATATACTCGAAGGACATTTAAATAAAATTGCAGTACAAATTTTCCTTAATACAGGTAACTCAACTATTGAAAAATAAAGTGTATAGACTAAATAAACTATTTTTTTTATAATTTAATGTGGAAATCAAACTAGGAATGATACAGTAGATTAAAATATTACAAAAAAAATTTAAAAAAGTACAAAGTTAATAATTCAATGGCATTATTAAAATATATAAAAGCACATACTACATTTAATCTACATTTAAAATTATGGATATTTACTCCATTATAAATCAATTTGAAACAACAAATTTGTTGGCGAATTCAAGGAAGAAACACATCAATCAAAATGATTCCCATTAAAAAAATTAAATCAGATTATCCCAGGATAATAAAACACATATATTTTTAACTATGAAAAGTAAATATTATACGCGAATATAATTGGTTTCTTGAAGAAAAAAAAAAAAGAAAACAGGTCACTTAGTGATAAATACTCAGAAGAGTGCAGAAATGAATAATCTCAACCAAACTTCTTAGGATGATAACAAACATCTCTCCCCAATAATTAACAATGATTGTCCACATTTAATATAAGAACACTCCATTAAGGATATATTTAATTCAGTCAGGGTAGTTCTGACATATACTAAACATCAAATTTTAGTTTGTAATGTTATAAAAATTACGCTTATGCACAGTAATAAATTCACAGCTCAAAGTTAGTGCAAGTATATATTCACAGAAAACTGTTTGCAGCATTTTCTCTGCAACAGGTTTCAGTGAAATGTTTAAAAACCCCTCAGAATGGTAAGCGAACATTGTTAGAGATATATTTGATTAATACATATAAACCATGAAGCTTCTGTATAATATTAGCCAAGTAATTATTACATCACAGGAATAGTTTGTCAAATTGTACGTTAACTCAGCTATATTATAATTTTGATTAAAATACAATCACATGTCGTTCTAAAAGGCAATTCATACAAATAAATACTCCTGGCAAATAAATTTGCGTAGCACTAATATCAATAAATGGTTCTACCTCACAATCTCTGACGAAATTGTCTTCAGACAATTTTCAGTAATTTCTTTTCAGTTATAAAATCCCATTATAAAGATTATTGTGACTTTTCCTTAAACTAATACACTACTTGATTTCAGTATTAAGAAAGGCATAAATATTCAACTGTAATGGTAACTACATTATTGCAGAAGAAAAATTAAACCCCTATAAAGCATTAAATAAATGAACTACTAAAAATTTTGTATATCTGTGAGAGTTGGTGAAACAATTAACTTCCCTTATATAAACTTAACACACAATGTAATAAATCATTTATACATGCTTAAAGTACACTATATTACGACTAGAAATAAAAGTTTAAACACACAGACAAATAGAGTGTACCAGGACTGAACGTGGTTAACCTTAAGTTCTACTGAATTACTTCAATATATTTCTTATTTTTAAAAGAGCACATCTTTACATAAGCTACTGAATTCATTCAGTATTCGTATTACTAAAAATAACAGTTATGACATTTTCATAACAATATAAAATTGTACTCTTTTTTAGTAAGGCTGTTAATTTCCTTGCTCCCACTGATGGTAAGCAAAACGGAAAGGAAAAGCATTCAGAAGGTATTAGCAACAGCACTGAGAAAAGTTCTGTAATTCACAGGCTACTAGAATGGAAATAATGAAAGACCAATACATTAGAAAACGTAAAATTGACAATATTCCACAATCCTATGTAGATTGAGGCTGCATAACTATTATCTGACAGCCACTGTTAACATGTTCCATTACTTGTTCCTTAAGCTGATAAACCTGATCTTTTAACTTCATTACAATTCCTGTTAACTCTGAATTCTCTGCCTTAAGTAGTTTTACTTTTTCTTCCAGTTTTGCAATTCTTTCCAATTTTCGTCTCCTGCATTTCGATGCAGCCAGCCGGTTTCGTTGTCTCTTCCTTTCCAGTTTAATTCTCTCTTGATCATCCATGTCTATGGGTGATACAGGAGGAGAAGAGCTTAAATTGGGAACAGTTTGGGGTTCATCCTTGACTACAGTTGCCTCAGAAAGTGACATCACAAAGCCAAGGCTTGTAGCAGTGGATATAGGAGGATAATGGGTATTTTCTAGGCTTATATATGTAGGGCCACTACTTCCTTTAACACTGCTACTGCTATTACAACTCTCACTACTACCTGACCGTTCCATTTGCGACGAATTACCCTGTGAAGAGTCACCACTGTGATGAAGCTCGTTTAGAGCATCTTCAAATCCTCGAGAGAAAATTTCTTGTTCCTCAGTAACATTTTTTGGAAACAGAATTTGAGTAGTAGGGGTTGGTGTAGATGTGATGCCACTTTGATGATCTATGATAAGTTTTTCCAGTTCAGGTGAACCAAGTTTGAGCATATTCAAATCGGGAGAAGACAAAACAGGGGCAGCATTTATAGATGTTATGATTTTCGGTCGCTTAGCTGAACCACTCAAATCCAATGTCATACTTCTTTTAAGGTGATTTGCATCTCTAGATCCACCTAGTCCATAAGACTGTTCATCGTAAAATGTTGTCTCCATAGTGTAGGTACTATATCATAACACAATGAAAATTAGAACAATACGAAAATTGGAAAGGGAACTTTTCGAAGCATCAAACGTATCAGCCACAATCACCCACGACACACCCGAGAGCAAAACTGAAACTGAACTACACCTTCCATTACTACATTCAGCTTTTCCGCATTACTCACCACCTTCTAAAAATAGTTGGAACCTCATTTCCTACCATTCTGATTGGTTGAAGATGACGACATCACAATCCCCACTCTATTCAACCTTATAGCGCATGCCCAACCCTCAGGCAGCTGTGTACTGGGAATTCCATTCCACTTAAAAAAATTGTGCTTAAAACCAAATAAAACAGTGAAAAATTGCAACCACTTCTTATTATTTAATATTATAAAATGAACTGATGTTTTTCTAGGTAGTATATGTGGGAGAGATTTTACTTTTAATAAATATAAAACGTGGAACATAGTAAGTAACCTTCGTAATGGAAAGGTCACGTATATCCGTTGGTATTATACATCTGCATCAAATCATTGAAAAATCTTATGAATAATGAACTTTGATATTCTATGAAAGTATTGATCTTGAATATTAAATTCACTACATACTGACGTTTAATTTGCACTAGTCATTCAAATGAATGTGTTTAAATGAACCCGTTTGTCAAAAGCGTTCACTATTTTTTTCGAAGTAACTATCCTTACGACGCAAAAAATGAGCTAGCATAGCCTCTCATCAATTTCTTCACACTTGCAGATGACCTCCCAAATTAGGGTTTACAAAACACATCAGACAGAAACTGAATTACCCTGAAAAGTCAACAGTTATGAAAATCCTCATATACAATAACAACTAAAATCGTTGTAAGGGTTAAATTTGATGTTTCATATGAGTGCAACAATTGGTCCATGGTTTATTTTAGCTAGGATGCATTAAATGTATTATACATATTATATGTAATAATATGAATAACAAGTTATACCATTGTATTAGTATAATTGACACATTTTTAATTAATTAATAAAATTAATTAATTAATAATAATTTAATTTATTATATTAATCCTGCAAAGTTTGTGAATTTACAGAATTAAGTAATACTTACTTAAGCAATATTATACTTTTAATTCGAAAATATTTGATAGAATTTAAATGTAGGTCCCATTCTTACAGTGATAAAAGGTAGAGTACCATTAACTCAGAAACCCAAAACAAATATATAAATTCCACTTTCTATAGAATTATTTTTCTGTGGAAAAAAATAATAGTCTTAACATTTTTATTTTTGAATTGCAGATTACGAGAACCGACAAGAGCATCATTACTGAATGTTGTCACTTAGATATCACTGGCACACGATACCGACTTCACTCACCTGAACAAAAAGTAATAATTACAATTATTTTGACATTTTTTTTAACATACTGCTATACGTGTTTGTCATATCAGTATTGCCGAGTATCTAGACAAAATTTTAATTGAATCTGAATTAGTTAGAATTAAGAGATGAAATAAAAACGAATATTATTCATAATAATAGATATAAGGTTATCTATGAAATTATCATTATAAGTGCGAATTTAAAAAAAGAATAATTTTCGATAATTGCTATTAATTGACTTATAATACTCAATTCAAACAGCAATTTAAACAATGAAACATTTTCAGATCTTAAAGTGAATAAGAATTAATTAAAACAGATGGGTAAAACCTCTCTTACTGCAGATAAACCTCAAAATGTAGACATGGTAAATGGTAATTTTCACTTTTACAGGCAAATAAGAATCTTCGTAAGGGAACACACACCTATCACAAGGAGAATTCGACAGAATTTGCCACAAAAAGTTTTAATAAAATAGAAAAATCTAGGTCTTAGAGGATTCACTTTGGATTGCTTCTAGAATATAAATCGAGCTCCTGATAGACGTCTTCAAATCGATTAATCAGCAGTGACATATAATTAAATTAATCTACAAACTATAAAATACATTACAGCAATCTTATTGAAGAATAATTATTTTAAGTATTGGATATACAACCATTTAAATTGTGTACACTAAAGATTGTCTTCAGGGAGGTGTGTTGACGCTCGTGCTATACTAATTAGTTGTGGGCGACCTACTGGATACTCAAAATAATGATGGTTATGATACGAAAGAATACGCAGGTGACCTTGTTAATAAAAGTAAAGGATTACTTCATTTTACTGCCTTTCAGATTAAGCAAAATCCTCCCAAATTGTTGAAGAAAAGATAAAGGAGATAGGTGTGGATATAAATCTACGTTAAACGGTCCTTACACTTGTTTTAAAGAAAACAACATGAATAGCGAACTATCAAAGTTACGTACATATTTTGGAAGTTCTTTAGATAAAATACTAAATAAGAGGAGTCATATAACAAATACACCAGCTAAGAGAACAAAGTGATGTTCTGATGTAAGGGACTATTTCGTAGAATATGGGGTCCTCACATGAAATTTTCATTTCAATTTTACAGCACTATTATTATTGCTATGGTAAAACCATATGTTTTGATGCTCAAGAAGTCGTTTTGTGACGTTTTTTCGATGATGTCTGTGAGTGTGTGGGTGGGTGAATATGTATCCAAAGTTTGGGGACACGCTACGGTCCAGAATCTTTGATGGATCAAGTTGATATTTTACACAAAAATGGGCCTCATAGTGTAGATGAAGCCCTATTATTTGGGAGCAATTATGGATGACGGGAAAGTCACTCTTTTTGCCAAAAAGCTGTTTTTAGACTATGTTTTTTCTCCTGAACTACTAATAAGTATATTTGACTTATAATTCAATCTGAAAGCTTGCGAGAGCGATACAAGCCATACTGTTTAACGGATCAAATGAAGCTATACCTAAAAATAGAACATTTTGACGCGAATGAATTGTGATATTTTTTTTCAAAATTGCATATACCAAAAGGGCATTACAACACATTTTCTGTTTTCAGAAAATGTTTTTTGACGCTAAACGTTTCATTAAAAAAAAAAATGAAATTTTGCCCAAAAAAGAAACAAAAATTAACAATTTGTAAAAAACATTATAACAGTTATTAATAATTTCAATTATGGCAAAGAGCAATAACGCTATAAAAACTCATTGTTTATACTAGATCAACGGATCACCTACTATACTTGTCGAATTCATTGATATTTATTTACATTGTTTACATTGACTTCGAAATTCTTTAACTCAATCCATTGAAATAAAATTGATGTTTAGAAGTATGATGGAAAAATTTATATAATTTATGACTTATATGAGATTTCCTCAATAACGAGGAGTTATGTTTGTGACAAATATCCGGTTTTTAACTGTTCTAGTCTAATAGTTCATATTTATTATTTTCAAAAATTAAAAGAGCCCAGCTATAAAAGTTTTAAATTATACTGAATAGCCAGCTTTGACTTTGATTTGAGTATGTTACTGCTTAATTACTAATATATTTTTTCTCAATATACATTTACTGTAACCTTATAACAGAGTACAGCACGCAGGAAAAAGATCGCGCAAGCTCAGAGTAAATTGGTATACATGATTTTGGGCAAATGGAAAGAAATGTAATTTTTATTAAATACCAGGAATGCATAAAATTTCTAGTATAATAATTCTATAAAATATTAAAAAAACATAATTCAAAATTGAAAAATTCTTTGATGAATAATAAATGGAATTATTCTACATCTTAAATTAAAAATTACCTTTAAACGACATTTTTTGTTAGATGTTTCTTACATATTTCAGACAAAATAGGAATATTTTCAAGGTTTAAATGGGAAAATTTGTCTCAAATATTCAAACTAGAATAGGGTTGGGCAACCTTTTTGAGAGTGCGTGCCAAAATCAGCCAAGTCTGACACAAACTTTTTCCACGTGCTTAAGAACTTTTTAAACGAAAAAATAATAAATTACTTCAGCGCAGTAAAACATAGTATAAACAAACAGAAAAAAAATGTATTTAACCTTCAGAAGTATACATTTCAACAGCCTTTAAGCTTTTGTGACTTTAATAGAATACAACAGATAAGATTTTCTTGATACCTCTTTAGCTTCGTAGGGGTTAAACCTCTTCACCACCAGGACATACATATACTGTCATGTCATGAAAGCTTACACCACAAGGAAAGTAGTTTTTTTTTTTCTCTGTGCTTAGGGTAACATGTGCTTGCATCTGTGCTAAGGGTAACCTGTGCTCTTACGTGCCAGAGACAAGTCATCGGCGTGCCAAATTTGGCACGCGTGCCAGAGGTTGCCCTCCTCCTACCTAGAAGGAGTTCAGGTAAACTATGTAAGAGATCCACTGGCTACTGGAACAATACCATGTTCTACTGTAGGAAATTATTTAGTAACAGGAAGTCTACTTTTTCGCCTTTCAAAAAAGGTTATTACTATTGTAGTTATACTAATGATATTATATGTATCAGTGGTGTGATATACAAAAATAAGCATATATATTGATAAGTGGATAAATTACTATCTGTACTACCTGCAGGAATGAAAAACTAATAAACATCTCCCATTTAGACAATTATACGATACCTAAATAAAACATTATATATTATATATCCAAAAAGAATGATATTTTGTTGACCTATAGTAAAGTTGAGTGTAGGTCACTCCAAATTTGTTTTTTTTTTATTATTTAAACCGTTCCCCTAGCGGGTGATAACGTCAGCCGATTACCAGCTTTTTGTTTGATCGGTGATTCTACCGATTCTACATAGGGAGTCCTAAATTTTACCTAACTGAAGTGTATTTCGAGTAGAGATCTTTAACAAGTAATGACATCGTACAGGCTCGGCACCGACGGTCCTTTACGAGGGACGACGTACTCAGTTCTATTCACTTCCCGCGTGAATAAATCGAGGACCAGGTAGGGATTGATCCCCGGACTAGTAGCCCAGAGGCGAGTACGTTAACCACTGAGCTAACCTGGCCCCTTTAGTGGGTACATAGAAACAAGGAAATTTGGGAAATGAGCACGTGGGACATTTGGAAAGGTTTTTGGAACGAAACAAAAAATTTACAGTCTCAATAATTTTTGCACTACACACCTGAGTTTTACAGGGGTGTAACGTACAAATACATCAAGAAGAAAGCAGATAAATTGGTATCTAAAAACAACTGGACGTAATGAGGTTTAAAAAGCTCCCAAACGATCTTACATTTGTATGAGAATGCTAAATCTTTAAAGAAAGTTTAAAACTATATGTAGAATATCTATTTGGAATTTGTTTCCTTAACTATTACTTATAAAAACTGTAGCTAACATGCGGAGAATGCATACTCTTTGTCTAGAAGAGCTGGGAACTTTTGATCACATTCTATCTGAATGCGAGGCAATCGCCTAAGAGAGGATAAAGATTTTTGGCAAACTTTACCTGAAACCAATAGAAGTGAGGGGTTTTTCTCTGGTGACATTCATGTGGTTAAATAAAGAGCTTAAAATCTGGAGCTAAATTTAGAAACAACAGTGGCATTCACAATATGACAGACATTGCCGCTGAGCACATGAGTCCGATGATATTCAAGTTCTTAGCCTTATTGATCAGTTACAAGCCATATTAATCAATGATTTCAAGTTTCTTATAACTGATAATATTACTATTGCCACATGTGAATAAACGATACATCATTGGTTATGTATGAGTTTGATATTAAATTCTGCTTAACAACAATAATCAATTGGTTGTCAACGAGTTTTATGTTATGTTTAAGTTTAGTAAAGTTGAGGCATAAAAAATAACTTCAAATTTTTTTGATAAAATTTAATTGTTCTGTAGGTTGTTGTTTATAATAGAACGTACGATAGCACCTTTCGTTTGGCTCTTCCTAACTGTAACTCAGATGGATTTCTTCCAGTAATAGACTCGTCTACTGCCTCATTTACAGTACTTTTTTTCATTTACCGATTCAAAAAATGTTTTCAGCTGGTCCGAAAAATAAGGCAGTAGTGTCACAATATTGGCTAGTATTCTGAGGGAAACTTGTAATAAAAGGTGATTGGTCCTATTACAAAAGCTTTCTTCATCATATGAACTGTATAAATAAGCTCAAGCCGTTGCAGCCTTCATCATTTCTAGGACTAACAAGTTGAGCGAATGACAGATTACAGGAATTACATTGATGAGGTATTCATTGTCACAATCGAAGTGCTTCATATTTTAAGAAAAAACTTCCGACGATGACTGCATGGGAAGTAGCAGCCTAGGATTGTATGATTTGGTTTTGAGTATTAAAAATGTAGTCAGATAAGCAGTCGACAATGTTGGTACACGAAGTGGTAGAATACGATTATACGCTTTAGTTTTGAGATTACCAAATTTATTTAATACTGTCGACGATGTCTGTAGGAAATGTGGCAGCCTAGGATTGATTATATGGTTTAGTTTTGAGATTTCCAAATGTAGGCAGTAATGTTAACGATTTCTGTATGGCAAGTTGAATCCTACGATTACTTGATTCAGTTTTGAGGTTTAAACATGTATAAAACACTCAAAATTCTGTTTGCGATGTAGTATCCTATTATTATATGCTATGGTTTCGAGATATCAAATGAGACAATACTGCTAACAATATCCGTATCGGAATAGGCAGTATCAAAAATATGTTATATTGTATTTAAGTACTTAAAAGCTCGTCAGATAATGTGTTAGGGTACCCATTGTTTATTAATGACTGTTTGATGGTGGTGATATCTTGATGGAACATCTGCTAATTAGAGGCTGTCTCGAACGTTTTATGGATGAGGGCTTTAACAGTATTATTTTTATACCTCTGAGGGCATTCACTTTGGTAGTTGAGGAACGACATAATGTAGAGGCTTTTCCTGTGTAAAGAAGTTATAGTTTGATCAGTGGAAAAATCTATTTTAACATCCAGGAAATTTATCTTGCATTGGATGGAAGGATCAATGGGAAACTTTAAGCATGAATTATTTAGAAGTTTAAGCAGTCGAAGTTTAGAGGGCTTCTCATGGGTTTCCACTGCGACAAAGTAGTTGTCAATATAACGGCAATACATCTCTTCTTGGGTGGTTTCAACAACTTTGTTCTCCAGGTGGCACATGTAGTAGTTGGGAAAGGAAACTCCAAGAGGGGTTCCCATAGTCACACCATCTGTCTGTAGATACATTGTGCCGTCGCTATGCGTGAAGAGGCTGCCAGTTGTACATGCTCTTAAGAGTTCTTCCATAATATTCCTGCTGAATGGTGGGGGAGGTCTGCTGTATGATTTTGATAGTTTCCTCAGCAGGTATGTTAGTAAAAAGTGATTCGACGTCCAATGATGCGGCTATTCCTTTCGGTTGATTGATTTTAATGAACTGTAATTATCTTAATCAAACTATAACTTCTTTATGTAGGAAAAGCCTCCAATACTATATCGTTCCTCAAGTACCAAAGTAATGCCTGCAGTGGTATAAAAATAATACTGTTAATGCCCTCATCCATAGAACATTCAAGATGGCCTCTAATTGGGTAATTATCTTGTTCAGTTCCTTTGATATTTGGGATGTAGGGCTGATAACTCGTGAGATTATTGGTCGTAGCGGATTTCCCCGATTATGAATTTTAACTGTGCCGTATATATAGCCAGGATTGTATTCACCCCTAATGGGGTGAATATTCTATTGAGCATTTCCTTTTATTTTCACTTTTTCCTTTATTTGCTTTCATGATCAGTCTGTTAATATTTGTTTTCAGCTGATTAGTTAGATTCTTTTAATTTTCTTGAATTTCGTAGTGTCGCTCAATATTTGATCCAGTTTCATGTTGTACTCAGAGCGATCCATTATGACAAAGGTATTAGATTCATCAGCTTGACGGATAATGATGTTCGGGTTATCCCTCAGTTGCTTGGCGGCTTCTCGTAGGCTTTTGTCAAGCAGTTGACTGGACTTGAATCCTCTTTGCTTGGTATTCAACGTTTTCTTTCTTTTTGAATTCGAATTATTTCTGTTTTGCAATTCAGTGCACCGTGAGTAGCCGAGAGCTCAATCAATGTTTTTTACATATGTGACAATGTAAAATATTTTCAAAGTACTTTGAAAATATACGTCTTTTTCTATTAAGAATGAAATTAGTTTTACCAAACAATATCGCCCTGTTTACTGTTAATAGATTAGGAGTCCTGGTCAAACATTTTACCATCTCACTTAATTTGAATTGAATACATCTAAAGAAATTACATGTAATTCTTGACTGAGTAAAAGTTAAAGTCAACTGAAGTGGAAACGTCAAAACAATTCCACTACGACAAACGGGGTTTAATTTTAAATGTGCTTTTAAAATGTGGGGTCCTGGAAATTCGTGAGGCGCTCATAAGAGGGTTGGTAATAGCACACGAGTGGCATGTGCCGCTCCTGGGGTGGGTTGAATCAATCCTTTCCTACTTCAAGAGGCAATTCTTGTTTGTTACAGTCCTTAACCATCACATTGGACAGACAGTTCGATTGTCGAATTACATTTCCACTACTTTAGCCACTATAAGTATTTTAGATAAGTGAGTACTGGAACATTTGGAATACTTATTAGTTCTACTCATATTACTACCCTTATATATTACATACATATGTATCTCTGATTAATATTAAATCTTCTATGCATAAAAGTTTTACCTCATACGCTATGTTCATTCGAATGCTAATACAAAATTACCCTAGGTTCAGATTATGTTGAAAATTTCAATCATGAATTGATGTACAGTTTTGAATTCCGATTATTAAAGCACTTCATAAAGTTTTTATTTCTAAAAACAAAGCTAAAATCATTACCATGCTTCCTCAACTTTCGCTTCAACTCACAAAAGAGCAATTTTTTTAAAGTTTCTGTACTACAATACATTCTTCGCTCTTTTTAATTATATTGTACAGTTGAAATTATTTCAGTGTATTCATTAATTAATTACCTAATTAATATTAAGTTGTAGAGATTTGTTTACTATTTTGACTCAAAATATATTTCCATGGTAAATTGTAGTAGGAAAAAGAAATGGGTATAAACAAAGGTGAATTATTAAGAAGAGTAATAATATTATATTTGGTTGTATAAATAGATCAACATAACCACTAATTTGATTTTATATTCACACACATATATATATTTCAAAATACAAAAATCGTTTCCTAAACAGACTTTGAATACAAAAAAATACATAGACCAAAACAATTATAACGATCAATACTCGAAAAGACTCAAGATTAGAAAAGAAGATGAAGTGAAAGAGAAGTTCTCAGACTGACGTATCAGAGCTTGACAAGACTAGTCTAAGCACTTCTTTTTCTGGTTTTATCTGATTTTCTTCTGACTACGAACTTATCTGAAATATCGATCGATGGAAGCATTTTTTGTTGTTCCATGTAATTTTTTATATTAAATAATATTGGCCACATTTTTTATGTATATAACATTGTTAAACACAAGGCTCAACATAGTTTCCAGGAAATAAACCAGTGATTCCATCCATTACTCCTTCCCACCAACCGTCATCATTCTTCTTTAACACGTAGATAACAGCATTTTCTTGGAAGCTTAATTCATCTTCTTTATCAGCATAATAGTCATATATCGCAACAACTACAATAACAACAAATCCGTGGATTAAAATAAACAAAACTTTGTATTGCATCCTTCAAAAGAAATGAGATCAGCACAACATTTTTTAACATAAGTAAAATAAATTATAGACTAAGAAATTGTATAAAAACCTTATTTCCTCCTTTTACCAAGTGGTGAGGGCCCGTTTATATTTTCAAAGTTAATTACCTTTCCATTAAAAAATATATGGTGCATAATAGTGACCTGCTGTTTACCAAACAAGACTTTTTAAAAACTAACGGAATAATCTTGTGAATTCAGAATTTTCTTAGTTTGATTCACGGGATATATTCGTTGCTGTATTGGTAAATATATCTGAAATGTATCTTTATATTGTTAGCTATATCGTATGTTCTAACTGTTGCCGACAGATATTTGTTCCAAAATTATTGAATTTCGAACATAAACAGCAATGAATGGAAGTTGGCTATGAGTCGCTAATTAGAGTTAACATCGATGCAGAACTACTGAATAAGTTAAAAACAGGTGATGAAACTTGGGTTAATGTATGTGAAGAGGAAACTAAGAATCGTCCCAGTGGAGGCATTTTGGAATGACAAGACCGAAAAAATCGAAAGTCAGTCGAATGTGAAGGTTTGAACCGCTCACTGCGTTCTCCAATTTGTTCGATCGACAAGTAGAAAACTACGTACAAGTGTAACGCGTTTTCATGAAACCATGTGAAAAAGATATCCAGATTTATAGCGAAACAATGCATGGCTTTTGATCAACGACATTACGTGTTCTGAACTATTTGACCAAAATGAATATTGGAATGTCTCCCAAACTCTATTCGTCAGATTTGGCTCCGTATGGCTTTCTTCGTTCCTCAAAATAGAGAACCTTAAAGGGTAGCCGTTTTGCAAGAATAATCTAAGAACAGATTAAAAGCACATCACCGAAAGACCTAAACGCTATACTGGTGATCAGCTCAGAGATGTGTCGGGGACTGGGAAAGAGCACTCTAAGAATAAGTTCGTAATATATCTCATGGAGAGTAATTTGAAGGGACATAACATTAATGAAGACTACAAAAAAATGCTGGTTTTATTCAGGATATCAGACTATCAAAAAAATGAAAACAGAATTCAATCTGAAATACGAGAGCAAAATCGTAATCAACATTTATTTCTTTATTTAACAGTTCTAATAGATAAACAAAATCAAATAGGATAGTCCCAATATTTAATTAAAACTATAGTACATTATTTTATTTGCATATTAATTAAGTAAAATGCAGTTACCTTTCTCTATATAATTTTTAGGAACCCAGCCAGGTAAATCAAGTTCGTCAGTTACTATAGTGTGTAGCGGGGGTGGAGTATTCTCCGGATATCTCGACACTAGATCTTGCTCAAGCGATGCCACTGTTGGGGCTGGAGGAGGAGGAAGTGGAGGAGAACTACTTCGATCTTCTAATGACGAAGGAGGAGCTACAATTTTTTTTAATATCCATCAATATGTATACTAAATATTTAACACACAAAATTATCACAAAACCATTCATTTGTTAGGACAACAAACTGAAATCTAAAACCAAATAGGAAATACTTAAACGTATTTTCTTGTTTATTCATTCGGATTAAGGAAAATAAATTATCATTCCAAATTTGTGAGTTTAAAAAAAACAATAACTTACTCAACAAAGAAATATTCTAGCACAGTTCAGAAGAAGGTATGGAAAGAACATGTGATGATCAAAGGATACACTAACCAACACCGAATGATTTTCTTAATGTTAAGGATAATATAGGATTCTAGGTTACTATCACGATCCGTTTGAGGATTGGCCATACCAGGCCACCAACAGCTACCTCCTTTTCAATTGAAATGCAAAACAACTTTGTTCATCATACCAAGTTACTCTGACAGACCCACATATTTTAGAAGAATCCCATTATCCAATGTGCCAGAACTTAAAAAGGCACACCTAAACAAGGCATACAAAATTATTTTGGCATTAGTATTATTAGATCTACATTAAAGAAATAAGAATTTCTCAAAATGAGTGGTATGTAAGGATATATAAGTTCGAGATAAAGAAAACTATCTAAATATTAATTTTGTAGTTATTATTGGTGGTTTACAAAATCATCGAAATATTAAACCACCAACTACCTCTAAGACTAGGATAGGACAGCGTTAATGCCTATACAGACAATATACTTATGTTATATAATAAAAAAAACAAAGAAACCATTAGGAATTCAAAAATCTAATTGTTCATAGCTAATAATTATTACGGTAGCAGTATGTAAAAAAATTATCCACCCATAATTACTAAACGTATATCAATATCCTACAAAGGAAAAAATATAACTTAAATGATAGTTACTAAAGCTGCATTGATTACAATCATCGAAACCGGTGAAATATCAGCTATAGCAAATCCATGATGATTACTTTCTGCGAGTATATGAATGTTATATATTACTCCAATTTTATTACAACTTTAACCGTTAAGAGAAAAAAAAAAACCAACAAACTTGAAACAGTAACGTACGAGGCATTGGTTGGTTGTCAATATACTGAGGAGGAGGAGCGGCTGAAGTTGGGGGAGGAGGAGGGGGGGTGTTAGGCTGAGTTGTTGCCACCAGAGGCAATGTACTGTAGCCGGCACCAGTGCGACGAGCATGACCCATAGGGTAGTTCGGAGCATAATGGCTGGGTACCTGACAAAACAAAAGCTTTTTAAAACGTAAATGTAAAACGTCAGTAGTCATGACATTATCTATCTAAGAGAAACAACTACTTAACAGAATCCGATGATTAAATTTTGGTCTCATTGGTATTAATATTTATTATTATTCAATAGATTCACAGAATTTTAAAGAACTAGTTGAAATCTTGCCTACATTATTTTTATAGGTCATAAATCTCACGACAAATCAAAAATATGAAATTTTCAACAAACAAATCAAGTAAAGCTGAACAAATTAAACAAATGAAAATAAAAACTGTTGGTAAAACGTATCTAATAACGCTAGAAAAAAAAATAAATCTATGGATGAAGCTAAGCTTTTAACAAAGTAAATCATGCATTTACCATATTTTCCTCACACCAATAAATTTATTATTTTTAATTACCTGAGGAGGTGCCACAGCAGGAGGTGTCCTATATTCCCTTGATCCCTTGCTGAGAGAACCCGTTGACCTAACAACTGAAGGAGGCGTTGGAGGTTTTGTTGTAGGAGCTGGACCAACTCCAACCACAGAGCCAACACGAGTTTTAATGGTCCTAGGAGTCATTGACCTTGCTCCATGACCAATATCATCTAGAGCTATAAAAGCACCAAATTATTTATTAAGTTTAATGGTCAAGTTTCAGAATCTACTGTACATTTCTAAAAGTGAGAGAGAAAGAGTGTGTGTTTGTGTGTACTGCATGTATACGCCCACAATTTGTGGCATGGAATTAAAAAACTAATTTTACTAAATTGGTAGAGATACTTCTATATACATAGAACTTGTTTATAGCATGGGAAGAGTGTGGGAAAACTACCAGTATTCTTCCAGCACTGGTAGGTTTTGTACACCATTCCGTTAAAATATTGTCACCCTTACAACTATTATATCCAGGAAAGGCAGAATGCCATTTTTTTCTTATCTCACGTTTGAGTTTAATTCGATTTTGACATGAATTAAATACATTTAAAACAGGGTCTACTTCTCTTTTTTTAATAATTAAAAACAAACATATTCATAGTTTCATGAATCTTACCTTTTGTACCTAACTCACTATTACAACATTTCAGTAATTCAACCATAACTATATTGGCGAGAACTGGTGATATCAGTGTTTAAAAAAATACCTTTAAATCAGCGTTTCTAGATATCTTCAGGACATCTTGGTTTTTCTTTTATACGGGTAAGTCTGCTGCCAGCAGACTTGTAGAACAATGTAAAGTTCATCAGCAAATGAAAAATACAAAGTCCTGAAGATGTCTAAAAATACAGACGAAACGTTGGCTTAAAAGTGTTTTTTGAAAATTGTTTGACTCTGGACCAAACCTCGATTAAGATAAATAGTGCAGTATATATATTTCTAAAGGTTGATACCATTTTATGCATTTTTGGTTTGAATTATATTTGTATAATTCTATCAGTTCTGATAGAATTAAATACTAGTTAACATTTTTACCAAGCCGCACTATTAATATGATATTCAATTCTTTTTCACTTTATTTAATTGGTGAAATTATACATTGCAACTTTATACATAGTAATTGCTAAAAATAAACTTTGTTTAAAAGGAGACTGAAAACATGGATTACTAATCATTCACGTCATTATTTCCTTGCACTCACAAATGTTTTAAAGCTAACAATTTATTTAAAAAAATGTCAGCAGTTCAATACATCTTGACATTCATTCATGAAATGAAAAATTAATCCACAGTTACGTTAAAATAGCCGAAACAGTTATCAATACAACTTTTAAATTATTAATTCTTATTACATACGTTTTTGAACACTAAGGAATGCATAGTCAATTACTTAGTATTTAAACAAACCGAGAACAGGAGCTATTAGCAAAGATAAAGAAATTTGGTTTCTTAAGCCCATATCAACAATGTATCGTAATACTAAATTCACAACATACAACTAAGATATTTACATACGACTTACCATTAAAATCAATGGGCTTTCGCACGTATTTAATAGGTTTCTCTGGATTTGCAGGGGCGATAATTTTGTATTGGCGATTTGATGTCTTACTTGCCGTAAGGACACCAATTTCTCTCCTCGCCACTTTTTCTTTATGTATCATAACAGTCTGTAAACAATAAACACAATGGTATGACTCAATCAATTTTTGTAAATACCAAATAAATGAGCCATGATGTAATAAAGGTTTACAACAGTATAATACTATTACTTCAAGGACAGCACATACGCAAATTTAGATGGCAGCAACCGTGTGATGTCTGACCCATCACCATATGTATTAGGCTTGTATTAGTGTATCACCAAAGTTACCTTGGGACAATAACCCCTACAGGTAGTTAGTAACCCTCTCACAAGGGCCATGTCAAAGTTGTAGGATGACCCGCAGTGTGCTTAGGCTTGATTATCTGGGGTAATTATTAATTACATGTAATGAATAGGAACTTATATTTACCGATTTAATAATAAACTCAGAGTAGAGTATGAGATATATAATCATTGCTTCAGCGTTCTAAATGGATTGAATCGATGCCATTCAGCCATACATGACTCAGTCTTCTAACACTCAAAGTCAACTTCCCACTGTCAGAAGAGCAAATTTATTACAAAGAGAATAACAACTTTAACCTTTCCCACAGTCAGTGGAACCAATTTATTGCAAGTCTTTTCATTTCTGTCTTGATTTCAAGATGACAAGTCTCATATTCGTTATATAAAAGAATTCTTACGAATGATATGTCCTCAAATTAAGACAAAACCAAACTGAACTACTGTTTGCAAGACGTGTTTCACACAGATATCAGATTGTAACAGTAAATCAGCCAACACCCGTTATTCCACCTACAAAGAATTGTTTCGACTCACAGATGCGTGCATAGCAACAATGTCTACTAAAGACTTGAAATTTGTTGAACACGAGTCAACATATAAAATTTCAATTCTAATTAATACAGATCTGAAGCAATTTTAAAAAGTCACAACCTCTTAAAACTTTTCCATCCAATGATGAACAGTTTCAATACAGCATAATACACACATTTTCCTATGTAAACAAGAAAACAGAAGGAATAGAGCAAAATTCTGCACTTTCTACATCTCCTGTTTTATATCGAAAGCAAAACGCCGCACTATGTTTCATTAAAAATTTGAGACATTTCTGCAAAAGCTCATAAAATATTAAGATGTAATCGAACCAAGACCACATTGACAGATGAAGAATTGTAAGACTAAACAGATACGAAGCATTGCCCCACTTTGCTACTGACGATAGAGTAGTCAAAGAGAGATTACTCACCATGAATGTAAACAATCGAAGTACTGGGAAATTACAATTCTGTACATTTCAACCCACGTACCATTGCGTTATTTCTTCTCTACTGGACAACATGAAATCTTGTAAGTCGTTGTAAATCTTAAGGTGTCAATGAAATGAAATGTGATATCAATTTTTACGGCTAACGCCTGGTTCTTTGTTCATTTTCTGGAATTATGTTGATGTTTTCATTTGATCCAAATTTTGTGACTAGGAAATTTGGTTCATAGTTTGATCAATTATGCATGGTTACAATGATAAACATGTCCTTTAAGTTTCTATATTCTTGGTATGTGTCTAATTAAAAGCTTTGAGATATCAAACTTGTTAAATTGACCTGTGCAATATGATTCATCTGCGATTCCATTTCAGCCAACTGTCCTGCTTGTAGATCTAACAACTGAAGAAAATTATAAGCTAACGTATTGATTTGATATGCAACACTCGCCAAGGACTGAGTTGTATAGTTCTTTGTCTCTTCCAGAGCGTAACGTTTGTTTTCTGACTGAAAATACAAAAAGTATAAATAAATAAATTGAAATGTAACGAAAGGATACCTATAATAGAAAAATATATTTCATATAATTGCAATATTTGAATAATCAAGTTTATGATTTTTATGCCATTATAAACTTATCGTTTCGGTAGACAATGATCAAGTTAAAAAGACAAGAGCGCGGAGGAGCAAATTACTTACTTGAAAATAATTTCCTTCACAATATTCAGCAACTCTTTCAAGATTGTGATAGCTGTCTGTTAAATTATTTTGACCATCAGGAATTTCGGTAGTAAGTAATGCTGCCAATTCAGCCATATTATCAGAATCACTACCTAATCCAGATTCCCGACTAGGATCCATAATTCCTAATAGTAACAAGTGACAGTTAATTTGGAAATAACAAAAACATAAAACAGGCTAATCGCTTACCATACATGGCGTACTCCAATTAAATGCTCTACAGTCACAAAGAAAAAAGTAAAGTAGAACAATTACAATATCCCTAAGTATTTCATACCACAAAATAAACAGATAACTCGGCACTCCTTTGAATAAAGCAACCCTGCTTCAAGAAGTTTCTAAATTTATGTAACGTGTCAAGCTTTTATGAGTTATCCGTAATTTAATACATAATTAATTCAGTATATGTTAAATATCACTAAGTAAATTAGTATTCAATTATAATATACGATTTATAGATACAAATGTTTATAAATAATGTAATAATAATGTAGTAATGCGCTTTTATCTTCAAATACTAAAATTATTATTATTAAGCAAACTGAAGAACATGATAAATTATTTAATTTAATTTGAATCATTTAATTCTTTAAGGAGAATTAATGTTAGTGGTGATACATTGTATTTCATTCGAGTGTAGGTTATAACAGGGTTTTTAGTATTGTATAAAGTAAACAAGTAGTTTTTAGTATTAATTTATTTTGGTACAATGGCAATAATGAATTGATGAAATTTATAACTTAGGGTTTTAATCATTTGTATAGATTATTTTTATAAGTGAGGATTTTTGATTTTTAGTTGAATTTGAAAGTATGTGGAAAAGTTGTCGTATTAGTGATTGCAATTATTTTTATGCTTTGTCCATTGATTCCAATGTGTATACTGTTATACTTACAAATATGTTGAGAGCCTGGAAAGAAGAGGTGTCATCCACTACTTTGATTAATCGCTTTAAGGTGTGTTAGTTATGCATTCCGTTAGTCATGTATGTTTAAATAAATTACCAAGAATTGATGATACAGTTATAATGTGATTTTAACTTTTTAGGAGTTGAATCCCCAGAAGGACATAGATGATCAGGAAGTAGAAAATCTTATAGTTAGTCTTGATCCATCGAACCCAAAGATATCTTCCTTTATATCTTTTAATGATTCTATGATTCATTTAAATGTTTCTTCAACTGAAGTCCCGAAGTATGGTGTTAGGTTTTACATGTCACAAAACACACCAGAAGAGGTATATAAACAGATCTTATTTATTTTTTTAACTCTCTCTCTCTCTCTCTCCCTGTATATATATATATATATATATATATACATATACTCTAGCAAACGTACCTATCTTTGACGGAATCAAAAATTCAATTATATTTGGTATTCCAAAATACCAGTAGAAATTGTGGAAAAGTAGAAAATACCATTATTAGTACAGTGTTAAGGAAATTCCTCTGTATCCACCACATTAGCTGTTTATCCTTCAGGTTCATGGAAGAACAAAGAGTTGGAACTCTTGACTCTTGAGCAAGCAAACTTCAGTTGACTATGTGAGAAAAACTTGGTTTCGTTCACTTCATTCCTGCGTTAGATAAAGTTTCCCCTTGCGATTTAGTTAACATCCTTGAAAACAGACTCTGGCGGGACTTTGCAATCGTTTGAACGGAAACGGATAGTGGCTTGGAATCAATGGTAAGCGTGGTATACACAGACTCCCCAATACCACACCCAATCATGATATCCGCCTCTATGTATCTGTTATCTGTATGTAGGTATCTGTGCAGAGCACGAACTCATAAAGATGTGTCCCGTGGCACATTTTTGGACAGTTAAGTTTTGTAACATGAAATTTGTTACTGATACTAAATTCCTCAGATTGATATAGCGTAACAACTTGTTTGTTGATTTTTCCTGCCTGTTCGTATTAAAGGTTCAGAATTACTCGTTCCCAAAAGCTATTTATTCTGAATAGATAGTACATCTTCAACTCTGGGAAACACCTTGTCAATGATCTCAAATACGCAATATATTTATATACGCAAATGAATTTAAAGTCAACTAACAATACCTTCTTGCTGCATCTGTATATTTTCAAAATAAACATGTCTGTGAAGTTAGCTAAATAGAGCTTAAAGGTCCATAACTTCGCTTCTGCACTGAATTATCAATGTATTCAGAGACTATATTTTAAGTTAGGCATACACAAATCTAGTGTCAAAGTTTCAGTTCGCTCATGGTGCCTCAGTTTCTATGTCTCATGGTGGCTGAGTTTACTTGTGACAAACGTTTTTGCTTTAAACGTGTATAACTTCACTTCTACGTTGAAATTCCAAGATTCAGAGCCTATATTGTAAGTTAGAACTACACAAATCTACTGTAAAAGTTTCAGCTTGATATGTCTTAGAGTGGATGAGTTTACTTGTGACAAAATTTTGCGGACAAACTAACAAACCGACAGAAATTTGTCTAAGGGTAGATTCGGTTTCTTTAATGTATGAAACGTAAAGAAAAATTGATCTTAAAATAAACTGTGACACATAGACAGAAACATAACACAGACTCACATTTCAATATTTCGACCGTAATGGCGGTCGTCGTCATGAGAAGAAGTGAATTGACGGAGGGACGACGGTCAAATGTCGTAATCTCAATAGGACTCTTTCTTCTACCCTGTATAACAGGACCCCATCCTCACAGAGGACCAATCTACAGGCCGTTTCATCGAGGAAAGCCACGCCGAAATCTGTTAATCCTCGTAGGTCAAACCGACTTGCTGCCCGAGCCCTTCACTTTCCCGACAATTAATTATACATTGACTACTCTAAAATAAATCATTCATATTTTTATTATTCCAATTAATAAACTCCATGACAGCTTTTTTTTTTATGTACTTCTAAAAATGTAGTTTCGTTAAACAAAGAATTGTATACTATTTTTATATTTGAAATAACTCTCATATTCTTTTAATATGGATGTTATTTGAGTAATAGTGATCTGCCGCAAATATTTACTATATGAGGTAGCTATCAGTTAAGTACTGTTGGTTAAGTTACAACGTGTTAGAGTTTTAGTTTTATATGTATAAAGCCACATGCACTTTGTTCAATTTATATGCTTTAACAAACAACTTTTTGTATAGACAAATGACCTTTAGTGTAACAGAAAATGGACGTATCAAGTAATCTCTTTGGAGATTCAACTTTTGATTTTATGCCCAGATCTCAAAATTATATTTGTTTAAAATTGTTTTTGTAAAATTTTATCCATGGACAATTAGTTTTTAATATCTTTCAGTATATGCTCGTCTAGTAGTTATGTTTTGTTTTGATCCAGTATTGTACCTAATTGAATCGAAGTGCAAGTGTGTTGTTATGTAAGATTTAAATGTGTTCTCTCGTAAGTAAGCACGCTAGTGCGAGCGTGATGTAAATATTGATTCATTAATAATTGAGTAATACACTCCATGGGTAGAGAGTTGACTGTCGTCCCTCCGTCAATTCACTTCTTCTCCTGAGGACGACCGCCATTACGGTCGAAATATTGAAAAGTGAGTCTTTGTTATGTTTCTGTCTATGCTTCACAGTTTAAGTATATATATATATATATATATATATATATATATATATTCGATGAAAAGACGAGCAGAAATGGACAAATACAGTTCAATGTACATAAAGAAACATAGAGAAATTAAAAACACAAACTTACAGTCTCTAATTTTTGGTTGAACCGTCTTCAGGAGAGATAAAAGAGGGAAACCAAGCGCACTGGTACAGAGACGGTTGGAGACCCAACCGTCTTTGTGTTTCTTTATGTACATTGAACTCTCTCTCTCTCTCTCTCTCTCTCTCTCTCTCTCTCTCTATATATATATATATATATATATATATAAAGATTTCACATAAACACGTGAAATAACACAATGATCAAACCACAATATGAAAATGGGAAAACAAAACTAAGATCTTTCAGCCGTAACAAGAGGTCTTCGTCAGAGTCAAAAACCTCAAAGTCAAAAAAGAGTTGGCTTTTTGACTCTGACGAAGACCACTTGTTACGGTTGAAAGATTTTAGTCTTGTTTTCCCATTTTCATATTGTGGTTTGATCATTGATATATATATATAAGTATAAGATGTCAGTGCAATGAATGACTGTTTTGTTTATTTTTTGGTTGTTTAATTTGTTTTAACTCATTATTAATGTTCTGCTATATTTATAGAATTAAACTTTGTTGGATTTTGTTTCAGTTTTTCAAAGATGTAACTCTTCCACTTCTTTTTCTTGTTAATGAGCTAAAAGATAGAGAAGAAAGATTAAAACAATTGGTTATGGATAAAGACGTAGAAATAAAAGAGTATCAGTTAGAAGGAGGTACTCTGTTCCGTCGTAAGTAAAAACCATTTATTTATATTTTTAAATGTTATATTAGGTTAGGTTGCAATGGCAGTCCCACAATGGAACACACGTAGGCCAAAGCATTGGCCTACCACACAATGATACCACTATGACTACCACTATGTGATACCACACAATGAAGATTGATTCTACAGTGGGAGTCCTAAATTTTGCATAACTCAAATGTATTTAGAGTAGGGATCTTTAACGAGGACCTGACATCGTACAGGCTCGGGACCGACGGTTTAACGTCCTTCTCCTAGGGACGACGTGCTCAGATTTATTTACCTCCCGCGTGAATAAATCGAGGGCCAGGTGAGGATTGAACCCCGGTCCTAATCAGTTCAGAGGTGAGCACAACCACTGAGCTAGCCTGGCCCCCAAATGTTATATTAACTCCTGCGAACATATACATTTAAAATATTAGGTTAGGCATTCAAATAAATTCTAATTCTATTTGTGTTACAGACTTAATCTATTAGGAATTTCATAATCTCTAACTCCTGATCATATTTAACCTCATGTATGTGAACATTATCAGAAAATAATTCTTAACATAAATGACCTCTATCCTATTATATTTTATATTTCGTAAATATTAGTCTATATGCATTTGATAAGATGGTTGTGTTCAGTTGTTAAAAAGGAATTGTGATTAACTTATGCATTAAAAACTTAGCTAATTTATCATTTATTTATCATTTTTGTAGATTAAACATTCAGATTAATTTACTCAATCGTTTCCAAGGATATAGATATCAAATTATTCATACATGGACTCTCTTATAGTTTAGATTTCACATTGTAAAATTGTCAGTTCCTTGTCAATTTTTTCCCACCTTTGGTGGGGGTATTAACTGGAAAATTCTAATGTTTTTAACAGTCAAATTTTCATCTGTGATTGATTTTTTCCAGGATACGTTAAAACTAAGAAATTCTTGGATGATGAATTTTTATTGGACTGTGAAAGGAATTCAGGTTCAGTTTGTTATGAAGATTTTCATGATATTGAAAAAATCTTTTCGGAAGACATAAACAATATTTATGGGAGAATATTCAAGTAAGGATTAAATATCAGTTGTTGTTCACTTTGTCTAGTTTCATATGAATACCATAGTCAGAAATCATTTTTATGTTATGAGTGGGTAACATCCCTGTATCATGTTTGTAGTATAAAATAGGGTATCTTATTCAAATAGAGCGTGTCTGTTTTAGATATTATTAGGAAGTACAGGGATGTATGCAGGTACAACTAAACGAAAATTGCACATATAAGATAAGCTTTGTACTTAAGGATTTCGAAAAAAAAATATATATATAAACCTCAGTTGGGTTTTTGACTCTGACGAAGACCGCTTGTTACGGTTGAAAGATCTTAGTCTTGTTTTCCCATTTGCATATTGTGGTTTGATCATTTATATATATATATTTTACTACCTTGGTAGTAATAGGAACCTGATGATTTACGAAGCCATGTGCAACAGAAAACGATTTTGAAGTGAAGGTCATCATAATCGACAGCTTTTTTCTGAAATTTCTGAGGAGTTTTACATTCATCTGAGATTCTGACCAGGAAACTCAATTCTGAAATATTACCGGCCAATTACTTTTGAAGTAAAGATTATCGGCAAAAGTTGGTAACCTTTACTTCAAATTGTCAAACGGTATTATTGCGAAATAGAAAGCAATTTGTGATACTAAAACTTGGTCAATTCTTGCTTAGTCGTCTTTTTAATTTTTTTTCCACATTATCATGGCGTTCTTATGTTTATTGGTTTTCTGTATACACATCTGTATTCTCAATTTTTATGGCAATTATAATTAATGAGGAGTAATGTATTAAGAACAGTAAATTAATGGTTTAATTGACTTATGTTTCAGAAAAATTCATGACTTAAAACCTTCTAGTAGTACCATTTCTAATGAAGTAAGTATTCCTATATCAGTTATATATTAAAACTGATGGGGAATTTCAAAAACAATTAAGTCTTCACACAAAAAACAAAAGCAATATTTTTTGTGGATACTAATTGTTTTTGAAATTCCCACAATGAGTAAATACCCCAGAATAACAGATTGCACAAATAATGGAGATATTAAAAAGTTAATTCAGTGTTTCTGCAATAAATTATGTGGTATTTAATAAGAATAGATTAAATACTAATAAGAACTCCACATACAGTTTTACAATAAATAGTAATTCTCCAGCCATTTCAACAATCGATGAACCTGTGGGAGAACGCTTCGTTTTAGAAACGAATTGCTTTTATTAAGCATTTGTGTATGGAAACTTTTGTTAATTTTCCTCCCAAAATTAAAAAAAAATATTTAATCTTCTAACTTGTGGTGATGTTTAGAATTATTTCTGCAAAATTCATTAATTATATTCAAGTTTGATTCAATTTATATTCTATAAATTTCCTGATATGATAAATATATTACAATTAAATAACTATGTATATTGACTAATAACTTGCTTGCCACTAATTAATTATTAAGTTATTGTCTTACTTCATTATTTCAGCCTTCACCAGTAATTAATACATCACCAGATACAAAAAATAAAAAAATCATTTGGGAGTCTTCACAACCAGTTGCAAAAAGGATTAAACAAAGCTGCTCCAAGATGCGACTTTGAATTGCAGTTAAACATTACGGTAAAATATTTACTTTTAATTTATTACTTGTAAATCTTATGAGGAAGATTTTCAGAATAATATAAGGAATATTTGTATTCAAAGAAAATTAATATATGAATAATCTTTGGTGATTTCAAACTATGTATTTATTATGTTTTCTCTTCATTTTAAAAAGTTTACTCTTGGTAAGTAGGTTTAAAAAAATAGATAAATTTGAAGTTTTAAAGTATATGTCTTGAAAAAAGAATCAACTGTTGGAAGGCTTCAAACAAAATATATTTATTTTCAATGCTGAGAGAGTTATGAAGACAGCAGCTCGAATTCCTGGCAACCACATGCTGTCAATGAATTACACAATAGTAGTATAAAACTCACAATATGAGGCTGCTCATGCGCGACCCTCGTATCGCATTCCCCATCCCCAGTTGGTGTGCTTCTGTCATGATTGGGGTTCACCATATGACAGCATCTCTCTAAGTCTTGTATCATCATTATTTTATATTATTTTAAATAAATATTAATTGAACATTAGAATAAAATTGGTGTTAATGAGGTGGATGATCGCGGCGATGAAGGCAAATATTAGAGATGAAAATAGCTCGTGCGTCTCCCCTCGCTTTAAATGTACTTCTTGGACAGTCTCTTCCTTGTCTCACTGTTTTGTTGCCACTATAATACTCATAATAGAGGGTGGAGTAGGTCAAGGTCACTCACTGATCTAGACGTACTCCGCCCTCTATTGTGAGTATAAAGTGGCAACAAAACAGTGAAACAAGGAAGAGACTGTCCAAGAAGTACATTTAAAGCGAGGGGAGACGCACGAGCTATTTTCATCTCTAATATTTGCCTTCATCGCCGCGATTATCCACCTCATTAACATCAATTTTATTCTAATGTTCAATTAATATTTATTTAAAATAATAAATTATAAAAAAATAAAAAAGTATATAATTTAATCGTATAAAATTATAATTTATTTAAAATAATGAGGATACAAGACTCTGACAAGTACTGCCATATGGTGGACCCCAATCAGAACATAAGAACACGTAACACATAACACAAGCAACCAACTGGGTGAGGGGGGGGGGGGAGAGATACGAGGGTCGCGCATGAGCAGCCACGTATGTTATTTTTCATTGATATATCATTTTCTTTGAAGAACTGCTCTACTTAGCTAACAGTAATTACTGCGTTAATTTATTATCTTTAGTAAAATGACCATTACCCAAGAGGAGTACTTCACTGCCTGGTAGCGTAGGTTCATTCAGTTGTATGCCAACTCATTTCTTTTCAGATTGTTGCACAAACTTTCTTCAATATCTTTTCTCTTTACTTTCTAGTCGTCCCTCATAATTTTAATAACAGTCAGATTGAACAATGACCAATTCGTTTTTTGTAACTATTAATCGAATTATTGCTACATTAAACAAATGATATGTATAATCACATAAAATAAAACAAAACATTAGTTGGTTGTTAACGAGTTTGATGTTATCTTTACTTATTGAAAAATTGAGTGTAGCCCACTAAAGATTTTTAAAATCTTCATATATTTTTGTAATAATTATTAATCTTATTTATCCTTGCCTCCCCTCACTACATAAGTTGGCTGCACTGATTAAATGCCTGTTCAACGAGACTTCACTTTAGTCATGACTTGATTTCGGAGCAGCTCACGTGACTATGTGATGATGAGGCAGTCGAGATATGGACTGATTTTTTGTGTACTATTTTATGTGTGTTCTTTCTGTGAATTAGTTTATATATACTGACAGAAAGAGAGAGAAAAAGAGAACGGAAGAGTTAGTATACTTTTTAGACTTGTAATTCATTAGTGGAATCTCCATGTTTATCATTTTGTTACAGGTGACTCCCAAGTGAGTGGTGTTATAAAGCTTTACATCTAAAACGATATGGGCCACTTTCAAGTTATTTAGTTAATAAGATTTTAATAGCTGTATTGATATATAAGTCTGGTGTGGAAGTAGTATGATCGTACTAGACATGTTTAATTCCTTTTTGAGGGCATCACGTGGAATCCAGCATCACGATAACTGCTGTAAATGAAATCGATTGTTGAAAATTAATTTTGTAGTTTTATTGAATAATTTGTCACTTTTATACTTGCTTTTTTTTTCAATGTGGCATGTTTTACTTTTTCACTTCTTTATCAATACTATGAATTTATGCATCAGTGTTAATTTTTTCTGATGAAATATAATTATTTACGCACTTTATTTGTATACCACATACCTTAGCGGACTAATATTTCATTTCTTGAGAGAATGGACATCGAAAATGATGGATGAATATTTTTTATTGATAAAAATCAAAATCACTGCAAGTGAAATTTATCAAAATGCTTCAGTTTTTTTTAAAATGGTGTTAAAATTCTTTAAGAAGTACTGTTTAGCATCACGATAACTGCTGTAAATGAAATAGATTTATTGAAAATTAATTTTGTACTTTTGTTAAATAATTTGTCACTTTAATACTAACTTTTTTTTTAATATATTATGTTTTACGTTTTAACTTCTTTCTCATTGCTATGTATTTAAGTTACGTCAGTGTTAGGTTAGGTTAGGTTAGGTTACAGTGGCCGTCCCGAGATGTAACACACATAGGCCGCAAGCCGGCCCCTTGTGATACCATAAAAAGAGTATTGGGGCTATTCTCCCTCGTCCCTGGTCCACTCGAACCACCTCGAGAGAACAATAAATCTAGACAGATCACTCTGACATGCCCTGCAAAAATCCCTCGCCTCCAATCCTAATCTGGTGGCGTGTCTACCTACGAGCCAGTGCCCCGTGGAAACAGCGATCACATTGGCTACATCTCTTCTATTCCTGGAAAGAAGATCCTTAGTTCTTGTAGAGTTACAAGAAGGCCACAGCTGCTTTGAAATAAGACACGTGTCCTCCTCAGACCACCTTTGTTTGATGTGTTCATCAATTCTTTGTCTGATCCAGCGCTTACATGTAGAAAGTGGGGTCCCTAAATTATATAGGATATCCTGTGTCGAGAGAGTAGTGCCAAAGCGGGCGAGCTCATCAGCCTTACAGTTTCCTTCAATGTTCCAGTGACCTGGTACCCATATAAGTTCAACCTTAGCCCTAAATGACAGTTCATTTAGGAGCCTCTTGCAGTCTTCGACTGCCTCTGATGTAATATAGATTCCCTTCTGGGATTTAATAGTAGCTTGACTATCTGAAAAGATTTTGATGCCGTTGGTACCTAAAGAGGTCAAGGCTAACAGACGCCTAACCGCCGCCTAACCGCTTCTCTAATAGCAGTAACTTCTGCTTGGAACACACTGCAATGGTGAGGGAGCCTAAAAGCTATATTCCATTCAAGTGTTTCTGAAAAGATACCTCCACCAACTCTGCCCCCCAGCTTGGATCCATCAGTAAAAAGCCATATGGATCGGCTGTTCGAGAACAAATCCTTCCTCCAGTTCTCCCTACGGGGGATGACTGTGGAGAACCCGCTCCCAAAGGAGGGCTTAGTAATGATGTAATCAATATCTGTAAATAAGCTTCTGTATTCCTGAAGCACAGTTGACTGTCCAATATGAGTCTCCCTCCAGGGGTTGATCGTATGTAATCTAATAGCCGAATTAACAGCCAACTGCTCCCCATATAGGTCCAGTGGTGTTAAGATTCAGGATAATATCCAATGCCTTTGTTGGGGTGGTTTTAAGACAGCCGGTAATATATACTTCTGCGAGTCTTTGCACCTTACTCAATTCTTTGAGGCGTATGCCCACTCGTAAGGCTTTCCACCATACAATTACACCATAGAACAAAATAGGTCTGACGACTGCCTTATACATCCAATAAACTATCCTAGGATTTATTCCCCATCTTTTACCCACAGCCCTCCCACATGAGTAAAGAGTGTGAATAGCCTTCTTAGGGCGTTCCATAATATTGGGCCTCCAGCTAAGCTTCTTATCCAGTATTAACCCCAGATATTTAGCCTGGTCCGAAAGGCCCAACTGGATTCCATTCAGGGAAGCCATAACAAAAGGAGGAATAACTCTCCTCCTAGTAAATAGGACAACCTTAATCTTCTCTGGATTAACTCCTAGTCCATGATCTATGCACCACTTTTGGAGTTTTAGATAGATACCCCTGCATCAAATCCGAGATGGTATCTATAAACTTACCTGAGACAGCTAACGCTAGGTAATCCGCATACCCAGTCACATTGCATCCCGATTCCACTAGATCTAGAAGGAGCCCATTCAGGGTAATGTTCCACAGGAGAGGTGAAAGAACACCACCCTGTGGCATACCTCTCACCGGAGTTCTCCTGATTGTGGAACCTCCCATAGACGAGCTGATTCTTCTGTGGCATAGGAGTTGCTCCACAAAGGTTGAAATCGATCGCTCTACTCCTAGAGCTCTCAAGGAGCGAACAACCGACTCAGACCTAATATTAAAGGCCTCTATATCATGGAAAGAAACCATAGTATACTCCTTGTATTCCAACGACTTCTCAATCTGGGATACTAGGACATGTAGTGCAGTTTCAGTAGATTTACCTTTACTGTATGCATGTTGCATGTCGGACCATCGTGTAGGATCAAGATGTATCCGAACCTGTACCTCTATTAGCTTCTCCAATGTCTTCAGAAGAAAGGATGACAGACTTATTGGTCTGTCAATTGGTTCATTCAGACCTTGCTCCTGAATGAAGCATTCTATTACCTTTAGGGATAAAGACTACCCTAACCTCCCTCCAGGAAAGAGGAACATAAGATAGATGCAAACAGGATTCAAATATGACCTCCAGCCACGCAAGAATCGTCTCTGAAGCCTCTTGAAGTTCTGCAGGTATGATGTCATCAGGCCCTGGTGATTTAAACCTTTTGAACCCAGAGATCGCCCATGCCAGGCGGTCCCTTGACACTATACTGCGTTTGACCTGAAATTTCTTATCAGAAGGTGAATTCGCCCCCACATCCACCACACAACCAAGGAAATGTGTTTCCATTAATAGCTCTAATAATTCAGAGCTTGAGTTTGTCCAGCTGCCATCTTGCCTACAAATGTATTCAGGCATAGCTGGATCCATAGCTAGGATTTTGTGAAGACGGTTACCCTCCGAGACTTCTTCTATTCTCGAACAGAATCTTCTCCAAGAGTCCCTCTTCGCAGTCCTTACCTTTTTCTTAAATATCCGAAGGCTGGCCTTATATTCACTCCACTGACCTGAAACCTTGGCCAGGTTGAATAGCCGGTGACACTCCTTCCTTAATGTTCTAATTTCAGACGTCCACCACGGAGGTCTGAGTTTCCCCCTGACCCTATGCATAGGACAGGAAGCATTAGACACTTGATTACTGGCAGTTGTCAACCGCTCCACAACAGCGTCCAGTTCCACTGTGTCCTTTGGCTTAGGGACAGGTTCTACTAAAATCATAGCTAGGGTTTCTCTGTACAACTTCCAGTCGGTAGCCCTTCTGTTCCAGTACATTGGATAACTCGGTCTGTCCAACCTCAGACCAAACTCTATATACTGGTGATCCGAGAAGGATAGATCATTAGAATCCTTCCAGTCCTTCATTAGCTTGACCGCAGGTTCATTAACTAAAGTTATATCTAGAACCTCCCGTCTATTAACAGTAATAAAAGTGGGGGAATGACCCCTATTACAAATCTTAATATTATTACGTATAATATAATCAAAGAGTGACTCACCTCTCACGTTGATGTTGCTGCTGCCCTAATCTGTATGATGAGCATTAGCATCGGCCCCAATGATCACTGGAACTCCCAGCCTCTGCGCCCTCTAGACCGCTCTGCATACCAAAGTAGGTGGAAGTGGCTCGTTGCCACCATGAGCCCAATAGGTAGCAATCAGCCAGATTATCCGGCCTCTTAGCTCCACAGTGATTGTAACTGTATCTTGATCGCAAAATTCAAATATTTTGAACGAGTCAAAAAGATTTCTAATCATTATACAGGCCCTAGGTTTACCCAAACCTGATGAATAGAAAACATGAAAGCCTTTAAGCCGAAGACCACTAACCTGGTTCTTAGTGACCCATGGCTCCTGTATTAAGGCAAAATCTTCCTTCTTGTTACACAAACGAAGTGTTAGGGCAGCCGTAGCTGCTTTAGAGTGGTGAAGGTTGATTTGAACAGCCTTCAATCCCACTGAAAGAGTACATCGCTGGTTATTTGGTTCCTTCACCACTTCCTGGCGACGTACTGGGTGGTTCCTCATCATCGATCGTGCTCAGTTCCCTGAACAGCCTGAACGTAGACTGGAACTCTCCTTCTCCCTCTAAGGAAGACAGACTATCAGCCCCAAGTAACCTTATGGGCTTATCGGCGTCTGTTTCCTGAGGGTCCTTAGAACAGGACGGCTGGGCAGGATCACTTGCCGCTTCCAAACGACTCCCCCTAGCATCGCCTTTATACACCTTTAGGGTGACCGCTCCGAAACTGTAGCTGATCACCCCCTCTGTGCGTTTCAGCTCAGCAAGGAGTCCTCGTTAAGAACGACAGTGACCTGTCGAGAGTGCTCCTTCACCTCACCCACCTTAACCACCTTCCAGTCATGAGTGGGAAGGGAAGGATTGCATTTTTTGAGGATCTTTAAGATCTTCTCAGGATCGGAAGGTTCCGCCGGAAACCAAGCCCTGGACCTTGGTCGGCTAGGAATGTCCTCCTTACCAACCGCCTCCAGTCTTGCCCCCGGCCATACCTCTTTAAGCGGCCCTGGTACCAACCTGCATCCCTGCAACAAGGAGCCTTACCTTGGTTCTCCTCCAGAATGGACTCGAACACCCCGAGCAGGGCTATTTCCACCAGCTTCCACTGCTTCTGTGGAAATGCCCCGTCCGGTTAGCTGCGGTCGATCACAGCCCAAATGTGGTGATCCTTGAGCACTTCACTAAAGGGGTGAGGTAAGCGTCTCTTAGGTGAGGGTCCCTGCCTCTGCTTTTTATCCTCCGGCACAGGATCCTCACCCAAGCGCTGCCTCTTCCCCACATTGCGCCTCAGGTATTTCTCCCTATCCTCCATACCGTCTTGGCCCAGCTCAGCGACTGCCTATTTTGCTCAGTGAGGTCTTTCTCAGGTATCTCACTAAGCTTTTTCAGCACGCGCAAAGCACCTCTTTTATCTTAGGCTCTTAATGAGGGAGTGATATGCTTCTTAGGTTTAGTAGGTCCAGTAACCTGAGATCCTACTAAATCCTTATTTTCCTCAGAAGTGCCAGGATCGTCCTTCTTTTGAATGGACGTATCCTGTTCCTTCCGAGTGGTTTTGCTGGGCTTGTCTCCAACGCCCATTGCTGATTTAGGGTTTGCTTTAGGTTTAGTTTGTTCAGTTTCATCCATATTTGTTCCTACGAGTACCAGGGGGTAGATGTCCGCCTGGTGAGAGCCCCGACTGACCAGGTAAGGCTACTTCTAACACGTCAGTGTTATAACGAAATATATTTATTTACGCACATCCTTTGTCACATTCACTTCCTTACCCACATTCTTTAGCAAACAGATATTTCATTTTTACTTTAATTTAAGTAAAGTATAGTGATCGTGAAAAGATTCGATCTCGAAATTTTGACGGGAATTACTTGTTATGATGCCCCAAAAGTCGTTTTATGAAGTTTTTTGGATGATATCTGTGTGGGTGAGTGTGTATCCAAACTTTGTGGTTACGCTACAGACCAGAATCTTTGATGAATCAAAGATTTTTGATGATGCTATATTTTACACAAAATTAACAATGTAGCCTCATAATGTAAATGTGTTGTATAGTTTGGGACGAATTAAGCGTGATAAGAAAGTCAAAAATGACTTTTGCCAAAAATGTATTTTTAGACATTTTTTTCTCCTAAACTACTAATTCTGGAGTTTTGAAATTTTTGCATTATCTTTGAGGCTACAAAAGCAATTACTGAAAATATCTTCAGATTATTAAAACAATTGGAAATATATTTTTTTTTCAATAAAATGTAAAAATTTTGACTTATAATTCAGTCCGAAACCTTGTGAGGCGGATATAAGCCGATATAATTGCTCATTTTTTCCAAAATTACATTAACGAAAGAGGCGTTAGAGTACTTCTTACTTAGTGTCAATGTTTTTTTGACGCAAAACGGCTCACTAAAACAGAATGAAATTTTGCCGAAAAATTGAACAAAAAATTAGCAAAATCATCATGAAATTTCAATTATGGCAAAGGAATTTTATTATTAAATATTGATCCTGGACTAATTATTTTCTTGCTATACTTGTATCTATTTACATTGACTTAGAAATTTTTTGAGTGATTCCACAGAAATAAAATTGATGTTTAGAGGTTTAATGAAATTTTTTAAATAATTTAATATTAATATGAGATGTAAGAAGAATAAAATTCTTACTTGTAAAAAATCAACACCTATCAAAAGTAATTTTTGATGCTTTCCATGATATGATGTGTTTGTCTCGCAATATTCTCTAATCAATCTCTATGTTGAAACCTTGAACAAAACTTAATATCAGATGTAAATTTGTTTGTGTTTATGAATCATAGCATCTTTGGGTAATATTGAAAGATGAGTAATGGACTCGTTCTATATTATGTTGTAGACAAATATCTAGTTTTTTCACTATTGTAGTCTAATAGTTCATATAGATTATTTTTAAAAATTTCAAGCTTCCAGCAATAAAGGTTTTAAATTATAATGAAAAGCCGGTTTTGAATTTGATTTGAGTATGCAAATCGGCTAATTTCTAATATTTTTTTTCTCAATATACATTTACAGCAACCTTATCTTGCATGAAAAAGATAGCACTCGCTCGGAGTATATTGGATTTTTATAATTTTTGACAAAGTGGAAGAGAAGTGATATTTTCAAGTTTTAAATAGGCAACTTTTTTATATCGATGGAGGTCAGATAAATTATGTGCATGATTCACTGGCTATTGAAACAAAAGCCATGTTCTGTTGTAAGAGATTATTTCGTAACACAAACTCTTCATTTTCGCTTTTCAAAAATGTTTATATTGTAGTTATACTAATGTTATTGTATGCATCAGTGGAATGATATACAAAATAAGTGTGTATATTGATAAGTGGATCAATCACTACTTGTTCTACCTGCAGGAATGAAAGAAATAAACATCTCCCATTTAGACATTTATATTATGCCTAAATGGAACATAATATATTATATACCCAAGAAGTTTAATATTATGTTTACTTATAGTAAAGTTATATTAAAGTTATATTCTAATTTCAGATTCTATTTATTAGTAACTCAGTAATCCAATACTTTTCCCAGTTCATGATATGATTGTATCATACCCGTTTTAGGATATATTCATATTTTTGAGAGCAAACCGAAGTATGACCCCATGAAATAGTAAAAAAAAATGATCTCATTCCACTTTAGAGTGATATTCACTAATTGTTATTTCTTTCATGTTGACAACACTGTGATACTGAAGGAGCTTGCATAAACTGCACATGGTTTTAGGTACATCGACGACCATATATGTTTTCAAAGAACCTATGCCAATGCCAATGACTTAAAAATGAATTTCTTAAGAGTCATGCTTAAAGTTTACAATAGAAAAGTAATTTTATTCAGTTTTCTAACCATGAGTAAATATACCACACAATAACTGCTTGTATAGCTGGTAAATCTCTTATATTTTTTCAAATCATCATGGCGCGTCATTCGATTTTTATAACTGAAAGCGTAGGGGTTTTTTACTCGGAGTTTAGAAAAAAATTGTTATTTATAGCAGTTCAAAAGTTATTTTATTCATTGGATTACTAAGTATGAACACGTGTGAACTTGCATTTGTTGTTCGCGTAAGTGTTTGAAAAGTAAGAACAAAAACATCTGCGCATCAAAAAGGAGGTTAGTACACAATTTAAATTTTTCATTTTTTTACTACATTACGTTAAATTATAACCATTAAATGATGACAAACAAAAAGTATTGAGAAATAATAATAAATACCACATGACAGTAATACAAAAAAAATTAAATGAAACACATCTTTAGTAATTGGCATAAGAATTACTTTTAATTAAATAATGCCACTAAAACTAATAAAACTGACTCATTAATTAATATACAATTGAAGTGTTATTTAAAAAAAGTTATTTTATCAAAAAATAATCCAATATACCTTCATTTACTTATTTCTAATTCTTTGAATATTATATAATTAAGTGGTCTTCTATAATTTAATAACAATAGATGCAATTTGAATATAACCTTTTAACATAAGAAAAACAAGGAAAATAGTGATATTAGTAATTATATTTATGGAAAGAAACATCAGAAATATTAATAGAAATATGTTATAATATGACTAATGATTCCGTTTCTAACGGAACTTAACTTTTTTATTGTTTAAAACTTTATGTATAATAATGTAAAATAGTTTTAATATAACATAATAGTTGTTAATCAATAACAAAGTATGAATATAACTTTTCTTTTAATCAATGTTTCAATGCAAACATTAAGAAACTGTTATTTTACAACCATTTTTGTTTTAAACTAATTTTAAGAATCTAGCATAAACCTATTTTTTTTAAATTCAGTTAATTTAAATTGATTACCACTTGCAAATAGTTATTAATAATTATTAAACTCATTGCTGCTTCTAATTTAATTATTGATAAATATTAATTAATTTTAAACATTATTTAAATACACAGAATCTTTTTATGTAGTAATTCTTTAGGTTTCTTATATACATTATATACTTATTTTACAGACATGGCTGCTTGAACTATAGTAAATAGAAATGATGAACTAAAGATATTGTTATTTGTGTACGATTTTTCACATCTATACCAACCAAATTTAATTGGTACTTATTCGTCCCAGATTGCATCATGACATTCTGTATGTTAAGAGCGAAACTTCCACATTGCAGTGTTATGTACTTGCAAAACTAAATCCTTACTTTTTTTGTTTTGAGGGTGACTATAGCACTGAGTCTTAAAAACTATTGTACTTCCCCTGTTCTGTACTAAAGTACCCCACCAGTTAGCTTCAATGCCTCCAAGAAGCTCAGCACTTTTGCTGGTTCCAGCGGTAAAAGTTTTTTTGTGGTTTTTGTTGAGTGTACCGAAGCACCTACCTCTGTGCAGCAAAGTTGCCTTACAGTTAGTCAGCAGGTGCAACGGTGTTTTTCCTCTTCTTTGCAGAATCTGCATTAACCATCATTGATAATGACCATTCAGGCTCCCTACGTTTCGGGAGAAAGTAACTTCCTTTCTCCTTCTTCGGGTCCTTAGGTGAACTTGTGGGAGGTTAGCTCCCACTAGTTAGTGCTTTTGACTCCAATTATAATTATTAAATTTATTAAAATTATATTTATTAAAATCAAATGACTTTGATTTCAAATTTTATACAAATACCACTTTACTTTCTGAGGATGTCACTGAAACTTCCATAAAAAGAAGGAATTTCCTCACAAGGAGCATTTTCTGTTACAAATAATGTATTGATCTGTGTTAATAATATTGAAGGGTATAATATATATTTAATTCTGCGCTTCCGAAGGTTGGTCTCCGGACTTCCTTCTTCTTAGTATCAAACAGGGGAAAATCCCTGTATCTCTATCGGTGGTATTTTGTCCGCTCCATCAGTAACCGGTTTAATCCGGTACATCGCATACCGGAGTAAGGCTATTTACTCAAGGGTGTCGCCTGGTACCCTTGACGCTCCGTTCATAATACAGTAATACCCTGTATCATCTATCCTTCGGCACGGATCGCATAACACTTTAGATAGGAGCTGGGATAAAAGGAGGGGATTTGGGGATTAGGAAGGTTCTGAAACGAAGGTAGTCAGACCCAGCCCCTTATCACCTTCTCCTCATCTTTCGTTTGTCCCTGCGTATAGCAGGTTAATAGGGTAGCCTCGTGAAGGCCGAAAGTCATTACTACCCCAAATATGCACTTATAGACTACTTATATTTTAGACGTAACTACGATACGATGGCCTACTGGAGATCACTCCCCTGTGCTTTGTTGATTCTGTTTTAACTCTTGGTCAAATTCAGATTCTTCCACAAATACGCACTTAATTCATAAACTGAGTAATATATACTAGCTGACCCTGTGAACTTCGTCTTGCCAACTGTCAGTGAATGTCATGTTACCTTTAGCTGAGCTTAATTTGGTATTTAATTATTAACATAATAGATAACCCAACAGACGCTGTCCTGCCTCACCTATAAATATTCAATTCGATAAGGAATAGAAACTAAGATAACAAATTTGGAATGTCGTTAACAACTAACTTATGTTTTGTGTGATTAGTCAAATTCTTGTTCGACAACTATCCATCACACCATGGAATGCATCAGAAAATATATGTTTGGGGTTAATTTTTTACATTTAACAATTTTATTCTCCTAACATATCATCTTAATTCATTACAACATTTCAAATTTTTTTAAATAAACCTCTTAAATAACAATTTTACTTCACTTAAAAACTGTCCAAGTCATGTAAATTAATGCAAACAAATCAAACTAGTAGGACAAATGATTATTATTCCAAAACAAAATTTTAGTTTTTAAAGGTTTACTGCCCTAAGCAATTATAAAAATTTCTTTTTTGAATGGCTAATCATAGGTTCAATTTTTTTTAACCAAATTTCATTGTTATATAATTATCCGTTTAGGGTTAAAAAAAAACTTGTTCTGAATTCGTAAAAAGGTATTATAAAGCCTCTTCTTATTAATGTAATTTAAAAACAAAAAATTACTGAACTCATACTCATATAATGTACTATTTTTAGGTAAAAAAAAAGTAAAAGTATGTGATGTCATGATGAAGTATTCATTTCAGAATGAATTATAATGCTGTCTACTTATGATAACTTTGATTTGTAGCTGTAATTTAATTACAGTAATTAGATATGCTCAGTTATCAATATTATTAATAATACGTGACACACGTAGTTACTAGGGTATGAATATACAGGATGAAAACATTACTTAACATTAACTCTAAATAGTCAGTCGCCTTTGAAAACTCTTCTTTTATTGTTATAAATATTAAAAACTTTTGTCATAAGGTCTTTGATTTCAAATTTTATACAAATACCACTTTACTTTCTGAGGATGTCACTGAAACTTCCATAAAAAGAAGGAATTTCCTCACAAGGAGCATTTTCTGTTACAAATAATGTATTGATCTGTGTTAATGATATTGAAGGGTATAATATTGCCTATTATTTTACTGAATGTAGTAAGTACATGTATGACTAAGACCTATAAAAAAGGACGCATATTTAATTAGAAAATTATAAAAAAATAGTAAGGAATTATAAATAATGAGTTAATTATATATTTTTATTTAAATATATAATACGTATAAACAATTTTCTATTTGATAATAAATTGTCCATTTACTGACAAAATCCTGGATTTCAACAATAGAATTCTTCAACTCTGGAAGAATTAGAATATATTCAATTATATTGATGTAATCCTTCCAGGATCAATCTCTTGTCTCAGGTTCTTTCCAACTTCTTTACTCAATCAACATGTTTTCCTTGTTTATTAAACATGTGGTTTTGGATGTATGTCTTGTCCCATATCGCATCAGATTGTTCTAGTTCATTTTTAATCCATTCTGGAACCTATATACTTTTGTTAAATTGTACTACAATATCTGTATATATAGAAAATGAATCAAGGACTCACTGAACCATTTGAGTCATCTCTTGGTTCTTTATCTTGTGTTTGCCTATTAACTTCACTTTGAATAAACTGAGGTATAGTTACGTCGACTATTACCAGTAGGGCTGTTTTCAAGGCGTAAAGAGAATTCAACATCAATGTGAAACCGCTGTTCATATTTTCATCAGAAGAAAATAGTCTGAAAAGGATAACATACATTAAATGCATGTATAAGATTTAAAATAATACCTTGAACATTTTTGAAAAATATTCTCTCAAGATTAGAAAGATGAATTCCTATCTTTAAATTACCTTTCAGTAGTTTAGATAAATCTTAACAGAAGGTAAGTTGTTTTGACGAACTTGTTTGTGTTGTTATAATCTGACTCTCTGAAATAACTTGTAAAAGAAACACTGAGTCACAATCAACTCCATATACACTTTTTTTTTATCTTTATCTCTTCAAGGAAAAATTAAAATCTTAACAACTCGACTTTTTTACTATACTTATAATTACCTTGTGTGGAGCATGTTTCAATAAAAATTAAAAAAAAACTATACTCATAAATTCTTTGTGTTCTAAAAATAGATCAGAAGGTAAAGATTTTTTGAAAATGATTAAAACGTAATTTCTACGAATTGATGTTTAGGTAAATATATCTTTGAAAAGTTGTTGATCATATTGTTCCAATGAACGGAAAGAAGAATGTTTATTCAGTGTACTATGAATTAATTAGAACTGTTCCTATATTTTAATAGAACACTCCTTGATATTAATGCTTAAGTTTAGAATTTAACTATTGACTTTTTCTAAGATTTGGTAATTAATTCTAGAATTAATCAGTTATTAAATAGTAAAATCATTTTTCCACCTTAAGTAACACAGATTTATATACTTAAATAAAATTACGACTGTAGTAAGACTTCGCAATTCTTCTGTCGGCCCTGCAGACTATACTTGTTGAAATATTATTCAAGCATTAGTAGTAAATTTTCCATTATTTTTAGAACTTTTTTGTAAAACCAAATTAGTGATCTCCGGTTTGAACAAGTGAGTATCTTTTCTTTCGAAATTATAAATAAAGAAATTAAGACATTTAAATAAATGGTGACAGTGGAAGAAGTTAACGCCCATCCTGAAATAATGATGAGAGTGAGTATTAATGAAGCTTCCACCACTCTAGCGGAAAAATGTTGGTACATGGTTCTACCTCAGTTAATCACAGATATCACAAAAAAGCTCACCGAGTACCATTACGTTCCTAGTTCCCTTAATGACGAAGCTTCAGATCTGAAAGAGGTCTAATCCCTTCAGATCTTTTTTCATCAATGAATTCACACAATCAGAGGGCCGAAAAGTACAAGTGCTATTAACAAGTTACAATTGGGTGACAAGAAGTCATCTACTTTATTAAAACAGGTGCGTTAATTGACAAGGAAGAGGCCGAGTGTTGATGAATTTCTGAAGACTATATTTCTTGAATTGTTGGTTTCCTAGGCCAGGACAGTTAGAGCTGCTAACCTTAACAACCTTGATACCATCGCAGATATGACAGAAAATGTATTGGAATTAAATGTACTTACTGATTCGTATTCTAGTGAGGATATTCTAATTCTGTTAGTTCTAACTCAGTTGAAACAAACTAAGACAACTGGAAATACCATAGAATTCCTAACCTGTACCATTAAGTAAGCTGCGCTCTTATCCAGTGTACCTCAAATTGTAACAATGGAGAGAAATCTAAAAACCGGTCTAGGAATAGATTTTGTCGGTATTACTGCTTGTATGGAGGCTGTGGTATTAAGTGTGTAGAACCATGTTATCACCAGGCCAATGAGTCTAGCGTTAGGACTTGGACCTAGGAAAACTCATGGGTCCTGCGCTTTCCAGGACTCAAAGCGCCATGGGTCTTGCAGTAGCCTTTTATTTGTCTCTGATATGAACAGACTTGTGATTTTTAATGGATTCTGGGACTACATTTCGATGTTATTGTCAAGACAAAGCTAGAAGATATATCTGAGAATAAGGCGCAAATTCACAGATGTGATGTTAGGCCAGTAAAAGGTATTGTTATTTCTATCGATGGTCATTACCTTATTCAGGAGTACTAGACAATCTGTTTACCATTTATTACAAGCATCTAGGAGATGGGACAAAAGAAAAGTTAATTTAACCACAACTTTGATAGTTGGACTTCATAGCGCTGTTTACAACTAATATTCAAATTGTTATAGTTTGTAAAAATATTCCAACTGATGTGTGTTCCTGCATCCGTTTCGTATCGTTAACCTTCTACAAATACCCTTCAAGAAATTGCTTTTGCCCAGGTTAACTTTGACGCCTCCAATACCTTTTCACTTTTCACAACGGTGGGTTATACTTAATTAATTTGCGAAACAGGTACAGACAAACTGCATCCTCCCACACCAATAGAATGGAGACTACAGAAGAATCTTCAACAGTCTCCACCGACTTTCACATTATGTCTTTGGTTAAAATAGGTAATGAACGTTTCTTGAGGCCATCCCTTAGGTAAGATGTTCTTTGAGGAAAATCGTGCACAGTTTACCAGTGTGCTAAAGTTTAACACCATAGCACAATTGACATATTATTTATATTATTCATATTATTTCTCGATCGTTTGTATGAAACAAAAAACCCTATAAAATAGAAGAAATATTTACCACCACTTTCTAACAGGGGTAATACTTTAGGTAAAGGAAAAAATACCCAGGAGTTGCCCTGCCCTCCTCTTAGCTTCTGCCCCTCCCCCTCTTACTCTGTTTGTGTATCTGTCTTTCTCTATCTCTGTACGTCTGTCTCTTTAACTCTCTGTCTTTCAGCTTAAATAACTTTATTCATGCCTAAGGAAAGCTACACAAATTAATTCAGGGGACAGGAAGAAATAAATATTGATTTATGTACAAACGCTAAAATACAGTGAGCTTCTTTCATTACTTCAGTTCTTCTAGGATTGGTAAATTCAGTGTTTTGATCCTTTATTCCCTGAAAATATAAAGTTATTATTATTTTTTTTACCTTAGGTGCTAGTAAACACAAAGGAACAGAATCCTTGTTACTTGATTTTTAGAACCCCAAATAAAAATGGCATTTTCTAATATACCAGCTGCTGTGTAAGTTTCATTACTCGATATCATCTAAAACAAATAAAACCCCTAAGAGAATTAAAAAGGTATGATGTATTAGAAATGAATAACATAATTCACGTCATAAAACCCTCTGAGTTTTAATTTGAAGGATCCCTTCCGTCACCCATATCTCTCTGATACCAAAATGTCTCTCAGCTACCGTTTTGAAATAGCAGATAGTCACTTGGTTACAGAGGGTCTACCCACATAAGTTAGGGCTACCTCTACCTCTGAATTCTTGGCTACCAGAAAAAAACATAAATAGAAATACTCATTAACTGTAAACTGATAACCTTATTAAAAGTTAGTAATTCTTTAAAATCAGAGAACCTGAATCAAACATGAACTGTTATATAGCAATTAAATGCTCAGAATAGCTTCTAATGTCTTAAACAGTTGTCTTATTGAAGCTGTTCGATCAACAATAAAGTAGCATACACTTTTGATCAAATTATTTGTAAAACAATATTGATAATAAAAATAGAAGTAATTGTTACTGACAGATACATATCTATTTTTTATTGCACTAACAGTAGCTGGGTAAGAATAGTTATGGCCTAACTGGTAATTTTCATTGCTACCCATTCCTATTATTTCTCCACTGTTTGTTACCATCACAGTATGATTCTCAGCAAAGCTCACAGTTTTTATATTGCATGCCGTTATGCTAGATACTAGTTGGAATTCCTTAGCTGCAGCAACTGGAATCTGAAAATTCGCCTTCTTTTATCAATATTTGACTCCAGCTGAACTGAAACGTAATTAACTCAGGTGCAAATAAGTTTTCTTTATACTTGAAAATTATTTAAAGTACTTATTACTCTTCATCTCAACAAAATTAATACAACGCACGTGATAACTTACTGTATATCCTAAAATGTGGTAATTGAGGCCAAGTCTGTTGTTTGTATTTACTCCCATAACTAGAAGGTTACCATGAGATGTTATTAATCCCACTACATCAAAACCACAGACTACTTTTTGCACTAGAAGTTTTGCTGGGATCTTCATTGAAGTTGGGACACTTCTGTAAAATATTAAACTCATAATAATTTTGATTTCAACTAGAGTGTAATGTATGACAATTGGCTGCGATTGGTTTTGGTAACTCCAGATAAACTGAAGGCAGATTGGGGAGTTTTTTACTTTCCAACTAAAATTTTGTTTAGCACTGTCTGGGTCGTTAAGAATCAATGACTTTGACGGGTGTAACAAATAAAAAGGAGATAGTGTGGCCTACTAGACTATTATTTAAGCCTACAAGAACACAAGAAAGCATATTATCTGTTTAATTACTTGCTCGTAATTGAAGATAGGATAAGTAGTGTTTCCAAAACTTTATAAGAACATAATTTATTATTAGAACTTGAGTTTGAATGCAGAACGCGTCATCAAACTGACTGGCAGTATTCATACTAGTGAGAAAATTGAGAACTGCATAGTGGAGACCAACTGTCGAGTAGATATCATGAAAATTGAAATGTCAAAGAGGACATTTGATGGGTTATCAGTACCTGCTTGAATCAGTTCATGATTCAAAGATTGTACGAAATAGACATCATTCAAACTTTACGCTTCCATGAAAAATGATAAAGAAAAAAATTCTGAAGAAATGAGCTAGTGTGAATGTAAAAATGTATATTTGATCAAATAAGATGTATTTTACTACATACATCTATGGATTGGGCTTGGTTCAATAATTGAAACTAAATCATAAGAGTTTGTGAGGTCCATAATATATGTTCCTCTGCAAAAAAAAAATATATTAATAATTTCGTTGCTTGTTAATTAATATTCCATAGTTTCTCTCAATGTTTTAAGACGTACGGTATAAGCAAACTTTGAAGAATGAATCCGTTAGTTGAAATGTATACTGAGGTCCTGCAATTTTAAACAATGCAAGTTGATCATTCAGGTTAACTTTATTTGTATTTCAGCTTACGTGAAGGAGATCTAACTCTTTTACTCGAATTGAACGCGTCGTGAAAGTCTTAACTTTCTTTAGGAGTCTTATTCTCAAATAGACCGCTTAAGTATGTCTGATCGAAGGTAACTGAATCTCATTGACTGTGGTGCGACTTTATGATATATTTTGTAAGGATTATGGAAAGCACTTTTGCAATTCAACAAACTAATGCATTTGGGGATATATTTTAGTAATCATTGGGTTGCAGATATTAACAGTTAACTTAAAATTTAAATCCATGTTTAACGATCCACAATCAAAAACACTTCATTCTATATCAACTACTACTTCTTTAATTCTTACTATGTGGAGTTCCTAAAATTAAATAAAGTTACTAATATATACATGCATATTGTTATTACCACTGAGGTTAGTAAGATTAATATTAGAATTAGAAAAAACCGTCATACCTCGTAAGTTGATATCGGAGATGTTGGAGCGCTTTCGGATCTGGTCCATCTTCATTCGCAACTAATCTGTGGGGCTATTGTCGAGAGGTTTTATAGTCGTGTCCACTGCTATCTAGATATTGTTATTTCAATAATTTGAAATTTGAAATAACAATATCTAGATAGCAGTGGACACGACTATAAAACCTCTCGACAATAGCCCCACAGATTAGTTGCGAATGAAGATGGACCAGATCCGAAAGCGCTCCAACATCTCCGATATCAACTTACGAGGTATGACGGTTTTTTCTAATTCTAATATTAATCTTACTAATATATATTTAGTCCTATAGATTACTACTCTGCATTGACAAATCAGCTCTGTGAAAACTGATTATCCTTATTTGTAACGACAGGATTGTTAATCTTCCTTAATACAAATTTATTATGTTCATTCCATTTTAAATTTTAGTACTTGATAAAATCATATTTTTCTGAATATTAATAAAGTGAAAATTTCATTATATACTACTTACAATGTTTGACTGACAATATTGCCCCAAACATAGACGAGTCCGCTTTTACTAAGAGCTGCTGCAGTTAATCCCTTGCAACTTATATCAATAATGTCTACCGACATCAAATTTTCTAAAAAAAAATATTGAAAAATATAAGTAACATTCAAACATTTGATTCAGTTAGAATCATTGAATTTAAACATTTGATTCACTAAACCTCATTTAATATAAATTTATAAATACATTTAAAGTGCTTTTATTTATTAATATTTAGAATTAAGAACACAGTGACTAGACTTAGAACTTACTAATTAGAAAATTGAATACAGAAAAGTTCAAGTCTAATAAAAATTTCCAAAAAATTGTCTAAGGAATCCAGGCTGCTATGAGATTTTGATGTTACACTGTTTTGAACTAAACTACGAATGCCAAAAATATTAATAATTTTAGCTGGAAAAATAAGATCATACGATATGCTTAAAATAAGCATAAATCAGTATACTTAAACTTTTAAACAAAAACAAAATGAAACGACATGGTCTGCGAACCAACATAACTTTTTAATTTAAATTCATATATATATACGTACTCGTATATCAATGATTAAACCACAATAAGAATGGGAAAACAAGACTAAGATCTTTCAACCGTAACAAGCGGTCTTCGTCAGAGTCAAAAACCCAACTGAACACTAGATGCAGAAAACATCTGGTGAGGAGTTGAGCAGAGTGGGAGGGAAGAGTGGTATTTTAAAAGGGTGAAAGCACAGGAAAGGACTAATGTCCAGAAAGGGATGTTTGGGGAAACAAAGGAGTACAGTAAGAAAAAGTAAAAAACTATCCGCTAGCTGTCAACCTAGCTAGGTATATCAATAGCCAAGAGGCTATTGCCCTCGTGACGAAAGTATCAAGTTTGAAGAGACCGTTACTAATGTTTATGCCCTTGCATATAAAATGTTTATTCTTGCATATAAAAAATGAAAATCATCATATTGATTGGACAGGAGCTAAATTTATTACCTATGAAAAATCAATGTTGTTAAGAAATATTATTGAATCGTCTCTAATTAAATTTAATAGATCTAATATTATAAACATTAGTAACGGTCTCTTCAAACTTGATACTTTCGTCACGAGGGCAATAGCCTCTTCAAAGAGGGTTGGCAGCTAGCGGATAGTTTTTTACTTTTTCTTACTGTACTCCTTTGTTTCCCCAAACATCCCTTTCTGGACATTAGTCCTTTCCTGTGCTTTCACCCTTTTAAAATACCACTCTTCCCTCCCACTCTGCTCAACTCCTCACCAGATGTTTTCTGCATCTAGTGTTCAGTTGGGTTTTTGACTCTGACGAAGACCGCTTGTTACGGTTGAAAGATCTTAGTCTTTTTTTCCCATTCTTATTGTGGTTTAATCATTGATTGTTGTTTCACGTGTTTATGTGAAATCTTTTTATATATATATATATATATATATATAATATATCATTCGCGCTCCGTTCTTCGACGTGGGCAGATCTCTCTCACTTCGTCCTCTCTTCTAGTCTACTCCTGATGACGAACAACAGTTCGAAATATTGAATTTTGTAAGTGTTCTCTTTATACTTTTTTCTGTGTCGTGCTTTGTGTAATTTAAAGTTATATATATATATTTACTTGATAAACGGAAAGACGAACCAAACTGGACACAATAACAGTTCAAAATTGAAGATATGCAGCACAGAAAGTAAAAGAAACACACTTACAGACTCAAATTTTCGGGTAATCCGTCTTCAGGTGAAAAGAGAAAGGGAGACCAAGCACATTGTAGACGTAACGGCTAGTCACTAGCCTTTGCTAGACACTAGCCGTTGCGTCTACAATGTGGGTCTCCCTTTCTCTTTTCTCCTGAAGACGGATTACCCGAAAATTTGAGTCTGTAAGTGTGTTTCTTTTACTTTCTGTGCTACCTATCTTCGATTTTGAACTGTTATATATATATATATATATATATATATATATATATATATATATATATATAAAGATTTCACATAAACACGTGAAATAACAATCAATGCTCAAACCAAAATAAGAAATGGGAAAAAAAGACTAAGATCTTTCAACCGTAACAAGCGGTCTTCGTCAGAGTCAAAAACCCAACTGAGTTGGGTTTTATCTTTGATCATATATATATATATATATATATATAACAGATTCAATAATATATCGACTGTTTGATAGAATAGGTGTGTTCTCTAATCGGGGTTCGGTCAATTTTCCAGGATAAAAAATCAAACTCTCGTTGCCAACGTTTCGGTTTTATTTAAAACCTTTTTCATAGGCAGAAGTAAGAATTTTTTAACTAAGAAAATGAAATTTACATTGTTGTTCCTTTAAATAATGTAAATTTCATTTTCTTAGTTAAAAAATTCTTACTTCTGCCTATGAAAAAGGTTTTAAATAAAACCGAAACGTTGGCAACGAGAGTTTGATTTTTTATCCTGGAAAATTGACCGAACCCCGATTAGAGAACACACCTACTATATATATATATATATATATGATCAAAACACAATATGAAATGGGAAAACAAGACTAAGATCTTTTAACCGTAAGAAGTGGTCTTCGTCAGAGACAAAAACCCAACTGGGTGGGTTTTTGTCAGTTTTTGGTCAGTCAGATTTGTTTCAGTGTTTTGTCAGTCAGTTCGGTTTTTGACTCTGACGAAGACCGCTTGTTACGGTTGAATGATCTTAGTCTTGTTTTCCCATTTCACATTGTGGTGATCATTGATTGTTTTTTCACGTTTTTATGTGAAATCTTTTTATATCTGGAGGCCAGTTGCGTTTTGCTTCTCAACGCTAGTACTTCGTACTTCTTCCTGATCACGACTTATGTCGAAATATCGAAGTGAGTACTATAGTGACTTTCTTTGTTCTTTCCTGTGTTAAAGTATATATATAAATTTATCAATGTGCAAGCAATAAATATAACCGTCTTTAAAATAAATAAATAAATAAGAAGTTGTAAAGAGGATTAAGATTTATTTTCGTCAAGAGTTCAGTTGCTGGGTCTAAATAGCTTAATCCCATTTCTGAATTTTTTACTGTTTTTATACCTTGTTATATATAAAACTTGATAAAAATATCGGTCCTGACAAAAAAATATACTTCAATCACTATCTGTGCTACCTCAGGAATGAAAGACTAATAATCATATCCCATTTAGATGTTTACATTATGCTTAAATGAGACGTTATATATTATATACTCAAGAAATTTGATATTAAGTCACTTATAGTAAAGTTGAGTGTAGGCCACTCCAGATTTTTTTACAATGTTTACATTGACTTAGAAATTTTTTGAGTAAAACCACTGGGATAAAATTAGACTATTCTAGTCTAATAGTTCATATTTATTATTTTCAAAAATTAGAAGCTCCCAGCTATAAATGATTTAAATTATATTGAATAGCTGGCTGGCTTCGACTTTGAGTTGAGTATGTAAACTGGCTAATTACTAATATATTTTTTCTCAATATACATTTATAGCAAGCTTATAACAGAGCATAACAGACAGGAAAAAGATAACACTTACCCAGAAAAAATTGGTATATATGATTTTTGATAAAGGGGAAGGAAAATGATTTTTTTAAATACTAAGGAGCCATAAATTTACCTGTATAATAATTCTCTAAAAGACCAAAAATGTTCAACATAACTCAAAATTGAAATCTTTTGTTTGAAGATTAATAAATGTAATTATCGTACATCCTTAATTATAAATTATCTTAAAACGATTTTTTTTCTTTGATGTTTGTGATGTTTTTCAGAGAAAATTAGAATATTTTCCTGTTTTAAATTTGAAAATTGCACTTAAATATTCAATGAAGAAGGAGGTGAAGTAAACAATGTAAGAAATCCACTGGTTATTTGAACAAAGGCTATTTTCTCTGGTAGGAGATTATTTCGTATCAAGAAATTTTCACTTTGGCTTATTTGTTTTAATTAGCTACACAATGGACTATGATGAGTGAAATAATAAAGAAATAATTAGTGCATTAATTTACACTCGAGTATGATATTATAGTGGCTCAACTAAATTCTGGTAAATTGGATAATAATGAAGCATAATCGCCCTTCGAGAAGTTGTATTTAATATTATGAAATTCAAGAGGTAGATCTTAAGGATGTATAGGATCTACATATGCAGAAAGAGAAGGTTGGTGGTGTTATTTGTTATGCTATTTGATAATATAATATCAAATTCAATATTTCTATTAACGAATTTATTTTTACACTATTGTGACTATTTATAAAAAATTAAAAGGAAATCTCATAATACAGAGTTTATCAAATTAAATAATGGCAGTAAAACAAAGTTACTTTTAGTTGTTATAATAATATGAAATTCAATACCTGTAGTAACCTATTTATATCTGACATTATTATGATCACTTATAATAAAAAAAAGGAAATTTTATAATATGGAGTTTATATATTCAATAAAGCAAGTAAAGCCAAGTTATTCTTATAAAGTATAAAATGGATTAGAAATGATTTTTAAAACGTTGAATGGAATTCAATTGAGGCTCATAGGTCTGCATTTAGTGTATAAATAATTACTATCTAGTCAGAATATGGTTAGTCCCTTCATTTCCCGCCAACGTTACATAATGCGCATGTCTTTTATATCGTATGATTATTTCAACCAATCATAGCTCTCATTTTTTCCAAGTCCTTTTCATTTCTAATAGCGTCACTTTTATTTGTAATAGTTTCAAATAAATTCTAATGTGTTTTGATTGAAAAATTTAGTTTAATACATCTGTTTTCAATTAGTTTTTACGTTGATTGAACGACAGTGCAAGAATACGGAAGATATTGATCATAGTTACGGTCAGTGGAAACATTATATTAATTTTCTTTTCTATATTACGAGTCGGATTGATAATTCTTTAGAATTTTCTTTTTTATGTATAGTAATATGTTATTAGTAATGGTATATTTGGTTACCATTACACCTCACCAGGAAAATAGAATATTTAATATAATTACCACGGTATATATCATGCAAAAAATCACGTTGTAATCGTTTTCAAGGCTCAGGGAACTTATCAACTGAATCAAAATGGTTTCTGCTATAACAATATTCAAAAAGCGTGTTTTAGTATCATTGAAAACAGTTATTTATAGTAGTGTATTAGTTGTACCTATTTTCCAAACTTCCCTTAGTAATTTCGGATCTTAAACAATGTTACTCTCATATTTTTTTCTCTTATGCTGTATTGTTACATTTAAATTTATTTAGTTTTAAAATATTATTTTATTTTGCCTAATCTATATTTTATTACAAAATCCTTCTAACAGTGATTCAATTATTTTACTATATTATTTTACTATATGCGTACTATTATTACTATTTTTATTATACTATTGTAGTTTCTCCTATTTTATATTTGTTCATAGTATTATTTGTATGGTATTGTATACTATGCTCTTAGTGTGAATGGATTTTAGTCAGTGACTATCAATAAATAAATAACACAACAAATACCTCATGACTGATGAATATCAATTGCTCAATTAGTTGTATTAAAATTATATTTTACGTACTAACTACAACTTTATGAGATTAATTTAAATTAATCCTAGTTTCATTTTAAATAAAGGGGTCAGATTAGTCCAGAGGTAACGTGTTCGCCTAAGGACTGTTAGAGCCGGGGTTCAGTGCCCACTCTAGCACTCGATTTATTTACGTGGAATGTGAAAAAAAAAATCTGATACATCGTCCCTGGGAGTGGGCGTTAATTGGTTGGTCCCGAGCCTGTTCTATGTTAAGTATATGTACGTTATAGGCCCCTACTCTAAATAACACACTTCAGTTAGGACTCCCATGTAGAATCATTGTACGAGTATAGTATCTCAAAGGGCCAAAGTTAGGCCTATCTCTGTTCTCTTGTGAGACTGCCACTGCAACATAACCTAATTTAAAATAATCCAAGTTTAATTTAAAATATTCCAAGTCTATATTAAAATAATTCATTTCAATATTGTTCAAATTTATTCATATTATATATTATATTTATATTATATTATAATTTATACGTTTATATTTATAGTTTATCAACTGGAAAATATATATATATATATATACTACATTAAAATTCAAATAACTCTTTGATTATTTTAAATTAACCCGAAAAAGTAGTATATTGAGGCAAAAAATATATTCCTGGTAGTTAATATTACTCCAATCGTAAAAACATTAAGTTTATTCTGAATTGTAGGAAAAGTTTCCACATAAAATTGTCTTGTAAACGACAACAAAACTTGTTAGTTTACTATAAGTATAGTAAAACATTACATCTCAATATTTTGACCGATTTATATGTTTTGAGGTCCCAAAGTTATTTATGACGTTTTTCCGATGATGTCTGTGTGTGTGCGTGCGTATCTAAAGTTTGTGTAGACGTTACAATCCATAATCTTTCACAGATGAGGTTAATATGTTCCATAAAAATGGGCTTCAAAGTGTAGATTTGTACATTTGATTGCCAAATATAAATAGAAATACATGAAACCGTTTGATTTTGTAAATTAATATCTTTACTTAAGTAATGAAATTTTTCCTCATTGGAATTTTTAAATAGTGATAATAATGAATTAAAACAAGATTTAGAGAATAAGATGCAATGATTTTGAACACCACTACATTGGATAAACAGATAGGACTTTAAGACAGTGGAATAAAGTACACATTCATGATCTTATCAGAAAACATAAGGGGAAGAAATTTTAAAATTTTTAAAACGACAAAAAAGTTTTTTTTTAACAGATATTGAAATTTTGACTTATGATTGAATGTGAGAGCTATTAAAAAGACAAAAATCTTTATGTTCTTAACCGGTTGATACTTTTTTACTTATAGTAAAGTTGAGTGTAGGCCACTCCAGATTTTTTTTCTTTTGCTTTTATAGATATGAAAAATGTTTTAAATACAACCGAAACGTTGTCTTTAAAGGTTTATTTAAAACTTGAAAAATTGACGAATTTTTCGGTCTAACGCTCTCCCAACCTTGGCAATTTCTCTCGCCAAGGGGAATCTAACCTTCACGAGGACTAACTGTTTGCTCTCGTGAGCGAAACTGTGCGGACATCGAGGTTACCTCACCTGTCCCATTATCAATCTCCAACCACATTTCACAGCTCCCTCCTATAACACCCACTATCCTGTTCCAATTGACTTGTGTACTTCCAAAAACTGTGTGTACCGTTTGGAGTGTATAAAGTGTGATTCTTTCTACGTAGACTAAGCATCTACCAAGCTTAGTCTCCGTATGAACAATCACACAGCTTCAGTCAACAACCATTCCCATCTTCCCATCGCCATACATGCTAATAGCCACGGTCTTATCTTCAATGAGTGCTACAAGTTGCAGATTCTGCTACAAATCCCCCTGACTGCAAGATCTCACACTACGAGACTCCAAGGAAGCCCATATTTGGTTATTAAGTGCGCGCAGTGCACCTGGCCTTAAGCAAAAGAGATAATGTTTAATAGCTCTCTTGTCTTTGCATTTCATTTTTTATTATTTAATTACTTCATTGATTATTATTTAATTACTTTATTTATTTAATACTAGCTGACCCTGCGAACTTCCTAATGCCAACTGTTAGTGATGTCATGTTACCTTTAGCTTTTTTAACATACATGTCTTGTACATTTATACTTGTACAAATTACTAAGTATATTTTACTTAAGTAATATTTTGCCTAAAATATCTGCATAAGATAAATCATAAACATCAGATATATTCTGCTAATATATTTTTTTATTGTAGTGTTTGTAAATATACATTTTTTGTTTTCCTATCTGGTGCAAGAACAAATAAATTTGATGGTTTTCGAACTCGTGTACACCCAACGTACAGCTGTCCATGTGAGAAGCATGGATTTATCAAATTTAATCCACATACTTGCAATGTTTGTCCCTGTGCTTAATGGTCATTGCAAAGGTTAGTCGTACAGGAATCTGTAGACGTTTGAATATATATATAGTTTATTATTTGTATTCTCAGTTTTATTTTATTTTATCATAGCTTAGTCCGTACTTTCATTTATGTATCAGTTCCTCTGTTCATCCCTCAGATGAACAGATGCTGAATATATATGTAGAACAAGATTTCAGAATAAACTCATGAAATAACAATCAACGTTCAAAACACAATAAGAGATGGAAAAAAATCACAGGAATAACTCACTTCTATATTTCGACCATCGTCGTCATCAGGAGACGAAGAGTCCCGCAGGAAGGTTCGGCGACTCTTTCTCTCTCTCTCTCTCTCTCTCTCTCTCTCTCTCTCTTATATATATATATATATATATATATATATATAAACTGAATCTACTAGATTTTTAATATATAAATATATTCAGAATAATATTACAGTTAAAGTAAAATGAAGGTAATTTTTTTTAAATAAATGTATACCTATGAGTTTAGGTCTGTCTATAATTACTTGTTCCCCCTGACCCAGGCAGTAACCTTCCCCGCAAGAATATAGCAAGCCGGAATCGCTTACAAAGAGGCTGAATCCTTCTCCAGCGCCGATCCTAAGATTTTTAACAATATATAAGAATAATATAATGAACAGATTGCAGCTAAAATATAGAGAAGTTACCATTTTTTAAAAAGTATTATTTTTTTTCAGTTTTACTCAAAAAATTGTTTATTTAATATTCAGCCTAGTTATACTATATATAACTAATAAATATTTCTAAATCTAAATAAATATTTCTTCAACAAAACAAGCCTATGGAAATAAGTTTTAGAAATGTTAATGGTGAGGATGGAAATATAAACTATGATTTATTATAAATAAAAAAAATGAAAAAAAATTAATAGTAATTCAAAATTTTACAATGAATATGAAATATTAAGAAATTAATTAATTATTAAATTACAAGCGCCTTTAGTAAAATTAGGCTAGTGTTCTTTATGGCTGTTGAGTTACTGGATCTTTCAGAGATCGATTTAAAAATATATGAATCAAATGAAACTTTTTTTCATCATTTGATCAAAACAGTTTATGTTTTATATCTCATATTTTAGTTTTTGTTTTTGAGAGGTTGGATAGTTGAGTGCTGATTTCCTGCAATACCTGAAGGTTTGCGGGCGCATATATATGCGTAAAATAAATATGGTTATTCCATATATTGACTTCTTGCAGCCAAAAATGATAAAAATATAGTAACTGAAATCACATAGTCTGTTCTATTACGTCTCTAATCTGTTGCTATTATTATTGTTATTATTAAACAGCACAATTTATGCCATGAAGTTGTTGAAGCGGAACACTACTCTGGCAAGCAGATATAATGTCAGGTGCTACGCCAATGAGCAAATCATCGTGCTTCACCATTGCTCATGGCAATATGAACCATGTTCAAGTACCTTATTAAGTTTGCTCCATTTTCTGAGGATTTATTATAAGAATGTGTGTCTTCTTTAAAGTGTTTGTTGTGATTGTTTGTATTACATATTAAAGTTCGTTTTAGATTGGTTGAAATTACCAATGTTGGTGCCATTACCTTATCTTTGTGACAACAATAAATTTCTCATTTATACATTTTCAAAACACAAAATTGACATAATTTGTTCATTAGTGTCCGGCAATAACAACTTCATAGCATGAACAAAGCGCCCGACCATTGTTAATTTGACCATGGTTGCAACAGCCGTGGTTTTTTCCGTCAAACCTTTGGGTTAAACTGTGATATTTCAGTGAGAATTCCCCGAGATTGTCTGCAAATATTCCTACTATGATCTAAAGGGTCTTTATTTGAATGTTTCATTGGCACGCATTTGACTCCTTCTATCACTTTCCCATTTTTATCTATTTTCACTCTCTTCAGTGGTTTTAATTGCAGTTTAATCTACAAGTGTGAAACCCATAAAGAAGCAGTCAATAAGAAAGTGAATATGTTTCAATTGATCGGTTACTCATGACTACAATTATGAATTTGTAGTCAGTCTATTTAAAGAAAGGTAACTATAATAATTGTTCAGTTACAGTACTCTTATTACTACCTCTAATTTGTTGTATTTCTCATTGTTAATACTTTGTATTGACTAGCATTTGTTGGTTGTCTTTCTTTTAATTGTCATTGGTTTGATCATCTTTTGTTAATTTGCAATTAAAGACATTCGCTTTGTCTTTACTCGAATCGACTTACATCACTTCGGAGTAGACAAACAAAGACTTGTTTGTAATTAATTTATTTATGTAAGAAGGGTAACCAAATATTTATCATATTACACAAACTTTCATAAGAATACTTTCGAGTTTTAATAATTCGTAAATACATGTTGCAAACAATTTTCTTAAATATGTTTTCCTTGTTAACTATTTGAACTAATTTTATATGGTATATATGCTTAGTCATAAAAGTATAACTTATATTTTGGAATCCAATTTATGAAGATACACATTAAAAAAATGTTATCTAAACTTCCTGTTGAATATTTTTGATTTTAAAAATTATATGTTAATTAATCATTGTTTTTGTTCATTTTCACAATGTTAATATTACATTTTGTAACATGTATATTCTATTATTAAGAATTTGATACCATATTTTTAACTGTTTAAAATAGCGAACATGCATTTTGCGCATTGCACAATGTCTAGGTAGCTTTTAAACGTTCTTCTCACTTTTGTGAATATCAGGAACATGATAAAGAATTATCTATACATTAATGTATACATTAACTACATTAATGATCTATTTAATAGGATTAATAAAATAAATGTACGAACATAACGACAGATTTAGTATTGAGGCTCTCGATGAGTTGGGGCTTGAGGATGTTAAAGTCCGGAACTGATCCCACACCCAGCTGACCTTTTGATCCGTCTCCCCAGGTATACACTTCAAAATCTAAGCAATAAGGGAACAATCATATATGATGCCTCACGCGTAGAAATAATAGCAACCAAGTAAATGTCTTTTAATGTATAAGCTATCAACATTTATGTCATTAGTAATATCTCAAATCAACTCTATAAAATCTAGACGTGAAGAACAAGCAGTTTTCCTTTGACATTCGACAGGGATCATGTCTACAAAGCCTTCCATAAAAATCTTTTTAGCAATAATAATCCCTTAGTCCTAAACATCTCTTCAACAAATATCCCAGGAAATCCCCAAAGGCGCCTGAAGAGAAAGTGGCCAAGAGACTTAGTGGTGTGAATTACTCTAGTGACTTATAAATTTAATCTAAGTTTTATAACTTATTTTTCACGCCAGGAAGTATAATTACTGGATTATTTCTTCCCTCCTGCTTCCATGTGTAAATGCATACATTTCTTTCATCATTGTCACTGGTAATGTTACATTTACGTTGTTGTGACTATGTGAAGTAAAAATAAAAAAAAAAGATTTGAATGAATGTATAGAATACAAGAAATTGCAAATTCTTGTATTCTATATTGTATATTGTAAAACATATCCTGATAGAATATTCGGAAAATAACTTACAAAATCAACTGTTATTTGTTTATTTGACTTTATATGTCAATAGAAGCCTTGTAGAAAACTAATAATGAAAACTATATGTATTAATAGTTGACAATTGACATTTTTTATGTTTAAGAACTTTATTTTTTTTTATGAGAATAATTAAATATTGTGTTCTACCCACATACAAATAAAATTATCGCTATAATCTATATACTTATAAAACTGTGATGAGCAATTCTGTTTAAATTTCTTGTCACCGTGGATTGTCTGAATAAACAGAAAATGAATTCAAAAAAGGAGCTGCTGTCATGTGTATGAAAAATGCTGATCTGCCTCGCTTATATAATGAAAGAAGACTATTAACTGAGGAGCTTTACCATTAAAGTCATTGTTTGTAAAATTATCGCATCAGGTTTTCAAGGGGAAATGGTTTTAATTCCATGATTGAAATTTGTTTTATATAAAGAGGGCAACATTTCTTTTTCAAGGATTCAATTTTCAATTCAGTTACCACTTACCATGACTATTCATAAGTCTCAAGGAGAGACTCTACAGAAAGTTTTAGTTCATTTAGATAAAGCAGGATTTCAACATGGCCAATTACATGTTGCTCTCAGTAGGGTCATTTATAAATTATCTGCATTTACGTGAATTTGATTGCTTTAAAAAGGAAGGTGATGGATGACCCAACGGTTCACGAGTAGTCTAGTATTAATTAACAATTAAATTTTTAATATAATGATGAAATTTGCTCGGCCCCAAACAGTTTCCTAGTCTCCCCTAAATATAAATGAAGAGCACAGGGTTCCAAGTTATCCTATACGATAATTTAACTTATGCTAATCATTGAAAGTTATTTTTGAACAAAAACTGTAGAAGAGTAAAACGTTAGTTATTTGTTATACATAACAATTAATTTGTTAATTGTTGATTGAAATACATGCAACTTTTTGATTACATTTTTATGTTTGGATGCACTGAATGCAGATAGTTTCTGAACAGTTAATAGAGTAGTACAGTAATTAACTATGTTTTTACTGCTCAAAATTTTCTTATTAAACTAATATGAGTTACTTGTATGGAAAATGAACAACAATATCTTGCCTTCTTTTATTCAACTTGGGAAATACTTTTGTATTTTCATACCTGAAGTTAAGACAATAAAATGAGATCCACTTGTAGCAAATTTCAGTATCTTCTTGGGAGGAAGTTCTATTTGGTTTAGTGTAGGAGCTTCACCAAACACTCCTATTTCGTATAAGAGTGTTCTATATAGAAAAAGTTATTAAAACAGTTATTATTTTTTTGTTCGTATGATTTATAAAATATAATGATATCAGGTTAAAATATTTTCTTAAAACTATGAATGCATGAACTTAAATTATTCTAATTAGATTTTCCATTAAAAATCTTCATTTATAATAGTTACACAGATTTTTTTTAGTTAAAAGTGTTTATAGTTTGCAAATAATTCAACAATGTTTATCCCACTGCTGGATGGGATAAATATGTTATATAATGCTAATGCATTAGATTCCTTAGTAAAAAGGAAAGGTGTATGAGTGCTTACAAAACCGACGAAGAAGTGATTATTTGTGTTAATATAAAGGTTAGGTTTGTTTGTAGTAATATTTTCAGCATTTGTCTTACCTTTTTTCTTTTACTATTCTCAATTATTTTGTATACATTGCTTTAAAACTTTCCTTGGAGATAAATAAAAAAATCTGGAGTGGTCTACATTTAACTATATAATAAGTAATTATAATATCAAACTCGTGGACAACTAACTGATTTGTTATTATATTATAGTGTGCCTAAACATACATATTAATCAATACTGTATCATTTGTATACATGTAGCTATAATCGGTATAAGAAACTTGGAATCATAGGTCGATCTGGCAGTTGCATTGTATCTAGCATCATAATTAACCAAATTATTAATATTTCAGTCTATTAAATACATGAAAAATTTTCCTCCCATATACTATTCTGAAGTATTTTTCCCATTCTTGATAAAAATATCTAAGAGGGGAGATGTTTAATAACTTTTCTGAGCAGATGGCAGAGGAGGTGGCACCTGCACCTTTTATCATTAGATACGGTAGTCACTGTAGTTTATTATAGCTAATTTGCAATTTTTTTCATTTTAAAACCGATGAATATGACACCATATGTTTTGTAACAGCCGTAAAAGGAATTTAGTGAGCCAAAAAAAAGTAGTTTTGCGGTTAAGAATTCATATTCTGACAAATAATAAACAGTATTTACCTGCCTAATCTTGTCTATGATACCCTTGATTACTTAGAATATCCATTAGGTCATCAATAACGAGTTGTTACAATGGTGGCAGTAACACTGCTCCCAATGTCAACATTAAGTGGTATAATTTCTGTGTTGTAGATGCTATACTTATACTAATTATTATTCCGTTAGATTGTGTGTAATCCAATCTATAGTTATTGATTTAAATTTAAATCTCAATGTATTAGTTTTGATTTACTCGTTTGTAAAGTATGTAACCAAAACATCCTTTAATATCCAACAGAAGCCTGCGTGAATCTTGTAAGACTTAGGAAGTTTTCTATTTTAACCAAAGTTTTTTGAATGGACCCTGTTGATTTCCGCTTCTGTTATATAAGATGCTCTTACGAAGATCCTGAGTTACCAACAACTTTTCAGGTTACTAATATAAAACCTAATAGTTGTCATCTTTAGTGTAATATTTGTATCAGGTTTATTTGATAAAATATGAATTTGATACATCAAACAGGACAACATCCTATCATTCTGACATTACGATATAAATTACATCATAATTTACCAAAAAACGTTAAAAAAGAACTTACGGGACCTCAGAAGATTTAAATCTGTCATAAACTTCAGATCAATTTTTTTCATTATCGCTATAATTTACAGAGAGTGAAGCAGTATATATGATTGTAGTTTGCTTTTAAGTTTTATAAACTAAATCTTTACATAAATAAATTTAACCACTAAAATATCTTCGAATTTATTATAATAAAATTTACATAACAATTCTGCTTGTCTTCCGATTCCGATAAAATCCTAAGATAATATAAACGAATCGAAAAATATGGAGTGGCGTACACTCAAGTTAACTATAAGTAAATATAATAGAAACTCGTTGACACACAATTGAGTTCTGTTTTTATTTTAATGTGAATTATATATATATATATATATATATATATATATATAGTTCAATGTAGAAAAAGAAACAAAGAGAAATCAAAACACACACTTACAATCTCTAATTTTCCATTTGAACCGTCTTCAGGAGAGATAAAAGAGGGAATCTAAGCGCACTGGTTGAATCCGTTTCGGATCGTATTTCCAACGAAAAAGTATATATTATATATATATGACATATTTATAATTATTTTTTTTATAAAGTATTATAAAATTATTAAATATTATAAATATTTATAAAAAAATATTACTTATATTTATTATATATATATTTATAATCATATATATAAAATATTTAATCAGTTCAATGATTTCGTTTGTTTTAATGTGGCTACATTCACTATATTATTAATAAGAAACTTGAAATCATTCAGTAGGATTAGAAATTTTACTATTATTATTATTATTAAACTGAGAGAGTGGGTGCTACCGGACTCGTGCACTCCACCTGAAGTTAATAACATTAACTTTATATTTTATGGTCTTAAATTAATTTATATTAATTGTCGTCAGTGATGTATTGCTCACATCCATTGGTTTTAGGTATGCTTTGTGAAAACGTTACACTTCTTATAGGGAATTACCTGACCTTCACGAAGAATTTCATAAACAGTTCCAAAGCTTCTTTGATACAAATTGTGCATTACTAGTTTAAAGTTAATTGCAGTTTGCATACGTGGTACGATGTTACATTGGTTCACAAAGTTGGGTTAACCCAACGCAAACACAAACGTCGTGAGGTATAACACGTATCATCACTGCATCAATGGTAAGTAATTTTTGTGTAGAATGATTACAGGTAATGAAACATGGGTCCATTATTATTAACCATAATCTAAAAGACAGCTCAAGTAGTAAAAAGAGTCTCACATTGACAACACGTACTAAACTCAAAAGTGTAACATATTCTGGTATTCAGAAGGCCCTATAATGAAATTCTTCCTTGAAAAAAGGGAAACAGTCCTACGATTTTCTGGTAAACAATATTTATGAATGACGATTAGTTTTAACTTCCTTTTTTGTCAAAAGTATTAATTTGTTACTAAATTGAATAAAAACATATGCATATCACTTTTTACTTTCTTTCATGAATAAAAAAGTATTCATACCTCTCATCCATGAATGATCTAAAAAACAGAAAAATATAACAAATAGTATATATTAATTCTGTTGCAGTCCATTTGAGTTCATTAACAAAATAAATATTTTTTTCTCTAATATTTAAAAATAATAGCATTTATTTTGTTATGCCAATGCAAAAAGTAAAGACAAAGTGACTAAATACCTATTTCTGTTTTTAATTTACTTTTAAAACTGCTATAAGTTAATATTTTATTGGGTTAATTTTACTGCTTAGATATACCACACAATTTTACTTATCTATTTAGTTTTGACAATTTAGATTTTGAGAAGTTTATTTCATACCATGTTCTTTATATTAGTATTCTAGCCGAATTTTCTCACTTAACTCGATTATTTGCAGGTAATGAAATAATGTCATCATTATTTAATCAATATTATTGGTAGTAGTGTAAGAGAGTAATATCTGGTACAGAGCATGCGCAGACACAGATGGCACCACCGTGCCGTGTCTGTCTTAGGTCACTAGGTCAGGATGGTGGTATGATTGTATAACTTGGACTATTTTAATACATTTTATTTACATTATTTTAACTATTTTAATATAAACGCATGTCAATTTTTAATGATTAATTCATGATTTTCAATGATAGAGATTAAAATAAATTAAAATAATGCAAATAAAATTATATTAAAATACTACAAGTTGTTACAACTTACCGCCATCCTGACCTAGTGACTTAAGAATCTGTACAGGAAGGCCTTTTATCTGCATCTGCACATGCTCTGTGCCAGATTTACTCTATTACACCATGTGATAACTGTGTAATCGAATCATTTCTGTAATAGAGCCATTTTGTTAACTGTATGGTAAGTCAATTATTTAACCAATTGACTATTCATTAAAATCATCAACGAACCTAATTTGAGATGTAGATGTATCTTCCTGCAACAGCTTCTCCACTATACAGATAATTTCTTCAGCAGTGGGTCTTAATTCAGGGTCTAGTTGTAATAGACAAGAAATTAAATTTCGAAAATCCTGTGAGTACCCTTCTGGTATTGATTCATAAGAACCCTGAAAATGAAAATGAAAATAATAGTAAATTATATAGAAACCTTTCATTTCATACACAGATAATTTTTCCTATCTAGCATCGAAGAGGGGAATAATAAAAGACACAATTTGCAAATGACAATTGAAAACAAATTTTGCCATATATATATATATATATATATATATATATATATATAAATTAAAATAAGCAGTGACACATAAACAGAAACACAACAAAGACTCACTTTTCAATATTTCGACCGTAATGGCGGTCGTCCTCAGGAGAAGAAGTGAATTGACGGAGGGACGACAGTCAACTGAAGAACTCACAGGGTGAGGGCAAAGCAGTGCTGCCGCAAAGGGGACAAATAAAAAAGGAACTAGGAAGTCGAGAGCAAAAAAAAAAAAAATGTTTTTGAAAGGTAGAAAAAGGTTAAGAAAAGAAAAAATAAAGAAAATATATAGAACAATTAAAAATAAAAAAAAATATTAAAAAAAAATAAATAAATAAATAAAAAAAAAAAATTAAAAAATAAATAAATAAAAAACTAACGATTTAAATTCAAGCCAGGTTTTGAGCGTGCCCCCAGGAGCCAAATGTGGGCTTCCTCAGAAGCTTTTAAAGTAACTTGTCTGTTATCACTGGGGACTTGTTTAAGAACTTGGACTGTGAAACAATCATTGAAACTGAGATGGTGGGAATTAGCGTGAGTGGCGACAGGGAGACTGCTGCGTTTACCAACCGAAAGCCTGTGATTATTCATCCGAAGGTTCAGCATCGTAGATGCTAAACCAACGTAAAAAGCATCACATTGGGTGCATTTCAAAAATTTATTTTTTTTTTTTTTTTTTTTTTTATTTGTCCCCTTTGCGGCAGCACTGCTTTGCCCTCACCCTGTGAGTTCTTCAGTTGACTGTCGTCCCTCCGTCAATTCACTTCTTCTCCTGAGGACGACCGCCATTACGGTCGAAATATTGAAAAGTGAGTCTTTGTTGTGTTTCTGTTTATGTGTCACTGCTTATTTTAATTGTTATTTGTCCTGCCGGACCGTTTTTCGTTTATCATGGTATATATATATATATATATATTGATAAAAGTATCGACCGTGGAATAGAAACAAAACTAAAGTTTATCGGGACTCGGTCAGTTCTTCAGGTTCAAATTAAACTTTATTATACTTGGTAAACTCTAATTTACCTGCGCCTATTACAGATTTAGTCTGCGACAATGTAATACTGGTAAAAATTTGCCCTGTGGACATTACGATGGAAATGGAAAAAATCTTATAGTTAAAAAAGATATATGTGGCTCTTTTAGCAGCTATCTTAGAGGTAAATTTGGTAATTTGTTTCAGTAAGACACGGAGTTAGCCAAGCTTACTTTTTCATAAAAATTGTACTGTATACAATAAGTTTGTATGTCAGTTAGCTTAACAATCGCTGGTGTTAACAGGTAAATTAGTAACCACATAGTAGATTTTTTAAACTGTCCGGACGGAGAGTTTTAAACTAGAGACAAATATGGAATTACAAGGCTAGAAGCTTCAATTTACAATTACTGTATTAGAAAATATAACGAAGCTCACACCATGTACCCTTTTGGAGTACAGCTTGCCTCTACTGCAAGGTAGCAAAATTTACTTTCGACAAGCGCTTTTCTACTATATTTCTTTTGCAAAGATGTGGACAAAGCTATCGAATAGTCTACAAAACAGTTGTTGAGTTGTTTATAATATTTTTTTACAAAATTAATATTAGCTAATAAGAACACGAGAAAGTAGACTGGTTTATAGTTAAACCTTCCAGGGGGAAACTAAGAACAGAAAAAAAGTAATTACAAAAAGCATTTATTTTTAACTGTTTATCTATTAATTATACAGTACAGTCTATTAATTATCTATAATTATAATTCCTCAAGTTTTACGAAAGATAATTATTTAATTCATAATCGTCGAATAACCTCAACAAAAATATATATTTTATTTTCATTGTATCATAATAAGATTTAATTGTTCACTGTGTATATATGTTATTTACCTGAACGATCTTTTTTACGAGTAATGGTAGATTTGAACTATGAAATGTTTTCCGACGACAAGCCATTTCATGAAGGATGCATCCTAGTGCCCAAATATCTGATTTCTGGTCATATTGTCTGCCTTGACACTACAAAAGAAAAAAAAAAAGACACAAAGAAAAGAGAAAAAGTATAATTAATTCTTCCTTGTTGGAGTCAAGTTATAAGATAATGATCTCATACCATTTCTGGACTAATATAATGAGGAGTTCCAAGAACTGTTTCGGCAGGCATTTGACTAGTCAAAACCTTTGCTATTCCAAAATCTCCAACTTTTATAAATTGTTGTTTTGTCAAGAATACATTTGCTGTTTTTAAATCCCTAATAAAAAGAAAATTATTTAGATTTTTAAAATGTAAAAACTTAAAAAAATAATATACCATATGCTGACCATGTAAATTGTTTTGTTTTTGATTTTCCTAAAATCTATTTTTGTATATGCCTGGATATATATATTTCAATTTTCAAACATAGTTTATTTTTTTAATAAAGCTATCAACAACTATAGTTGTTTTTGAAAAACTGTACCACGCGAACAAAAAGGAAAGTTTTGAGGGGGAGGCAACAAGGAAAAAATAATTTTGTTAAATATACTTTAAAGGAATTTGAGACTTTACTTGTCATTACAAAAACTTCAAAATATGGCGTAATACGAGTTTCAGAATACAGGTTATGTCTGGAAAGGTGAAAACTTTTGAATAACTATCATACAGTTGTGATGTGGTTGCCTTAATAATGGGTTCAATGACTTTTACAAAACTATCATGACATCTCAAAATATTTAGGAAATATATCATCATACCTAATGTCAGAAAATATAGCAGTGGGCGGAATGACTGAAAATTATTTGTTAACAAGGAACAAACCATCGTATTATTGTACTTCACTCTTTATAATGTTGTACTGAATATTAATGACGCATAGTAAAACAATTGATGACTTTGCCATATGTCATTATAACTCGATGACAACATCCACATTGAGTCTTATAGCTTGAGATCTGTGGAGAGTTTTAAAACTTGTTAAAAGAACTTTAGCAGCAAATAAATTGCTTCTCAGTTTATGGACATTAAATAAATTAAACATCTACATTACGCGCTCATCTAAAAAGTAGATACAATGCTTCATGCTAAGAAAAGGCAACAAATATGAACTTTTGTTTTTATTTTAGCAAAAGTTTTTTTTGATATATGTTTAAGAACAGTTTGTGTTCATTATGAAGAATAGAATTATTTTTTTTCGAATTCATAATTCAAAATTTAGGTGTGTAATGTCCTTTCAAAAAATTCCAAAAAACATATGACCTAAAAGAGATAACAGTAAATCTTCTTGAATATTGAGAGTAAACGCAGACGTATGTGAATATATAAGTTCATTAATTCCTATCCAAATAAATGTAATGGAAAAATTTCAAAGAATCACAATTTAAAATTATTACCTGGAAAGAAACATTATTGTTTAAAAATATCACCAATCTTCATTGTCCAAATTTAATTAAAAGTGTAGTTTAATGATTGGTTGTGGTTTATAACATAGGATAAAACTGTTATAAAAAAGGTCATTTCATGTTTTTAGAGGTTTGTTTCAAACAAGAAATTATTTTGTGTCCTTTCTTCCAGTCGTTCTCAACATTTTAGCCGCTCTTGTTTCTTGTAAAAAACTTTTTGCCAACTTCTTAATCCATTTATATAGAAGAAAAAGCTTTGTTATTAACGTAAATGAAACGACACGATGCATGACGTACGTAATTAACGTACTGGTAACGATGGGAGTTGTAACAACAATGTTAGGAGAAATCATGCAATTATATATTACAAAGTAAAATTTGAGTAAAAACAAGTTAAAATGTAAATATTCCTTTGACAATATATTATATTTAGATTGAATGTATGTTACACAAAATATTACCTGTGTAAAACATTATTTGCATGCATATATCGAATGGCTTCTACAATCTGCTTAAAAATATCCAAAATATTCTTCTCTGGTATAGATTGCAAAGATTCATTTATGAATTCGACCAAAGTGCCACCGTCGGCATATTCCATTTCAATAATAAAAATATCATCAGTTTGAAAACTACTTAAATATCTAAAACAAATTCTATGGTTTTAAAAAAGAATGTTATCAATAACTATTAAGTTTTGAAATGTTAAATAGATAATAGCTATATTCTAATGCTTGAAAAATAAAAACTCAATGATTAGCTAGTTTGAAGTTTTGAAATAATCTCTAAAAATTAATCACTGGTTCTTTATCAATTTATTCGAATCAATTTATGAACAAATATCCATTTTATTTGAAAATAATATTATAGTAATTTTAATATTTAAGATCTGGAACGGTCTGCACTCAACTTTACTGTAAGTAAACTCACTAGCAGAAGTAATGAGAATGAACTTAATTAACTGATCCTTTTTTTTAAATGTTAGTACGACGTTTTTACAAAGGAATAATGAAAATGTAATTGCCATGTTTATTGAGAACTGTTCGTACTCTTGAAAGTTATGTTTCTTCCTAGTGTTTAAAATTCGTTGATGAAATGAAACAACATGAGCATTATTTTAAACTCTATAATTTATGAAATCAAATTGCTGATAATATCAGTCAAGAAATCATAACTATTAAGCCAGATTTTTAACTTACTGAAGGATTTTATTCATCGAATTTTCGAACGAAACGTAAGAAATACTGATGATATCTGATGGATTATCGATGGTTGAGTTTAAGTGGGTAAGTATATAGCAAATTGTTTTGGTTGACTATGGAGAGAGATAACAAAAACATATTGAAAAAAGAAAAGTAAATATTATAAATAATTATATTATTTTAATTTTTTTACGGTACATTTTATATTCAAAGATGTAAAATGTTATGTAATTTTAACATCTTAAAGTATGCAATATTTCAATTGATCGTTGTTTATTGGTCTAGTTTTAAAAATGTTACCTCTAATAAATTACTTATATTGAAATGCAATATTCCAAGAAACGACTATAGATGGAACTTAACTGATGATATTTTAGTAAAAGGTAATCTCTTTTTTGAAGCACCTTTATCAATTTTCGGCTGCATGAGATTATTTGGAAGAACTGAGGTCTTACTTAAAATTTACAATTTAGCTGTACAAAATTACTGTTGCTACTGTGACAAACAGTGATTCATTATGGGCGAAGAAGTGATCACAAATGACCATTTAGATTGGAAACTTTCTGATTTCAAGAAAGTGGATTTTGTCTGGGATGCTAACAGGTCATATTAATAAGAATTACTTGCTATATTGTTCTATATCAATGATATAAAAGTGGTTATAACTGATGAAATAGATTAGTTATATTAAATTAAATCATTAAATTGGTTGTCTATGAATTCCATAATGCTTTACCAGATAGTTTGATTTTACGCCTATCTGATAGCCGCATTAAAATAAAACCAAAATTCTATTGATCATCAACAAGTTTGATATTATGTCTACTTATAGTAAAGTTGAATGTAGGTTACTCAGATTTTTCAGAAATTAATTTTTTTTTTAAAAAAAAAGAAAGAACAACAAGGTTACTTTGTTAGCTTATTTTTACTCTTTGATTTCTGTCTGTCAGTTTAAATACCAGAATTACAATGACTTCAATCAAAATTGTGAGGACATCTTCTTACCAAATAGCCAAAAAGTGATTCATAAATTACTTACTAAGAAAGTAAAATATTGGAAGCAAGCTTGCTTGTTTATTTCAGAAGTAACAGGAATTAAAAACTTTGTTGATTATTAATCTTTTGGGTTTTAAGATATTCTCTTCACACATACACACACACACAGATTTACTGCACTAATAAAAGCACTCTGCACAGAAATGAAAGTAAAAAGAATGGCCCAATTATATCTTCAGTTTATAATGAACAATAATTATTGGATCTTTGTGAGTGCATCAGCTTGTATGAATATCTCAAGGATTTTAATTCGCTGATATTCAATAATCCTTTCCATTAGAAAAACCATCAAAATAACAATAAAACTTATTCCTATCGACAGTGTTTAAAGAAATTTGAGTTATTGCATGGTTTTCTATTACCCATTAACAATTAGTTTCTCTTTCAAATTGTCTTGTGAATTACTTTTTATATGTGTATTTTTTATCAGTTATCGTTCAATTGTATGACAGATTATGTTCCTATATTATTCATTATTAACTAATTACAATGTTAGTAGTAATTTTTGTGGTACTTTCATGTTTTGAGATCCTACAACTCATTTTTGGCATTTAGTTAATTTATCTCAATTTATGAAACATTTAGAAATTTAGCTTTTTAGAGCTTATAATTTTAGATTATGATTTTTATGCTTCCTAAACAATGTTCCCTCTAATCTGCGCACACTGCCCGCACATTTCGGAGCACAAAAAAATCTATCCAGCGCATACAAAAATCAACATAAACGTATTAAAAATATCTAATATTAGACATATTGATATTAATAATTAAATTTTGTTACTATTCGATCATTTATGGGTAGTAGAAATGCCAAGAAAAACTTTGTAATTGTTTAGTGGTGATGTTACTCACAATGGTCCTCAGTTTGCTCAGGGAGCTTGTGTGTACGCCCAGATACGTGAAAAATTAGAGGGAACATTGATCTTAAATACATACAGGCCATGGCGTTTGAGGGATCACCATCAATTTCGATGTACAAATAGTTTTTGGCTGGTAGATGAACTAGAGCAAAAATTAGTAATTAAATAATTAAAAAAAAACGTATGCCGGTACGCGTGAATAGTTAATTTTCTTCATTTTACAATTATTTAAATATAAAAATGATCATTCTGTTTCATTTAATCCTTAATCATTCTAGAACTATTCTTCTGAAAAAAAAAAATAAAATTGCTTATCAACAATTACATCGGTTATAATTTTCATTATTTTAGGCTGATAATAAATTTCAAACGGTAACCTTATAATATTTGGGTGTTGTAACATTTTGAGAACTTGAACTTCATTGATAGCCATTTGTCTCTGAGCGACTGTAAGTTCAGAGAGATTCATTTCCTTTAGTACAACCAGTTCGTTGTCAGATAACCTTTTCGATAGTACTGCTGTGCCAAAGGCTCCTTCAGACAAATACGAAATCATTTATTCAAAATAGGCAGATACAATTGAGTTAGCCATAAATAATGATTAAGTATAGGTTTTAGAAATATTATTTTCATAAATTTTAATATAAGATAAACAGTAATATTAATTAATTTATTGATCAATATCAAATAGTAATTGTGTCGAAGCAGTAGTTGAGAGGAAGTCATTAAGATCATTTGTTCAACTTCTAATATAAATATGTTGAAAATAAAGTTTTGTTGGCCCTTGATTTATGGTAGCACCTTCACAAAGCTGAAGATAAACATTGTAATACTGCAATTATTTACTTTATTATAAGTAAACTACATAATGAACAAAAAATATTTCGCCATTTTGACGGTTCACAAATTTTAAATTCTTCAAAGTCCTTTTTTGATGTTTTACTTTATAAATAAATAAATAAAATTAAGTCATTATGTAAAGATCCGATTTCGAAATTTTGACGGATTAACATGTTTTGAGGCTCCAAAGTTATTTATTGACTTTTTTTATGATTTTCTCTCTCTGTCTCTCAGTGGGTGAAGGGGGGGGGGGGGGGGAGGATCAAAAAGCTTGGGGGCACTACTAGTCACACCGTTTGATAGATCAAATTTATATTTTGCACAAAAATGGACCCTATAATGTAAATGTATCCTATAGTTTTTGGGAAATGTTGCATGATTGGAAAGTCATCTTTGGATAAAATGTGTTTTTAAGGAACATTTTTTCATCTTAAAATACTTCCTCTAAAATTTTGGGATTATTATGACGTCAACACCAGCAGTAAAAGCAAAAACACTTTAAACGCCTAACTGTATAAAGGCAAAATTTTGTGCTATAAAATTATTATCCACATAAAAAAAAAATCAAGGCTGATTACTGCAAAAAGTCATATTCCTATAAAAACTGAAAATTCTTGTTGGACTAATAGGAAACCTATTATCACTTGTTGGATACATTGACTTAGAATTTTTTTCATGAGTTTGAGAATATCATAATTCCTGTCTTAAGGTTTAATACAAGAGATTCTAAGACAAAGAATTAATATGACATGTAATGACAATATACTTAAAACTATATTAGCAAATGTCGCATAATAACATATTTTATGATAAACACCAGAGTGTACTCGTAGGATGGTTTCCTAACAATAGTATTACAATCAATATACATATTATACCTTTCACCAAAAGTAATTGTCAGACACATATTCTTTGTACGTTTAAGAACTTCGTTATTTTTTGGTAATATTGGAGCATGGGAAAGTACTTTTTCATTTTTTATGACAATACAGATACTAATTCTAAGGCTCTTCCTGGGAAATGCTATAAACGTAAAATATATTATTAGATATTGTATGCCATGGATATTTCATGAGCTTGCGATTTTAGATGAGTAAAATAAAATTAAAAAATCTGGAGTGATCAACACTCAACTTTACTATAAGTTAACATAATATCAAACTCATTGAAAATTGTTTAAGTTTTGTGTTATTTTAGTGAGAGTTTCTTGTATAGGTACTATGAAACACTCTGGAAATGTGGAAACAAACTTATAGATAAGAGGTGCTCAATACATCGATCGCGATCTACCAGTCGAATACTAAGGTATTATTGGTAGATCGCATGGCATTAACAAAGATAACATCAGCCTTTGACTGTTCCCGTCACTGATTGATATATCTGAAATTTGAATCAATTATCATGTTTATGATACTTAGGTCACTGTGTATTAGTTCATTAAAGCCAATAAACTAGTCGTTAAGTTGCCTCTAACTCTTTACTTTTTTTTCACGTAAAAGGTAAGAAAGGTTTAAGGGATTTTTATTAATAACTAGCAAACGTACCCGTCTTTGACGGAATCAAAAATTCTATTATACTTGGTATTCCAAAATATCAATTATAGTATTATACTAATACTACAATTAGAAGTTATAGAATAGTAGAAAATACCATTATTAGTACAGTGCTAAAAAAAAGCCTCTGTATACAAAGATTAGATTTTAAGTTAGACATACACAAATCTACAATCAATGTTTCAGCTTTATATGTCTTATGGTAGCAATATTTTGTGGACAAACCGACAGACAGAAATTATTCTAAGGGTACATGTGGCTACTCTGAAGTATGAAACGTAAAGAAAACTTGAAATGAGTTAGTTCTAATTAACGTGCTCCCAGTCAAAAGCTAGCACGCAAGCCACTGGGCTACTCTGGTTCCATACCTTACTTTATTACCAGTGTTTATATTACGCAAATATTAAATTAAAAAAAATATTTTTGTTGTGTTTATTTATAATACATTTGCACTACTGTCATCGGCGAGCAAGCAAGCTACTGGCAACCCTGGCTAGATCCCTTTACTTTATTACCATCTTTTATATTATCCACATTTTAAATTCAAAAAAATATTTGTTTGTTACATTTATTTATAATACATTTGCACTACTGTCATCGGCGATCACGCAAGCAACTGGGCTACTCTGGTCCCATACCTTACATTATTACCAGTGTATTTATTAAGCAAATATTAAATTAAAAAAAAGTTGACAGTTATATATAATACATAGCAAACGTACCCGTCTTTGACGGAATCAGAAGTTCCTGTTTTGGTTTATTGCCGTGTGCCTATTGCCTTTCGGCTATACCACGGAGGAATCAGAAGTTCCGTCATTTTTGGTATTTCAAAATGTCATTAGAAATTATAGAATAGTAGAAAATACCATTATTACTACAGTGTTAAACAAATGCCTCCAGCTTATACACTACATTAGCTGTCTGTCCTTCAGGTTCATGGTAGAAGAAAGAGTTGAAACCTCTGACCGTTGAGCATGTAAACTACATTTGACCACGTGAGAAAAACTTGGTTTTGCTACCTTGTATTCCTGCGTTAGATGAAGTCTCCCTTTGCGACTTAGTTAACGTCATTGCGAAATAGACTCTGACGGGACTTTGCAATCATTTTAACGTAAACAGACAGTGGCTCGGAATCAATGGTATGCGAAGTATACACACAGACTCCCCAATACCACATCCAGTCATTATGTCCGCCTCTATGGCATATCTGTGTAGAGCACGAACTCAGAGTCGTGTCCCGTTGCACAGTTTTGGGGCACTCATGTTTCGTAACATGAAATTTGTTACTGCTACTAAATTGTAGCATGATTGGTGCTCTACTTTAAGTTTTTACTCATGAGCAGGCAGTCCAGGAGAAATAAATTCAGAGTCAAGAAATTCAATTAGATAATGAACTGCTTCTTCGTCACTAATCCAATCTCTTTACTGACTTGTAAGTTCTTTCCTCGGCTTCATATAGCGTAAGAACTTGTTTGTTGATTTTTCCTCCCTGTTCATATTAAGAGTTGAGAATTGCTCGTTTACAAAACATTTATTCTCAATAGATAGTACATCCTTAACTCTGTGAAACATCATTTCAATGATGTCAAATACGCAATATATTCATATGCTCAATTGAAATTAAAATCAACTAACAATACCTACTTGCCACACCTGTGTATTTTCAAAACAAACTTGTCTGTGAAGTTAGGAAAATACAGCTAAAAGCCCCATAACTTCGCTTCAGTACTGAATTAATAATCTATTTAGAGCCCATATTTTAAGTTAGGCACACACAAATCCAGTGTCAATGTTTCAGCTCGATATGTCTTATGGTGGCTGAGTTTACTTGTGACAAACATTTTTGCGTTAAACGTCCATAACTTCACTTCTACGTTGAATTTCCAATCAATTCATAGCCTATATTTTAAGTTAGACCTACACAAATCTACTGTAAAAGTTTCAGCTTTATATGTCTTATGGTAGCTGAGTTTACCTGTGACAAAGTTTTGCGGACAAACCGACAAACCGACAAACCGACAAACCGACAAACCGACAAACCGACAAACCGACAGAAATGTTTCTAAGGGTGGATTCGGTTTCTCCAATGTATGAAACGTAAAGAAAACTTGAAATGAGTCAGTTCTAAGCAATGTACAGACAAAATCATTATTTTATTTATAAAGATGACTGGGGACTCGATCGGGTAAGGAGAAAAAACATATCACTATATAAGAAATGGGAAGAGGTTTTTCCACGATTAAATATTACATAGATCGTTATAACTTTAAGAATGTTTAATATATATTTATAAATAAATACAGTGGGTATTTGTCATTGTGACTTGTTCATTTCATGAGTAGCTCGAATGAAGAAAATGTATGAGCACCCCTGTCATAGATAATAAATTTAATTATTTCATTTGTTTTATTGTGGGTTCATCATTCTTATTTCCCTCTATTATCTTGTATCCAGCAACCCACATACGAGGTGACCTATATTTGGCAGTTTTATTAATGGTTTCAGATCGTCTCTATGCAAACAAGAAGCACTTTCTAGATATCATGGAGCTTCTAATCCAAGAGGTTATTTCCAATCAACTGTTCGTTCGTTGTATATTGCTATGAGCAATGAGTGGCATCGTATCTAGCAACATATTGACCAAATTATTTATATTTCATTCTATTAAATTTATGAACAGTATTTCTCCCATTCAGGCCTTATCTTTTCATATCTCAAGCGACTGAAAATTTCCTCGTTCTTGATAAACATATCTAAGATGGAGAGTTGTTTAATATCTTTTCTAAGTTGAAAGCAGATCAGGTGGTCATTGTATGTTATTATGGCTAGTTTGGGAATCTTTTTGATGATACATCCTATGCATATGATGCCATATGTTTTATAGCCGAAGTAATAATAATTTTGAAAACCAAAAAAATAATTTGCGGTTAAGAATCCATGTTCTACAAAATAATCCCTTACAACACAACATTGGTTTTGTGACCTCTAACAACATATCTGTTACATGGCTTTTCGGTTTAGTCATTCGTCTTAAAACATTTGAACCTCCTTTTATGGATCTAAGAGCTCTGTTTTAGTATTTGTAATAAAGAAGTCATTGGTATCAAATTTCTTCCTCATTGGGAAAAGTATAAGGTCTATATCAGCTCTCTTTTACCAATATAAACAGTAAGGTGCATAAGCTCCAAGGCAGAGCTATCAGGCATTGACTTTGATATACTATTTTACCAAATTACTGCATTCAACTTTACTAATGTAGCTATGGTGCAGGAGTAAAACCAAAGTCATATATAATGAGTAATGTATTACATGTTTACACATGGTCATACTCATGTTATCTGTTATAAAAAAATTGAAATCATTAATCATCTGATATGTTAGTACTATATCGGACTCGTGTGCTCTGCGGTCATATCTGTGATATTGTTGGTATAATTTCATTAGGATTTGCCAAACTGTGTGACCTTTATTGCAACCACAAACTTTCAAAATAAATCTCAAGTAAAATATTTTTCACTTAATAAAAAAACTGACATTTTCAGTTAATTAAAAATTTTGACTTTTTTTCATTTAATGTGTTCTTTAATTTCATTATAATCCCAAAATTTCAACACTCTAGCTTTGGCAGTTTAGAAGGGAAAGATGTCTGAAACATATTTTTGCCAAAAAATATTGAGTTAGAATTTTTACATGATTATTGTCTTAGTGCAAAGTGCAGGTTTATTGAATATCCCGGAATAAGCTTTACAAATAGTTGCATTGCTATAAAAAATGAAAAAGTATCTTACTCATGCTCTGCTATCACCCAAAAATAATGAAGTTTTTATTTTTGGAAACACGCAAACAATATATATTTGACAATTAGAAATGTTGAATAATATAACGTGTATTGATTGCAACATCCTTGCTAGACAATCGTTCTCCTGGTGAGTATCATAGTTCATATGGTTATTTGGTATTTGCTTACATAGTTTTTAGTAATTTATTGTTATTATATATGATAACAACTCTTTAAAATGCCTTCAAATTTCTCGTATTTATTTTTAAAACAAGTATTATGTTTTACTTGATTAGAAGAGAAAATGTCTAAGTCAACGTAAATAAATCAGGTAAAGTAAAGCAAGCTTTTGATTAGCCTAGTTTGAGTTTTCAGTTTTCATAGCTTTCTGGCATTTGGGTGTAATCAACATTCCTTGGAATCCTTTTCGTAGAATACTGATTTTATGTTCCGTTAAGTCACAAAATTTTGTATGAAGTTAGCCAATTTTGTAAGAGTTAGCTCGGAAAAAACATTTTCTTGTAACTGATGAAATAGTTATAGCCACATCAGTAGGACCTTTGGTCCGGAGTTTGATCCGAAACTCTTCAATTAAGTCGGTATTACGGGCGGCGGGGGCCCATGGAGGGGTTCTCTCTCCATCCCGCCAACTGAGGTTGGACTTGTAGTGACTGTTGGTTCACACCCAGGTTGGGTAGACCCTTGTGGTCGCTGTGTGAGAAGCAGTAACTTCTCGGGCGGATGCCTGCTTAGCATATCGGGGAGCTAGAGCCCCAAACCTTGACCAGTAGGAACGGACCATAATCTCAGCTAAGTGGGCTGGAATACTGGTAGTTGTTTTAATAGACGCTTTGGCTTTTGATGAGCTACTCAGACTGGGGAAGAATGGATACAACCCTATCTCGTACCCTTATATTCGAAAGAGAGACCTATGGTTCTACTCTGTCTGGAACTTTTACCGTCTAGGTGGCTTTTAGCCAAGGAGAGATTTTTAATCTCTCCATTTTCAGTCTCATTATGTACCATTATGTACCAAGTAATGATGGGCCAAATTAACTATCATTGCAACTCCTGATCCCGGGGTAACGGGAATTTCCTCCTCGGAGGGGGATGACCCAACTCCTAAGAGTCGTATAGTAGTCCATAAACTGTTAGCATAGGTAGTGCTGGTCATTATTATTATTGTAAATATGTTCTACTGTTTTGGGCTAATATTACATTTTAGGAAAGTCAGTTTTTTGCATAAATGTGATTTCAGATAATACTTGTTTCCTCCTAAAGTGGTACTTCTAGAGCGTTGAGAACATTGTATTATTGTGAAACTGACATACTTTAATTTATGACAACCACATTTTTAAAACAATGGAAAAAGTATTTTTTGCTTTAAAATGTATTTGTTGGACTTACTATTTGTTCTGAAACATTTTGAACATGATAAAGATCACACTGATTGACTGACTATAATGAAAAATTACCCAATAACAGAAATTTTTGATAAGATGATGTAAATTTTTCTTTTTTTAAAAATGGACAGAGAAGCGTGGGTGTTATAGGACATTATGTGATTTCAGAAAATGATTTTTTAACGCTGAATGGCTAACTGTTTAAGTATGAAATTTTGTCAAAAAATGCAGACAAAATTTTGATTGTCTGCATTGGGTAGGAACAAATATAAAAAAATCGATAATTTTGATTGCTTCAAAAACCTGTAAAAACTGAGGTACCAACTTGGACTGATATTTACTTGCGGTACTCTCGTGTTTGTTCACACTGATTTGGAAGTTATTTCTCATATTGAACCAAACAGAATTCTTGTTTTAAAATTTAATATAAGAAGTTTATGAAAACATTTTAATGATTTAATTTGCCATATAAAACAATAAAATACTTAAAGATATATAAGAAAACGCCAAACACCATTTATTTGATGATGTTCAAATACTGCAATTATTTTTCAGAAAATACTGCATTCGCTCCCATGTTGGACCCCTCAATATATATGTACGAGTAACATTTAAAACTGTCATTTTTTTTGGGTACTAGTGTAGCATAGAAAGATGATTTTTTACTCTTCATTACAATACGGCTACTATTTGCAAACCATTTTTCGCTTGATACTTTAAACATAAATTTTTTTATTAAATATTGTCCCACTAACAATTTTCATATGCTTACAAAATTACATGAGGAATGGTACATTAAAAATTACAATGCTCCTATCTGTAGTAATGTGAAAAGTTTTAGGTACATATGTATCTTTATAAGAGACAACTAACCTATCGCAAGAGAGAAACAACAGAACAAGGTCCCAAAATGTTAGTTGACAGAATAAAAAAATCTTTTTTAAGCATAATAGCATTATCCTAGAGTTCTTGGATATAAAAAGAGATTTTGATACCGCTTCTTTGCTATCCATTGTGTCAGCAGAAATACATAAATGTATTAATTCATCAACTTCAGAATGTATTAAAGCTATGCCAAAGCAAAGAATAATTAGTGTGAATATTGATTTTAAAGTGGGCGTCGAAGTGATTAGAAATGATAACCTAGATTGGAAGCTTCTTGATTTTGAGAAAAGACCCATTCTAATAAAACCAGTAAAAAATTTAAGTCTTACGTGGGTGCTTGCAAATAAGATAATACATCAATTGCAGCAATTGATGAATGGGTAAAGAAAGAAGCAGATAGAGGATGGATACAATAACTGTGTCAAATTTAGTTTATTACAAGTTATCCCAACCACACTTACATTTATAAGAAAGTACATCTTCAACGGAAGGGTTTATAAATATATGTTAAATATCTAACTACAGTTTGTTTTCTCAACTACTACTTTGCAAGATACAAATAACATCATACGAATAATGCAAACCTTTGATCGCTTTCTACCTTAGAGCATGACTTCAATGAGTACCAGACCCCCAGTTTGATCAAAATAATTAGAACTTCTCTGATTGTTCTAAATCAACGATTTGAAATTTCTTATAACTGACTAAATGTTTATAGCTACAATAAAACAGATGAAATCATTAAATCAGTTACTTGTTAGTTTGATAATAGCTTATCAGGGTGTATATGTCACCAATCTTGATATTATGTTTACTTATAGTTAAGTTGAGTGAGGGGCCACTCCACTTAGCTATAAGGTTTTGTTAGCCCTTTGTAAAAAATATTTAACTTGCACTAAGTTGACTAAGCACTAATGAACATTTCTGAAGGCGTTCATTTTCAATGTAAAAAACAGCATGTTTACTTTAAACACTTTGATTGGAGAAATTTTATAAATCTAAATAGGCATTGACTGTTTTTAATTGACATGCATTTTGTATGGTATGCATCACAGGAATTTAATATATTTAATGTATTAATATTATATGCAGGAAGAATAAAACTCTTATATGTAAAACATCATTTCAAATAATAAGAGAAAGCCTTAAAAAAAATTGAATCTACTTTTACCTTTTCCAACTGTTCTAATTTTTTCATATCCTTTTATAAAACCAGAACCAATAAATTGTTGAAATGTGTTTAAATTTTGCATCTTTGATGAGATGATTTCTTCGTAATAAGCAAACAAAAAACAAGTTAAGTTTTACAAACTTTATATGTGTATTGAATGAACAGAGGAACTGGTGGTAGACTAGTTAAATAGAACATCGATAGAGTTGCGAGGGAAACTGTGGCATAAACAAAGCATTCCGACGGTTCATTGTAATATAGCTATTCTTTTTCCAGTTTAATTCTTCAGTTTCAATGCACATTATATTCAAAATGGAGAAAAATATTTTGCAATAAATCATCACTTTTACGATACGATAAATTTTTTACTTTACGATAAGTAAACTATAATAGTCATCAAATCTGTTCTCGAAATTTTGACATAATTACTTGTTTTGAGGTTCCGGAAGTACTTCATTCACGTTTTCTCTGTGAAGTGCGCGATCTTGTGCGTATATATATATATATATATAACAGATTCAATAATTAGAGAACACACCTATATATATATATATATATATATATATATATATATATATATTATATATATATATATATATCAATGATCAAACCACAATAAGAAATGGGAAAACAAGACTAAGATCTTTCAACCGTTAGTCTTGTTTTCCCATTTCTTATTGTGGTTTGATCATTGATTGTTATTTCACGTGTTTATGTGAAATTTATATATATATATATATATATGTGTGTGTGTGTGTGTGTGTGTATGTTTATCCAAAAGTTTGTGCGCATGGTGTCGGTCACACCATTTGAAGAATTAATTAATTTTTTACACAAAAATGGCTCGATAAGTGCACATGTACTCTACTGTTTTGGGCAGTACTGAATAATATACACACAATTTTTTTTTTTTGGCAAAATACGATTTTAACTGCTTTTCTCTTAAACTAATAACTCTATAGTCTTGAAAACTTTGCATTATCAAGGAACTAACAAATGTATTAACTAAAAAAAAAAATCATGTTTTTAAAACAACTGAAAAGATGGTATTTTCTGCAATAAAATGTAAACATTTTGACTTCTGATTGATTCTGAAAGCCTGTAGAAAAGATGCAAGTCATACAGTTTGAGTATCAAAATGAAATCATACCCAAAAATAGCACTTTTGTGATGATAAGTTGAAGATATGTTTTTTAAAATAACATTAACAAAAAGTGGTAGACAGTGACAGCCCGCCTTTCTATCCATTATATCCGCACTAATACATAGATGTATTAATCCAACAACTTCGGAATTAATGATATCGCAAAGAATAATTAATGTACGCGTATGTTAAACTCAACGAAAATGTGATCACTAAAGGCTGTACTCAGGTAGTGTGCTGTCGTTATTGTGGTATTCGCTGTGAATGATCTACAGAATACTCTAAATAATTGTAGTTATAATATGCAAGAATTTGCAAATGAGATTGATATTGTTAGATGTAGAATGAACATCACTATCTTTGACTTTATTCAGCATGCTATAAATTATTGTAAGATGGGTAAAGGAGAAGGGATTGGATGTCAACTCAGTCAAAATGGTCCTTATCCCATTTTCAAGGACAAACAACATAGTACGTAAGTCCTTTTTTTCATTAACACTAATGAACTGTTCTGCTGTTAAGATATTCTGTACTAGAACTTGGGATCTTAACGCTGACCTACACTTGCACTTTATATTGCTGTAATTCTATCGATTGTATCATACGCATCGGTAGTGTAGTTTACGTAGGATATTGAAAATGGCAGCTAAATTAATATTAATAAACTACAAAGAGAAATCTACCTAGGGACAACTGTAGCAATGGCCACCTGACCAATTTACAGCATAGAGGAAGTATTAATCCTCAATCTCTTAGAAATTGTTGTTAAACAAGTTGCCATCTGAATTAAACTGAGACTGTTTGGAAATAAAAACGCCTCTATGCAAGATAAAATGTTCAAAAATGTAATAGAATCAAATATTAATGATTGGCAAATTAGTATATTGGCAAATAATATAAATTAATATATTGGTATATACGTTGCTAGACAGAATGTCACTAAAAGAAAATTTTACAGCGGGCGCCTAAGGGATCAGAAATGATAGTCTACACTAGAACCACCCTAATGACACGAACGCCTGTCTTGTCTTGTATGGTTTCGGATCAAAAATTATAAAAAACTGCAAGGGCATTATAGGACAAAATTCAACATTTTCAAAATGCTTGTGTTGAAGGATTTGTGTTGAGCTTATTTTAAAAACAATGCTAGAACTCTTGAGAATATACACTTTACCAAAGAGTCAGGCTAAACTGAATGGTTTGATATTAATGGTTATTAATTCAAAATTAGTTTGGCAATATCTGAGCTCTCATGAGGATCTGACCAGTAAAAACTCATATAGGTACCTGGACACATACGAATGCAATGAGAGAATGAAGTAGTGAACTGTTTGAGAAAGGTTTGATCCTACTGCAGTCTAGTGCTCTGTGCACAATTTTCATTAGATTGCTTATAGATGCAATTAATGAATGGATAGGAAGAAGCAGATACAAATTGTTTAGAGCAACCAGGTCAAACTCAGCCTAACCGGCTCAATCTATTTAAATTGGTAAAGAAAATAATAAATCTTCAAACGAAGGATTTGAAAAGGTATATAAGATTTAATCGGATATTGTCTCCCTAACTATCACATATGTATGCTGATAAAAAGATTTCACATAAACACGTGAAATAACAATTAATGATCCAACCGCAATATGAAATGGGAAAACACGATTAAGATCTTTCAACCGTAACAAGCGGTCTTCGTCAGTTGGGTTTTTGACTCTGACGAAGACCGCTTGTTTCGGTTGAAAGATCTTAGTCTAGTTTTCCCATTTCATATTATGGTTTAATCATGCATGCTGATATTAACATCATAAGAAGAAAGAAGATTCTGTCAAAAAAAGACAGAAATCTTTGAACACATCGTATGTGAATGTGAGGCAATCGTCTTTAAGAAGTTAAGATTTGTGCCAAATAACAATACTGATACATGTAGGAGATCTCTAAGGACGATATGAAGTTGATTTTAGGAATAACAAAGAAAATTACAACACAACAGATATATATCCTTGGCGAGCACTATTCAGATGAGATCCAGGACCCTTTTTTTAATAATAATGATGATAATAATAATAATGTTTACATGTCAGATTGTTCTAAATTAATGATTTTAAGGTGGTTTTAACTGATAAAATGGATATATCCGCATTAAAATAAATGATATAATTACACTTATTATCTATGAGTTTGATTACACTGTACCAGAGAGATTGATATTACGTATACACAATATCAACAATAAATTAAAACCAAAACGAAATTAATTGTCAACGAGTTTGATATTATATTAATTTATAGTAAAATTTAATGTAGGCCACTACTAAGTTTTTTATCATAAAAAGTTAGTGCAACCTTTTTATGAGTAAAATTCTAGTAAAGAAAATGATATTTCCTTTTTACATAAACTTAAAGCAATTCATTTAAATTACGAGTCTAAATCATTATGAGAGGGTTGAAACAAAATAAAAAGTTTTTATGTTTTATTATATACTCGTAGAAAAATTTCATAAAAAATATGTACATTAACATACATGTAAATTCACATTACTTCATATAAATTTTAGTTCAACCAGATTTTACATTATTTTTACATTAATGGAAAAATATAAAAATACATTTAAGTCTGTATGACTTTCTTATAATGGGTAAATAAAAAAATATTTTCTGAGCATTTTAAATAATTTGACGTACATAAATCGTGGTAACTTACATAATAACACTAAAATATTTGGTTTTTGTGAGTAATAAATGTTCACTGTTTATTATACAAATTTTGAACTTTTTGTTATTCGTTGCATTTGAATTTAATTTTAAAACACTATAATAATTAATAATTATAATTGCTTTGATTCTGGGACTTTTGAAAAAATGTGTCACATTTTATTTTTATAAAATGGTTTGTACAAGTTTAGAATACATTTACATAAACAATTGATAATTAACAAAATATAATTTTTTCTTTCATTTTCGTTATATGTAGGCAAATTTTATTCTTCCAGCTATATATTCTAAGAGGATAATTATGGCAACAATATAAGCGATGTACCGCTCAAATTAAATTCCATTTTATGTATATCATTTTTTAGGTCTTGTTTGTAAAAAAATAGTGTACCAAGATGACTTAGGGTAATTGAATTGGAGGTAAAAAGTTGCCACATTTTGGGAAATCAGGTGGGATGGGAGGAAGATCCGCTTGTGTTCCGACGTGTAGAATCAAGTTCATTCCAATGACTATGTGGAATAAGAAGTGACAGTGGAACAACCAATACCCTGCAAGAAACGTTAAATATACATTTAGTTAACAAGAAAAGACATTTTTTCACATTTTATAAATATATTTTCATATAAAATGAAGAAAGACTTGTATAGTGATTTCCTCTATAAAATTTTTTACTACGTTTAGAAAATAAATCCCACTGCTGTATTGCTAATTATTCGACTCTATTTTGTTTACATACTTTTATTTAGCTTTCTTAAACCTTTATTTTGGATTACTAGGAGTTATTGTTAATTGTTTTTACATTAATTAAGACATCATAAATTATTATTATTATTATTATATAGCCTTTTCTGGAGATAAAATATTATATGTGCCTCGAGAAAAATAAGCTGTTATTGATGGAAGATGAATTATCATATAACATACTGAATAAACAGAAAGAAATGTAATATTTATTATGATGAAATAATATGATGTTATTTAGTAAGCTAATAAATTTTAAACATGTAAGTCACTGGTTTATTTGAATAATGTATTAATGTTATTAACATTTTTTTTAATAATTAACAGGCATAATTAATTATTTAAAATTTGTCAGTAAACTCAAAAATTACAATTCTGAACACTATTTTTTTTTAAATTTATTTAGAATTATATTTTATTTCATTTAGGGTACTTAGTACGGTGTTTTCTAATTCTTCTTACAACATGTTTTCTATTATAATATTTGTTCATTATATTTTTAAAATAAGTTTATGACTAGTGAATGATGCAGAATTTTAATGACTGATTTGTTATACTACTGTTGGAATGTTTATTTATAACAAAATAATTGGATTATTGTCGCAAATATTTACTTTTAACAAAGTACTAATAGACAATTCACATTTCTCAATTCAGCAAACTCTAGAGTTATCTAGTTGCTCCAATATGAGGTAAACATAATATTAATAAAGTAAATTGTGCTAAATAAGCTGCAAGAGGTGGTTTGTGATTCGTATAAAAACAACTGCACATTTTAGACAATGGAATATTGGAAAACAAACAGGAGAGTAGCACAAATTAAATAGACTGCAAAACAATAAAAAAATAATTCGTATAGGAGGAAGTGTGGAAATATTTCTAACAATCATTTACCATAATCCTTTTCGTAGAGGTACAAGTGTTTTAGTGAAGACTTTTAGAAATTTTTCATGTTTAATTTTAGTTATTCAATGACGTATTAGAAGTGCGCTGAGAAATTCTAAAACGCTTCACAAAAACTAATTTATCTATCAATCTGGAAAATTTAGAGATAAGATCTTCAATCACTTGGCAGAAGAGAATCAAAGATACCCTGACAATAGGAAAGTAGTCTTTCTGGATATTGAGGAGAGTTCAATAACATCTGTGATACATTGATTTCTGCAACAACTGTTAAAAATACGATATAACCGAAGTCCGAAGTATAAAACAAATGTTAAGTAAGATTTCTGAGGCAAAACCCATTAGACAATTTCTTCAGGGAAGGGAACGCTTCCTTCTACTTTAATATATAGTGGTGGTTGATGTTATTCCAAACTTTAAAAAAAGGCGGCATTCATATGAAATCGTATGTGAATGATATTGCCATCCACTTATTGGGCTCAAATGACAGAAGAATTCTCAAGCTCATGTTGGAAACCATAAACAGGCTAGTGAAATAGTGTGAGAAGAGGAATTTGAGGGTTCATTTCAAGATTTCTCTTGATCATTTCCTTTGAAGTCAATCTCCTATGAAGTTGATCAACTTACTTCTTTTAGTTCAGAAACCAATACTAAAATACATGGAGGGGGGGGGGGCGCTCTAGACAGTGTACTAACTTGAAATCTTCCTCTTGAAAGAGAAATCGATCAAATGGACATTGAACCCATTCAAATGATGGAATTTCGCAGACGTGTTTTAATGAATTATTATATCTGAAGTCAAAAATAGTGCTATAGATGTATACAATGACTATAGACCCTTGAAGCACTGTGGAATATTATAGGAAGATTGATCATAATTATCCGAACTGTAAAGAAGAAACTTGATAGAGCCTCCTGATCATAGCAGGAGTAATGTTCTCTACTGCTGCCAGGGCCTTGAGAACTGATCCTCCCCTTACTCAAATAGGTATCTTAATCTGTAGTATTGCTAGAAGTTCTCAGCCATTAAACACCTAAAAGGAGATCCTACAATAACATGAATCAAAACTCTTTGATCCCATCTTATAAATGCATTCTATTTCATGGTACCTTTTTTATAGGTCATATGAGATAATTACGAAACAGATACAGAACAGGACAGAAGGGGTTGAAACCCTTCCGCTGGAGGTATTGTTTTTGTACACAGATGGTCAGAGATCCTAAAATTGTTACCAACAGAGAAATCTGAACTGAGTTTTATTGAAGAGCTCATATGCCACAATTTTTCAAAAAAAATTTGCTCGCTACTACACGCTATGCTATGATATATGCTATCTGCTCTCTTGAGGGTTCAGGAGCCCCTCTCCTGTCCAGAAACTTTACGACAGATTATTAGGAGGATTATTGGACTTAATCCTCAGGGAACCTACAAAATCCATTCTTAAAGTTTTCAAATATACATGTCTTCTGAGAAAGGTAAGTAGCACTACAGTGAGCCCAATAATTTCTTACAGAATAAACACGTGAAGCTCTACTGAACCTCCACTAGTAGAACAGTGTGTACCGTATTAGTTTATATTGTAATATATTAATATTATTATAAATATTATATAATATTGTATACAATATTGTTCTATTATCTCCATATAAAGCTACCATACATTTATTAAAAGGAAAATCATGGTATTCTTTTTATAAAAAGGCAAAGCAAGAATAATTCTTCAAAATAACTTACCGGGATTGTCAGCTCTGAATCTGAATACAACATAACCATTGTTTGGAACAGCTATTGTGTCCTTTGCAGGAGGAAGATTGAATTGCCTATGAAGGAGACCTCTTCTGTCCAAATCAAGCGCATGCTTCAGATTAATCTTTTTGACATTTTTATCCGGTGACCTTCCCATACCAATAACATTGAATACATAGCCATGTAAATGGAATGGATGACTCAGATTTGGCTGTTGAACTGTAAAAAAAAAACGGATGCAAATCTTCTAAATAAGTCTTAACAAGTTTTTAAATTAAATTACATATTTTATCATGAATGATTTTATATCTGAATTATTCATTCTTTCAACATTAAATACAGTTTTTTATTGATTGTTTTATTAAGAGATGTAATTGTTTCATCTATGCATTCATCTATAATTTATTCTATGCATTATAAGTCTTTATTATAATATATACATAGTGCTTCAAAGAATATATTTCAGGAGGTTCATTTTAATGATTTCTCCTTTTTTCCAAAAACAGTTTAGTCAATATTATATAAGGATATCGTATTTAATTAGTGTTATCTTATTTAATATGTGTATTTATAATTACTCATGATTGAATATTTCATCATATTAATTGGAGATTTTAATCGTTATAAATGTGAGTATCTTAAATGATAAAATCCGCTCTATGTCTGAAAAAGTTGTACAACATTCATAGTTGACATTATAATATATATCCTCCTATTACTCTAAATTAGCTTCTTTAAACAACTGAAATCTTTAAAATTTAAGTATGCTGTTAATTTTAGAAACTACTCACTAATGTGTCAGGCACTTTTAGAAAGCTATTCTGAAGAGAGGAAACCAGTAAAGAATAATTAATTTTTATGTTTTAGAGTTGGGTTACTCGGGTGGTGTCAGTTAAATCTTTTTATTCTTTGGGTGTAACTTTATGACAACAGCAGTTCCATTTATTTCAAATCTTTTATTGTAAAGCTTGATGTGACATAATGCTTTTCGTTTACCTGTCCTAAGCCGAAGAAAGAAATTTTTAGTGACTTTGGTGAGACGTACCATTTTCATATGGAGGATAAGATCTTTGAAGCCTACTATGCTACTAGCTAAGTAAGAGAGCAACGACTAAGCATGTCTATAAGGGGTATAAGTTTCATTTTCCCATTTGATCAACATTTCCCAGGAGCTACTTCTTCATATTCTCTGAGTGATAATGGTTCCATATAAATGCCACCCATGAAATTATTACACCTTCATGAGGAGTATAATAATCGTATCCAACAGTGTAAGTAATATTTTGTAATTTCAAATCAAAATTTCCTCTCATTACGGTTGATTTCTTGATTCTGCATCGAACTTGTTTTAGAAGCAACTCTCGCTACTGCAACTTTTTCTTTGCCCTTAACGTAGGAAAGTCACTATTCCAGGAAAGAACGAGTTGAAGCTAATATACATTTCTGGTGTACTCTTTGCCTACAACGTTTCCTCACTCTTTTGAATATTTAAAAATATTTAATAGGCAATATTTAAAATGGATTTATTACATGTATATTGATCCCTTAACTTTTAATAATTCAAATTAACTTGAATACATTATAATATAAGACCATATTGGTTAAACCTCTTTTTATATTTATATACAAATAATTCTTCCGGTACTAGTAAATCAATGTTTATATATTCAGAATACTTGTTATTTGCACAGATTAAGTGAACTTTAATAATAAAAATAAAAACATTGACAATACCAAAACTGTGAGCATACCTTCATCTACGAGTACAACTTCTACAACTGCATTGAGAGGAATGTCGACTTTGTGTGTGCACATGCAATTTCTTCCACAGTTGGGCGGCTTGTTGTCACCGTTGCAGAAAGTTTCTGGAGGAATGTCTTCAATTTGGGAAATAGGAGGAGAATTAGGGAATGTGAAGGAAATTTCATCCACTAAACTAATGACGTGATCGCCACCTCCGGGAGCAACTAGAAAACAGTAATGTCATAATAAATAATATTTTATAAATTATAAAAGATGAAAATATAAAATTGAAATTTTAAACAAATTGTGATTCGCTTCAATCAGAGTTTTAGATTTTATATTCTCAAGGTTCTTATTCTTTTCTTCAGTCAGCTATTGATAATATAGCATACATTCCTCATACATTATATGTATTATTACTGTTAATAATTTTAAAATCTATAACAGTTATTATATTTATAACAATTCATTTACACACACACACACACACACACACACACACACACACACACACACACACACACACACACACACACACACACACACACACACACACACACACACACACACACACACACAATATATATATATATATTTGTAAATTTGTAGCAATCCTTCTTTTATACATGTTTTGTTAAACGACCTTTGTGCTGTATAAGTGAGAGAACGTAAAGGTGACAAAACTTGAAAGATGGGCAATGAAATTTATTCATGCCACAGTACAAATGTCGTTTGACAAAACATATATATATCAAAGAAACCATCTGGAAAAGGAATGAAATATTAATTAATATATTCTTTTGAAATAGTTCATTGTCAAAGAACTAATGACGAAACTGTCAAATTTTTTTGACCCTAAAATTTTGCAATTTACTTTATTATTTGTAGTGATTTCTTTGATCGTAGATCAAACGTCAATTTTTTGTTATTTCTGCATAAACAGATAATTTTAAAAATTATGTGCAATAATGTTAATTGTTAAAATGTATTTTTATTTGTAACATATTATTGATTAAAAATATGCTTTCAATAAGATTAACATGGTTAAATTTAACGTATTTATTTAACTGTCATATTAATTTTTACCATTGCCTTTAAAATACTGGCATTTTAGTGCTATCTAAACTTATTTAGAGTATAAATTAAAACTATTTTAAACTAAGGCCATATAAATCTAAAAGAGGATATTATTTAATGATACTCCGATAATTTTATTTTCATTTTAAGGAAATTTAAATTGAATCAAAGAAAAATGATTAGGAGAATAAACATAAATCAATGCACTTAATGATATCAAATTGTGGTAATAAAAACTATTAGTATATTACCAAGAAATCTATTGTACTGATGGGGTTGGAAGAGTTCTTCAGGCCTATAGAAAAGAAACCTAAATGGAAGGAAAATTTTAACATCAGGCCTTTCTTGAAGCAGTCCTTCGTCCACTGGCAGTGCGTTTTTGAGCTGATTCACACAGACTGCGTCATTGCGGGGTTGGTTACAGATTGCATCCAAGGGGTTCAGAACCTATTAAAGATATTTCCCAAATGTAATATAAGTTCATATTACAATAAGTAAATAGTACTTTATATTAGAACTGAAGAATATTATTCCATGCAATTCAGGAAACATACCCAGAAATGCTTTTTTTTTTTAACAAATTGTCACACTTATAAACTTTTTACCTTTGTACTATACAAGGAGAAAAAATGTGGCTAATTTTATGGTTTGGTAGTCATTAACCATATATGATTGATATTACGAGTGACGTCAAGGAAAGGTGACCTACCCAAGTGCTAACTGTGCTCAAAGTTGCTTAATTTCGGTGATCTTGTAAAAACAGATGAGTTCAATATGGTAATGGCCGTTTGCACTAGTATTACATACACCTTCTTAATTATTTTTCATTATCTCATCAAAGATTACCATATAATAAATGAACATAATATATGTGATTTGAAATTAATGGGAGTTTTTTTTTTCAATAACAATTCATTTCAACTATTCTATAATGTTACAACATAATGCTGTACGATTGGAAAACTGGTAACGTCAACACTTACAACTCCTTGTGGAAGTCCTACATCGTATGTTGGAGCTTGAGTGGCGGGTTGATAAGGTCCTCTGGCATACCTCAAGATCGCCAGCTGCTGCACTCTCTTGTTGCCGCACTCTCCCAAACCTCTTACTTGGATCCAGTACGCTCCCACAGGCTGATCAGCGGATATGACAAAGTCGTATCTCTCACCTGACATAATAAAAATATTTAAGTCATCAATCAAAATAACACGTTTACTATCTATTATTTGCTCAGTTGGTGCAGTCACTCTAGATTTTTCTGTCAACCATTTGTCTTTGCACATTTTTATATTGTATAGTAAAAACATAATCGTACCATTTTTGTATAAAGTACAATGAAAATTACTTTCGGTTTTTAAATTAAAAACATATTTTCAGTAATGATAAATATTGCATGACTTTTAAGTTGAGCTGACCTGAGAAGGAAATGATGGTGTTGACGACGACTGGATGGACTGGTTCTCCGTCACTCGCTATTACAACTAGTGGATGTCCCTGGATTGTCAACTGAGCCGGGCAAACAGAAGCAAAGGAGTTAATCATTCGGAACCTGTATTTTCTGCCTGGAGTTATGGTGAAGATTTCAAGTGGGGTGTTTGTACTGTAGCCGGTATTGGGATCCTGAAACACAATACATGATGTATTTCATTTGAGAGTTATTAGTCGTGCAATTAAAATTTTAGACACCAAGTCAAAAATGAGCAAGGACACTTAAGTACAAACATATTACTGTTATAAGTGTACAAAAACATGCAAATTCTTATACACATCAAGCATTTATTAGAAATGAGTGAATATGAAAGTATTATCTAGATAAATAACAGATTTTTATCATGAGAAAGAGTGTAAATAGACCAATCTGAAACTTACAAAATTAATTTAAATTTAAGCAAATGTAATTAGTAGTAGAATAAGATGACAAGAAGTCCTAACGCAAAAAAAAAATTTCCTCGACAGTAACTCTGTCTTTAGAAATTTAAGTACTAAGAATATAAACGCAATATTAATTACTTATATGTTACTTATTTAAGCATTTTTTGGCTTCATCAGTTGATTGAAACATTTAATTTATTAATTAAATGTAGTTGTAAATTACATTTATATACTTAATAGCTTGTGCGTTGAATTACAATTATATGTCCCAATTAATTTGATTTAATCCTCTTTTCGCATAGTTAATACAACTGATATAAGAGGAAATTTAAGATCACAGGACTTTGGAAACATTTGAATGATGATTATTTTCAAAACTACATTATACCGTTTTTAAAAAAATGAATTAAATGTTTATAAAATGATATAATATGAGCTCTGATTTAATGAACACTCTTTTTTTTAAATTTATTTCTATAGTCATCTTGTCCCTTTAGGTCTATTTGATTACGTAAACTATTCAGAAAAATTTTTTTAATCGAATATTTGTCACAAGAATTGTATGACTGGTTTTAATTTCTCGTAAACTTTGTTAAAGAGGGTAGATTAAGTTATAGAAAATATTGAAATAATTTGATTTCATAAAATCGTTAGTGAATTGTCAAAGATCTAAACGAGAAAGTTTGATTAGAAAATGTCATTTCTTACTTTTGAATGGATCAAATAATAAAGAAATAATATTAAAATTTAATTTTGGGGATGGCATAGTAAATGAAGCTTTAGGCGCGCGATCACTGATACAAGTATATTTATTATATAAAAAGAATATGTAAAATCAGAGACAAATTAAATAAATTTGCAATCTAATGCTAACAGTTGTGTGAGTTTGAATAGTTGACTCACAGTGAATTGGCCTTTTCCATTAATAAGCACAGTTTCGGGATCCTGACCGGTGTTGGCGGCAAGCCTTCCTGGGAACCTTTCCTGGGCATCCTCGTGCATCCAGTCGGAGAGAAGCATCACATGTGTTGTTAGATCATAATCGTACAAATGGGAATTGGGGTCTCTTGATGGAGCTTGTCGCACTATAATTGAACCGTAGATTCCATCCATTTTCTGAAGACCTATCATCAATAACAAGATGTATTAATCCAAGCTCTAATTCACTCAAGACAATCGCCGCTAATACTGATTACATAGTTTACATAAATTTTGTTTCAATGGATTCAATAACAAAATTTCTAAGTCAATGTAAACAATGTAAATAAATATCAATAAATTGGACAAGTATAGCAGGAGGGATCCGTTAGTCTAGCATAAACAATCAGTTTTTATAGCGTTATTGCTCTTTGCCGTAATTGAAATTACGTGTATTTTTTCAATGAATTGTTAATTTTTTATTCAATTTTTTGGCAAATTTTTATGGTTTTTGAGTTAGCCGTTTAGCGTCAAAAAAAAAATTTTCTGAAAACAGAAAATTAATTAATATAATAATAATTTAATAATTAATATTAAAATACATTAAATTAATTTAATTTATTAATTTAAAAAGGCCCTAAATGTATGGGTAGAAAGTAGGACGATTCATAAGATAAGACGATGTATATGCTAAACAAATGCAGTTTCTGTCTTATCATATTAAGTGTAAGTTCCTTTGGGTCTCAAGCCGATTTTAAATTAAGTTTATGATGGATTTAGAAATATTTTACTTTAAAATTTTAATCATTTTATAAATTCATATACACTACATAACAAACAGTACATATTTTTAAGTGTTTTGAAGCCTTCAGAAGTCATATACATTATAGCCAAATCATATTAAATACAACAGGACGGTGTATGAAAATTATTGTACGTAATTTAATATTTTGCAGGATTTAATTATATATTTAAACATTTTTCAATTTTTTTCATTGTTTCTGTGAATCACACTAAACAGAGCCTGACCTGTATGTGAATGCCAGAAGTGAGTTCCTTTGTTCCCTGCTACCCATTGGTATCTGAACGTGTTTCCTGCATTGATTGGACATTGGGTGACCATAGGTACACCGTCAGAGTACTGAGTTCCTCTTTGGTGGATTCCATGCCAATGAATTGTTAAGTCCATTCCTTCCACTGCATTCAGGACGTCTATTACTACCTTGTCACCTTCACATACCTGTCACAATAAGCATTCGATGTTTGTTGAAAACATTCCAAAAAATTAAGTATTTATTTATATACTTATAAATAATTAGTTAATTTATTTTTTGATAAATCGTAAATTAAATGAAATCACTCTTTTATGAACCTATCATAATTCTGCATCGGAATTTTTCAAATACGCACTGATTGATTATAAAACTTAGATAATATCTCTAGTAAAATGGGATTTGAATTTGTATTACTTTAATTAAATATCTTAAAATGATCTAAATTTCGTTTTGTAGTGAAGTATGCACTTCTTATTTAATCATAATTGTTTTCATAAAATATTGTATTCATAAAATTTTGAATAAAATATTTAAAAAGAGTTCTTTTTAGGAAAATCCTTTTTAAAAGCGATTAAAATAAATAAATTTGTTAGAACAGAGTATTTTTGAAAGTAGATGATCTCTGGATTTCTATAATCCTTGATCTGAGGTGATGGTTATGCATAATACGGCGAAACAGAAAGGTTTCCAACTTGTTCAGAAACTTCAGTTATATAAACAATACCATTTATTGTTTATATAACTGATTTGATATAATTGCTATTATTTGTCATATTGTTATAGTGTCACTGTAACATAATGCGGTATAGAGAGGATAAAAAAGATTAGCAACAAGGCTCCAGACAAATTCAGCTTAAATTAAACTACGTATTTGAAACACTTTTTGTTCATGTTCAGGTTAAGATTGTATGTTGCCTTTACGGCAAATACAACCTGAGGATAAGTGCAAGGTCTTTGGTTTGATGTGTGTAGTTTAATTATGAACTGAATATATGTGGAGAATTGTTGCTTACCATTTTTTATTTCTACAATGGGCGAATACTACTTTGTGAGATAATGTGGTACGTATTATACAGTCATTCCAAACCACAAGCTATGGCGTCATCTCTTTCAAATTGTGTTTGCAACCCAACAACAAATTTTTTTATTAAAAAATTAAACAGTCATTTGCAAAAATCAAATCAATTTTTAATTTTAATTCGAATAGGTTTTTCTGATATGATACAACCTTTTTTCCTAAGTAAACGAAATAATAACCGATGTTTACGCAAACAATTTAAAATTGATTACTACAAATCAGAAAGCAAATTTATTGTTAATTTATATAAGTTTGCCTTGTTAATCTAATTTCTCAATTCTTTAGATATGTTTAAAAATATGTAATCGAAATATATTCAATATATTGGATAACGCCTCAAATATGTAACGCATTATGATATAATGTTTCCATTGCTGCTAACTTGTGAGCAGCAAGAAGTAATTAATTATCTTGGTTGAATTACTAATTAAGAATAGTTACTTGGATGCTGGGTCCTGGGATCATTCTATTGATGGTCAATATTCCTCTTTCAACGCCGTCGGCAAGTACACATTGACAGTGGCTCCACACGGTGTTTGTCGCGTTAGGTGTGCACACTTGGCAGGCCCTGCATCAAATCATTAATTTATTCTACTAATATGAAAAGGAAGTGCTTCAAATATTTATGGCTGCTACTAACAATTTATCAAAAAAAATTTGGCATTCTTAATAAGTTATAACAAACAACAGGGCTTGCTGACACAATATTTTGCGATGGAAAAAGTTGTAAACAAAAAGAAAATTTCAGTTAAGTCTAATTTTTATTAAATTTTACAATTACATTTTCAAGTAATAGAAAACTTGAATATTAGCAATTCATTATAGTTAATAGAAGTAGCAGGTATATTTTTGTAGAATATGAAAACATGAGACCTGCAATTCATTAACTCATTAGTTCATTACTGCATTGAAATTGATTAGGAGATATAAAACCAAATATCAGATAAGAAAATGATGAATTCTGTAAAAGAGTATTGAGCAGGCTTCTGTTCTCTATAGCTTTACAGTTTTTGTTAAGAACAGTTGTCTGTTTTTATATTATTATTTTTATAAATGAAAATCGAGCTGAGATATTGAGAAATGTAAAAATGTAAAAACGTAAAATATTAAACAGTATATTTATAAGTTTATATTTACTCAATTTTTATATCATACACTACTAACCATTTTGAATAGTGTTCTACATTTTTGGTCTTTTATCAAATTATTATACTGGGAATTTCATGGCATGCTAGAGTTTTTTAAAAAATCACTTTTCTTTTCCTTTGTCAAAAATCATAAAAACCAATTTACTCTGAGGGAATGTTATTTTTTCCCACGTGCTCTACTCTGTTATTGCATAATTGTGCAATACAATAAAACAATTGTCTACTCAATTAAACTTTGTATAATTGTGCAACATATAGATTGATTAGAACAATTTGTTAGACGAACCCATCATACTATAAAAAGGATCATATAAAAAGATTATATGTTTCATATGCTCTATTGTTGTTGACTTTTTACATATACAAATTTTATTCTTCTCATATCACATATAAGTCGTTAAATCATTTAAAAATTTTCATTATACCTCTAAACATTATATTATATCGGTGAATTCACTGAAAAAATTCTAAGTCAATGTAAACAATGTAAAAAAATATAAAAAAATCGACTAGTATAGCTTCCCTTAGTTTTTAGGATAAACAACCAGTTTTTATAGCTTTATTGCTCTTTGCCGTAATTGAAATTTCATGAATTTTTTTGTAAATTGCTAATTTTGTGTTCCATTTTTGGACAAATTTTCATGATTTTTTAATGAGCCGTTTAGCGGCAAACATTTTCAGAAAATAGAAATCATACTTTAACGCCCCCTTGGCGAATGTAATTTTGAAAAAAAAAATATCTTAACTCATTCTCCATATACTGTTTTAGTTTTAGGCATAATTTCATTTTGATCCGTTAAACAGTATGGCTTGTATCGCTCTCACAAGGTTTGAGATTGAATTATAAGTCAAAATTTTTACATTTTATTATGGAATGAAAAATAATTCCCTTTGTTTTAAACTTCTGAGTATATTTTTAGTTTATTCTATTTGTAATTACAAAGATAATACCCAAATTTCAAAAATCTATAGTTAGCAGTTTGAGAGAAAAAAATATTTTCTAAAAACAGGTTTTTAGAACTAACTATAGTTAGCAGTTTGAGAGAAAAAAATATTTTCTAAAAACAGGTTTTTGGCAAAAAAAGGTACTTTTCCGTCATGCATAATTCTTCCCAAACAATAGGGATCATCTACACTATGGGGCCTATTTTTGTGTAAAATATCAACTTTATCCATCAAAGATTCTGGACCGTAGTGTGGTAACAAGCAATGCTAACACACTCACCCAACCACCCACCCACACACACACACACACACACACACACACACACACACACAGACATCATCGAAAAAACTTCATAAAACGACTTTTGGGACCTCAAAACATATAATTGCGTCAAAATCTGGAGATCGAATTTTTTCATGATCACTATACTTTACTTATAGTAAAGTAAAAATAAAACATTCTAAATTGTTCTTTTACATTTTAAATGGAGATTGTATTAATAATTATTTTTTTGGCAATTGTATGAATTGCGGAGATTTCTTTGATTGATAACTCATGCGTGTTAATTATACCATTTTTGCATAATTGTATGAATATTAAATGAAACAGCCAGTTTCGACAATAAACAAAATAATAGAAAAATACACAAAAATACTGAAAAACTCAATATTTGTCGTTACCAGATAAAAGGAAATGGACTCTGCTTGAAAGTTCAAACTTAAGACTTAAGTAACCAGCAACAAATGTTGAAGGGCTTTTTAACTATTATTTGAACAATTTATATTGGTATATATAATTTTTCTAATATTATGTTATTCTTTGTATTCTAGAACTCAAAAATAAATCAATTTTTGTTTCAATTTTCTTGAACAAAATTCATCTACAATTCTTTTGCTATTTCACTAACCATAGTTTTGTCTATTTAAACAATTATTCTTTTCCCTATTTCGATCTGTACTAAACTTACAATTACTTAAAACTATATCTTTATTGTAAGAAAATCACATTTGAAATAAGAATTTGAATGAATGAGTTTATATTAACATTCAGTAATAGATGTGAGGTCTATCATAGTTCACTTTAAAGAGAAGTTTAACTTTTAAAATTCAAGATTGTATATGAATGAATCATTGGTTATTCAAAAGATATTAACCAAGTTAACCAATTAGATTATAAACTCACTCAAACGCATAAATGGGATATGAATGAATCAAGAAAAAGGTTCTAATGGATGAAAGTTTGTAATTTGCTGCAATTTGCAGGAAAACGAACTTAATTTGCATTATTATTGATGAGGAAACGAACCGTTTTACAGAGCACAGTTGGCTTGGTGGAAGAGAAATGATATGGTTTCACCTTAATGGGGTGTTTTACATCATGGACAATATTTGCCTACTGATCAAACAATATGACCTGAAATATAATTCTCTCAACTTTGAGGTTCAAATCATTGGTACTGATGAATCTTTAAAGTACTTTTTGTAAAGAAATTGAAAAGTACTAAAACTCCAATGCAGGAATTAAATTATGATATGGATATAATCAAAAGTAAATGCGGTTTTAATAATGAAATTCATCTTTTCAGATGGGTTCAAAGTATAGAAAAAATTCCTTGCGATGCTGTATACATCTCATACATAATACATAATATACCCATACGTTTCATGTAGGATTAATGATTAATATCTTCTAAATAAATTATGGAAATAATAAAGAATTTAGCATAAGAAATAAATTGTTTAAAGGCAAAAAAATTATAATATTTTAACCTTTATTAAATACTTTCTCTTATTTGAATGAGAATTTAAGTGGCCTACTTTATGTGATAATTCTAGAAAATTTTTCTGTATTTGCCTTTCTCAGAACTAAAATTATAGCAGAAAATAATAAATTGGACGAAACCTTAAATTGAACTAATAGCTCTCTTAATGAATTTTATTCAGTAACTTTATAATAGTTTCTTTTTACAAACACAAATACATACCAGGATGCCCTAAGGCGTCCGTTTTAGCTACTATTATCATCGACAATGCTCTATATTTCCATGACATTTTGAAGCATCGGAATCAAATGACTCAAAACAATACTTTTCATGCATTGCCACACAAGATTAAACAAATAAGACAGTCATTTATTATCATTGCCACTCCTTTATTTTTGAATCATGCATTATATGATTCATTGTTACTGCATTCTTTCTAATACAATTTCGTAAGTTGGCATTTTTTTACCTTAATTCTGATTTATTCTAAGAAACTAATTAATTAATTGTATTTAATTTTCATTGATGTCTGTTTTTGTTAAATGTTTTTTCTAGGCGTGGTCATCATTTCATTATCACTGATTTTAATTAATACAAGGAATAATGATAAACAATTATAATTATTATATATGGTGTCATATATTACTTGAAATAAACTTGAGAGTGCTTTAATATCAGTCTGAAAGGTGGAAAATGAGTTTAACGTTATTTTAATCTAAAACCATCCAAATAATGAATTGCTCGTTGAAATATTCAAAAACTAAGTAGAAGACGATACAGTCGTACTAGGTGACTTCAATGCAGCTTCCACGCGGTGACATATCAAATCTAAGTTCTATTAAATTAATTTTGGTTGTTCCATTGTTGGATTATTATGAAATTAATGAGCATAAATAACTTCTAAACAAGTTACATATTTTAATTAGGAAGGCTGTTTCTTCATGTTTACTATAAATAGATAAACCTGAAGAAGAACAAAACGCCTGGTTTTGGTTTTGATAATAACTCTACTTTATATATAGACTTTTCCTATAATTTGCAATAATAAAAAAATTTTTTGTTAAATTCAAATATCAGTACCCAATTTAAATATCTTGGTTACTTTACATTTACTGTAGATTTTTAATAGTAAATTGAAGGAGGACATATTAAACAAAATAACAAGAATTAAGCTGAAATCAGAGGGCCATGGGGACATGCAAAGCTGAAAAGCGAAAATAGATTATGGACGTAGTCTGCTACTTAGGGATAGTTCTTAATAACTGCTTGTTGTGAAGTCGTGTTATTCACTTATTGAAAATTTAGTTGTAATTAAATATATTTATAGAAAAATTCAGTAGCGGTTTTATAGGTAAACATTATTCATGCAGACAATGACACACTAAATTGATCGTGTTTATTTCAAGCCAATACTTTTAGACTTCTGGCTTCAGTGCTATGTTCTAAGAGAAGAAAATGTGGTTGTTAGTCAATTGATTCCTATTTAAGTTATACATCAGCCACAGGTTTCCAGAGTAAGGACCTTTAAGAAGAAGTTGGCATTGTACATGCTCGCAGCCAATAGCTTTACGTCCTTTCGGAGCTCAACGTCATTCTCTCATATAAAAAATATTAAAGTTATGAACAAGATTTTAATCTTATATAACGATTATGGCGTTCGAAAGGCTTTAAGTCTTTTTTTTTATCAAGGAACACTTTATTTTGAAAACCATGCGTTGATAAGACATTGGTTACACATGCATTTTAATTAAATGAGAGTGGACGGGAAAGTGACGCCTGACTGAGTGTTGCTCAATTTTGATAGTTATCGCTGCTTAATTCAGTCCTCAGGTGCCATGGAAATATCAATTTCCTCCATAGAGGCAGACGTCAAGGTCTGGCGAAGACAAAAAGAACGTAGTCTTTCGCAAATGCTAATAAAAACTATCGTTTCCCTGGTTGTTCAACTCTCAACGTAAGACGAGGCCCATTAGCACTACTCCATTGATTTATACTTACAATTATTCGTTCTAATTCTTGTTATGGTTTTTAATGAAATTCAATTTTTAGATACTTAGAATCTTGATATGCAGCATTTCCTCAATATATTGTTCTGATGATTCATTCCAGAAAATTTGTACTGTTGTTAAAATGTTTTATTTCCGATTAACAATCATAAACAGAATACTCGTAATTGGAAATAAAACAGATGATAGATATTTTGTACATTAATAATCAGGTAAATTATATATGAAATTTAAAAATTATACTCGCTTCATAGGTTTACAATCTAATGAAATTAAGAATAAATTAAATTTAATCATTAATGACATTTGTATAATAATTAATTCTTAATATAGAAATATAACTCGTAACAAATATTTATAATATTAATGCAAACATAACTTAATTTTTAAAAAATAATATCTCTCTCATTATATTTTTAAGACATTTTTGGTTATTTTGAAAAGATTTAACTTGATATTGGTATATTTTTTTCAACTCTGTCAATTTCAAAGCCTACCATCTCAAACCTTCAAGGAAGAATAGTTGAACTGAGAAATATTTTCCTCGCAAAAATGTAAATATATTTTCAGTTACTTTTTACAAATATTAAGTTGCCTTCTACATGCAAAGTTATATTTAAAGTATCATTCTGAAGGTGTGGTTAACAAAAATTAAGTAAAACCTTAATTTAGTAACATTATATAAGCTAAAGAACTCACTTCATAGAAGTACAAAAGTTCAAGGCTAGTAAGTTTTGATCTATTCAAGAAACTAGAGCATGCCTAACTAGACTTTATTTAACTAGAGTACGCTTGAATAAACCTCCGTTTGTGACTGTGCCGGAGTGATCATAGGAAGGAGTGTCGAGACGAGGAAATTATAAGTAGTGTCTTATGACTAGGAACTACGAAACTGGGCTCCTATTATCTTTTATATTCACTAGAAATTAATGACAACATTTCTGCTTCTCCTTTATGCTTGTGCATAAAGGTTGTACAAAAATGCAAACACTTCATATAGAAATGCGCAGTTCACAATCATGTTATGAACGTTTCTGAAATAGGAAGCTACCTGTTGGAAAAAGCACTGATATTTCCAAAATACCAACCTTAGTGTGTTGGTGGAAGATCAGCGTCAATTATTTGAAAACGAGTACCATATTCTAAATTACTGTTGAAATATTTGATTTTTTTTTCTGACATGGTTTATGTAACATTTCATGGAATATTAAGTTTATGTAACAATATTAAAACAGTGACAGTACAGAGAATACTAAAACTATTCTCTCAAGGAGCGTCAATTTTGTTTTCGAGTGCTACTATGATTATATTTAATCATAAAACTATCGTTTTATGTTCTTATATATCTTAAAATAATTAACTATTCTTAACTAAGAGTTATTTTTTTGAATACTCAATAGAAGTTTAGAATTTTAATAATTCTTCTTTAAAGTTAGAAAAAAATTGCTCCAATTTTTATTTTAATGTTTGATAAATTTAGCTTAAATATATAATTTTTATTCATATGTACAATAGAAAAACATATATTGTACCACTATTGTAAGGAAATTATCACAAAAACTAATCAACAATAAAAATTCTATTCATTTGTAAGAATAGAATGAAGATCACCACAATGAAAATCAACCTAAGACCACTGATTCTACTTAGGACCTTCATTCTGAAATAACTTCATTTTGATTTGGAACAAAAGAAAGATATTGAAAATATCTACCCATAAACTACCTATAAAAAATTTAAGTAGGTAGTTAATATGTAGCTTACTTATCACTAGTTGACTTCAACACAAATTATATATTTATGTAGTTCTTGTTTCTTTGATTGTAATGTGAGTGAGTTGTGTTTTTTAAGAGACTTCATTGCATATAAACTACAGCAAAGGTAAACTTTGAAACTATGTTAGCTGATTGTATAACCATAAAAATTAATATTAAATATATATTAGTGAAAATGCATATATATATATATATATATATATATATATATATATATATATATATATTTGTAAAAGTTGGGAGCAGTCCTTCAAGAAATTATGGTGAATTAATTTTTAAGTTGAGTTCTGAGTTGAAGAAAAAATTTCGTATTTTGGAAAAATATAAGACAAAATTAAATCAAGTGGAAACAGACATCCAGTTTTTAAAAGCATGTATATATATATATATATAATATATATTTATATATATATAAATATAAGTTTATATATATATATATATATATATATATATATATATGCAAAATTAAAGTTTATCAGGACTCTGCCAGTTCTTCAGATTCAAACTAATTGTCATTGCCAACGATTCGGTTTTTATTCAAAACCTTTTTTAGGCCTAATGAAATATATATATATATATATATATATATATATATAAGTTAGTTCTCACAATCAGCAATTTGTTTATCTATTTCTGAACAAACATCTATAAATATGTTCAGAAATATTTTATTGCCTTTATAATAACATTTTAGCTATTCATTCTCTTGGTAAAAAATACTGAAATAGTAAAACTTGCCAGATTTGATTAAAAAACAACATAACAAACAGTTTATTTAACAAAAAACATGGCTCAAAGTATACATACGCTCCAAGAACTGTGTAGAGTTCGGCAGTGAAGTGATAGTAACATATCTTAGGAGGTTCACCCTCGCGACATGCTCTAGCGCAATCCTCGGGAGGGGAAAGAAGAGGATTAGACCTGAGTACGTTCAATCCTCTGGTGTCAAAATCAAGGGAGCTGGCTGGTGCATATACTCTAGAGGCGGGGTCTACGAACTCGGGTCCAAAACCTGAAGGATGGCTTTGTACTAGTCCGTGTGTCGAGAAGTAGGATGCATCGGGCAGTGAGGGCTGCCACCACCTCCCTGCGCCACTTCCATCGCCACCTGCAGCTGTAAATACACATTTCTTAGTCATTTCTATCATTAAAGAACATTCAATACCTCTTTCCAATTCACATAGAAATTAAATAAGAAATCTAGATTGGCCTACACTCAACTTTACTATAAGTAAACATAATAAGTTGACAACTAACTGGTTGGTTTTATTTTAATGTGGCTATCTTATAGACAATACCAAATGTATGGATAATCAATAATGTTTCATTTGTTTTCATCTGGCTATAATCATTTTATCAGTTCTAAGAAACTTTAAAACATTTCTCAATGGTGATTTTATGAGTTCAGAAAATGTTTATTAAACTCTAAATGGCTTAGTGAATAGAAAATGAAATTTCGTCTAAATAATCAACTGGAAATTAGGATTATAAAAAAAAATGTCACGAAGTTTCAGTAACTGCTAAGGTAAAAAGGCTGTAAAATCAGAAAACTCAACATGGAATCGTGGATTACCTGCTATAGATGAGAATCGAGCGAAACACATTTATTAGATGTTAATATATTTCAGAAGAAATCTTGAAGTTGTTTCAATGAATTACTAAATAAGAAATAATAGAAAATTTATACGATTAAAGTAAATATAATGCTGACCTTTATATTTCAGCCATTTAAAGTAATTGTATAAGTTCTTCGGACAAGAAAGTTATTGATTTATCGTACTGATTTGGTTAAATAATTGTACATATGTATATATTTGTATATTTGGGAGGCAACTCTTCTTTTATACATGTTTTATCAAACCACCTTTAAACTATGGCATGAATGTATTTTATAACCATCTTTCTAGTTTTCTCACACTAGAAAGTGTGAGTGTTTTCTCATTAGTGTGAAAAAAGTAGAAAGATGTCCAATAAAATATATTCATGCCATAGTTCATAGGCTGTTTAATAAAACATATATATATATATATATATATATATATATACGGTACTGTTTTCTTGACCACAAAATATTAACAAACACTTTTTCTTTTTCTCAGAGTTTCGTCCTGACCAAACACCGAGAAAAAGAAAAAGTGTTTATAATATATATATACACGAGTTCAAAATTCAAGAAGAGTAACACACAGAGTAAGGAAACACACTTACAGACTCAAATTTTCGGGTAATCCGTCTTTAGGAGAAAAGAGAAAGGGAGACCAAGCACGTTGTAGACACAAGTAACCACGAGTACTTACCGTTGCGTCTACAACGTGCTTGGTCACCCTTTCTCTTTTCTCCTGAAGACGGATTACCCAAAAATTTGAGTCTGTAAGTGTGTTTCCTTATTCTGTGTGTTACTCTTCTTGAATTTTGAACTCGTATTGTGTCCAGTTTGAATCGTGTTTCGTTTAATTAAGTGGAATATATATATATGTAATTAGGGAGCAGATTTTCGTTGATACAAATTTCATTAAACACTTTTTAAACCCTAGTTTTAGTCTCTATTCTCATTAACTTTTCTAATTTCCTAATCAGTGTTGTGAAGTTTTCTGGGATATGAAATAACAATTGTCCAAATGTTTAATCTTGAAAACTCATTGCTAACAATATTAACTTTTTAACAATTCACTAAAGTTTCAGTCACCGTTGACCATTTTCAGGTATTTTGAATTTAACTTACTAATGCTACAAATTTAAACATTTATAGCATTAGTAAGTTAAATTAAAAATACCCTGAAGATGGGCAACGGTGACTGAAACGTTGGTGAATTGTTAAAAAATGAATATTGTTAATAATGAGTTTTCAAGATAAAAGATTTGGACAATTGTTATTTCATACCCCAGAGAACTCAAAACACTGATTAGAAAATTAGAAAAGTTAATGAAAAATGAGACTAAAAAGAGTTCAAAAAGTGTTTTATGAAATATACATATATATAACTTTCTATTATAAGAATGGTAAGGTATATAATCCTAGTATATGTTGTATTTTCTGAACCTATAATAAAATATTTTCTTTAAAGGATAATATTTTGCTTCTTAACATACATGTGCTTATTTATTTACTTTAGTCAGTTTATGTAAAGTATAATGATCGTGAAAAAAATAATCCTTACTAATTTATATGCCTTTATATCCTCTAAATACATTTTTGCGATTTATGCAGTTTCCTCTACGTCAAAAACAAATATTTTAAACACTACTCATATGTTTGACAAATCGTCACTATTGACAAAAGGCGCCATCTGACGACAAATCGTCATAAAATTTGACATTCAAATATAGTATTTGGCATGGCAAGAATTTCAATACATTCGGGTGATTTTGAAAAATGGAAAATAGGCATTATCGTTTTTTATGCCAAAACGGGCAATAATTTTAACCTGTTCTTCTGAAGAGTCTACAATCTGAATTTTATTGTAAGTATTACCATAATATGAATATTACATGATAAATATTTCATTGATTTCGAATATTGGAGATTAATAATTACAACTATTAATTTCAATGTTAATATCAAATCCTGACCGGAGTTCTATATTTTCATTACTCCATATTTCACATAGAAGATAAAAGTAAGCATTTTAATTTAACAGACATTTATATAAATTAACTGACTATTAAAACGCAGAAGAAATTATGACTTATTCTACATAGTGAATTTATCAGATGAAGATCATTTAATATCAAATAGAATAATAGTCAATGTATAAAATTGAGCAAATAGTTTTATGTAAAAGTTTTAGTTTTTCTTCAAAGAAATGATGTTTCAAGGTTTAAGCAGCAGTTGACGGGAATGGAGTCATTGCTTGGAGACAAACACTCTTTTTTGGTATGGGTGTATATTACTCCTCCTTATATATAACGAGATAAATACATCAATTACATAAGTAAAAAAATGAACTATTCAATAGGTAGTTGTGGTAATAGGCGAGAAATCGCTTAGTAAATGCCGCTCCATGCATGACAAAACATGTTTCCATTGTTAATCATAATAAACGCCCTTCAGTTTTCCCTTATGATAGCGGTCTATTAAATAGTTTTATGTTAAGGTATTATGATATATATTCTCTATGATAGTAAACAATAGAAATTACTGCTAATTATTATTGTTTATTTATTTTGTGTAATTGAATACATTATGTCTCAATGAGAATGTAAATAAAGTTCGTTTGTAAACATTAATTACCAAACTTAACGTAAATCAAGCAAGGACCTGTCAAATTACTCTGAAGTTCACTAAGAAAAAATTATTCTGGGAATATTAAACTGAATTTAGTTCAACAGTTTAAAAAAAAATGTTTACTACCAGGTATATGGATTTTAATAATACCTGACTCAGTTCTCATGATTTAAATTGTTTATTTAATAAACATGAATTCAGATCGACTAAGTTAAATGAAAGTTAGTTTTTACCTATCAGAAATACAATACGTTGATCTTTATTACAGCTTTTTAATTCGAAGTATACCAGATTGACTTTTTTCAACGGTTTTGATAGATTGCATTGTTGATATCAAAAATTCTATTGATTGGATTAAAAAATCAATTAGATGTATTGTAAGTTTTGTATGCCTGTTGAAATCTTTACCGTTGAAAATCAGTTTCAGATCTAGGGTTAGTAGGTTACTACAATAATTTTACTTTATTAAAATCTTTTTGGGACTCTGGAAATTGAATTACTTTTCTACTCTCAATACATTGAACAAATACGAGTATATCCAAATATCCCGAATTATTATTTATTACAAATTGTTACATGGTAGAAATACATGTTTCAAATGCTGACGTATAGATATTAATTACATCTTTATGAGAAAAGTTTAATTGGAAAATAAAAAATAAATAGAAAATTATTTAATAAATTCATTTGAAATCATTGCAATTATTTGCTGATATTTCTGTAGCTTCATTTCATCTCCAATGAAATAGTTTGAAAAAGAAAACGTAATAAAACTAACGATCAGCACTAGAAGTAATTACTACAGTAGATGATTAAGTATAGGAGTACAAGACCTGCTTCAGTTGTAGATAGCTTATCAATGTTGGCACAGGAGCTCCTGACAAGGATTCATTACCTAAAGATCAGCCCCGTTTCAATGAAACCTACTTTCACTGACCCTTCATTCGATAGCATGCCTTTCACCGGTAACATATTTTTTTCCTTGCCTTAGAAGAAATCATAGTGAAGTAATTTTGAATCACTTAAGCAAAAGTGAAGGTAGGCTAGCAGGAGGGTCACTGATTATCCTTCAAGGAAGTGTAGTCAAACTCTCTATTCAAAATCTAATTCCTAACCAAGGCCTCGAAGAAAAAATTTACACAAAGGTAATCAAGTTACCCATTGTTCTATGACGAAAAGCTTGCTTACTTACATATATTTATGCAGAATGTTGATACGATTCATGACGATAAAACCATTTGAAGGGCAATGCTCAGTTTTCAATTTTGGTACACACACACACGCATGAACACACGCATACACACCGTGAATGTATCAGAATATATGTTTCATTTATATACAAATTGTCATTGTATATATATGACATTTCACGGTCGGTTGGTTTGAACCATCTTTCTCTTTACTTCGTTTTACTTCACTAAAAGTAAAATATAGTATTGTGAAAACTTTAATCTTGACATCTTGACCAACTTACACACTAAGAGTTCCCGAAATTGTACCCAAAAATAGTACATTTTATGCGAATGAGTTGAAGAAGACTTTTTTTTAAAAAAAAAGTACACGGATAAAAAGGGGTGTTATGGGACATATTATTTCAGAAATTGTTTTTTAAGAAAAATTGTTAACTACAGAAAAATGATTTTTTTTAAAAAATATAGTGTAATATTAGAAATATATAGAAAAAAGTCAATACATTTTACCTGCGTGCTTGAAGGGTTTGTTTACATTAATTAGAAATAATTTATTAGAATTGAGTCAAACAGAAAATTTACTTTTAAATTTAATGCAGGAAGCTCAAAGAAAGATATTTTAATGATTTAACATATATATGCATACATGCGTGAACTATAAAATACTAAAGACAAACTATATATAAGCAAACGCCAATGAATGATATATTTCATTATGCGCCAGGGTTAAGGCTGGTTGTCTAGAGAGAACACCCTTCAACATATCTAATCGGCAGATACATATGCTTTGTGTGTTTAAGAGCTTATTACTAGTAATAGTGGAGCATAGGAAAGATACTTTTTTATTTTTATGACAATTGAGCTACTATTTGTAAGCTATTCTCCTGTGATTTCTTAAACTTAAAATATTATATATCAAATATTGCCATACTAGAAATTTATATGAGGTTGCAATATTAGATGAGGAATATTAAAAAAAAAAGTAGTAAGTAATATGCATCTTCATAAGAGATAACATACCTATTACAAGGGCGAAATAACAGAATCAGGTCCAAAATTGTTGGTTACCAAGATGGAAAAATCTTCAAGTGTAGAAAAAGCTTTTCATAGCACATCCTTTGTATCCTTTCAGTCAGCAGGAATACATGAATGTGTCAATAGAGAAACTGATTTCAGTTTCAGTTCTTCAGAATAAATTAATATAATGCTAGTGTAAAGAATAATTAGTGTACTTATAGAATCATGCAGTGTTGCTAAAGTGGTCACAAATGATTTCCTCGATTGGGACCTTATTCATTTCAAAAAGGAGGCCCCAGTCAGGTATACTGCTACGACAAAAATTAATAATGAAACAGGTAAAAGTAAGTTAACTGCTATGTGGGCACCTGGAAACAAGGGAATGCAGAAGGAGGCAGTGAACCGTTTCGAACAGATTGGAACAATTGATGAATGGATGAAGAAGAAAGTAGATGAAAGGTGGGCACAACAACCGTGTCTAATTTAGTCTAAAAAACCCATTCCTACTACAATTACGATTGCAAGAAAATATTACATCTCAATGAAAAAGTTTATCAATATGTGATAAATATCTAACTGGAGTTTGTTTTCTTGACTACTACTAACGCAAGATGCAATTAATATAATACGAATAATGCAGGCATTGTCTGGAAGTCCGGAATGCTTTAGCCCTTTTTATCTAAACAATAGGCAATAGGATTGAAGAGGATACCTATAACCAATAGAAGTGATACATAATGTTTAAAGAGAATTTAAAAGATAAATAAGGAAATTAGAATTTAAAGCTGATTTTACGAACAAAATAGGGAAGTTGATCAGTTAGACATGGTAGTGCTAGGTACTCTTTTGATGTGCACATAAAGTAAATGAATGATAAGTTTAGAAATAAATGAAAGAACATGTGTGTGAGAATTAAAAATTTCAGTTTCAGTTGTTAGCATGTAAAGCTGAAATGACTCATTCTTTACAAATAATTTGCAGTTTCCTTTAATTATTCTTTCAACTGACCGTTAACAGCCGTTGAAGTTACCAGGTTGTTGACAGTCACCTGTTTACATCGCTCTTATATTAATTGGTAAACAATTATCATTGAGTAAATAATCATTAAAAAAACCGCAAATTTAACACTGTTTAATGATATAGTCCGCACACTACACTAGGAATTACTTCAACATTAATACCAATAGGACATTTTTTAGCGAAATAACACCCTGTAAGGTTTAGGTCTTTTGAATACCCTGTTATGTATTTTATGTTAAGTATTTAACTTAATATATATAATGTATTTTTTATGATCTTTCTTTGTAAGTAGTAAATCGATTTATTTAATTTTCATTACATTTCAGGTGTAATGTATTCTTGCTTTATAACTTTCCTTAGATGGGCGTCCTTACTTTTCTTTGATATTCTCTTCTTAACTCCCTGATGCTGTATCTAGTCTTTGATAGCTCCTTGGTCCATCATGGTGCTGAACGTCAGTCTCATCTAACGTGACGACTCAGTGGAAATTCTTTCACATGGGCATCAGTAAAATACCTATTAACACATGATATTGTTTCATCCAGATTGTTGCATTTTCTTATCCTTCAAATGAGATGAATGTCTAGTTCAAGATTATTACAAAGAGTGTAGCCGATAAGATGACTGAGACCTGCAGGGAGCTCCTCCATAAATGTGTTCCAGGTTTTTTCCTCACTTGTGTTAGACCTTAAAGGGTTATCATTTTCTGATGAACTGAACCTTTCTAATACATAGGCATTTCTTGTGTCATAGATCGATGATAGAATGTTCATAATAACTTCTTTCAGTTTATTTCTGCACTTGGAAGAAGATATATGGTCAGGCACTGGCGAATTGGCTTTAGTTAGGTCCATACTATTGGTGCCTTTGGATTATATGCAAAGGTGATATTCCTGCGTTTTCGTTAATGAATAAGACCGATTGTTGGGCTAGAAATTCCTTTATTTTTGCTCCTATGCTGTCAGTCTGATTGTCAAACCAGGTTTTGAACGACAGTTTGTGCCTCCTGGTATCATAGGAGCGAATACTTTATTAAAGTCAATTATTCTCTGAAGGTCTACTTCTACGACATGTTGACAAGTGGTTCCTTATTCATTAATTAATATGTAAGAAGATTTCACAATAAACAGGTGAAATAACAATCAACGTTCAAACCACAGTAAGAAATGAGAAAAAAGACTTTTATTAGTCTTAATATAATTTATTAATTTTATTTATATTAATATAATTAATTATAATTATTTTTTATTACTTCAAATACATCAGTTTATTGTCAACGAAGTTGATATTATGGTTACTCATAGTAAACTTGAGTGTAGGCCACTTCATTTTATGAATTTATGAGTAACATTTTTCCAAAGTAATAAAACCAAGTTTGTTGTAATTTTATTGTTATAATGCAATCGCGTGTTATTCATTTTTCTAGAATTTAATACTCACATATTTTTTTTACAACTATGATTGTTAATTTTGCAATGATCACAGTTATAGTCTTTCACCTTTAGTTCTGTTCTGGGTGGCAAGTGTAGCTCATTTATTATTTGGAACCCATTTTATAGTAGTTGCTAACCGCATTACCGGGTTGAGAGTCCTAATCAAATGTATTTAGAGTAGAGATCTTTAACGATTACAGGATCAGGGATTGACCGCTTAACGTCCTCTCCGAATAACAATTTTTTTTCGCTACTATGATTGTAAATTATTATAAATAAAATTGTTTTCTTTTCTTAAATAAATTCCACAATATTGTAAAAACTCAATTTTAAATTTATAAATGGGTTATTATTTTCTGCTCAACTATGAACTTCCTTTAATTATTTTAAGTCAACCTGTCGGAATGTTTGTTATATCATTTTCTTTTTTTTTGACTCAACAGTACTCAATGCCTTTTAAAAACATTTACTAACCAAATAGTAATATTATTAACATTATACACTCTATTAACATTATTAAAATAAGTATGTTTCTGAAGGAATAATGTTTTTAAACGAAATGAAGGTGACTTTTATAATTTTTGCATTTATTTCATAGATATGGTTCATGTCTTATTAATTTCTACAGGTTATTTTTTTATTAGAGATGTAAACATTCAACTAATTTTTCGTTGAAGCATATTATCAAACATTTTTTTTATGAAATGTATGATTCAAATTGGACTGTTATTCTTGAACAAGAATAATGGTGGCACGATGTTTTAAAGTTAATTAGTGGTATATTTGTTATGAAATTACATTATAGTTTTATGTTTCATCAAGTTTAACTAGTTATATTAATATGGTTGATACTTGGACACAGGCGACAGGAATAAGCGCGGCATTTGAGTCACCTATGAGCCAAGGAAAGTCGGGCGCACATGTGTGAAGAATGTGGGGGACTGAGGTGGCGGTCTGAGCGTGTCCCAATAGAGGCGACGGGTCGCTGCCCGGCGACACACACCATATCCGCGTAATATATCCTCATTATGTCTATACTGCAACATGGTTCTGCTTTTTTCATACAGTTCTCGATTCGACAGGGTTCAAAACTAGGGCTCTTGTTAAAACCAGTTGAGCAGTGATGAATCTATTGCAAGCCAAATAGAAAAAAGGAACAACATATTGGCTTAAATAATTCAATTCGTTAGTATTATTCAAAATGAATGTAAGATCAGAAAAAAATATTCTATTCTTTGAAAATTGAATAATTAAAATATTTTAATATTTGATAAAGTAAACAACATAAAATTAAGAGAATAAAAAAAAAGTAGGAAATAAATAGTAATACAAAGTAATTCTTGAATCACATCAATCAGGTGGATTGTGCTGCAAACTTAACCAACGAATCTTTTAAGAACATGAAATGAAGAATGATATGAAACAATCTATAAAATGTTCATACATTGGATTTTATTTGTGAATTAAAAATAAGATAAAAAGAGTACTTCATTAAGAATTTTTTTTTAGTTTTTCCTTAACCTTCTTGCGCAAGAAATGTTGCCTAATTTTAAATGTTTTATTTGTGTCAGCATTTCTTCATCTGAACTGAAAAAAAAGGAACAGGTTCAGTTTCTAATTTACGCAACCTGGTAATATAAAGCGATATAGCGTATAGGTAATGTATATCACATATTACCTATTTCAGCTATGATGGTGAAAAGGCATACTTTTCATAAATCGGCGGATTTTAGTCATCCTAATAGTAATGATGAAAGGCTCTAACCATATATTTTCAATAACTCATTACCACTTGTCACCTGAACTTCCAAAGTCAAACAGTACACTTTCGAATGCCAGGCAAACATTTGAATTCATTTTACCAATTACAGTGGTAACTGAAGGAAGTGACTGAAATAAAGAATGATAAAAAAAAATAAATAAATTACTTTTTATTTTAAATACATTTATAGATTAAAGAGTTACACAAGCATGAAATAATTATTATGGAATAGTGTTAGTATTCAAACACGGTTAAATTATGCTTTTGCTTTCACAACAATTTAAAGTAGAATGGTTGGTTTCTTAGATGCATATTTCTGCTTAAATCAAATATATGGAGGGTAGGAAGTATGGACAAGGCTATCAGTTAGACAGGTCAGTATTATCTTCTGGTAGAATGATTCTTTTGGCGGAGGCAGAAACAATTGTTGAAAGCGAGTTGAGCATTCCTCGACGTACAGAACACTTGGCGGCCAGCTCAAAAAGATTCTACTGACAACTTGTCTTTAACCGAACAAGTTTAGACAGGTTGTTTGTTAACATCCACTGACCAATAAGAAAAACTAAGCTGGAATAACGGATCTACCTTGTTTCCTAGGTGAAAATTCTAGTAATTGACAGATCAGCACTTGTGCCGTCAACTTCCCAGCAGGAACCACCTGTTAGATGTTAATATCCGTTACATTTTTTTTTACATTTTCAAGCGTTATTGTTTTAATTCAACACCCTTACTTAAAATTTAAACTGTTACGATTAATTAAAAAAAAATACTAAATTTTTCATATTGAATACTTTTGCAACTCAAATCAGTTAATTATAGTCTAGAAAGCAGTTTTTTTAAAGTACCCTTGTACTGGTGTTTTAACAAACTAATTCTGTTATTAAAAGTGTTAATATTTTGTTCAAGAGCAACTTATTCAAAGAGAAAATTTTAAAGTTTCTACTCTTGAGTATAGTTTTGTTAATTCATTAATTGTGCGATTTGTTATAGTGTGGTATTTAACTCATGTTGGGGAAGGTACTAAGTCTCCACACAAAAAAGTCTATTACAAGAAACTAAACAACGCGTTTCCAACACTTGATGTTCTTCTTCAGGTTACATCTAGAAAAAATATATATATGAGAAATAATAATTTCTTGCCTCACCCTAAAAACACTCCCTGACACCCTCAGTCCTTGCTTTGTCTCACCTCCTGAACAACCACCCCAGCAGAGCAGGTAATTAAGAATCTCTTTTATGTATAAACTAGACATGCCTCAGTATGTAGTTTTAAGTAAGAATCAATTTAAGCCATTTCAATATTATTCCCGTTATCACTCAATAGTGTCAGATGTATTCATTTTAATTAATTGGCCCCTATGTTCTCAAAGCTCTTAAATGCATATATATATTTTTTTCTAGATGTAACCTGAAGAAGAACATCAAGTGTTTGAAACGCGTTGTTTAGTTTCTTGTAATAAACTTTATGTATGGAGACTTAATACTTTTCCTAACAATAGTTTTGTTAATTTCACATTAAAAAAAAACAGTTGTACTTAATAGCTGTATAGCTTAATAGCTGTATATAATTGAATTTTGAATAACACAAATCTTCTTGTTTGTGTTTTAATATTAAAACTTGAGAAATGTATAATTTTTTTTTATAAATGTAATACTTATTTTTGGGTCATTTAGTGAACTGACTGCGCAAATGTGGCTTGTTGAAATAGACGATAACGCAATGCTGCCACACTTTTTAGCATATGTGTATTGCATTAGTAATTTGAAAGTAAGAATGTAATAAAAAAACTTCTTGATTGACAGGTTGACCATTATACATGTAAATGGGGCAACAAGTTTGTTCATTTGCACTTAGCAGACGCAATCGACAAAAAGTCATTGATTATTGGACTGGGTGCATTTTCATTCGAGTGAAATAATGATTAACATAAAATTTATTTAAAAAAATATTATAGTGGCTCAAGGGATTTATAACTGAAATATTTGTTACAATATTTTAAAGCACAACCACATATAATATTATTATCTGACTTCACGACTCTTATTTTTTATTCATTCGACAATTCACTGGTTCTCATTTTCTTTATTTACAAGTCCAATATTTAAGCTGTTTTAAATAACTATTTCATAATAATTAGTTTTGTTTTTTTCTTCCTTAAAAATAAATCAATAATTATTAAATGGTCAGTTTGGACTAAACGATTACGTATAAAGAGTACCTCATTAACAATTAACTACGGCTAAATTTGCAAGAAGGATTGAAAATAAAATATATGAAAACATCAGACTTAACAAAACTGTTTCTATACATTTATATTAAGCTGATGTTTGAATAAATTAAATAATTAAGAGAAATATTTCAGGAAAACATAAAAATAAACATTAAAATAAATTGCTCCAAAAAAAGGTTATTTGGCAACCTAACTCATTGTTAAAAAAAAATTCTAAGTGAATTCATACAAATGTTAAAGAATTAACTCCTATTTAAGTCAAACTTTATATTTGAAGTTTTTAAACAAATATTAATTCTTGTATCAAATCCTTTTGCCAATTTTCCATACTAAATACATACCCAGCCTTTAGTTCGGTAGTCTGACATACAGAATCAGTTTCTGTGAACATTCTTTAATAGTCCATATGTAAATTTTGCAGCGTAAGAGAGAATGAAAGATTAGCATTTTTCAAAATTTTAAATTGCATTGTGGTCGGGAAAAGTTTGCACATTCGTGTAAATGGATAAATGGGATATATTTTGGCTGAATTTGTAACCAAAAAAAGAGAAAAAGCAAAGATATTACCATAAATTAAATAACAATATGAAAATTTTGAATAGAAAGATGTTTCCTATGATATAGTCAAATATAAGTAATACTAAGTTTAGTAAACACAACACACTATCACAATGCAAATAAGTAAGGTACATATTTAGACAGTTATTTTCATCGTCACTTCGACTAGTCTTGAATTCGACTAGTTTAAACTGTTTAACTACTGACTATCGCTTTGAAAAAATGTTTGTATCAGGTTTGCGTAATTAACTTTCATGTATTTTAATCTAAAAATCGAATTCAATTTTTTTCAAATTTATATAAACACTTATATGTACAGAATTAATAAACTTAATATATAATCTGTTTAGAAAAATAAATACTGATACAGGAATGAAGTATAACTAAATTTCAAGTACAATTTTGTATTTAAAGTATTTAATGGTTTTATTTCTAAAAATTGATTTTTCACTTTTATTAAATAGGAAATGTGGGTTTATCTTGACACTGAAAGGGTGGTATATATATGTGGTGTGTCAAAGTAGACTGTTACTCTGTGGACATTATTAGAGAAATTAATGTTCAATTATTTAGGTTTCGACTCCTTTTTAACTTAGTTTAAGAACAATAGGTGAACTTTAAATATCTGGACTATCTGTTCTTTATTCCAACAAAATTTCATAGAATCTTACATTTCTGTGTTTTTTTTCTCAGAACAACTTAGTAGTCACGAAAAGTGTTTAAAATATTAAGAAAAAGAAGCACTTTGTTTTTTAGAAGTATTATTCTCTATTTAATTAACTGGCACAGTTAAAATATTCCATTAATTAATGCCTTTTAAAAATTTCTGGAAATCCTTAATTTGTAACAAAAATTATTTTTATGAATTTATTATAATAATAGCTTCGTAATAATTTAACTTAAAATAATTTCAGTAAATAAAAAAGTTAGTAATTGAATATTTATATAGTTTATTCTTGCTGTTATATTTCGGTTATGAAGCCTCTCTCAACATGTCATGAATATAAAGTCAGAAAAATACCAACAGCCAGGAGTTAAAGGATTTGAACCAAAGCCTCAATAAAAAGTTGACTTTAATTTAAAATATTTCATTATTTTAATCCCCATACTCTGTGGGAAGTAAACATTTTTCTAACTGACCTGCATTTTAAATAGAATAGGTATTCATCATATTTCATCATCAAGCTATAGTAATAACTTGAATGATATAGTAATTATTGAACTCTTTTTTTAATAGACTTATCTAAGATCTTATTAAATGTAACATAAGAAGAAGAAAGTAATTAAGTAACATAAGAAGAAAAGAAAAAAGAATATTAAGAAACGTAATAATTTTCTAAATTTCTTTCTCTGTAACATATTATAAATCGATGAATTTGAAATGATATCTCTGTAATTATATAACAAAGATGATGCCCCTTTAATTATAGGGAATCGATTAAAAAATATCTACTGAAATAATTATAAAGAAACCTTTGCCTGTAAAAAAATTAATTTTTATAAATTAATTTGTACTTTCCCTTTTAAACTAATAGTTTATAATAATGTTTTGAACAGGTCGTTCAGGGATGATTTGAATTGCGTAACACTAATAACATTTGAAGTTTTAGAGGTAACTTTAAAACTTTCATCAATACATTTGTTTATTGTTAAATAATATTATATGAAACTAATAAAGTTAAAATAAATATCAGATACTTCATTTAATGAAAGCTTAATCGATGTTTTACTGGTTCAATTTCTATTTTGTATGAGTCATTTAATGGGTTTTGAAGTGGATACTTATATTGAGAACGGGAATTATCAAGGTTTCCATAAGATTAATTCTTAACTGGATAGATTAGATTCTTAACTAGTAAGATTTATTTATCGAAGTCAGGCAAGCTAAATCGTGAATTAAAGGACAAAGCAAAGCTGGCTATTGAAAGTAAGAGGTCCTAGTATGGAATCATCAATCTTCGTGAGGCCTGAGTTAACCAAACCATTCATCAAAAGTATTAAAGCAGAGAGATCAACTTGTCACTTGACGGAGTTGAATAGTTGGAAGTTAAATGCAAAAAAATTTTTTTATAGGAATAGAATGAATTCTAAAAGCCATACATAACATTAATCCTCCTGATTACTACTAAAGCGGAAAATAAAATAAAAAAATAGATTTATCCTGCAATACTAGTTTTAGCAAAATTGAAAGACAATGTTAATGTTTTGCTCGAAGGGAACTATGTAAAGCTGAGTGAGTATTCGCGTTGTTTTATGCTGGGTTTTACTTAAAGCTAGGGAAAATCAATTTCAGTTTGTTTTCATTACTACAATCAATGCTAATGAATTGACAGTAATAATAAACTGCACTAAATATGTAAAAATATATATGCGTTCAACGTATTCTATATGTTTTACATATACATACATAAAAAACAAGATTTCACAATAAACACGTGAAATAAAAAATTTGAAACATGGCTAAAATCTTTTAATCAAAACTCAAAGCTCATCTTCTGAAAATGAACTATTTTAGGGTACCATGTCACTAGATCCGTCAATTGGTGTGACCTGTAACATGCTCGAAATCTATCAGAATTAATCACAAGTATATATATTTCCAATTCATTGAAAAACTACCCTTTTTTGTTTATTGAAAGATTATAACTTTTTTTTTATTAATGTTATTTTCAGTTTCATAATAATCTCAAAGTTTTAATAGTCTAAAATTGAATCACTATTCGGACAATCTGATTTTCATTTATTACAGAACTTTGATTTTAATATTACTTAAACATGCAAAATTAAAGAGTAAATTATATTTATATTTAACATTAAATATAAAGAGTTGATACAAGTTTTAAAATCCCTTTCCAGATGAAATGTCGAGAAAAGAAAAAAAATGTATCACCTGTAAGTAAGAGAACTTTACAAAATATATCAGTATTCTGCATAGGGATAAAATAAAGTTGAAGGAAGCATTTTCAATAAAAATATTTGTGACACACACGAAAATTGTTGTAACGAACTAAAATCATATTTTTGTGAACAAATCAATATAGATTTCGGTTCGAAGATGAAGTTGCACTTGTGAATCTAACGTGAAAATGCCCCATATTCTTCGTAACCCAATGACACAGTTCACCGGTTTTTCTACCAACGCTCGTGATAACTCACACAGAGAGTGATGAAAGAACACCTTAAACACACGTGCTGTGACAAACCAACAACCGACTCGCCTTGCTCAATTGGCAACTTTTACTTTCCGCCGTTCTCATGATACTTTGCAACACAAACAACTTGTTAATCCTGACAATTTAAACTTTATTAACCAACTAGACTACCTGTGACCCTTTGTGTCACTCAGAAATTATAACAATAGGTATTGAAATTAATTCACTGAACATGATTGACAGGGATGATTTTAATTGTTGTTCCTTGTTATTAAGGCAGGGGAACAATTCTTATATGGCCCAAGCTTTTGATATAGTATTCTTAACATGATTCAAGATATATACACAGTAAGTATATTTAACAAAACAAAAATCATTTAAATGTGTAAAATTTCATTTATTTTATGACATAAATAAATAAAACATCAATTCAAGTTATATACACAATTAAGCATATTTAATAAATGCTCCATGCCTTCATTTTATTACCAGTGTTTATATTTCGGAAATTTTAAATTAATTTTTTTGTTACATTTATATATAATACATTTGCACTATTGTCATCGGCGAACAAGCAAACCTCTTGCTACCCTGGCTCCAATTTTGAGAATATAGTGATAATTTTCTTTTATTTAACATTATTCAGGTAATAAATAACATATATTTAAGTTCAGGTCTCTATCTCTACAGAAAATGGGTGAACAAACAAACAAACAAACTCACGAACTTTATATATAGAGATATATGATAAGAACAGAGTGTATATTGTAAACCATATTATTTTTTACATATTTTTCATTTTATGTGTATATCAATGAAAATAGAAAATATTTGTACCTCTCAAAATATATTCTAAATACTAATAAATATACTATGTAAATATACTAATGCAAAAGGATACATTAGTTTGATGGATGCTTTGAAATACTCGTAATAAATTTACTTTTGGGTACATTTTAGAAGATATAGATTTCTAGGCATCTTAAGGCTTAATTTTTAATACTGTATCTTTATTTAAATACTCAAAATCGAGTAAAGAAGAAATTCTACAGTACTAGAGCCTTACGAATATGCGCATATAGTGTTTTCAGTAAGAATAATTTTGACTTTAAAATGAAATCGAGTTCTTATTAGAGTGTTCTTCGTTAAGCGAGAAAGCCGGCTAGATAAACTGCATATGCAGTTTAAACATCTGCATATGCTAGATAAACTGCATATAAAAAAAACTGCAAGACTTGACGTCGTACCTTCTAGAATATTTCAGAAGATCCAATTCGATTATAATGCGTACTCTCGCTCTTTTGGCGTGCATTGGTGTATCTGTTCGTTTAGAGAACATTCCGATGTCTTACATGATTTGTCACAAACATCCACGCTCTCCAGACCTGTTGTTAGAGCTAATTGTTATTGTTTAGTCTTCCTAAACTGAAATATTAAATTTGTTATTAGCATATAAATTCTGAACTTTACCTCTTTGTGAGGTTAAGAATGTAGCCAAGGCAATAGTCAATTGCAGTCATTTTCCCTTGAGCTGGATTTTTAGTTCTTGGAGACTGTTATCCACTTGCCTAAGCTGACCTTCTATCAGGAAGTAATAAATTTGGACACCAAGTGGTTAACCTGCCGACCCAATTGCATATTTGGGAAGAGTGGTAAATTATTTTGTGTGAAGTGTTTCAGTCTGGAGCAGTCGTGTTATGTAATCAGTTATTATCAGTGTTCCTTAATTATTGTGAGTCTGATATTTTGTAGTTATTTCAGATAATGTAGGCAAACTAAATTATAATTTCTTATTAATATTTGAAATATTTCTTAATTATTGTTTATCTGTTACGTTATATTAGTTTGGTTACTAGGGCATACTGTTGAAGTGTAGAGATTTATTTTTATGTTATAGAAGCTAAATGAGTTGTGAAGTGCTGTTAGTTAAAATTAGGGTTACCTGTAGAAATATTATTATTAATAGAAAACTTTTATATTTTGTATTGAATTTTCTACTTCATTTAATATTGATTTTTTCATGATAACTGGGCCAAGTCTCATATTCATTCTTGTTCATGTTCTCTCTTGTAAGACTTTTGTTTGTGAATGGCAGTGAAATTTACAAACATGAACAACTGTTATAGTAAAAATATGATAAAATAAGATAAATTAGATCTCATTTTAAAACTTTAAATACTTGCCTGGATGTTTTGATAATGAATAATGAAAGAATGATTCACCAAGTACTGATCTTAATTCAAGGAAATAACCTGGTGTGTGCTTGAAAAAAGTTTGCCGTTCATTTCACTAAAAGGGATTTCCAGGTTTCAAATACATTTACATACACGGATGTAACTCACTTTACTCTTGTCACGGCTAGGCCTGAGAAATCACCCATTTCAATTCTCCAACTGATCGACTTGCCAGAAGTAACGCATGCCCAGAATTCATTGGAGAGAATAAAGGATACGACGAGAGCAGCAACAATCTTCTGTAGCTCTCATGAAAAAGTCTTTTCGTGTGTACAACATGTTTTCACGTAGAGTAAGTGATTAAATTAAAGAAAAGATAACAGTTTGTATAAAAGGAAGTCCTTGAACCTGGTTGTGATAACAGTGTTATATAAATATGTCTTTTCACGGATCAAGGTTTTAGCGTAAAGCTAAGTTTATTATGCAATTTCCGACTGGTCATCATGCTTCATTACCAAAAAATATATTGTGTAATTGGTTTAGTACGGGTGAGTGAATTATATTAATAATGGTCTGAATCGTAGTAGGGAATTAATTAAGGTTTAAGGAAGCAGGGAATGTTGCACCTCCAGATGGCGGCAAGGCCCTTTCAACATCACCCGGTAGCTTCAAGGCTTTAGGTACAAGTATTCTTGCTCTGATCGGAGTTTCAGTTTCATCTAGACAGAGAGTCTACATTCTTCGAATAATCTTAATTACAGTTTACATAAAATTACTCAATTCTTGTGTAAAGTTTTAAATTCATCGACCAATGGTGTGGCTACACACAGACATCATCGAAGAAAAAACAACTGTTTTTTTTACAAATATCGAACAATTTTGGTTTCCAGACATTGGCAGATTTACTAGTACACGTTTTAGGGTGCCCAAAGTCCTGTTCTTTTTTTTTAGTTTTTTGATGGTGTCTGTATATATGTAGGTGGGTGGGTGGTTTGATGGGTGTATATTCGAAAGTTTATAGGAACGCTGCAGGCCACACCGTTGGTGGATGAATTTCAAATTTTACGCGAAAATGGAATAATTTTATACGGTAGATGTACCTTGTTGTTTTTGGTGAATATTGCAAGTTGGAAAATAAACTTTTCTTTGCAAAATGTGATTTTAGACCACATTTTTTTTCCTCCAAAACTATTAACTAGTATTTCTACTACTAACTCTGTTTCAAGAGTCTTGAAATTTTGGTATTATCATTGAACTTTGTTAAGCAATAGATGAATAAATCTTCGATTTTTAAAGCAACTGAAAAGACATTTTTACACAAAATATACAAACTTTGACTTAGGATTAAGTCCGAAAGCTTGTGAGCAAGGTGTAAGCCATACGTTTGGCTGATCAAAGTATAATTATATCTAAATGTATCTTCTTATCTGGAGATGAGCTGTGGACTTTTTTTTTAAATTACATTACCAAAAAGGGTGTTGTGGTATATTTTATTATTTCAGAAAATGTTTTCTGACCCTAATTGGCTAACTGTATAAGAATTAAATTACACCAGAAAATTAAACCTCTCATCAGCAATTTAATAAAAAAGGTATATAAAATGTTTATCTACACAACGAGCATTATAACCATAAAAACTGAGAATTGATTGAGAATAATGGATCATTTGCCATGTAGGTCAGATTTCTTTACATTGACTTATTTATTTATTAATTTTTTTAAGTATATTGACTGAAATAAAATTGTTATTAGAGGTTTAATATAAAATAATGTTATATGTATTAATGAGTTAATATGTTATGTACGAAGAATATAATTTTTAACTGTAAAAAATCATCGCCAATCAAACATATTTTTTATGACACTTTTTCATTGTATTATGGATGGTTGTCTAACAGTGTTCTAATCATAGTAAACTTTGCACTTTTGAACAAAACTTAATGCCAGATATATTTTTTGGCGTGTTTATGAAACCTATTAACCTTGAATCTTTAAGTATGTGAAAAAGATCCTTCTTCGTTGATTCGATGAACCTGACATGTTTATTAGGTATTGTCTTACTACAAATAATCAAGAGGTAACATATTAGAAAAGTAATTAACACCGAAAATTACAACTATTATGTTTTCTTGGTGTCAACATGATAAATTTTTATTAAATAAGCAACAGCATCTATATCAAAAGTGCAAATCAACAGCTTCAGTTTCAAAAATGTTTCTTAACCAAGTAGAGCACTCTTTGATTATTAAGAGAATAACTTTAGACTGTTTAATCAATACTAAAGAGGATATTAATATCACTGATTTGATTTTTAATTATTAAATTAACAAATAATACATAGATGAATTAATTCAAGGATTTCAAGCAAGGGGAATTGGTTTGGTCTACTGATGGGTCAAAAATTAATAGTATATAAGTAAAATCAGTACAGGCAGTGGACGAGTAAGAAAAGGTTGGAGTCAAACAAAGCTTCTACTTCCTGAAAACTTATTGGATGTGACACCTCAGCTTTTGTAATGAAACAGTTGAGGAATGGATGAAAAAGAAAGCAGGCAGCTAGGAAATCTGGGTCTCTTTTAATCTAGAACCTTCATCCCAAATCAGCATAAAGTTTTATGAAAATTAAGAAAATTGGTATATAAAGCGTATTAATATAAAACTATTAATTATTTATATTAATAAACATTAATTTTAAAGAATCCTAATAACATTTAATTATAAAGATCCTAACATTGTTCTTTTATACATGTCTTAAGTTAGCTGTGGTTTTCGTTGTACGAATAATGCACTCTCTGTTGAAGAGTCTTTTGAATGCTTGATTACATTCTATGCGAATGCGAGGCAATTTAATCTAAGAGGTTAAAGATTTTCGCAGATTATATTTTAAACCAATAAAAGTGAGAGATACTTCTCTGAAGATAATTATAGATTTCATTAAAAACTGAAATCTTCCATTAGATTTGAGTTGATTTTAGAAAGGATTGAATCAATCAGACTTGGAAAGATATAGCGACGGTGCGGGCAGATTTGAGGAGATTCAGTATATCCTTTAATAATAATTATAATAATAATATGACAAATCTTTCTACATCAATCAGCTTAAGATCGTTATTACTAATAAAATGCATATAAATATATATGTATGTATGTATATTCTCATTATTGTCCTGATGATGAATGTGGTACATTCGAAACATGTCGACTAGCAATATTGGTGATAATCTTTATAGTTTTAATGAAGAGACGTGGAAGGAATTCCGGAACATGGAGAAATTATGTAAGAAACAGATAGAAGTCAAATATGGGGCGTTATTTAACAATATTTGTTTAAATGAAGGACTGCTTCCAACTTTTACAAATATATATATATATAAATATATTTGTATTATATATACATTATTATACGAGTATTATATATATATACATTTGATATATACATGTATATTTGATTTAGACCTGGATGACTGAAAAAACATCGAGTTCTTTATATATATGATCAAATCACAACATGAAAAGGGAAAAAAAGACTAAGTTCTTTCAACCGTAACAAGCGGTCTTCGTCAAAGTCATAAACCCAACTGACATTTCATATTGTGGTTTAATCATTGATTGTTATTTCACGTGTTGATGTGAAATCTTGTTTCTTTATACATATATATTGATAAAAGTATTGACCATGAAGTCGAAACAAAATGACAGTTTATCAGGACTCGGTCAGTTATTCAAGTTCAAATTAAATTGTCACAGCTAACTTAGTTTTTCTGTTTCAATATTATATACTTCTGCCTATGAAAAAGGTTTTAAATAAAAACCTCAACGTTGGCAATGAGAATTTCATTTGAACCTGAAGAACTGACAGAGTCCTGATACACTATTGTTTTGCATATATGTACATATATACACGAGTTTAAAATTGAAGAAGAGTAACTCACAGAGTAAAGAAACACACTTTCAAACTCAAATTTTGAGCAATCCGTCTTCAGGATAAAAGAGAAAGAGTTTCGAAGCACGTTATAGACACAACGGCAAGTAACCGTTGGCTTGTTGCGTCTAAAACGTGCTTGGTCTTCCTTTCTCTTTTTTCCTGAAGACGGATTCCCTGAAAATTTGAGTTTGTAAGTGTGTTTATTTACTCTGCGTTTATTCTTCTTCAATTTTGAAATCGTATTGCGTCCATTTGGATCGTCTTTCTTTATATATATTGGATTTTCTTTATATATATATATATATAAATGATCAAACCACAATAAGAAAATGGGAAAACAAGACTAAGATCTTTCAACCGTAACAAGCGGTCTTCGTCAGAGTCAAAAACCCAACTGAGTTTTGACCAACTCTCAGTTGGGTTTTTGACTCTGACGAAGACCGCTTGTTATGGTTGAAAGATCTTAGTCTTCTTTTCCCATTTTCTTATTGTGGTTTGATCATTGATTGTTATTTCACGTGTATATGTGAAATCTTTATATATATAAAATTTACAGTTGTGGTTTGCTTTTCAATGCCAGTACTTCGTTCTTCTTCTTGATGACTACGTATATCGAAATATCGAAGTGAGTTCTGTAGTGACTTTCTCTGTTCTTTCCTATGTGTTAAAGCGGAAATATAACACATGGAAATAATATATATATATATATATATATATTGTTAAATAACGCCCCATATTTGGCTTGTATCTGTTTCCTACATAATTTCTCCAATTTCCAGAATTTTTTCCTCGTGTCTTCATTAAAACTATAAAGCTTATCACTAATATTACTAGTCGACATGTTTCGAATGTACCACATTCACCATCAGGACAATAATGAGAATAATAGTTAGTTAGTTTATATATGGAAGGTGGATTTGTACAGGAATGTTTACAGGACGTTGCCCTTGAATAGGGAGGATTTTGGGGGATTAAGGTAGGGTGGTTGGACTCACCTACTACCTGGCTAATTTGGATCGGTCTGTTGAAGAACAGATATTATGTAGGAAACAGATAGAAGCTAATATGGGGCGTTATTTAACAATATAAGTTTAAATTATGGACTGTTTCCAACTTTTATAAATATATATATATATATATATATATATATATATATATATATATATATATATATATATATACAATTAAAAGAAACGGTCCAGCGGACTTTTTTACAATAAAATAAAAAACGAAGGAAACACACAGAAAGACACAGACATAACTCACATCGATATTTCGACAATCGTCGTCATCAGGAGGTGCGAAGAGCGAAGAGCGAAGAGTCCCGCAGGAAGACAGGGCGGTACTGAACTCGGAAACCGCAGCCAGTACCCCACCACTTACCACCAAGCGGGGGAAGGGAGGGAAGGAAATGAAGAGCCAAATTAAGACGTAAAAGGAACGAGTAAAAATTATAACTATAAAAAATTATAAAAAAGTAGATAAATCAAATTAAAATTAATAAATATATATTAATATATATTTTTAATTATATATTTTTTAATATATTTAATATATTATTTTAATATATTTAATATATTTTTTAATAAAATATAATTATATATATTTTATTAATAAATGTATATATATATATATATATATATATATATATATATATATATTTAATGATCAAACCACAATAAGAAATGGGAAAACAAGACTAAGATCTTTCAACCGTAACAAGCGGTCTTCGTCAGAGTCAAAAACCCAACTGTTGAAAGATCTTAGTCTTGTTTTCCCATTTCTTATTGTTGTTTGATCATTGATTGTTGTTTCACGTGTTTATGTGAAATCTTTTTATATATATATTTATGAAGTTTAAACCAGAATGGTAAGTAATTATTTTTATGTTAGCTTCTCAGTTTTTACTTTGTCTGTTCTATGATGACATAAATTGAAAGACCTCAGAGAATTTATTTCAATTGTTTTCCTTTTTCCATTGTGTTTTAAACTTCATTGATTTCATCACGTGTATATTTATTGAGATTTTTCTGCATATATATGTATACATACTTTCCTGTATGTAAAGTAAAATAATTATAAGAAATTATTAATAAAATTTATTTCGAGAGTTTGACAAATTTACAAGTTTTGAGGCCCCAAAATTCCTTCTTTGAAGTTTTTTGATGTTGTCTGTGTGTCTGTGGGTGGGAGTGAATCCAATATTTGTGTATCCAACACTCACCTGACTCTATAGTGTTGAAATTGGTGATTATTATGGAAGAAATAATAGCATTAACTGAAAAAATAAAAACTAGAAAGTTAACTTGGATTAATGGAATACCTGTGTACGTGTATACTGTATAAATTTGTGTACATTCACTTAGAAACGTTTTCTCAGAATTGAATCGAACAGAATTGTTGTTTTAAGCTTTCATGAAAAAAGTTAATATAATGATATTTTGATGATTTGATATGATATGTAAGGGCAATAAAATACTCTTAATTAATTAAGAGTATTAATATATAAGAGCATTGAAATATAAGCACAAATTTGAAGATGCTCTCTAGCGTGAAGGATGGGTGGCAAGCGAGGATGTTTTAATCAGTCTACATGCCGTACCTTTCAACATTTCTAACTATCGAGTATATATTTTAATATATATTTGTGTGTTTAAGAACTCCATTATTTATGGTAATATTGGAGCGCCAATTCATATTTTATGGCAACACGGCCACTATTAGTAATCCACTTCTCGTGTGATTCTATACAATTATAATTTATAATTAGATATTATCATACTACGAATATTTCATGAGTTTACAATAATAGATAATCTATACGATTTTAAAAAGTCCTGTCCCTTGTAACATAGAAGTTTCAGCCAAATAAGTATCTTCATAAGGGATGACATTCACAACAGGAAAAATTTTGGTGAAAAAAATAGAAAAATCTTTAAGTGTTAAAGAATTACTCTGGACTTCTTCTAAAGAACATTCGATATCACATCCTGGCTATCAATTGCATCAGCAGGAATATATTGATTTCTTAATCTTGATTTCAAGACAAGGACACTAGTTTTGTAAATACATGCGAAAATAATTAATAATGAAACTAGTAAAAATAAGTTACTCTTATATTGGGACCTGGCAACAAGGGAAGACCGGGGAATAAGGTACTGATCCGTTTCAAATAAATAGGAGAAATTGATGAATGGATAAAGAAGAAAGCAGATAGAAGGTGGGTACAACAACCGCGTCTAATTTAGTTTAAAAAACTCATTCCAACTGAATTTACCTTTCTAAGAGAATGCCACATCCTCAAAGGATGGATTTATAAATATTTGTAGAATATCTAACCACAATTTTTTTTCTTAACTACTACTTATGCAACATGTAATTAACAACATAAAAAAAATGCAGATTCTCTTGGAAGTTGTGGAAACCCTTTGTAGCGTTCAATATGATAGACGAGAAATCACCTTGAAGAGGAAAAATTTTTTTTCCAAACCATACCTATAACCAATAAAAGTTAAAGATAATTCTTTAAGGAAAATTTTGAAGTTTATTAAAATTTAAACCCAGAGCTGACATTAAGAAGGAAAAAGGGAAGTTAGATAGCTTACACGGTAGAGTTGAGTACGAGTTGGATAGTTCTCAACCCCCATCAGTCTCAGTAGTTCTTAAAAAGGACTGATAATAAGAACATGTCTGATTGTTCTAGGACAACTTGACATTTAATTTATGACTGACTAAATGTTAATAGCTAGAATAAAGAGTGGAACTCTCTATAGAATGACTAATTATCGGACATATTGTTTTTAGTATGTTTATGTATTCCATTGTTTTGGGTAATATTACAGCGCGGGAAAGTATTTTTTTGTTCTTTATGATAATATTTCTAATATTTTTATGTCACCTCATCCCGTGATTGAACAAACATAAAAAATCGTATTAGATATTATCATACCACGAATTATAACCTGATAATATTGAACAACTAACATTACATCCCTACCTAAACAAATCCTCTACCTAAAGTAATGTAAGAATTTTAGAGTTTGTCAACAAAAATTTTGTTTAAAAAAATAGAAAAACCTTAAAGTCTTAAAGGATAACTTTGGCTTGCTTCTTGGGCATGTAAGATGCTCATGAAAGATGCCTTCCATTCAATTATCAGAACTAAGATATGAATGAATTAATTCACCAACTATGGAGTAGATGATAGTAATTTTATAGAAGAATAATTTATGTAAGTATGGATCTCTCACAACATAGACTGTGAACACATAGACTGTCCTCTGGGAGGTATGCTATCGATCCTATTGTAGTGATTAGTTGTGGAAGACCTACTGGATAGTCCAAGTAATTATGGTTATGATAAGCTAGGACTTGCAGCTATTATCTGCTATTAGAAGAAGAGGAATGCTTGGGGAATTGTTGAAAGGTGCGTAATTGATAATGATCTGGATCTACCTAAATCAGTCCTTATACTTTCTCAAGAAGAAAAAAGATTATCCCATAAAAGATGAAAACATACTTTTAGAGTTTGTTTAGAGGAATGACTAAATTGAAGTTAGTTGCCTTGAAAAATATAAGACTTTTGCCGAATTATTCCTAAAACTTATAGAAGTGAGATATACATCTTTAATGAAGTTCATTAAAGAACGAAAAATTTGAAATTGAATTTAGAAACATAGGATTACAGTATGACCGGTATGGTCACAGAGTGCGCGAGTCTGATGAGATTCAGATATTAGTTTAATAATAGAATAACATATCAGATTGCTTAATGATTTCAAGTTTCATTAAGAGATGCAATAGATGATACATAATTGATTTTATATGAGCATGCTATTATGTCTACACTATTGCTACATTAAAGCAAAATCAAAACTCAGTTTTTAACGAGTTCGGTATTACATTTAATTAAAGAAGAGATAAGTCTAAGCCACACCAGATTTTATTAAATCCGATGTTGACACTCAAGCACTAGGGAAAAAGAAAAACTCAGGTATACGTGAAATTGTTTAACACAGGAAGTATGGAAGCATGGGTGCCAGAAGCAAATACAAATTATACTCCTATACAAGCATAATTTATTATTGTTATTTATTCTAGACAAAGTCATTAAATAGTGAAATTGGAAAGATAGTGTTTTTGTGCACGAAATTGAAGGAAAGAAAACCAGATCTGGAAGCTGTTTTCACTAACCAAGGTCTTTGCACCAATCATAAGTCTGTTTCCAATTAATTTTTTTGGTTCATTTTATTTTTTTCAAGCAGAGCGTGGGTGAGAACAAAAAAGTATTCGTGACCTCACCCAAACCACCTTTCTCTTTAAGGCAAATAGTTATATCCCGGTCTATTAATTACATATTTCTTCCGTACTCCATATGATCCTTCAAAGAATTGACAAACTTCATTGACTTAATCTAAATCGTAATATAATCTGTTTTCACTGAAAAGAAATTGCAAATTCAGTTCTTACATGTTGAATTGTTTCTTTCAAAATAATTTACTCGTTGAATTTACTAGTTTTCTTTAGTAATCATTGAAACGGCCATGATCTATTCAAAATACCTTCTTCATTTAAATGAACATAATTAATTTTTCTTTATAACAATTTGTCTATTTACTGAGCAGAGTACAAGGATAACATATTTAGCAATTTATTTCCATGATTTATAAATAAGTTTTTAATAAATTTTAATAAACCATGAATTCGGTGGCATTGCGTAAAGAGAGAAATTTGATTGGGACACCTGAGGTATGGCTGCGGTGTGCAAGAGTTTCATATGACAAACTTATTACACTCGGTAATATTTCTTTATTTTAGTGTGAGAAGTAAACACTTCTCAAAGGCTTCTATCAATGGTTCTCACAATTACAAACTTTTAGAATTTTTATTACTTTTGAGTTTTTACAAAACTGATAATTTTGACTTCTCAATATTACTGTTTTAAATACAAGTGTTTTTTGAAGAATTTTATATTTCATGAATATTCAAGTGCATAATGTAAACAAAAATGTAAAGATTTATACAGGAGCTTGACATAGGCTGTTGTTTACTATTCTTGAGCTGTTGCTTGAAGAATGGTCGTAAGACTCTAGAGTATCGCATAATAAAGACACCCCATTGTAAAGCGTCGTCTCCCCACTGGGTAGCATTGTCTTAACTGAATCAATTAGGCAGCTACAGGCCTCTACTGTAATGCATATCTGAATTATAGTCCTAATACCCACACTAAACTAACCTTGTGATAACAATCAAATAACTTCCTCATTCCATTGAGTTCAACAGCACCAATTCTGAATAAACAAATTACTAAATAATTACAATTTATATTTATTATATTCGTCTTTTTTATAATTTTGACTCTTTTAATAGTCAATATAGTCATATGTAGTAAACTGAAAAAATAAGTCAATCCTTACTGCTTATGCCAATAGAATAAGAAGTTAATGAATCTCATATAAATATTGATAGATATTAATTGAACATTTTTACTGTATAAAATTAATACTGGATTGATATTTACATTTCATGATGTTTGAAATTTTGTAATTTTGTAAATTTATTCTCATATTGAGACCTATATATAGAAATAAAAAAAAAATATTATAAAACTGATTTAATATTAACTAAGTAACAAATACTATACACAATAAAAACCTAAAAACACTTCTATTTATAACACTACGGAAATAACATCCAAACTTTTAAATACTGCAAGATTATCCAGCAATAGACATTTAATTGAATATTCAGTATATAGGGTTGTGTCCATTCTAAGATTAGCAGTTCGCGAACATAAATGTTAAATGAAAGTATTTACAACTTAATTTGAATTAAATACTTTAAACATTAAGAAATTACTTTTTATAGCCTTATTGATGGCTGTTTATATATTTGTTTATTTTGCATTGTTTCCAAAGTCCACACACCTAAGCTTTCACTTAAATGCTGTGGGGCAGTGGATTTGTGGTGGAATGGATTAGTATTCTGGTTCAGTCCTGCATTAGTATTATGGAGGAGCTGAATCCCTGGGTTGTTTCGAGAGTCTTAAATTTTACCTTGTTCGGTTTATTATTGCAGCGATTTTCAAAGAGAGCCTGACATCGAATAGGCTCGAGACTGGCGGTTTATCGCCTACCAAGGACTCTGTTTAAATATAAATAGTCCTGCATAACTATTACATTCACTCTGTAAATTACAAAGTTGTTAAAGTTGAAAAGGGTATAATTAGATATTGATCAAAATCTGGCTTACGAATATAAGCCTTTGAAGTAAAGGGTTTAGTCATGACATACTACGTGGTCTTTATACAATACTAAGTCTTTCCTAGTTCTGGTAAGATTCATAGAAAATAGCATACTCATTATATTTTTCCTTAAAAAAATATTATATATAATACACAAAATTCCTTACAAATTAAAGAATGTGTCGTTGTGTTTCGTAAAAATAATTGAGATTCACTACATAAGCATAAATAATTTAAAAAAAAAAATTATTTATTAATAACGTCAAATTTTTATAATAGTTTTAAAGTAGTTATATTATATTATTTTTACATAAGCTATATATTTTGAATAATCATTGAATATGTTTACTCCATAAATATATAAATTCTTAAATTACTAAATGAAGATGACATTGTATACTACGAAAACTTAAAGCTGATAATATAAATTAATTTTTAGTTTATTTATTTATTTTTCATTTTATTTATAGTATACCCTAAATGTCTAGTTATGTTTTAATGTAGTAAATAATACTGAAATACAAGAATAATAGAAGAAAGTAGAGGATTTTTTGGGGAAGCAGCGGTGGTGTGTGAGCACTTTCTAAGCGAGGATTAGCAGCCTTAGCTCTGTCACTTGCTTTCTCTCTGACCAGCCCAGTGCAATATCATCAACATAACCTTCAGGCGAACCCTGTCAAATAATATCACTTTTCACCACATACTCATACGTGTATGAATAATAAATCAATAGGTATTCATTTCTCTTCTCAATAGTGTTATCAAGAAAATTGGATACCAATTCTGTTTGACCTTGATAATGTCCTCAAATAAAACAATATAGTCTTGGTTTAATCTAATGTATTGGCATTTTTTTCAAATCATTATACATTTTCCGAGACGCTTTCCACGCACAATTCTTTCTCTCAAACGGCATGGCTTGTGTCGTCCTCAAAAGCTCTCAGATTGAATCATAAGTCAATATTTGTACATTTTACAAAAAAAAACAATTTGCAGTTGTTTTAAAATTTATTTTTTTAGCTATTGCTTTTATAGCTTCAAATATAATGCCAAAATATCAAGACTATAGAATTAGTAGTTTAGAAGAAACAAACTGTTATCTAAAAACACATTTTGGGAAAAAAGTGACATCCATCACGCTTAATTGCTCCCAAACAATAGAGCACATCTATACAGTGAGGCCCATATTTGTGTTAAATATTAATTTAATCCATCAAAGATTGTGATAGTACAACCTATCAGAATCACTACACACTGATGAGTGGTAGCAAACTACACACTCACCCAACCAAACACACACACACCACACACACACACACTTACAGACATCACTGAAAAAACATCATAAAAACGACCTCTAGGAGCTCAAAACATATAATCCCTCAAAATCTCGAGATCGATTTTTTCACAATCACTGTTCTTTACTTATGGTTAAGGAAAATCTGCGTAACATTTCAAAAAATTGCATAATAGTTTTGAATTCAGAGGACAACATGTCACTGGTGTATGTAATCAAATAAATCGTGACAATAATATAGGGTTAAGAAAATGTTCTGAGGGTCTTCAAGGTAGCTGGTTGTCATGGAACTCAAGTTGACGAGCTACCTCAGTGGCCACAAAACTTCATTATTTTCTTTATTAATGTGATAATTTTGTTTCAGAGTCATTAATTTTTTGAGTATATTGATTAATCATCATGTATATCTATATATATATATATATATAGATATATATTTGTGTATTTTGGGAGCAGACCTTCAATCAAACATGTTTTATCAAAAATTATGCCAATTTTAACTTTTGTACTTTTCCGAGTTAATTTTTCAAGTTTTCTCACTATGGATTTCCACCTTTCTGGTAAAATATAAAGTAATTCACCAAAAGATTTATTCTTGACTTCCATTTTATTCACTAAACAAGTTTTAACCATGACAAACAAATTTATACAAAGAAATATATAATTTGTATGTAATGTTAATTTGTTTGTTATGGTTAAAACTTGTTTAGTGAATGAAATGGAAGTCAAGAATAAATCTTTTGATGAATTACTTTATATTTTACCAGAAAGGTGGAAATCCATAGTGAGAAAACTTGAAAAATTAACTCGGAAAAGAACAAAAGTTAAAATTGGCATAATTTTTAATAATATATATATATTATATATATATATATATATATATATATATATATATATATATATATATATATATGTCAGATTGAATTTACGGCCTATTGTTTTTTTAAATTCCCAAAATAGACTGAAATTAGCATATATTACAAGAATTTAAGCATAACTAATTTAATATTAAAGAATAACCTCAGTTTGATACCACAATTACAGCGCACCAATGTAGTGTATAGATATCACTGCAAAATAGGAGGCTGCGAACTCCTAAACTACATACACTGGGGCAACAAGCACAAACTTATCCAGACGCCTCACAATGCACCTAGCTGCAGGAGGACCTAAAGATCACAAAGAAAGGTTACACAAAGTGAAGCTGATATGCTTCACCAGGGATATGCTTACTAACAGCACTGAAATATTATACCAAGAAAGAGACCATGGCAGATTAAGTATTATTGAGGCCCTCAGTATATTGGAAATGAGGCCCAATATAAATAACCAAACAGTAAGTTTTACAAACTTATTGAAGGTGCATATGGGACAGTCGCAACAAACGGGGAATTTGACAATGATAGAACAATTTAAAGACACCTGCTGACATGAAATGGAAATGCCAACCGGCCAGTTTAAATGTTTACATTTGATTTAGTAGTTATGAACTTTGAGTGTTATATTTAAGTGTTTTAAACAATATTCAATAGGTTTTTAGATGTTGTATATACGTTTACCCCCTGAAGTTTGGTCCGAAATATCTTTCATTTAGAGAATGATTCTCTAATTGTTTTATTAGAGTTTTATTAGATAGGCACAGTTAAAACTGAGTGCCTATCACTATTTACTGTTGCCTATCACTAGTGACTGTTTACCTGTCAATATTGGTCCTTTCAATATGGGCCGGTTCTGCTTGGCTTTGTGTTGATCAAAATAACCACATTGATATGCGGTTTCATTTTTATATGAACACTGTTTTTATTGCTTTAAGAGTGTGATGGTATCTTTCCTTGTTTATTCTTTTAGTACCTGCAACAATAATTTCTCTAGTTAATTTGGTCTTATTAATTTCCTTCATGTGTTTTCTGGGTGCTTAAGACTTCAGATGAATTGTGAGCCTACTTGGTAGGGTGGTAGTGGTTACACCATTTTACGAATTTAATATATGTATACATATAAAAACTATTAAGCATATATATGTACCTAATAGTATTTAGGTACATATACTACATAGTATTTAATACTATTAAATAGTATTAATAACTAATAGCATTTAATATTATTGAGCTAATCTTATTGATGTTACACATAGACCCAATGTCTATGTTCAGCATTAGTTTTAACAATTTACGACCATAATAAAGAAATTCTGAAATAGATGTGAGTAGGTCAAGATTAGATCCTGTTTTGAAACAACGTCAGAATGGTGGAATATTCATGGAACATCAATATCCAGTAGGTTACTCTTCCAAGAAATTAACAACAGGCCAAGTAAAAAAAGAAATTACTTATTTGGAATATCTTGAGATTTAAGACGCTATTCTATACTGCCAATATTATTTAATTAATAAATCATTTACAGCAGCATCCGATCACAAACCCCTACTGAATTAAAAGTCAAAATCAAGAACGGATGAAGCACTAGGAGATCTCATACTTTACCTATTACAGTTTAATTTAAAAATAATTTATAAGGCAGGAAGAGATAACATAGAAGCAGACGCGTTATCTCGTGACCCAGTTCTTGAATGTTTTGACTATAAAGACGATGCTTTAAAAGTAGTAAATGTGATGCAATTAGAAGATATATTGGACAATCAAAGAAAAATTGCAGAGAAAATTAATAATTCTAAGAAGATTATAAATGAAGGTGGTATTAACTTTAACGTTCTGAAAGATCGTAAAAGAATTTATGGTTCTTAAGATGTTGGTAAGTAATTAATTGACAAAATTCATAATTATTTTGGACACATTGGTTCAAACCAATTAGCAAATAAACTACGCCTCTTTTACTGCTTTAAGAATATGGATCCCATTATACAGAAATTTTGCAAAACCTATAAGATATTGATAAAAAATAAAACAAAAACAAGAGCAGTCGGCTTGCTATCGAAGTTAGGTTTAGTACAACACCTTCATCACATCATGTCGATAGACGTTATTGGAGGCTTCACCGCCAAGAGGTTGAAAAGAAATGTACGCATTTATTGGTCGACCATTTTAGTAGGTACTCTTGGATTTGCACATCTAGTAGTCAAACCGCCCAATCACCAGTAAACATACGGTTGCAACATTATTAGTAGTTCAATATAGCGATTTAAATACAACTAAGTTTAAAAAAATCTTTAAAAAGCAAGAAAATGGTGTTTATTTTACCGTCTGTGGACAATCCCCAGTCAAATGGTTTAAATAAACGTCTAAAACAAAGTTCAGTCAATAGAATCCGATGCAAGATTAATAATAGGAATAAGCACCGTCCATATAACTAGCCGAGTTATATGTTGTACATGAGTACAACAATACGATTCTCGACTATCAGGTATTTATCTACTTATCTGTGCAGGCATACAACAGAAATCGTACCATTGCAAACAGATTGTGACTTACATAAAGACAGAATACAAGCAATCCAAGACTGAGGAGAATGTATTACAAAAATAAAAAAAGAGTGGATAAGAACAGACAAGAGCAAGAGTTTGTCGAAGGAGATATGGTGTTTGTAGCCAATGGTAGTAAACTTACTGCCATTATATATAAATATACATACACACATATATATATATATATATATATATATATATATATATATACATCTAAAGCTGTTATCTCGACCACATGTATTATATAGTATTGTATTTGCCTTTTACTTCTGGAGGTTTGGTTCATTATTATATAATTCTAAAACTCCTTCAGCAAACGTTCTGTCCATGTTTGTAAACGTTCTTAGTACTACTTAAATTACAAAATTCATGGGCATAAGAGGAAAAAACAAAAGTTACACTTTTTATATAAATAAACACTGTTAATTTGGCATTTGTAATCTAATTGTATGCATAGTTTTTTTCTATTTGTCACTTATCTATTACAGTGTTGCTCCAAATTGTAATAGATTTTTACAGTTCGTAAAAAACTCCAAAAGTCTCTCCGTATCACAGTTTGATATCTACATGAAAGTACAAAATCACGAAAGATGTAATGAAAACAAAAGAAAAAATGTCAAATTGAACAGTGTAAATGTATTTAACTATTAATGATTATACTATATATTTTACTAAGGTTGTCAGTATCTGTTTTTTTATTCCATGGATTTTTTGTTTTACGGATATGAATAATTTCTTTATGAGCCTCTTGTTTTGATATTGTTCATAATATATAATATTTGTGTTCTATAAATTAAAGGTATACCTATTTTTATAAAGGGATTGGCTAAGAACATTTTTTTTTCTTTATTTAATGTCATAATTACTCAGAACCAATCAACCTTTTAAATGTTGGCCTACATACACTACGTTGAAATTCAGTATATACTAATTATATTCCTATAACATATACTTCTTATAACAATTTCAGTGTGTATGTGTGTGTGTGTGTGTGTGTGTGTGTGTGTGTGTGTGTGTGTGCTTTATCTAGGTCCGTACATAAATAGTGTGAAAAATAGTTTTTTTTTTAATACTTTGTTAATGTTCTAAAAAGAGTTGAATAGAATTATATATTTTCGAGGTTATCATAATTAGTAGCTATAGTTATTTGTTTAATACCTTTGTTATATTAACGATGTTTAATGCGTGAATGATATAAATATTTACATTTTATTTTGAAAGTATAACTTTTATAGTAGCTATAGTTATTTGTTTAATATCTTTGTTATATTAACGATGTTTAATGCGTGAATGATATAAATATTTACATTTTATTTTGAAAGTATAACTTTTATCGGTACATTTTTTTAGAGTGACAAAGCACATAATGCCTTTGAAAACCGGTCATTTGTAAACCATGCTGTTTGATTTATGAAATTGATCGGCTCAGAATTGGCTGTGAGAGCTGAGCATCTGCCAAGCGAAACAACACTCCTCTTTGACCACAGATTTTCCCTCTGTTCCGCCAATTACCTACTTAGATCCCGGTCATAAGTTCCAGATAGTTCCACCATTTAAACAATGTCTCTTTAAGACTACTGAAGATATTTTAACGGTTTTTTAGAACCAATATTAATCTTAAATCTTTTACAGCATTTACTTGTTTTAGAATTTATTTACTTTGTCCTGGTGGTTAACTTATGGTATTCTGTACGCGTTCTTCTCATTGGTACTGATTTCCAATTACGTCAGCTATAGTTTACATGAAACTTGTAAATGAGATGGGAGTTGTGTCTTAAATTTCTATGCAGTTGTACAAGCCTTTCTTGTAGACTCTGTGCGTGCTTAGGAGTGCAGCCAAATGCAACTGCATAACACAGTTGCATTCGTTGTTGAATCAATATTCATTGAATTGTTTATTCAATCAAGTAAAAGGTTTTCTCCCTTAGGCGACAGTATCAACATGACGTTGCAATGGAATGTAATTAACTTCAATATAAGTATTTTACAATTTAAGTCTGACTTCGTTATGTGACCTCGATAACACATTTTGTGTATAATTGATTATGTTTTTGATAATCATAATCAAGGTTTGAATGTCATGATGTATAATCTTTATTTTAGATATTACTCATACGTTCTACAGTATATTCATGAACAATTTTATTTCAATGTCAATGTTTTTCACTGTTCTAAACGTACTGGTGGTGTAAAAAAATACTTTAGAAAAATATCAGTAATATTGGTAGATGTGTTAATCATAGTTAAATCTAATAATTGCTTTAAAATACAGTAAGCCCATTTGAGTGGACTGGAATTACGTTTAATAACTGTGAGAGACTCTAAGTTGTCACTTTTTCAAAAATTGGGTGTTCAGATTCTTTAACCTTTCGTTTGTGACGTGAGAAATGCATATTTTTAAATCGAAGTTATTTTAATAGCTGTAGTCACTGGCAAGGCTATTGGGAAAACGAACCTAAAGGAGAGGGACTTAGAAAAAACTTCGTCAATTGAATAAGAGAGGGTGTGGTCAAGCCAGTTTAAGGGAACTGAATGTCAAGATCGAACAAACTCGTAGTACGGGTTGGCTGATTATGTACTTCTGGAGAGTACTCAATGCAAACACACAAATCACTTTCCAACTCGATTCTAAACGTTGGATAGTTTTGCAGTTAATTTAATAATTACATATTTTGATTAAAAGCTAATATTCTTATTATACATTCATAACATAACCATCCTCATTGAAAACACTGCTTTAGAACTAATGAAACTTGCATACTAATGTAATATATATATATATATATATATATATATATATATATATATATATATATATATAAATTATTGAAAATAATACCAAACTTGGCTGATACCTGCTTCTTAACAAGCTTCTCAATTTTCCTAAACAATACTTTCATTACTTGGTCAATCCAGTAGAGTATATTTCGTATATTCAACATGTTTCAAATGATTACTATTTCTGTTGAGTAGATGAATAACTTCTTGGGAGAATTTTTGTTCCATTTTGCTCCAAAAATGAAGAGTGGGGGTTGTTTTCCTTAAGTTCATAATAAGCTGTTCCTTAGTCCTGTGGGATGAGTGGCCCGCTGTTTGAGTAACTACCTGCGAAAGCCCTCATTGTTCTTGATAATATTGAAATAGTTTTAAAATTATGTTGATATTTTCAATTTTAATATTATTAAAATTAATAATAATAAAATTAATATTATTATTTTTATTTTTATTATGAGTACCTCTCGGGTAAATCTGGTGTTATGTATCTCTTGCAAATGTTTTTTGGGTGCTCCAGCCATTATGTATATTGTAAGCCTTCTTGATAGGGAGGTAGTATTCATATCAATGCACGACTATTTTTAGGTTCAGAGTCCCCATTAGTACACGTATACTCGTACATTAAAGTTGTGTCTTTTAAAGGCGAGGTTTTGACTTGGTTGGTATTTTTGGCAAAAAGGCGGGCTTTTATAATAGGTGACCCGTGTTGCTTTTCCATTTATGTTTTTGTACTTCAAATTGCTTGGTTCATTCATTATTCTGTCTTTTAATACCCTTTCATGAAGCTTGTGCTGCAAATATTGTTTTTTTATAATAAACTTTATGCACTATTACTCCCCTACCCTCATTAACTTACTTTTCTTTTCTTAAATGAAGGTATTCTTTCAAAATTCGATCAACACTTTCATGAGAGTAATCGTTATTAACAAATACTTTGTTTGTTTGAGTTGAACATTTCCCAATTTGATACAATCTTGTATATCCTGTGGAATAAGGCTTTAATTGCTCTCTTTGTGGCGTTGAGGGCATTTGATTCGAACCTTGAGGTAGAAGGCTGTAGTCACCTATTATAAATCTCACCTGTAATTGTATATCTATAGACACTATAATTGTAATTATATACACTATATAATCACTTATATTATATCTCACCAAACAAAATTTCTGAAGTAAAATTATATGGTCCTACTTTAGAGTATCCTTGGATATAAGATATTAATCGCAAATATGTTTCAATACTGAATTGTCAATTTAGCTAACAGATACTTATACAGGTCTATTGGTTATATTATTTCATAGCCTGTGCGTATTTTATAAACTTGTGATAATAGTAATAGTGATCATAGCACATATGATTGTGCTAATTGTAACGTTGTTAATTACTAGTCATTCTTATGATTGTTATTAAACATTGTTGTTATATAAAGTTTGAATTAGTTTAGTCTGATGAAGATAGAACCTGATGTTATTGGGACTTCTTGAACACTATTATACGGTTCTGTGATTGAATAAATTGAAATAACACTATTAAATTAAATTATATAGAAAGAAAATATTGTTGTGCAACAGTGTTCATTCCTATAGTGAACACACGAGGTTGCTTTTATGCATCTTTGACGTAAGTCACAAAGTTGGCAAGAAACATTTAAAAAAAAATTGAAACTACCCTCAAACAAACTTAAAATAAAGCAGCCTATTGGTTGAATTTATAAGTTTGATTAGAACTAAGTCCTTGCCTATGAGTTAACGTGAGTGACCCTACGATTTTGTCACGTGTGTTTTATTATTGTCGTGTTCCTTTGACTGAATGCTACATTTAAAGATTATGCTAACTAAGAATGCTGATTAAGGTAATAAAATCATGCATAGCTTAGTATCAGTGATAATATGAGTATAGATACCAGATAGTAGAACACACTCGGATATTTGTCAAAGCATGCTCTCCATGTTCTTTTAATAATCGTTTACTACCAACATACTTAGAATAATAGTATAATTTTCAAATTGTGTGGTATTTGTGATAAAAAAAGAACCACCATGGTTTTTCCAATAATAAGAACAAACATTTATCCAATATCTACAAAGGAAAAAATAGCTTTATATTTCTTTATAATGGCTAAATGATTCCATAAAGGACATTGACTAGACTGGATCACCTTCATCTGTGTTCCGAAGAGAATGAAATCATCCAAGCAGAAAGTGATTGAAAGAGAAAGGTTGTTCTTTGTACCTAGTTTCTTAACAACAGTGCATTGAGGCCAGGTATTTTAATTCTATAAGGAACGGATCAACTGCTTCACCAGCTCTGTGCCCCAATCAATGCTAACATCAATTAGGCTGGGTGATGTGGCAAGCCCTGGCGCCGAGTCTGCGTCAAATCAAATCCATTTCCACTCAAACCTTTAAAAATGCTCAGTCTCTTAAAGGAAACCCTCTTTTTATAGACCATATTAGCATTGCTCCAGTTGCGATTTAGAATTATAATGTCATTAATTTATTATTCCACGTCTTTTAAAATGATTTTAAAAGGTTGAAAGCGCAGGAAAGGACTAATGTCCAGAAAGGGATGTTTGGGGAAACAAAGGAGTACAGTAAGAAAGAGTAAAAAACTATCCGCTATCTGTCAACCCTCTTAGAAGAGGCTATTCCCCTCGTAACGAAAGTATCAAGTTTGATAAGACCGTTACTAATGTTTATAATATTTGATCTATTAAATTTAATTAGAGACGATTCAATAATATTCCTTAACAACATCGATTTTTCGTAGGTAATAAATTTAGCTCCTGTCAAATCAATATGATGATTTTCATTGTTTATATGCAAGAATAAGGCACTACTTTTTTCCTGTCTACTTACGTTGTATTGGTGTTGTTTTATACGTGTCTTTAATGATTTACCAGTTTGACCAATATAAATTTATGGCAATAATTTGCCATAAAGGATCAGGTATCAAGTAATGATACCTAAAAAATCACCACGAAAAATGGAAGCCTGATCAGAGGAAAACGTGATGTAGAAGGAAGGGTTCGACAATTGCTCCATGGTGACGTGTTATAGACGTCAAGGTCCATTAAAACAACAGTCCAACCCTTGCCTGCAGGCATGATGAGCAAGAAACATCACCTCTCAGGCTCATAATGGCAACTCTCTAATCAACATCAAGGTTGTCATTAGGTGTCAATGATTAAGGAACAAAAGATCAGAGTCTTTACGGACAATGAAGGAGGTAACAATTGCAGTGCATGAGATGCAGGAGGAGGTCGGGGTTTATTTGAAGAAAGGGATTTAAATCTGTTTAATGACGTGTCCAGTTTAGGAGACTGATGATCAGAGCCACCATGTGACTTCTAAAAGAATCTTTAACGCAGATATCTGCAAAACACTTGTACATGCTCTAGATGTATTTATAATTCAAATATGTCTATTTTAAAATATAAATTGTTATCAACACTTTCTTTGAATCAGTTTCAGTAAAATTGATTTCTACAAGAAATGATTACATTGATATTTATTTACGTATGTCATAAAGCCAACCAGCTTTTGTTTATTATCTACTCTTGTTTAAATTTTTTTAATGACAGTCATATTTTCTAGTTATTAAGAACCATTCCATAATTGTTTTGAAAAATTATTTCAGTATTAACTATTATTTATTATTTGGCAATGAAGGTTCAAAAAGAAGTTATTAGTATATTTATGAGTCGAGTTTATCTGTTGCGTTTAACCTTAATTTAAATTAATAAGAATCATAAAATTATATTTTATTAATACATTATATCGTTTAGTACATCCAAAGTTTATTTATTATTTGCACACTGCTCATTCAGCTTTCATGTTGAAAGAAAAGAAGCCTTAAATGTTAGAAGGGTTTCAGTTAATCTCCCTTTCTCTTACCAGCAAAAAAACTGTAAAACTGAACAAACATTTTTCATTTAACAACAGTTCTTTTGGTATTTACATTATTACGTGACATACGTCATCAATATAATTCGTTACTGTTGTATATTTGATATACATTTTTATATAGAAATCCTGTTTAAAATAAATATATTGCATTTTTATATGACAATTTATTCTGTCAATTTATTTGTTCACTACTTTCTCTGGAAAACTCCCGTACAGGTATTTATGTAAAACAATATATTTTCTTAATCTTATAGATTCTCATATATAAAACTATAATATTGATACAATACAATAAATACTTATTCAATATAATGCAATAGATACACACAATAAAATACTTCATATATATAATATTATTTAAAAGTTAATCTAAATTTAGACGGATGTGTGCATAGTAATCTAATTTATAATACAAATCGTAACTTGCAAATCGTCACATGAAATAAGTTTCGTTTACATTATTTAATCGATCCAGTTTTATTGAATATTTATCAGTAGATTGATAACTGATGTTCACTCACAGCTTATTTAAATTACTGATATTTGCAGTAGTCACTCACTAAAAACTATATTGATTATCAATTATTTGATATTTTTTTGTAATTCTCTTGCATGATTTACATAAGCGGCATCCTAGTAAAGTGTACAGACGGCGGCATTTTGAGGGAGTAAAAAAAGAGCACAGAAAAAATTAAAATAATAAAAAGCTGAAATTTTATACAAAAATGAGTTTTTAAGGTCGTAATTATTTGCATGTTTTATTTGCGTAATACTCTTTTAATCGGATTTTCAACGGTAATATTTAAAATTAAAAATAAATTTATTTCAAATTTTTCAAAACTAGTTTTTTAATGAAAATTTATTAAATTTATTTGCAAAGATAATTGATTTAATTTAACAATTCTTTTATGATTTGAATTATAAATTTTTGTTTTGAAAAATCTTTGGTCTCCTTTGATGACATATAAATATTTTCAAGACGTTCTCGAGTTTTGAATGTTAATGGGGATGATCAACGGCCAGAGTGTTGAGTTGGTGTGAGGGGGGCAATCTTACGACTATCCCGGGTGACAATAATGGTTGCTATGTTACTATTTACGGCTATGTTATATATGGTACGTTTCATATCTGGTACAGTCAATCTATGTCTCGGCTTCTTTGCCCGCTAAGACAACAAGAGGAATGAACAGCTTCATGTACGGTGCGAGTTAGTAAGTTCCTAATTAGACAAAACACAATAACATCTCTAATAAATATTTAGGTAAAGAAAGCATATACATATGCAAATAAACTCAGTGGTACATTGTATGATAAAAATCACATGCCCATTCTACCTCGGTACACTTTGTGGTATTAATAATAATACTAATTTTTTTAATAAAATTACTAAATTATAAGTGAAAAACTATCTAGAAACTAGATCAGAAAAATGCTAGTTGGATAGTGATAAATTATCACCATATACGAGTGAAAACGAAATTAAATTATAACCAGGAAAAAAAATTGAAACTCTAAACTGACTCACGGCTTTTCCTGTGACTAAACTGAAAACCCAATGTCTAACGCCGCTAGTTTTATTTTCCTTGAGAACTTATTTATAAATATGTTGTAATATATTCTCAACAATATATATATATATATATATATATATATATATATACGAGTACATACAATGATCAAACCACAATATGAAATGGGGAAAAAAGACTAAGATCATTCAACCGTAACAAGCGGTCTTCGTCAGAGTCAAAAACCCAACTATTAGGTTTTTACTCTGACGAAGACCGCCTGTTACGGTTGAAAGATAGTCATTTTCTCCATTTCGTATTGTGGGGTGATCATTGATTGTTATTTCACGTGTTATGTGAAATATTGTTATATATATATATATATATGTTGTAATAGATTGTCAACAATATATAATATATATATATATATATATATATATATATATATATATATATGAAGATGAAGGCGGCTTTTCGCAGTAAACAACCGAGAGTATCAATTAAAAATCTAGCAATATTCGTAACAGAAAATAGTAAACAACAACAACACCCAACCACCACAAAAATCAAAAATAGAAAGGGAACAGGAGTTCACTGTAAAGTGAGGCTAATGTTTTCTGCCAAACATCATTTAACACAGAGGGACTGTGCAACCTCTATACCTATTGGCAGAACGCAAAGGCTTTTTGCTGAGCAGCGTGCAACTGGGACCTTACGCATGGACCTGTAACTCTACTCCCATTGGTCAACATCGCAACAAATCATATTCCTTTCCCCGGACAACTCATAGAAAACTATATATATATATATATATATATATATTGGGGGCAGACCTTCATTCAAACATGTTTTGTTAAAAATTATGCCAATTTTTATTTTTTTTTTGCGAGTTAATTTTTCTAACCTTCTGACTATGGCTTTCCACCTTTCGGGTAAGATAAAAAGTAATTTACCAAAGTATTTATTTAACAAATATAATAAATAATATATTAAATTTAATGTAATGAATCCTTTGCTGAATTGCTTTATATCTTACCCGAAACGTGGAAAGCAATAGTCAGAATGTTAGGAAAATTAACTCGCAAAAGAACAAAAATAAAAATTGGCATTATATATATATATATATATATATATATATATATATATATATAAACTTCGTACTGTGATTAGGGAATCTTTTCCGATTCTCTCTACTTCTGCTTCTACTTCTTCCATCTTTAAACAACCCCCTTCTGTTTCCTACCGCAAACCTCCCAATCTGAAAAGTATTTTTCCCACTCTTTTCTTCAGTCTTCCAATCCTGACCGTGGAAAGAAACAATGTGGACGCCGAGGCTGTCAAACTTGCTTGATTATCAACCCTAATCCTAATACCCTAATACCCTATTCATGTCAATACCTCTTGTACCTCTTCCAACTGCGTTTACCGACTGGATTTCACTCAGTGTGACTCTTTTTATGCTAGCTTAACTTCTACTAAGCTAAGCCTTCGTATGAATGGTCATAGGGCTTCAGTAGGTCAACGTAGTAACCTTCCTATAGCCATCCATGACAACTCCCATGGTCGCAGTTTTAATGACTGTATCCGAGTCCAAATACTCAATCAGATCCCCGATTCCAATACCAAAGTTACATTAAGAGCTTCTGAGGAAGCATATATATGCTTGCTTGCTGCTCGATCTTCCCCTGGACTCAACCTCAACCGTTAATTTTTTTTTTTGTTCATATTTTATTTCTTTACGTTGTTAATACATTTTTACGTTAATAATTATATTATTATATTTGGACAATTATGATTTTTATTCGTTTTTTACTTCACTATAAGTAAAGTGTAGTCATCGTGAAAAAATTCTATCTCGAGATTTTGACAGAATTACATGTTATGAGGTTTCAAAAGTTGTTTTATGTCACCCATATATTTTCGGTACATTGACGATATTTTTGTCATTACCAAAAACAACAACAAACTTTCACACCTGCACCACCCTTCCAAGAGGTCTCCGGTCTGTAATTAACCACAGAACCCAGCAGTGACGGTCAACTTCCCTTCTAGGATGTCCTCGTTAGAAGTGGAATTGACTGTTTCCAAATGGAGGTCTACGCCAAACCCACCAACATTGGACATTGCTTGAATGGGCAAAGTGAGTGCCCCATTAGGTATAAACGAGCCACTGGACAGAATCACCCAGGTACTGGTCAATAATAGCTACTCCAACAAAGATGTGAGCAAAGAAATCGGAAAGCACATAAAGAGGTCGTATTCCCGAGATGAGAAAGTAGAAGGGATCAAGGGTGAAACGATACCGCTGTACTAACGATCTTATATGTCGACACAATATAAACAAGATGAGCAAGCGCTACATAAAATCATAGCGAGGTATGTACAGGCTACCGATGAAATTGACAATCTGCGTTTAAATAATTTTCACAATAATAAAAAGACGAGCAACCTACTGATAAGGAATAATTGCAAGTTCAGCAAAGTCATGGCGTTTATCAATTTACTTGTAAAGAAGGGGACTGCGCATCCAGATACATCGGCATGACCAAAACTAAACTCTCAAGGCGTGTCACTATTCACCTCGCTACTGGAGCACCGAAGGAGCACGTAAAGAAGGAACACCCATCGTCCCTCACGCGTAAGATGCTAGTAGACAGAACTTCGATTTTAAATTCTAATAGAAATCCACTACTGTTGCAGATTTTGGAAGCAATCTACATAAAGGAGAAATGCCTATAGCTGAATTTGCAAGTTATTGACATGTTCGTGATAACTACCTCAAGAAACGTTGACACTAAAATTAAGCCAACAAGAAAGGAGTGATAGATGGTTAACCTCCAGTACGTTAGGAAAGCTACTTTGATGTATATATGTATACTTGCAAAAAAATATACAAAATGTAACAAAATCTATATATATATATAATATTATATTTAAAATAAACTGTGACACATAGAAAGAAACGTATATTTCAACCGTTATTGCGGTCGTCCTCAGGAGAAGAAGTGAATTGAAGAAGAGACGACAGTCAACTGAAGAACTCTCTGGTTAGAGGACTAAAGCAGTGCTACCACGAAGGAGACCACACAAGCCAACCACACAGGCTTTTGGTTGGTAAACACAGCAGTTTCCCTGTCGCCACTCACGCGAATTCCCGTCACCTCAGCTTCAATGAATGTTTCACTGTCCAAGTGCTAAAACAAGTCCCTAGTAATAAGACAAGTTACTCTAAAAGCTTCTGAGGAAGCCCACATTTCGCTTGAATTTAAACCGTTAGTTTTTTTTTTTGTAACTTATACTATCATTTTTTTATTATTTTATTTTACGTATATTCTAGCAGTTTTTTAATTCAATATATTCATTCATTTATAATTTTTTATATTTTTGTTTTCTTCCCCTTTATTCCTCTTTAAATTCGTTTCAGTATATACTCCTTCGTTCTTTCTGTTTTATACTTTACTTCACGGCAGCACTACTTTAGCTCACTAGCCAGACAGTTCTTCAGTTGACTGTCATCCCCTCGTCAATTCACTTCTTCTCCTGAGGACGAAAGTCATGACGGTCGAAATATTTAAAAGTAAGTCTTTTGTTACGTTTCTTTCTATGTGTCAGTCGTTCAGGATTAGTCCTTCTGGATCGCATTTCTTTGATCATATATATATAACAGATTCAATAATATATCGACCGTTTAATAGAATAGGTGTGTAATCTAATCGGGATACGGTCAAATTTGCTAGGTTCAAAAATTACTTGTAATATTATCTTATTAGTCAAGTCAAAGGTTTTGTCCGGTTAGCATTGTTGTTCCTTTAAATAATGTAAATTTCATTTTTTTAGTTAAAAAATTCTTACTTCTGTAAGTAATATTGTTTTATGTATCCCTGAAATACTTCTGCTTGTAACATTCATAAGTTGTGATAATCCATTTTCATATTGTGTTATGTTTGATGTTGTTATGTGATTTCTTATTACTCTTTGTTTGTAGGCCTATGAAAAAGGTTTTAAAATAAAACCGAAACGTCGGTAATGAGAGTTTGATTTTTGAATCTAGAAAATTCGACCAAATCTCGATTAGATAACACCCCTATATATATTTGTAAATTTTGGTAGTAGTCCTTCCTTAAGAATACTTTATGTTATTATTGATAATAACACCAAACTTAGTTGATACATGTTTCTTAATAGGCTTCTCAATTTTCTTAAATGACACTCTCATTATTTCGTCTACACAGTAAGATAGGTTTTCTATTGACGACATGATCAACATTCATCTTCACAACATGAATCACTCCTTGGATGTATTTTGTTGTTTATTTATAATCCTGTGGGTTGAGTGGCCTCGTGATTTGGGTGACTGAATACCTGTGAAGATCCTGCTTATCTTTGATATCATAGAAGTAAACCGGGCACGCATGCGGCAATATTGTGCTCTGCACCAGTGCACTTTGTTTCCGTCTCGTATCTCCCCTGTTGACGGTTCAAACTAAAAAGTAGAGACTGTAAGTGTGTTCACTTATTTTATCTATATATCTTTATTTATGTTCATCTTTAATTGTACGTTTTGGATAGTTTTTTCATCGTTAAAATATATAATGATATATGTATATATATTTCAGTGAGTTGGTGTTTGCCAGCCGAGCAGAACTCTTCTTCTTCTCTTGATGACGGCAAGATCAAAATATTGAAGTGAGTTTTGTTGTTGTTTCTCATTGTTATTGTTATTATTTTACTAATTTTATACATATATATATATATGAAATGGGAAAACAAGACTAAGATCTTTCAACCGTAACAAGCGGTCTTCGTCAGAGTCAAAAACCCAACTGAAACACTAGATGCGGAAAAAATCTGGTGAGGGGTTGAGAAGAGTGAACCCCTCGAAGTCACTCTTCTCAACCCCTCACCAGATTTTTTCTCCCTCTAATGTTTCAGTTCGGTTTTTGACTCTGACGAAGACCGCTTATTACTGTTGAAAGGACTTAGTCTCGTTTTCCCATTTCGTATTGTGGTTTGATCATTGATTGTTATTTCAAGTGTTTATGTGAAATCTTTTTATGTATATATATATATATATATATATATATATATATATATATATATATATATATATGCACAGTTCAATTTCTTGCCGATTTCCTATGAATGATTTTTCGATATAGCTTCTTGAGTTTTCTTATCTGACACCTCCATTCGTTTGGTAGTAAGGGCAATAAATCTCCAAAAGATTTGCTTGTAAACTCCATTTAATTGATAGATACCTTACAATTTAAAACCAACGTTTCAGTCATCATTAACCATCCTCAGTGTGTAATAATAAATATAATTATGAATAAACGTTACTATCGTCATCAAGAGAAGAAGAAGAGTTCTGCTACTGAAAAGTTTTATCCTAGAAAATTAACCGAACCCCGATTAGAGAACATATCTATTCTATCAAATGGTCGATATATTATTCAATCTGTTGTATATATATACTTCATGCTGTTTGTTTCTTGACCACTCTTTTTCCACAGGTTTTGAGTTTTTTTTAGGGTTTTGGTCTGGATATTAAAAAACGCTTCTTCGCCAACGTTTCGACATATATTTATGTCCTCCTCAGGGCTAAAACATTAATACTTTGGGCACAAATATTACGACTACATTAGGTCTATTGATTGCTAATATGTACAAAAATAGATAAACTATGGATTTACGTATTCCAGTCTGGTTTTGTATTATATTGATTTAAATTTAAATCTCTGGAAATTCTTACCAATTTCCAGGTAAATATATATACCAAATATATGTATTGTATTAAAATCAATTAACTTGGTCTTCAGACCAAGTAGCCCGAAATGAATGATTTACGGCTTTTTATTTATTTTATTTAATGAAAGAATATAGAAAGAAACTCTTTGAGTTTGAAGCACGAAAATATGACGAGAAAAATGACCTGATTTTATATATATATATATATATATATACAATGATCAAACCACAATAAGAAATGGGGAAACAAGACTAAGATCTTTCAGCCGTAACAAGCGGTCTTCGTCAGAGACAGAGGGTTTGTAGTTGGGTTTTTGACTCTGACGAAGACCGCTTGTTACGGTTGAAAGATCTTAGTCTTGTTTTCCCATTTCTTATTGTGCTTTGATCATTGATTGTTATTTCACGTGTTTATGAGGAATCTTTATATATATATATATATATATATATATATATATATATATATATATATATATATTAAAAAAGTATCCACCATGCAGTAGAAACCGTGTAGTAACAAAATAAAATTCTTATCATGACTCAGTCAGTTCTCTCTATATATATATATATATATATATATGTGCTCAGTGATCAATGTTGAAAGCTTCATTGCTACAAACATTGTCAAGAAAACATGTATTGCTACATAAACCTGTCAAGAAAATAAAATGATTTAACTATTTTTATACATGTTTACTATTATTATGGGAATAGTTTATTCTCAGATTTACAATTGTTCTTCCTAATATTGCTTAATCTCCTGTTAATCAGGAAGTAACATCGTAAATTGAGGCATAAATGCTATCCAAAAGATAAGCAATGTATTTATTTGTTGATTAGTGTTTAATTAAGGGATTAAAAGGAGACGATATGATTGTTGAGTGAAGCGCCGTGGGGAGAAGCTTGTGTAACTAAACAGTACTCTGCTGTGATATCAGGACTCAATCGTTCTCAATTATAGCATTCAGGTAAATTACATTGTTATCGTTATCTTGCCTTTGTAGACAACTACAATGAAATGAGATTACAATGTCAAATTGATGTCAAAAGAGCAGTCAAACAATTTTGATATACGTCATATCTTCTACTACTAACTATTATGCCAGGAAACTTTGCTATTTCCTTATTTAATTTTTCATAATTTTCTTAACACATATTTTCTTTATGTCAATTCATTCATCATGATAATAAATTTAATATGAATTAAATACATTAATCTATTTTAAAATTAATATATAAATATATATATTATATATATATATGAATTAAATAACCACAATATTAAATATATAATACGAGTATATAGAATGATCCTTTCGTTACAACATCATCAGAGAGCTAAATGAACTTCTTTTTTTGTTTAGTTCATTTAGCTCTCTGATGATGTTGTAACGAAAGATCATAGAGCATTGTCTATATTATATATTTGTTTAGTGTGGTTGTTTAATTCATTTATTATATCAAGCATTATTGCCAATTATTAATTTTTGATATTATATATATATATATACATATATATATGTTTTATTTTTACATTAAAAGTTTCATGTTTATTCCATGTTCTATTCATCAATTATGAAAAAAAATTGCTATCATTTGTTTGTAGTTTTTAAAGGACAAGTTAACACGATACATGACTAACAATGTAACATAATTATTTACATTATGCTATCTTATTTACATGTTTTTAGATGGTTTGTAATTTTTCAAAAAAAAAATTTAATCAATAAATACTTGTTATGTGCATAATTTCTTATCTATGTTTACCTTTTATTTAGTTAAATATATTTGAAAATAAGACCAAGCTTATCTGATAACTGTTTCTTAACAAGCTTCTGAATTTTCCTAAATAACACTCCTGTTACTTTGTCTACACAGTGAAGTATATTTCCAATAGGTGACATGTTTCGAATGGTCGCCATTCATCTTCAAGACATGAATAACTTCTCGGGTGTATTTTCTCGTTAATATAAGCAAAGTGATGTGGGCACTGTTTTCGTTTGGTCCAAGATAATCAGTTAATCCTGTGGGATAAGTGGCCTCGCGGTTTGTGTGACTGGCTACTTAGGAAGGCATTGAATTCAATCATACCAAGGGCAAGCAGGGCCTGTGAGTAACTCAAACCGCGAGGCCACTCACCCCGCAGGATTAACAAACAGCTAATCTTCAACTTAAGAAAAGCATGCATATTATTATTACCACTAAGGTTACTATGATTTATATTATTAATATGGCAATCCGTCATACCTCGTAAGATAATTTTGGAGTCTTGGAGCGCTTTCGGACGTTGTCCATGAGTTGTAATCGAAGATGGACAACGTCCGAAAGCGCTCCAACGACTCCAAGATCATCTTACGAGGTATGACGGTTTGTCATATTAAAAATATAAATTAAGAAAAGTAACCACCACTGTCCTCACATTCTTAATATAAACAAGAGAATTCACCAATTCATGATGTGACCATTCGAAACAGGTCGACAATTGAAAATATACTTACTATATGGAGAAAGTAACGAAAGTGTTATTTAGGAAAATTGAAAAGTTTTTTAAGAAACAGGTATCAGCTAAGTTTGGTGTTATTTTCAATAATGTATGTTTTAAGGAAGGACTGGTATCGAATTTACAATTATTAAATATATTTGTAAACTTTAGAGAAGTTTAAGGGATATTTTAGTATAAAAGTACTTAAACATTCCGTGTTATTATTCATAACAAATTTCTGTAATTTTTACCAAAATAATATAAAAGTGAGTAATTTTAATAGCTTTGTTGCAATTCTGAACACCATCATCAGCAAGCTTTCGTTGACTTTACACTGACGGTTATAGGTGAGGATGATGATGATTTATGATTTAGATTACCTGAAGGAAGAGAAAACACAAGCGATTCAGCCTTTACCTGAAAAAAAAAATTGTTTTAGTCATACAGTAAAGTATAATTCTACTTTTTTTAAAAGTAGAATACTTTTTTAATTTTATGTAATTGAAATGTATTACATTAGTATTATTAAAAGTGCATTGTTAATATATTTTTTCATCTTCATTAATAAAATGCTTACTTTTCATACTAAGTCGGGACTAACAAAAATCCCTATTTTTTTCTGCTAGATATACCCAAGTGATATATATGGGTTAATTTATCCCTACATAGCCAAATACTAGCCATTTGATAACAAGTATTTACAATGAAGTTTGACTTCACTCTTGCTGTTATACACGAGTTTCATAAACTGATATCTTTAAAGAGTGAATTATAATTTAAGGGGAAAACTGTACAACTCATGCCGGTAAACCATGAAGCGAGTAAAGATACTATACGGCACGATTAGACTCTACCAATACCCCACCCATGCTACAAGTGTTTTGGGCGAAAGTGACAGTTGACGCAACTTAAAACATTAAAACAAAAAATCCCTCTTAACATTAAAAGCGTTAAATAACATTAAAAAAAATCACTCTTTCCAGTGATTTCTCTGACAAATGAAGTTCTTCATTTGCATTACTTCAGTGGAAGGTTGTTATAGTGTAAGAAGCGGAGCCCATTTTTTTTAACTGTATTTTCAAGTAAAGAAGACGTACGTTTCATGTAGAGACTCTGATACAGTGAAATGGTTGAGGAATTATTGTGTAAATGAAGAAGCTAGCTAATCTGGACGGTGTCCACTTGAGTGAAATAGGATGCCAAGGACTCCCCGCATATTTCCCCACGCGCCCTGGTCCCATGCTGTCATCATCTTTCAGTGGGGTCATTTATGAAACTGCAATATATCTGAAAACTGTACGAGTACTAACAGTTTGAGCAAAAGAACCTTGAAATATGCGTCCTGTTATGTAAACTTTCTCTAACTTTACTAAAAATAAAAACTCTTTTTAATTTAATTATTATATCAAATTATTTGCAAATCCGTCTTACCTCACAAATCGGTGGAACGTTTACAACAACCATTCATGAGGTAAGGCTGATTAGTATGATAATAGGATGTTTCCCAGCCTCTGAGGCACTAACAATATGCATGTATTCATTATTCATTCATTCATTCTTAGAAATTACAGAAAATTTTCGAAAAAATATTTTTGAAAATGTATTAAATATGTCGGGAAAGTAAAATTACTGTTATTGATATTCTGTATTACTTAATTTTTGGATGAATTATAATTTTTAGATGTATGAAGTAAGATATGTTCTAATCATTACTGAAAGAATATTAATTTTTTTATAATATAATTATACAATATAATGTATGTATATATCAAACGATTAAAAGAAAAAACACCGAGAAAATTCAAAAACTCACTTCAATATTTTGACTTTGACCTTGAGGAAAATATGAGAAGAGAAAATTAAGTATAGGAGACGTAAGGTCAGCAAATGAAAACTGAGTCATTCTCCTACCTTATACATCTCTCTCGCTAGGTCTTCTACTTTGACCTTCTCCAAATAATGATAGTTTATTATAAATCGTGGTAAGTGTTCTGTTAACTTCTATGTTTTATGCATTTTTGGTTTGAATACATACATATGTATTTATACGATAGCATAAAGAGAAAGGTAGTTGCAGACAAAAATCACTTAAAGGAAAAAAATAACTTTCTTTATTTATCGTGTTTGTAATCTGATCGGACCATTTAATTTAGATAAAATACATACACCCACAAAACACATTTACATATAAAACTACACAATAGAAATTGTAAGAAATATGAGAAATTAACAAAAGTCTTAAATATAAACTGATAGGCTGACCTGCTTCATTTATTTAGTTATTTACAAACGTAAATTCCGAGAGTTATAGAACTTTTTATGTTTTTTGATGTTGTGGAACTTCTTTATATTATAGTCCTAAGTTAACATTTCTGTATAGATACTTCTATATGAACCAAACATTTCAGGGAACATTTTAAGTTCTGAGAGTCTTAAAAATCTTGATATATTGAATGAGTTTTTCTAATATTTTTAAAGCTCTAGTTATTTGTACACTTTTTATTAGTTTAAATCTTTTTTTTTTTAAGTGAATTAATAAAGTTATATTTCACAATAATGTGGTTCGACGATTAAATCAAAATATAATGAGTGATTTCTTTGCCTAAAATGAAGAAAAAAATTATGAAACATAATGAATGATTTCATATTATTAATAATATAATTAGTAAATGTATTAAATATTTAATAGTAATTAATTTTTTTAAGTTACGACAAAACATGTTTATAGGATTACTTTTTTTCTAATAATCAGGGTAGTCGAGAATAGGTATAATTACCCAAGGTCTACTGAACGAAATCAAATGATTCTGGCATTCTTATTCGTACTGCCCTGGTTTACAAGTCAACCATCATTTTCTCATCGACTCGAGCAATGGTTCAAGAATAAGTGGACATAAGTAATATAAACGGAAGTAGTAGTTCTGGCATAATTCCAAAGCTAATAATTGAGTTAAATAAAATTGAGTTTGGTCATTAGGATCGATCCAATCTTAAATTGAACGTTAGATGCAATAAGGAAATTGTAAGTGGAGGGTGGAGAGAAAGCGTCTGGCGTTAGCCAAGAGCTGCTTAGCCGCATTGTCCGGGTATTGGTACACGAGGTGTTCGGGGCACCCCTCGCATACTGCCTAACAGTTAGCACCATTTTAAACACTGCCTTTCAATAATTTCCCCTGATATATAGAAACTTGTATTCAATCATTTTTTACTGTTTATAATCAACCAGACTGAATTGGTTACACAAAAATTACATTAAAAACACCGCTTTCCCATTTTCTTAACACCATTTGTCTTATTTGATTATGAAATCGGAGATATGCTGTCTTCATAGAGTGCAGCTCACTGTGATACTCAAAAGCACTGTGTGTTAAACATATTGTAATCAAAATATGATTTGAGGAATTTTTATTCAAAATTGCATTAGCAGGAAGGGTTGTGTGGTACAGTTTGTGATTTCAGAACATGTTTTTTCAACGCTTAAATGGCTAATTAGAGCATAATGAAATTTTCCAAAAAGAAACTGACATAAAATTAGCAAATTAAGAAAAAATTGAGAAATTCCGTTTTAGGAAGCTCTAAAACCTAAGGTCTACCCTGGAATAATGGATGACCTGCTTTTTACATTTATGAACATTGTTTACTTTGATTTCGAAATATTTTAAGTTAATCAAGTTGAAATCAAATTGTTATTTGGAGGTTTAATAAAAAAAACTAATGTTTGAACGAGTTGATATACGTTAGAAAAAAAATTTATTAAATGTACAAAATCAACTTCAATCTAATATATTAGATTGAACTTCAATCTAATCAACAAATATATAATTTCTGTTGCTTTCCATGGTATGATGGAGTTGTGTTTCAAAGAAAAAAAAAATGTTGCAGCCTTGAACAAACTTAATGTCAGTTATAGTTCATGGTGTGTTTATGAACCCCCTTTTCTTTGGATTATATTGAAGTATGGGAAATGTACTCTTTTTTATTACAGAACAGACACTAATTTTAGGATACTTCTTCGGTAATTCAATGAACCTTAAGATTTTTTCTTTCATTTTTCTGACAAAATATCAACTTTTTGAAATCTTAAAAAAACTTTCTCAATTCGTAAATATAGAAGAAGATCGTACATTTACACTAATATTGTAAAAGAATAATTAGTGTAAGTATATCAATCACAGTAGTGAACACAAAAACTGTTCCCAGGTAGGTGTGATACCTATCATTCTATTCTTATATTTAATTGTGGATAACCTACTTAATGATCTAAATGATGGTTATAATACGTAGGATGCATAGACCTTTTAATGGAAGTAGATGGTGATGGTGCTGCATTTCACATGATGCAGCATGTTGTCCATTAATTGTTAAAAGATGAGTAAAGGAGAAATACCTGAGTACAAATCTACTTAAAACGGTCCTCAAACCTTTCTGAAGGAGAAAAAAAATTAGTCAAAAACTATCACAGTTAGGAAGATACTCTTGAGGTTCCTTAGATCAAAAATTTAAAGCCATCAACACTGGCTAAGGAACCAAAAGCAATGTTCTCCTATAAGAGATTATTTCGGACAAAATAGAGTTTTAACACAAAGTATTACCTTTGGCTTTCCACAAGTATTATAGCTACTGTGGTAAAACTAATTATACCATATGCATGTGTTATTTATGAATAGTAATAATTGGATCTACCAGTAGTTCGCGTGTATAGTATACAATACCTGATCTACCTTGAAGAATGACTAATAAAACTAGTGAGCACCTCCCACCCAGACAGCTATACAGAAATTATTTATTTCCTGTTTCCTTTACCAATTTGAAAGGCCTCTATGGGAGATGAAATATCAAAGAAATTAATAGAATGAAATATTAATAGTTAGGCTTATATGTTGGTTAGATACAATACCCTGGGAAGATTATTTTTCGGAGGTTTTCAAAATGAATGCAAACGATTACTTGGTTTAAACCCTTTCTGATAGAATAAAAGGACTCTAGTCTGATGTACTGACGAGTGATGAATTAATCATGAAGAGAGTATAAATCATTTGATTTTAATGTGATTAAGCGGAAACAGTCGAATACCTGAGAATGAGTTAGTAAACAATTTGGAAATGTTTGAAATGAAATAAACATCTCATAGTCACCAGTATTTTTGCACTGCATACCTCAACTTTTACAAGAGCGTAACCGACAAATAGATCAAGAAGAAAGCAGTCAAGAGGTAGCAAGAACAACCGGTTCCAATTTAGATTAAAAAGCTCAATCCAACTCAACTTTCATTTGTAAAGACTACTATATCTCCAAACTGAGAATTTAAAAATGCATGTAGAATATCTATTAGAAATATGTCTATGTAAATGCTATGAATTATGCTATATTTGACATCAAATGAAGAATGCAGACTCTCTGTCTTGAAGAGGAGGACCTTTGATCCCATTATATCTGAATAACAGCCGATCGGATTGGAGAGGATAGATTCTTTACTAATCATACCTAAAACTATGGTAGTGAGGAATACTTCTCTATGTAAATTTATGAAGATCATTAAAGAACTTAAAACCTTAAGTTCAATTTAGTCAAAACAATAGGATCATTGAAATTGAAATACACCAATTCGAAATGTATTAATGGGAATATTACTAGTCTTACGAGATTTAGGGCCTCCGTTTGATCATTTTAATAACACGTCAGATTAATAAATGATTTTAAGTTTATTTAAATGAAAAAATTATTATAGACTCATTTATACAAATTATTAATAATTTATTAATATGTATGTATTACTACTTTAATAACGTTAAACACAAAATTAGAAAATAATGAAATTTTGTCAGAAAATTAAATATTAAATTAGTAATTTAGCTATAAAATATGAAAACTTCTTGTGGAATAATGGATTGTGACGGATTGTGTACATTGGTTACAGTGAATTTTTAAGTGAATCAAGTGAAATAAAACTGTTATTAAGAGGTTTATTAAAACTCTTTTAATTTAATAACTAAATGTTTTAATCATAACTACAATATGTAGGCAGAATAAAGTTCTTTAATAAAATCTTTTCCCAATGTTGAACTACTAAACAGAACTCAATGTCAGATATTGGTTCTTGGTGTGTCTATGGACCCTATAGTCAATGGGTAATATTGAAGAATGGGAAACGTGCTTTATTCTGTTTTTGATTACAAAACGTTTACTAATTTTAGCTACTACTGCTTTAGTAGCTAAAATGCAGGTTATATGCAGAAGACCTTTCTTCTATTAAAAGAAGAGTAATGCTTGATGGTACTCAATTCAGATGATACAGAATGCTCCCAAAATTTTTGAAAGATGGATAAAAAAGAAATGTCTGGGTATAAATCAATGGATAAAACCAGTGATATCACAGGCTTTAGGTGTATAATATACAAAAACAATCATGTATAGGAATAACTGGATCAATCACTAACTGTACTACCTCCAGCATTGAAGGGGTAATAAATATTTCTCACTTCGACATTTAATAAGAGATTATTAATTTCCTGTTTGTCTTACAAAACTGAAAATTCTTTTATGTGAGATAAACATGAAAAAAAATAATAGAATGGACCATTAATAATTTGACCTACAGGTTGGTTAAAGATAATGCCCTTGGGACCATACAAAAATATTCAGTTTTGAGCAGTTTTGCACTACTCAACTCAGCTTTCTGAGGAGTGGAAATTATAAAAGATCAAGAAAAATGTAATCAGTGGCGAGAGCAACTGGGTCCAATTTAGTTTTAAAAGTGTTTGGCAATTTACTGACATTTATATAGAAAACTATATCTTCAAAGGGAGAATTTCAAAATATATGTACATCTGTTAGATATTGGTCTACTTAACTTTTGTGAATGGAAGCTGTATTTGACATTATACGAAGAAACAAACTCTCCCTCCAGGAGAGTTAGGAGCCTTTGATCAGATTACACCGGAAATGAACCAATCGGAGGAGGGAGATACTTGTCAACTCATATCTATAGAAGTGTGGGAGACTTCTCTGTGTAGAGTTATGGAGGTCATTCAAGAGCTTAAAATCTGAAGTTGAACTTGCTTACAAGAATGGGATTGATAATATGACAGATATGAGTTTGGAGCGCACGAGTCTGATGAGTTTAAGCCCGAGTTTAATAATTTTAATATGACGTCAAGTTTTTATAACTCCTAAAATGATTATAGTCACATGTAAAGAAATGATACATTACTGATTAATATGTATTTATACGTACATTAAAATAAAATTAAAAATCACTTGGTTGACAACGTGTTTGATATTATGTTTACCTACAATCAAGTTGAGTGTAGACCACTAAAGAGTTTTTTTTTTGGAAAATTATAGAGAGCCATTTAAAACAATACAACATTAAATCAAGGATTAGCTGTGTGAATATAACAATTTTCAAACACGCATTTCCTTTTAAAATTTTATTCATCTAATTATGATTCTAAAATGTGAGTCAATACTCTGCTACCTAAACAATTGCGTACAGGTTGTTTGTAGTTAATTTTTCTTAATTACTTAATGTTTTCTAAGTTAGTATTCAGGTGGCATTAATTAGTCAAAATAACAAAAAATTGATGTAGCATAAATATATCTCTTTTTTTTAAAAAAAAAATAATAGTTTTAATATTTCAGAGGCATAAAACTCATTTTATATGAAGTTATGTCATTTGGGTATTTACTAGTTGAATTTATGTTTGTATTGAAAAAATTGAGAGCATCCTATATCACAACATTAACTGTAACAAAATTCTCAGTCACATTATTTAAGTAAGTTTTAAATCTATACTTTTGAATGAATACTTCACTATAAATTTATAATCTAACCAAAGAGGTTGTAATTATGTGAGTATGTTTGGGATTAATAATAGGCTTTAGAAATACAGTATCAATCAGTATCTTAAAACATTGGTGAAATCTGGAGGGCAAGAAATTAGAGAAAGTTGTTTCCTTCCTTTAACGATACTGACAAACAAGGCCATTCAAGTGTTAAACTTCACCACTATCAGTAAAGCAAAACCCATTGTGTTTTTTTTATATGCTGCATTTCATAAAATTGACTATGGTCAATTACTTTTGCGATTTCATCCTTGATTGAATTTTCATATAGCAATAGACAAGTTTATGAAGCTCTGAGGAATGTTGTAAACTAGGAAATAGTTTTTTCACACTCTTCCCAAATGATGAGAGGATTTTTTTCGTTAAATAGAAGAAATTAATTCAAGAGAAATCTGGTTGTGACCCGAAGGCTCAACGTGAGAATTCTTTGCTTTCAATGAACCATGGGAAAGTTTTAATCATTGTGGGAAATTTGGTTTGGGCTTTTGAACCGAAGTAGTATATTGTCTAAACTGTTTTATAGAGTCATCATGGGACGAAACTCATGATATTATAATAAGTCGGAGGAGGCTATTTTTGAAACAATTTTTGAAACATTAGGAAATAGATAACAAACATGAGATTATTTAACAATCGGGTCTTTTAGGAATAAATTGCTAATCCAACTATTGTGACATTCTTATGTAAATAATTTTGACTTCGTAATTTATTACATTAAATTATTTTCCTTTTAAACCAAAGAGTCTAAAGAAATATTTATTTATGTATTTATTTTTCTATAGTTTGAATTGTCTTTATTCTACAACAATTTTGTCTGGATTCTCCAAGAATAAAGTTTTCTTTATCATTCAATTTCAAAATATTGAATTAATTTTGAGTTCAATATAAGTAAATCTAATTTGCTAGATTATTCAATTTCTTTTGATCTTCTCTTTCTCCGCAACCTGATTCTCGCAACCTGTTGAAACTGGTTCGTTTTACTTAGGAATTATTTCGGCAAGCGGTATTATTAATTCTGTTAATAAACTTTTATCTGCTTTAGAATGTAAATGCTTATTGATTAATTATTGGATATGAGTTGTGCTTCTCTCTCCAATGAATAACTAAAGCAAAAGTGTCAGAGAGATTATTGCTCCCTTCATAGTCAACGCATTCTGTTGGGGTATAAAGGGGTTTTTCCAATTATTTTTCTCTCCCTTATAAACCAATTTCCTTTTCTAAACTGCATCATACCGATATATAACTTAATACATTTCATGGATTACATCTCATGGTGGATTGTATAAATGGTTTCATTTTTAATTTTTTAGAATGTCGTGTTGATTTGTTTAGGATGGGTGGAATCATATGGAAATTAAGAAGTAAGACGTTGTGTATATTGATAATGAGTTCACCACCGAGTTATAGATCTTACAGTTTCTAATCCCAGCGAATTTCTTTAATCTTACTTTAATTCATTTTAAATGTAATTAAAATGTATTTTTTGACTGTTAACTCCACTAGAGGCATTTAGGTATTGATATGAGTATTGGACATCTTTCTGGTAGGATCTTTAAAGAAATAAATTTCTAGTAGAGAGAATACTTCTTTCAAGTTTTTAATCATCTTCACATTATTTTTTTGAATACTAGATTGTGTTTGTAACGTTGACTTCCTGTGTTCTTGATTCGTTATTGTTTTTTAATTTTAATAAATTTATCAGTATAATTTATTGATAAATGTATGATAAATTTATACTATATCAGTATGTCAGTACCTTAAGAATTTAAGGTTTTCATAACATGAATTATTATATTATGTTATGTTACGTACTCTGTCTGTACGTAAGTTGCTTTGACGTAAGTACTTTGAACCTTTTGAAAAAATGCACAATTTTTTCATAAAGGAAAATAAACAAGTTTTTTTTATATAAATGTTGATAAAATGGAAAGAGGTTTATTTCTTTGTTAGAATTTACATTCCAATGCTTCTCAGATCATGTTGAATGCAGGAAAATGTATTCATCACATTGAAAGCAATAATAATAGTAATTTAGTAGAGTTTTAAAATAAATTGGTTCTACAAAAGCATGCAACATATTAATAATGAGAAATAAATCAGCATATAAACAAAAATATTTTCGACGAAGAACAATAAATAATAGAAAAAAAATATCCATGCGTGACGACCTCTCTCACCGTTTACTCAATATAGACTGTTCGAATATGCTGATTATTTGTAATATTCTCCTATTGTTCAATAGGTTGCGAATATGTCTAGAAAATATCTCTCAAAGAAGATATTATATTTAATGGAATAAATAAAATAAACTTTTTTTTTAGGATTAATATTTTTATTTATATCCCTTGTAATTTGTTCAGAAATTGTAGAGGCATGACTTCAGTTCATTAAGAGATGAATAATAAACTCTCCCATGAGCGTGCTTATTTCGTTCACTCATTTGAATGAATGACTGTGACTTCATTCATAATTCCGGCTTATTCGCGAGATGCTATACTTACTCTCTATACACTGTTCCAGTCAAGGCAATATATCATCAGTTCTCTTAGTACCATTGTAAAACAATAATTGTAGTAAATTGAATTCACTAAAATGCGGAGTGAGGCAAAGAAGGTAATAAAACATAACACCTTAGAGGAAAAGGAATTTCTGAAGCAGAGTTTGTTTAATTCTAAAATGAGACTACTAATCGTTTGTTCTAGCCATCCTACAGCGGTCACTGATCCTTCCGTCGATGAGTCACAAAGGCGGGAAAGGGTCTCTCCGAAAAGACACTGACACCCTGTAGCCGACCTGAGCTACCGAATCCCACCTAACTACCATTGAATGTCATACCCTCCACACAAGCCCCGCCTCCCATTCTTTAGGCAAGTGGAACCGCATATCCTATATCTCAGAAACGTTGACGACTATCATTATTTAAACAAATCAAACTAATACTTATTCAATGTAAATACAAACAAACAAGTACATTAATTTTTGATATAGTTGAGAATATTTCATGTTTTATTGTAATATGACACTATATTAATATTAATGAATTATGCATCATTTGTTTATATGTGTCTATAATCCTTCAATCAGTTAAAGAAACTTGAAATCTATGATCAATCTGACATGTTTTTAAAATTATTAAACTGAGGGCCTAAATCGTATTGGACTTGCACGTCCATAACTCCGCGTCCATACCTTAATGATATAATAGGTTTGTAATAAAATCAAAATATAACATGCAATCATCATTAACTACTACAATAATCGCATTCAATAATTTATGAAGTAAAAGAAATACTGGGAAAGGTTAAAATTGAGAAGAGAAAAGAAGTTGATTGATAGTGGATTGAGGAAATAAGCGTTGCGAAGGTCTGGGGAGAGGGCGTCAGATCCGTGAGGAACTGAGAGTAGGACCGTGCCAAGGTCAGTAAGGTGCTCCGTCAACCTCAATCAACTTACGCTATCAGTTGTACTCGTTTTACTATTCATGTGATCTGATAATCTCACAGTATTTGATTCAATGAAACAGGCGTACCAGCAGTCATAGAGGAATGCACAATGACGAAATGCATTGAATTAATAATATTAGTTTGTTAAAGATTACATATTTTTCGTTTTTATGATTTTCAATTTTTTTGATGTTTTGTGATTTTGTGATATTGCGTGAATGAAGTTTATTTGGACGCCCATTAGTGGAATGAGTCTGCAACTGTTACAGCATATTATCAGAAAACTACAAGCAATTGTATTTCCTTTTAAACTCTATATTCTCTAAAGTTTTATTCCCTTTAACAAGTGTAAAGAATAAAGCAACAACATAGAAGTGTTATCTTAGTAGCACAGTTTGATTTTCAAAAAAATAAATCTAACTTATGTTAAAGTAATGTTCGTTCCGCTGTTCTATTCAGTAATTGTAGTCATTCTAGATAAATCAGCTACAATAAATCTAATATAAATCCATTGAACAGACATAAGATTAACTTATACACAAAAATATGTGTACAAAAATTATTGATATTCACGAACAGATTGGGTGTTAATTTTATAACACACTCTTTATTCATAATACATGTATTTTTATAATACATGTTTTAGAGAACAGTTTTATTGTTCATTAAACCGTGAACGAAATAATTCAGTTGGAATAAAAGGTGTTAAAACTAATTCCGAATTATTGACCACATAGTTATGGCAACCAGTATTTGTAATGGTGAAAGCTAGAAAGAAATATATAAGAAGATTTGGAAATAGGGTTTGCATGATGGTGATTGACGAGTGTTTGTGGTGAGGTCAGTAGGGAGTCTATCAAGGCTGCACCTGCTGCAAACCAGCTCACTGCTGCTCCACAACAAACACTCTCTAATTGCTGCACTTGCTCAGTATAATGCAAGTCTTTCTTCCATTTTATTCCAAGGTCTTTAAGAACACTCTTTTTTTAAACTCAGTAATATGTTACTAAGAATGTATGACAGCAAAATTAAATAATTGTTTAGACTAATTTAAAAGTATTTATTTTTCAAATAAACGTTTGAATTATTTATATTAGTATAGCTTGTATAAAATTGGAGTAAAAGTGAGTGTTCACTAAAATATGGATTGAAGGAAAAGAAGAGGATAAATCATTTATATTGTAACTTAGAGGAGGAGATTAGTATATATATCTTACATTGATGAGAATTTACACAAGGTTCAATCAAATAAGCTCCTGGTTGGAACTATTTAATGGGCACTAATGATTTAGATAGCGTGGGAGCCAGAGAGAGGGAGGAGAGAGAACTATTGGATTTGGCCGAGTGCAGTTAATTACTATATATTGGAGTTAGATGTGCCGTGGGGACAGTCCCGTGGACGTTTCCACAGGGTGGGCGTGGCTGCTTCAACAAGTCCAAGGACTCCATAGTTCCTTTCACTTATTACATTATATTCTCTGCAACTACTTGAGCAAGCGACATTTCCGAGTCCGCTTGTCACTAGCAAACCCTGTCTCATGGTAACCTTGCTACATACATCCTGTCCCTCTTTCACACTCGTGTGTAGGCCTTAACTGGTTATAAATGACGTCAAAACGTGTAGATTTCAGATGTGATATTATAGTCTCAGTGATTTATTATCCGCAGAAAAAGTAGCATACCTAAGGAGAATAAGCAGATGAGTTTAACCACTTTCACTGGTAATAAAGTCAAGTTTCTTCTCATACCACCTGCCGCCATTGGAAGAGTTGAGAAAGCTGGTGTCGTTCTAACAAGTTATGTCCATTAATCAGACACTCAGACTCTCCAGACAAGCATCCGTCTATTTTAAATAAAAATCACCATACTTACCTAATAAACATCAGCATACCTAATAAAATATATCAGCAGAGCGAGCCTCCCATCTGATGCAATATCTTACAACCTGCCATCTCTAATTAGTTGTTTGCGCTAAACATACCGGGATGTTTCAAGTTTTTCGTAAAATTTCTACTTGAAAGATTCTTGAATACTTGCCTCTCCTCCTTTACTACAGCATTCAGATATCGTTATCGCTTTGCATTTCAAAAGATATTCTTCCCGGTACTAGTTAACTATGCTTAAATAATAGTCAATCGAACTATAATTTTGAGGTTAACAATCAATGGACTTGATAGATTTTTATACAAAATGAACAGCAATACATAGATTTACTTAATCAGATTTACAAAACAGTACTTTTTTTCTTTTCTTCTTATGATAGTAACGTAAAATAAAATGAAATTTCATCTAATAGCTACTTTAAAATAGCATTTCCATATTTCTATTTGTATTTTCGTTAAATGAGATTTTAATTTCATTTTATTTAAATAATAAAACAGAAATTGTTTTCTACTGAAGAATCATATTTTGTTTTAATTAATCCATATATATTTCAAATGATTCCAAGTAATTTATTTTGATATTATTTATTTCTTTTTGATATTCCCCCCGTTTCACAGTTTTTTTTTTATTTGTTATTAAATTCCTTAAGATCTTATTTCGTGGTTTTGCAAGAACATACTAATAAAGAAAGGTAATAAACTTTGATTATTTGGACAATTTTAACTCTTTCCAGGTTTTATTGATTTTATATTGTTATTACAAATGAACTTTGAAAAAATAAAAGAAAGCGGTTTTTTTCCATCTAACTGTTATTAAGAAACACATTTGCAGCTCAAGGTTTGGAAAACAATTGGATCAAGGCAGTTCTCGGAAGTTAGCCAAACTATACAGGAAACCAAGAATTATCGAACGTATACAAATGACACCAACAGCAATACTATTACGGCTTATTACGATTAATGCAAGTGCTAGTCACATTGTCAGGCCTAATTGCTTAGGTTGCTCGAACGCTTTTCAATGGCACATGATATTTGCTTAAAGAATGGGAACTCTAGCATAGTTTCACCGATAGGAAACAAGTGAATTCGACATGGATTATTAGAATTGAATGAAAAATAATTGGTCATTGAGTCGGTCACACGGCACCTTTGATGAAAGTTAAAGCATTATAATTATGCGAACTTGTGTCTCTTCAGAAATCAATTCCATCGATTCATTAGTAATACATAAGACTACGTACAAGACCCCAGTAATTTCTCATGTAGGTAGAGATGCGTTTTAATGGTTATGGCAGCAGTCAAGATTCACAAGAAGAGATGCAGAAGCACTAAATAGAATAATTCTATATGATACTTGAAAGTAACCATAATCAGTCTTTTAAACATTTTTTAGCTAACACTGAATGCTGAAACATAAAGCCAATCCTTAAAAATCTTAAAAACGTTATCTTGTACTAAAAACATATTAAAAGTAGCATAAACGAAGTGAGGTGAAATATATAACACTATGAACTTATGGTCAACTAGTGCCGAAAAACTAAATGAATAAATAATCGAAGAATGATGCCAAAGCCGTCCGGCACTTAATCAAAACAAACCAACCTTGGCACCTCCACTTATACCTCGCCTAACGAATTAATAAAGTTCAATACTTTAATTCGAGTTCCAAAACATATGAATAATAATTTCATTTTTCAAAGGGTGGATTCGGTTTCTCTAATGTATGAAACGTAAAGATAACTTGAAATGAGTCAGTTCTAAGCAATGTACCTTTCTTTTATTTATATAGATTAACATTATAATATTTAGATTAAAATATTCTAAAAATAATGATTTGAAGGAAATTCGATTTCTTTGAACATATATTTAAAAATTTGCTACTTATTAACCTAATTAAAATCTTGAATCCATAAAAAACTGAACTAGCTTTAATATGTAAAAAAATTAACTATATTTAATATGTAAAATTCACCTGTCAGTTATTACAGGTATTATTACCTAGCAATATTGTATTTATTTTGTTCATTGTAATATGTAACAATGTTTCATGTCTCATTTGTTTAGACTTCACTCCATTTGAATGATTAAGTACTGCAGGTAGGTAATACATTTTATTTACCTGTTCAAAATTAGGGAGACTAAAAGTAGCCAATTTGGCAAATCAGAGTGCTGAGAGTGTTTTTTGAAAATGAAATACTTGTGAAAAAGTCAGTAGCTCTTTGAAAAATTACCTGCGTATGTAAGAATCAATTAGAAGATACTAGTCCCGTTTCGGGGTGAAATATGTTTTTATAATTAATGACTGGATAGAGACTGAGATATTAGGTGATATATTGTTAGAATACAGTCCACCGACAGGGGTCAACGTAATGTCGTCTCGCTGTGTTTGGAGAGAGTTAGAAAGGCTCTCATTACCTTTAGGAAAGTAATCATCAAAAAGAACTCTCCTGTTACATATACGATTATACGAACTTTTTGTACTCCACGCTATTAATATCATAAAAACAAATTCTCAGCATTCAATAAAGGAATATATAAAAAAAATGAGTTCTTATTAATATCTCTATATCCGTTTATATAAAACCCACCAATGCCCACAGTACCTTCACTTCCAGAGTTGTTTCGACCTCATGTAAAAAATGAATATTACCCATATTTCCGTTATTCATCCATTTTTCTCTATTCAGCTTTGTAAAAGTTGTATTAATTTTGAAGATATATGTATTTTGAAGTATCTATCTATAGTCGAGACTTACCGACTGAAATTCATTACTAACCCCAAGCAGTATTGTAATGATTCTACTTTCATTATTATCGCTAATTACTTTACTATAAGTAAAAAAAAAGTATAGTGATCATGAAAAAGTTCTATCTCGAGATTTTGACGGATTTACGTGTGATGGGGTCCCGAAATTCCTTTTTGACGTTTTTTAGATGATGTCTGTCTGTGTATGTGTTGGTGTGGGTGTGTATCCAAAAGTTAACAGGATACAAATACAAATGATGGATCGAATACATATTTTACACAAAGATAGGTCATATAGTGTAGATTTACCCTACGGTCTGGGAACAATATTTCATGGTACGAAATTATTTCTTTTCCAGAGTGTGTTTTTAGATAACATTTTTTTCCTAAACTACTAACTATGAAGTCTTAAAACTTTGGAATTATTTTGGAAATGACAAAATCAATAAATGAAAAAGTACTTAGATCTTTAAAGCGACTTGAAATATTTGTGTTTCAATAAGATAAACATTTAGAGTCATGATTGAATCTGAAGGCATTCAGGAGGATACGAGTCACATCGTTGGTCGGATGAAAATGAAATTATAGATAAAAAGTAGCAACTTATATGACGGTGAGAAAAGGAATTTTTTTTTCAATATCACATTGCCAAGATACGGCGTTCTGATACATTTTATTATTTCAGAAAAATTTTTTTAACGCTAAATGACTAATTAGAGAACAATGAAATTTTAAAATCTATTAGAACTTTGTCCATTGAACTACTATGAATGGAAGGTGTATTTTATGTCAATCGAAGAATGCGGACTCTGTCTAGAAAATGTAGAAATGTTTTATCGCATTATATCTGAATGCCACACGGTTGGATTAGAGAGAAATAAAATTTTGGTCAAATACATATACCTGAAACTACAGAAGAAGGGATACTTCTCTACGTACACTTACGAAAGTTATTAAAGAGCCTAAAATCTTAAGTTGAATATAGTTACCACAATAGTATGTACAACATAATTGGTATGGACTGATGAGATTTACGCACTCAGTTAAATAATTTTAATAACATGGCAGATAAATCAATGATTTTAAGATTCTGCTACTGATGAAATTATTATAGCCACAAGTAAAAATTGATGCATAACTGATTAATATGATTGTATAGCCAAATTAAAACAAAACAAAAAATCAATTGGTTGTCAACGAGTTTGATATTGTGTTTACTTAGAGTCAAGTTGAGTGTAGGCCACTCCAAATTTCTTTCCTGTAATCACGGAATGAGATCTACTATAAAGAAGTTTTTTCTGCTCCCTCTTCTTTCATTTCCTGCTTCTTTAGTCACCAGTAACCTTCTTCCATTTCTTTCTTGCTAACGTGAAGCGTTTTCTTTCACATTCCCCCCAATTTTCCCTTTGAAGTTAGGTGTATGCATCGATGTGGAGTTTTTAGCTGTTAGTTTTGCCTCAAAATAATTCTAATCCCCACTACTTCTTGCTTAACAATAACACACTTTAAATGTCTAGACTTCTGTACTTCCCGGAATTGTGTCTTTGTAGAGCCAGTCAAGAAACATTAGAATGTGCCCAGTGATGCCTTTTAAGTTTGTTTGGCTTCTACTAAGATTAACCTACGTATAAATAGTGATAAGGCTTCTATGGTTCAGTGTTGGAATCTTCTTACTGATTTCCATTCTAATTCTCAAGGACTCACTTTCAATGACAGTACTCGTGTGCAAATCCTTAAACAGATCCCTAATTCATTCACTAATGTCACTTCAATGGTTTCAGAAGAGGCACAAAATGGTTTTCTATTATTTTGTTTTTTTGATTATTTTAGTTTTTCATTTTATAATTACTTTATATAACCTTTTACTTAATAATATTTAATTTCCTTTGGTATTTTTTTATGTTTGTATGCTCTTATTGTTATTTTGTTTGATTTTATTTATTTTATTTCTTTCTTGACTCATATTTCTATTCATTACTTTTTTTAGTTACTTTATTTTTTCCTTCTTCTTCCCGCGTTTGTTTGTAGAACTGTTGTTTTCAACCTGTTTGTAGATACTTTTCAATACATGCCTGCTTTTCAAGTGTGTCATGTCTCGCCCTACTGATGACGATATTTGTCAAAATATCAAAGTGAATTCCTGAGTGCTTTCAAGCGTGTTGGATGAAGGTCTTAAATGCCTCCTATTGAACATGAATCTATGCAGAAACGAATAAATTCACGAAAACTTCTGAAGTTTTGAGTCTAGTGCTACTGTTATGCATTGATAGACATATCTTCAGAGCGTTTAATCTGTAGATATCATTTAGATAAAGGTGATGAAGTGTTTTTCATATAAATGAAACGGATTGAATTTGGAAATGTAGTTTGAATCCCTCAAGTTGACCCATGGATATATTGTTTTGTAATCTTTTATAATATTTCTAGTAAAGAGGATACATTTTTAAATATTATAAGAATTACATTGATAATAACACTCTCCTAGCATTCAAGTAGGCTAAGAATGAGCGTATTTTAATGAGAGAACGAAGTGCTGCCCAAAGAGAACAAGAAAGTAAACCTGATTGTTTTGTCAAGCCTAACTGGCGAGAGTGGAGTCATTGGGTTAAATTGCCTTTCAAGCAAATATTCAATTTAAATGTTAGCCCATTGAAAATGACAGTCAATTTAACTAAGTGAAGATTGTTTAGACACATTAACAATGAGACTAGCCATCAACAATTTTACGCTACTAAAAAACTGTTGACTCTGTTATCCTTTTAGCTTTCCTCCTCTTATAGTTACAGAATTCACTCGACCAAAACTCAAGCAATTTTCTCAACTTCAATTACCTTGCCAGTAGAAAAAAGCAACCGATTCTGTTTGTTAAGAATTAACTCAGACAATTTTATAACTCTGTGAAACTGTAAAATAATGTGCTTAAAATTTTTTCTTAAGTTAACAGGAATAATGTCTTCTTTTAAGGCATTAAGAAATAATTAAGCAATCCCCATAAAGAACAGTAACTAACTTTTGGTTATCATTAAATTTTAAACAAATATATCGATAATTGTTTTTGTTGACGTTTTAATTGTCTTGCAATCTGAGTGTTTGACAGGAATTTTGAAGTTTCTAATTATTGTTCAACATGCTTAAATTGCTGGTTATTACTGAATATGTGCTCAATTAAGTCACAACTTGATTTTACATTGAAGGTTAGTCAGAAACTCCAGTAATTCCCATGATCTCAAAACCAGCAAATAATGTAATATGACAATATCAAAATATTAATATGTTAATATCACAATTTGCATATGCTGTACTATGAAACGAAAAATATTCAGTACTAAGCTCTCCCAGTATAATTTAGTATAAAAAAGATAGTCGTGTGACTGTGACTATTATAAATTTATATAACTTTCTTAAATATTTGGTTGCATGAAACGCTATTTGTAACCGAGTTACACAGAGAATCAGACACATTGGTCCCTACAGCAACTTTTAGTGAACTACAGAGAATTTTTTTGCGGTAAATCCCATTTTTTGAAAATTACAATGTTTTATTATTCTATTGGATATAAAATTGAACCATAACAGTTAAAATTTCGTAAACATACTAAGGTATACATCTGACATTAAGTTTTGTTCAAGAGTGCACCATGTAGTGTGATTAGAACACTTTCCGTCCATCATACCATAAAAAGCATCAGAAAATACATGCTTGATTGGCGTTTATTTTTTATACTTAAGGATTTTATTCATTCTACATATCTTATTAACTCATTACGATATTTAAACATTTTGTACTAAACTCTAAATATAACTTTTATTTTATTTAATTTACTCCAAAAATTTCTGAGTAAACGTAAATAAAACCCGATAAATTCAGCAGGGATCATTGTAAATGGAATTTTCATCTTTTACTACTATATTGTCTTTTGCGGTAATGGTATTATATATATATATTATAATATATAATTCAAGAAGAGTAACACACAGAGTAAGGAAACACACTTAAGGACTCAAATTTTCGGGTAATCCGTCTTCTGGAGAAAAAGAAAACGGCTAGCCGTTGCGTCAACAACGAGCTTGGTATCCCTTTCTCTTTTCTACTGAAGACGGATTACCCGAAAATTTGAGTCTGTAATTAGTTACTCTGTGTATTACTCGTATTGTATCCAGTTTGGATCGTGTTTCGTTTTATTAAGTGAAATATATATATATATATATATATATTCCTTCAGATCTATAAAATCAACATCATTTTTTAAATGAATATTGTTTACCTAAGTACTCTGAGATATTTAGTTTCACTAAGTATATATAAAGATTAAAAACAGAAATTAAAACAATATATTATGACTTGATTTCTGTATTTCGACCGTGTTAATGGTGACCTTAAAATTATAACTGTTAAAGACAATAATCAACTTATATATATATAATAGTAATAATATATTACTATTATTGTCTGAATAGTATAATAGTAATATAATATAATATAACATAATTGTATAATAGTAATATAATAGTAACTCCCGCGCAGTTACTCCAAATGGAACAGTGCTGCCGTCATCTGTAATCTATTAGTGGACAACTATCTAATTATGAGCCAGCTACCACGTGCAGTCAGTGTTTGATAGTCATTCAAAGCAGCCAACCTCGTGTATTTTTATGAAAATGGAAAAAAGTGAATTTCGTGTGCTCATTAAGCATTACTTTTTACGTAAAAAATCCATCACTGAAACTAAGGACAACTTCATAAATACTACGGGGACTTGGCACCATCAATTTCAATGGTTAAGAAGTGGTTTACAGAGTTCCGTTGTGGTCGTACCAGCACTAGTGACGCCGAACGTTCAGGTCGACCAAAAGAAGTGATCATGCCGGAAATCGTCGATAAAATCCATGGCATGATATTGGATGATCGAAGAATGAAAGTGCGAGAGTTGGCTCATGCTGTAGGCATCTGTAGGCAACTGAACGGGTACATCATATTTTACACGAATATCTGGACATGAAAAAATTCTCCGCGAGATGGGTGCCATCCAGCATATTCTCCTGATTTAGTCCCCTCCAACTATTTTCTGTTTCCAAACCTAAAGAAATGGCTGGGCCGTAAGAGATTTGAGTCGAATGAACAAGTCATTACCGAAACAAACGCATATGTTAAGAGCTTTGAGAAAACGTATTATTTGGCGTCGACAAGAAAAAGAGAAAAACGCTGGACTAAATTTATCGAGCTAAAAGATGACTATGTAGAGAAATAAAATGTTTCGTTGCCAAAAAAGTTTGTTTTATTCAAAAAGTCATGGACTTATCAAGCCGCCCTGGTACAAAAAATGTAAAAATTATACATGACAAAAAAGAAGTTAAACAGTATAGAATAAACTAATGATATTAATAGATCATAAAGATGTTATGTTAAAGTTGCCTACATTTTCTCTTTAATTATATATCATATTTAGTAGTTTCATATTAATGTAAACGTAAACACATTATACGGTGTTATACATGCATTATGCGCATCCGGTGAAGGTGTGAACAAAAAAGCATGTATTAGAATATTCAAGTTAAGCGTCGCTGAGATTGTCTGTTACTTGGATGGATGACTTGATACTCTTGTTATCTGCAATATAATTTAAGCTTAGATCATACTATCTTTGAACAAGAGTATTACTGGTGTCATTGGCAGAAATAATGAGCATATATTTCTTGCAATAAATGTTTACAATTTTATAATTATTTCACAAATACTCTCACGATGCTTACTAAATTTCAAAAATATGCATCTAAGATTGAAATTTGGTTGTTGGCACTATTGAGGTTGGTTGGGAATATTTATATTGTTTCTAGAAAGACTAATTGTGCTGTTGGTTGCACAAGTACTGGGACTTGAGAGCAACAATGGACCGCCACCGCCTCTCCCACGTTGCCTCACATCTCTTTCCCAAACCTTCCTCAACACCCTCTCTACAAGAACATCTTACACCAATTCAACTCACCGATCCTCATTCAATTATATTCTTGTTTTAATGCAAAAATAATTGGACATACCTAAGTTATCAGGTTGATTTGGCAGTTGATTTGGGTTTTTGTACAAGTGTTAAAAATGTGAAACAAAATATTCATACCAGCTTTAATTAATTTCAGCTTTCAATTTAAAATTAAATTGGTCAACTTTTATGGATATATGCTTTTTATTACGAATTAAATACATAGAAAGAGAAGCCTAATTTTAATCCATTATGGTCACTGCAAATATTCAACAGCTATATACATATAGAGAGATAATTCATATTAACACCTAAAAAAATCAAATATGTTTAAATTTTATGTATAACAATAAATTTTCTTATGAATATGTGAAAAAACAAAACTATAGATAGAGGGGAAAAGCTAAAGAGAAATTAAGGACTATTGAACTAGTAACAGTCAGTTTAATGAATATAATATTTTTTAAATTTGTTTGAAACTGTCAATGGATGGGAGGACTTAACCACCATTTCAGAAAATTTTCTTTTATGATTACAGAATTTTTACTTTACTATAAGTAAAGTGTAGTGATCGTGAAAAAATTTGATCTCGAGATTTTGACGGAATTATATGTTTTGAGGTGCCAGAAGTCTTTTTATGAAGTTCTTTCGATGATGTTAGTGAGTGTGTGTGTGTGAGTGGGTGAGTATGTATACAAATGTTGTGGCCAGGCTACGGTCCAGAATCATTGATCGATTAAGTTGATATTCTACAAAAAAATGGAACTCATAGTGTAGATGAGCTCTATTGTTTGGCAGAAATTATGAATGATGGGAAAGTTACTTTTATTGCCAAAAACCTCTTTTTAGACAGCCATTTTTTTTCATAAAAAAATAATTCTAGAGTTTTGAAATTCTGGCATTAACTTTGCGACTGCAAAAGCAATAAAACAAAAATATTCTCAGATTTTTAAAACAATAGGAAATATTTTTAATTTTCATTAAAATTTAAAATTTTGACTTATAATTTAATCTGAAAGTTCCTGAGAGCGATACAAGCCATATCGTTTATCTGATCAAAGTAAAACTATACCTAAAAATAGAACATTTTGTGGAGGATGAGTTGAGATACTTTTTTTTCAAAATTACATTCACCAAAGGTGCGTTATAGTACATTTTCTGTTTTCAGATTAATTCAATCTGTTCGGTTCATTAAAAAACCATGACATTTGCCAAAAAAATTAGTAGAAAATGAACAATTTACAAAAAAAATTCATGAAATTTCAAACTCGGCAAAGAGCTATAACACTATAAAAACTGATTGTTTATCCTACACTAAAGCATAACCTGCTATACCTGTTGAATTTATTGACATTTATTTACATAGTTTGCATTGACTGAGACAATTTTTGAGCGAATCGGCTGAAGAAAAGTGATTTTTATTAAATACCAGGAAGCCGTAAAATTCCCAGTATAATCATTTTATAGAAGACCAAAAATGTAAAACAACCAAAATTGGAAACATTCAATGATGAATAATAAATGTATTATCCGACATCTTAAATGAAACATTATCTTAAAACCAAATTTTTTCTTATATGTTTCAGACATTTTTCAGACTAAATGGGGATATTTATTCAGATTAAATAGGGATATATATATATATATATATATATATATATGATCAAACTACAATAAGGAATGGGAAAACAAGACTAAGTCTTTCAACCGTAACAAGCTGTCTTCGTCAGAGTCAAAAACCCAACGGAAACACTAGATGGAGAAAACATCTGGTGATGGTTTGAGAAGAGTGGGAGGGAAGAGTGGTTTTTCTGCATCTAGTGCTTCAGTTGGGTTTTTGACTCTGACGAAGACTGCTTGTTACGGTTGAAAGATCTTAGTCTTGTTTTCCCATTTCATATTGTGGTTTGATCATAGATTGTTATTTCACGTGTTTATGTGAAATCCTTTTATATATATATATGATGTAATTTTTTTGAGGGTTGAGGTCCAATGATTTTAAACTAGTTCTTTTGCCGACGCTTCGACATATATTTATGTCATCTTCAGGGCTACAACATTATTGTTTTACAATTAGCACTACTATTTGGTAATTTATTACATTTCAATATGTACAGTAACAAAGAGGAATTTATTGATAAATCAGTTATTTCAGTTATCAGGATTTTTTTTTTATATATTGACACAAGGATATTGTTATATATATATATATATATATATATATATATATATATTAGTGTACTTCGGTAGCAGTCCTTCTTTTATACATGCTTGGTTATACACGACTGAATATTGTCGGTCGATGATCTTCTTCTCCAACTTTTCAAGCTTGCGAAAAATTAATTTTTCGTTGTGAGAACAACAGTTCAGGGAGTGAATTCTTCTTGTCGACGCGTTTCATAAAAATGTTTGTTCTTCATCCAGTTTTCCTTATAGCCTGTTCTTTATTAATTTTGCTTTCATTCATAAGATATTTGTTTTTGCTAATTTGTATTTATATATATATATCTTATTTTCTTTGTTAATATTTATGTTTTATCCTTGCTTCCTTCCTTTCGTAAGTTAGCTTTACTAATTGAATTTCTCTTATATGATGTGATTTAAGTTGTCACCTGTCTTTGAAGTTTTTACTTCTTTGTCTCTCAGCATGATTACAAGGCGGTTAAAATATAGGAATGAGTTAACAATCAATGATCAAACCACAATAAGAAATGGGAAAACAAGTCTAAGATCTTTCAACCGTAACAAGCGGTCTTCGTCAGAGTCAAAAACCCAACAGTTGGGAAAACAAGACTAAGATCTTTCAACCGTAACAAGCGGTCTTCGTCAGAGTCAAAAACCCAACAGTTGGGAAAACAAGACTAAGATCTTTCAACTGTAACAAGCGGTCTTCGTCAGAGTCAAAAATCCAACAGTTGTGTTTTTGACTCTGACGAAGACCGCTTGTTACGGTTGAAAGATCTTAGTCTTGTTTTCCCATTTCTTATTGTGGTTTGATCATATATATATACATAAATATTTGTCCTGCTGAGATAATAATAAGCCCGTTATATGAAAAAACAACCCATAACTTTTATATAACAGAAATTAGAACAAAAAAGTCCAAAGTTTTCATGAAATTGGACTGCTATCTGTGCTAATAGATAAGAGATCTGACTAGCACATTTGTGAAACGTTAGTATAATATACCTATGTTAAAGATACGGGCGAGGCTGTTACCTACTTGTGCGATAACAAGTACCACTATGCAAGACATAATCTCGATCCTATCTCCTATTGGTCGTGAGTAACAACAATCTCTGCCATCAAATTCAGTTTGTATTTCGCAAAATTAATTTACAGTATCAATGTTGCCGAATAATTTTGAATAACTCTAAATATATCCTTTATTCAAATATCCCCTTTCATACGAAATTGCCACTTTAAAAATCTTATAGGTCTGATATAACGATTCAATAATGTAGTATGTGATAAATTTGTTATTGGATATTAAATAAGTAATACTTTTATAGTAGTTTGTTTATTAATAATAATTAAGAAATTAACAATCAAATTTCAAGCACTGGAACAAAATATTTCTTACAGAAGTTAAATATATTAAACTAGAATGCATTAAAATAAAATGCATAATAATGATTTTATCAATTCTAATCTCTGCTTTGATTGGTAGTAAACATGGAACGATTAAATTACATGGATCTATCATATCATTATTATTATTATTATTAATGTTTGAACTGTGAGACCATGACTTATCGGACTCGTGCGCACCGCTGTTATATTTTCCCCTTTGTGCTTAATTTTCTCCTTTTTAAGATCAACTTTAGATTTTAAGTTCTTTATGACTTTCATTATTCTTCTCAGAGAAGCATCTGTCATTTTTATTGATTTTACGTTTGATTTCCAAAAGCCATTACCACATAGAGACAATTGCTTTGAATTCAGATAGAATATGATCAAACGTTCTAAAGCCTCATCCATACAGAGTCTGCCTTATGCGAATAACATTATTTTCGAATAATGCTTGCTTAAGTCTTATATAAGAGTATAATGTTCGATTTAATACAAAAGTGATTAAAAAGATTTCTTTTCCTTAAAAATTTGTATTCAGTTGGAATGAGCTTTTTGAAAATAAAACACATCCATTTTTTTCTACTGTTATCTACTTTCCTTTTCATCCATTTTCAACTCCGTTCTTACGAAAGCTGAGTGTGTGATACAAATAGGCTTCAGGTCGTACCAGCTTTGTTTGCCTCTACCTGTCAATAGGCCGGGTTTCCACCTTAGAGTAAAATTGTTTGACTGGTTGTACTATTAATTTTGGACCTATCAATATACTAGACAAGGCTTCCTTAATTGAAAGAATAATAAACATCTCTTAGTTAGATATTTACTTCAAAAATGATTTATTTTCAGTTTATTTTACAAAATAGGACTTCTATTGAAGATGAAATATCAAAAATTTTAATAAAAGAAAACATTAATAGTTTGACAAACACAATGTTTTTCGTAAATTATTTTACAGCGGACCTCGACTTGAATATGAATGATCTCCTGGATTGAATACTTTATGGTTTCAATAAAACGACTTTAGTCTGATGTATTGGCGGATTTTGATAATTAAAACAATGTCAATAATTTGATTTTCACTTAAGTACCTGGAATCAAGGGAATACTTGTGAATGAGTTAGTAAGGAGTTTGTAAATGTTTGCAACACACAAATATTCAGCAGTCTCGAGTATTCTTACACTACACACCTCAGCTTTCACAGGACTAGAACTGATATATAAATCAAGAAGAAAGCAGTTAAAATAGGGTAATAACAACCGGGTAGAATTTTTTTTAAAAAGCTTAGTCTAAATGTGTGTAAATTTGGAAAGAATACCATAACTTCAAAGAGAGAATGAATTTAAAAATACAAGTAGAAAATCTATCAGAAATTTGTCTGCTTAACTACTATTAATGTAAGTTTATTTATTCGACATCATACGAAGAATGCGGCCTCTTTATCAAAAAGAGGTAGAAAGCTTGGATCACGTTATATCTTAATGTGATCCAATCACTTTGGAAAGGATGATGATATTTACCAAATCATATCTAAAACTCAAGAAGTGAGGGATACTTCTCTATATATATTTATGAAAGTAATTAAAAACTTCTAAATGCACTACTGTATGAAAGTTTGGAGTTGAATTTACTTACAATAATGGGATTTAAAATATGACAGGATAAGATTAAGGCTCTCAGTTTAAAACTTTTAATAACAAGTGAGAGTGTTCAATATTGCAAGTTTCTTATAGCAGATAAAATATTTGTAGTAGCATGAAAACAATGATTCATTATTGGTTAATATGTAAGTATAACTACATAAAATAATACAAAAAACCAGTTTGTTGTCAACCAGTTATAGTTAAACTGGTTTATTTATAGCAAGTTCAGTGTAGGCCACTCCAGATTTCTTTAATAGTTTTTTGACCGATATATAACATTAATTACTAGCACACTGTATGTTCTAAAGTCCTAACTAAATACATTTTTAAAATTAAATAGTACCTGTACGGTGAAGAGTTATTATTTTAACGTCATTTTTAGATATCGTCTAGGACTTGAGAATCGTTTCAACCACAGTACGACAGCACGTTTGGCTATAAATTTGGAAGTGCTTTGATAGAACTTACTATATTATATTATAGGACATCAGAGGTTTTGGTAAAGCAATCTAGGGCGTAGCTTTTAGTTTGATATCTGTAATCCACTTGCCCTTTGGTAATCATTGGTATGGACAATAACGCCCGCATACTGAACTATTTGTAATTATGGTCATAATCATAGAAATCTGTTCACAGACCTTCCGATCTGACACCAATGATAGTTTTTCCCAATATAACTTTCTCATAGATGTTTTGTTTCAAGAAGCATCTTTGGGTCACCGACTCCATGAGCAGTGCTTCCGGACGCTGTAACCGTAACCCCCCCTCAAAGTGGTCGGAATTGTTGAATATGGATATGTGAAATTAACTCTGTCATGTTCAACAAGTATTATTTTTTTTTTAATTGACATATCAACATCTATGGTTGGTTATTATTCTAGAAATGTCAGCGCTACAAAATCTAGGCAACACAGCCAATAGCCAAAGGATCTGAACTCACATCTCAGTGGCCAAGGTCAATGATCTTAAGCAAGTGACCACTTTTATTTTTATTTCTTCTTTTTTTTATTCATTTATTCCTTTCTGTTTATAATATTATTACCATGCATTTTACCACGTCATTAGTTGTATAGCAGATTACATACAATGCAATAATATATCAGATATTATACATAGAAAAATCATATAATATCCGATGAATCCATGAAACATAATTATTCCAAATAGTCCCATCCATATTTCCTAATTCCTTTTTGTCTTTTTTACTTACTCTGCTGTTTTCCAGAAAATAAATATAAAAACAATTAAGTATACATTCCATGTATATATGTATATTGATCTTCGATGTGGAAAAAGACAAAACCAATTTCTTCCTAGAAAAAATATTATCCCCTCAGTAACTTATATTAATTGATATAACTGGAAGTCATAATTTCAATACTGAACGTAACCAAAAAGGAAAAAATGTAATGTCTTTTTGTGAGTATTGTTCAACAAATAAATTTTGAATTAAATCGTTAACGTAAAGTAAACTAAATAGGAGTATAATGTAACAGATTCCGAGGTTCCACTTTAGTCCAGTTATTCACTACTATGCACCAGCGCTGCTACATCTACTACGGGGTTTTAAAAATGTTTTAAATGTTTTGTCCTTTATTTTTAATTTTTATTTTATATAGTCACAACAATGTAAATGTAACTATTTACCAGTGACATTGATGAAAGAAATGTATGAAGGCTTTGTAGCGAGATATTGCTACTTGATGAACTGTTGAAATCATGAGGTCTGAATAGATTGTTTGATTTGGTATGTAAAAGGGACAATGAAGAATTTTTGACTGAAGAGCTTGTATCCTCTGGGCATTGCTAGATTTTGTTGCTCCCCATATTTCAATACCGTAAGTCCAAATAGGCATAATCATAGATTTGTACAGTAATGGTTTATTGACAGTTGTTAATTTTGAACGATTATCCAGTAAGTAAATTAAAAGTCTATAGCGTCCTTTTAGTTCTGTTCTTTTCATTTTGGTATGGGGAGCCCAAGTAAGACGTCTGTCAAGGTGCAGTCCTAAATATTTGGTGGCAGTAGCTTGAGGGATAGGAATTTTGTTAAGAAAGACAGGAGAACATGTATCCTGTCTCAAAGTGAATGTTACATGAATACTTTTCTGTTCATTGACACTTATTTGAGGAAAGGATTGCCTTGTCATCAGCGAAGGTGGCTAGGACAGTGTGAGGAGATAATGGAATGTCAGATATGTAGATGGAATAAAGGACTGGCTCAAGTATACTTCCTTGAGGTACACCTGCTTCAATCGGAAAAATAGGTGAAAGAGAGTAACGTTCAATTACTTGACTGAAGCAGTGGTTGAGGTACGATTGTATAATAACATAATACGTATGTGGAAGGAATTTTCTTGAGTTTCCAAAGCAACCCAGCATGCCATATTCTGTAGAAAGCTTCTACTTCATCCAGAAAGACTGCAGAGCAATACATTTTTTGTTCAAGAGCTGAGGAAATGACGTCAACAATGCGGTGACATTGTTGAATTGTTAAATGTCGAGATTTAAGTCGGGAACTAAGTTTTGTGATTCTAAGATTGGATAAAGTCTGCGAAGAAATAATGTTTCAAATATTTTAGTCATTGTAGGTAAGAGGTTAATTGGGCGATATGAGGAGCATTTGATGATTTGATACGGGAGCTCCTGATGATTAACCCGTCATCAGGAGAGAAGAGATAGGGACACCAAGCACACTTGCGAAGCGACGGTGGGAATACCATATATATGTATACTTTTCTTTATAGATGTTTTGTCCAGGGTCAAACAGTTCTCAGAAAAACTCTTTGATATATATATATATATATATATATATATATATATATATATCCACTTAAAAATCGAAAAAACGATCCAAACTGGACGCAAATCAGTTCACAAACGAAGAAAAATCAGTTGCTTTTCTTCGTTTGTGAACTGATATATATATGAGTTCTCCTTCAGAGAGTCACACATATATATACCTGGTGAAAGCGTAAACAAAATATAGTACTAACGTTTTGTGATCTGTTGATTTTTCTTCTAGGTATTAATTATATATATATATTTATATATATATATATATATATATATATATATATATATATATATATATATATATATAACAGATTCAATAATATATCGACCGTTTGATAGAATAAGTGTGTTCTCTAATCGGGGTTCGGTCAATTTTCCAGGAGAGTTTGATTTTTTATCCTGGAAAATTGACCGAACCCCGATTAGAGAACACACTTATATATATATACATGAAAAAGCAGGTGCTAGTCCTTGTAAAAAACATGTTCTTAAAAAGTTGATGGCTACTTTAGTATGTAACTTTTTTAATAAGCGTTTCAATTCTCTGGTTGTTTTTCTAAGTGCTCAGGAAATAGGGGGATGAATGCAAAGAAAAATTTTGCACTGTACTTATTACTGGGCATACTTAACTACGCAGACTTAATTCAACAGGTTACACTAAACTTATCTTATAATGCCTAACATTTCGATTTCTTATAGTTAGTATGGACTATCTCCACGATATTATTAGGTTTTAATTTAAAATTTAGTAATAATTACAACTATATAAATAAAAATAAATGTTTATTGTATGTCTGTTTTGCCTTCCTAAATCATTCATGCAGTTGTGATAAAACTGTGGAGAATGGTTGGCTGCATGCCCGTAAATATTTCTGAGTTAATAAAAACTATGTTCTGATTGGAAATTCAGATTCTATATTTCAATTCACTTATTTTATATTATTTCTTTAATAACTGTGCATTATTAAACTTTGATATAAATTGGTTTTCTATAAAATCTGACATTACATTTGTGTGTTTCTAGCAAATCAGAAGCTCTTCTATGCCGCAATCCTTTATTGTCTGGTGATTTTCTACAAAATCTACCAGTTATATCACGTTCAACACCTGATGAGTGTTCAATGCATTTCTTCAATCATTAGTTTTATTTCAACACGTACATAAATCGAACTTGGAGATGAATATACGTGAACAATTACAAAATAATGTATCCACTGATGGTTTCGCAAAACATTGTTAGACATTTGGAATAGTAAAATAGCCATGGATGAATCAACACATGCATCACATTACCAACGAACTTCTGTAAAATCACAGCCTTTTGATACTTTTTTAAATAAAACAACTAAAAATACATAATGATCGAATCTAAAATAAATTGAATAATAGTTGTACATTACAATACAATTATGCTTTGGGAAATAATTTTTTTTTGTTTTTATTCATGGTAAAATTGAGTATTTTTAGGTAAGATAGGACGTCGTCGGTCAGCTGTTGTGTTAATAATTAAATGCTAATTAAATTCAGCTACAGTTAACGTGACATAATTGACTGTTAGGCGGTAGAGAGTTTGCTGGGTCAGCAAGTACTAGTTTAAAGATGATAGTTCAACGTTTGATTTTCTACAAACTTTGCTCTACCACATCTCACTTTGTACTGAATAGTTGTAGGCTCAGCGACATTTGGTTGTGGGGGAGGGGGGCAAAAGTCCGTTATTCCTTGCTTATCGTATTGAATATGGGAAATTATTTTCTAATATATATATATATAACAGATTCAATAATATATCGACCGTTTGATAGAATAGGTGTGTTCTCTAATCGGGGTTCGGTCAATTTTCCAGGATAAAAAATCAAACTCTCGTTGCCAACGTTTCGGTTTTATTTAAAACCTTTTCAATAGGCCTACAAACAAAGGCAACGAGAGTTTGATTTTTTATCCTGGAAAATTGACCCAACCTTGATTAGAGAACACACCTACTATATATACACCTACTTATATATATATATATATATATATATATATATATAAGAGTTGATTTTGAGTATTTGAATTTTAAGGTATTGGTCAGGTTTGAATAAAATCTTTTGTGCCAAAGTTTTGACGTAGATTTACGTCCCCTTCAGGGCTAGAATATATTGGTTCAATAAGCACTACTATTTTACAATTTAAATTTAAATGAAATATGAATTTATGATATTACAGAAAAATAAATAAAATATTGGCTTTTTACAATTTTTCTTAGTTGTTTAAAGAAAATGTTTTAATGATTTAATAAATGTAAGAAAAATAAAGCGAACACTATATAGCAAAAACTATACAATCAAACACCAAACAACCATACATTTTAAATACCTATCACAAGGATGAAACAACAGAATCAGTTCCAAAAGTGTGGTAAACAAAATTGAATGAAAAATTTTTAAGACCTACCCTAAGCTTCTTGGATATAAAAAGTACTTTACATAGAACTCCTGTGATATCCGTACACAGGAGGAATACTTAGATGTATTAATTCAGTAACTTGTAACTTAAAGAATATGTTACAACACAACACAAAGAATATTTAGTGTAGGTATAGATTGTACAGGGGACGACGAAGTGATAAAAAATTATCACTTGAATTGGAAGCTTCCTAATTTCAAAATTCTCCGACTAAAAATTAATAATTAATCTAGTAAAAAAAGTTATTCTTATGTGCTTATCTGAAAAGAAGGGAATACAGGGAAATGAAACAGTGAACGGCTTGGTATAGATTGGGGAATTCGATGAATGGATTGAAGAAGAAAGCAGAAGTGGCTAAAACAACCTGTTCTGATTATGTTTAAAAGCTCATTCCAACTTAACTTCCATTTGTAAGAAAATACTATATCACTTATTGTTTTCTTAACTACTGCTACATATGCATGATGTAATTAATATCATAGGAATAATGCACTCTCCTTTTGTAATAATGTAATCTTTTGATGACATTCTACAGGAATGCGAGACAGTCGTCTTAAAGGAGATTAAGATTTATGGTAAACTATTTTACAATCAAGAAAAGTGAGCATGCTTCTCTAGGGCCAATAATGAAGTTCTTTAAAAAACTTAAATTCTAAACTTGAATTTAGACTATGGACAATGGGATGTTCAGTAGGACATATAATGGTGCAGAACTCATGAGTACGGTGAGATTCAGGCCCTCTGTGGTCTTAAGTTTTTTATAAATGATATATTATAATCATATTTAAACAAATTATATCATTATTGATTATCTATAAGTTTGATATTACGTCTACAGGATTGTAACTTTAAAATAAAGTCACTAAACAACTGATTGTTAACGAGCTAGTTATTATATTTTCTTATGGTAAGACTGAGTACAGACTACTCCAGGTTTTTTAGAATCCACATGAAATTCAATTTATTTGTGACTGGTTCCTCTTAACAACAAACAGATGTTAATCAAAAGACACTGAATAATGTAAAAAGTGACGAATTAACAGAATGAATAAAATTAATAGAATTATCAAAATAGTGTTCTTAATACTTCGAAATAAAAATGCATTCAATTTTGAAATGACAATTTATTACACAGTATAAAACTAACAGTTACATGAAATTTTCGAAACTTCTAAGTAATTTGATTTAATGCCGTAAGATTAGTAGTCAGTTTCAATTACTTAATTGTATCTCATTTAAATTACAAATTTTTTACTAACAACTTAACTTTTGAAAATAATGAGCTTCAGTAAATTATTTAAATTCTGAGGTATTCTTCCGATTCGTCTTCAAGAAAATGAAGTTAAGATTTGTTGGTAGAACTAAAATTAATGACGTCTGAAAAAGATTAAAAAAATTCTCAAAATATCATACACCGATAAGCATAATTATTTTATTAGAATGTTAGATTATGTTTAAATAGTAATTAAATATATAATTTCATAATGAATAAGGATGAAATACTAGGTGTGTGCTATTGTTACAACATTATTTACTGAAGTGATATATAAATGAATGATGTCAGGTTAAAGATTTAACATCAAATTATTTTTTAATTTTCTAAAAAAATTATGTTAAGTTAGAAAAAACTTTTTCAAACTAAAAAAGACCAATTTTCCTAATCAAGTTTTATCTACTTTCCTTTTCATCCATTCCTCAACTGCATTCTTATGAAAGCTGAGGTGTGTGATGCAAAAGGCTTCAGACCGTGGAAGCTTTGTTTGACTCTAACCTTTTCTTACCTGTCAACTGCCTCATTACCCTGTACTCCTTTGTGTCAAGGTCTCCATCTTAGAGTGAACTTATTTCTGGTTTTAAAATTAATTTTTGACCCATCAGTATACCAGACAAGGGGCACTTGAAATCAGGGGGCTTACAATTGATGTGATCATTTCTGATTATTTTACAGCACTTGTAGAATATTCTATCAGGACAGTGTACTTGACAACCTGTTAGAGAAAATTATTAATGTTCATTTCTATTAAATTATTGTATGTTCTCTCTGAGTAACTTTGTACGAACCTCAATTACCTGAAAGTTTTTCGTTTTTTTTCTAAAATATCTAAAAGGATAACGTTTTAGAACTTATGCATACTGAGAAATCATTTGTCCTGTTAGCTTTTATTATCGTCTGTTCAGTTTATTAAGACCAATATGGATACATTTTTCATTTAAATAAGAATAAAACATCGTACCATTGGTTTTATGACAGTAGTAGTAGTAGTAGTAATTTTATAGAACAGATATGAGGTTAATACACCACTTTCTACCAAAGAATTCCTTACAGTAGGACAGTCCGTTTGTGAGATTACTCAATGTAACTGTTGCAGGCTTTTCCAGTTTAATTTTGTCAACTATAATGATTTCGCGAGAATTTTCATTTCTTTGATATTTTTTGCATAATATTTTCAATCAAGGCATTTGATTAAAACAACTACCTTCTTTCTCTTTGAAGAAATCATAATGACGGTTTTAGCAGGATTTATGCTTAAATGTTTATCATCTGCGATCTTTGACAATATAGAGAGCATACAGCATAAACCCAAAAGTAGTGCCATCTAGACGGCACTTCTTATAATAATAATTTGATCTACCTATCCGTGTGTCTAGCAAGGTTAAGATTATTTACAGTATCTAGTAGGTTAGCTACAAATAATCATCACAATAGTGGTGACGGGACGTTTTCCTGAGGAATAGTTTTAGGAGTCACAGTTCCAGCTGTGGTAAACCCAAGAATTACTTTAATCATTTTACCATTCGATCGTTACAATCCTTTCGTAATTCTTGGGTTAATACAATTATGTATTACTGTTAATTTCATTGATTCAAGAGCATATTATCAAAAGCTTTTTACATATCCATGAAATGGATTAATTAAGTTAATTAATTAAATGTGATGAAACAGTCCAGAGTGATTGCTTAAATAAAGAGACTTTGGGGACCTCAAAACATGTTAAACCGTCAAAATGTTGAGCTCTTTTTTTTCATGATCACTGTTCTTTACTTAGAGTAAAGTAAAAATTTCACTTGTTTTTGGGTTTTATGACCCGGGAATATTTGCATCGTTGTATTTCATATATTCCTTATTTACACTGTGTATAATGTTCCACTGTATTATATTGTGAATATTATTTGTTGTCAGACATTTTTCCTCACTTTTTCTGATTACCTTCAATCATGACATAGTCTTAAACGATTGACTGCTGTTGACTAGAGTTAGTGAGAGTTTGCTTGCCTTTCTATTCTATTATTAAAGCAGCCTGTGACTTGAGAATACCCTTATGTTAGAATAATGTCATACTCTGTAAAAAGCGAATCGTTAGTTTGAAATTAATTCTTTTTCATTAAATAAGTTATAAATGTTCATTATTTGAAATGGATTCTTTTTCATGAAAATTTTTATTCTTTTTTACAATTGGGAAATATTGTATGCAGATTGTGAATTGGTAGCTAATGAGAAATTATTTCAACTTTATATGCAATTTTATGGATTTTCAACTCTATTTTCTTCTGAACTATAAAAAAAAACTGGTGCTCTTTTAAGTTTAATAAGTTTTATAGCCACTACAAAGGAGAGAGCAAAAAAATTTAAATGTTCTCCTGACTCACCTCCTCTTTGGGTATTCAATTAAAATCTCTGAAAACTCTTTTCCCTTTTCGAGATAGGAGAAACAGCGAATCATAGCTGGAACGATGACGTGCTAAGACCTGGCTGATCCAATTAGCTTTTTACAGACCAAGGTGAAAGTGAGAGAAGCTAGAACCTGTAAACGGACCAAACCGCCCAAAAGGAACCAACCGATAGATAATACGTACCTTCTTTCAGCACGTCTCATTCCCATGGAGATTAGCCACTGATGGTCATGCAGTGAAAATTATTTATTTATAATATTCATTGAATGTCTAACCGAATTATACCTGTCATGGCCCATTACTGCTTTTCCCTTTCATACATAAATGAGATGTTCTGAGTGATATTAATTACAAAAAAACCATGCTAACGTATGTAGACAACTAAAGATAGATGAGACGTCTTTTAAAGAAACCATTAATATATAGAAATTATGGTCAGTCGTAGTCAATCATTTCAGGAGTAGTTAGCTAATTAGAAAAAATAAAATCTGAACTGATTGACTTTACGTAACAACAATAGTAAAGTTAGTGAACAACTTTCTCCACAGCATACATTTATATTATTGACATATTTAAAATTTTCATCAAACGTATTAAATAATTTAATTTTACGATATTTTTAAATAGTATATTGAATCTATTGATATCATTTTTGTTAAATAAAAAAGACTAGTAAAAAAATAAAATGAATGAGATGAAACTAAGGATGTACTGGTTGTATACAATTTTTATAAGAATGTACAAGTAACTATATTTGTTAAGAATGAAATTCCCTTTAATACTTGAAGTTTATAATTTAAAGTATACCTCAATATTTCTTAGCTAATCAAACGAATCAGTTATGAAATTTTTTCATGTGAATGTTTTCTAGCTGTTAAAGCATTAAATGCTGTGAATGACTCAAGAAAGTCTTGAATAAAAAAGAATAATAACTGTATGTTTAAATCATTACCTCTAGACAGTATATAACTTTTCCTCATCTACTTTAAATTATGGAATAGCGGTGGTGGACGACTAAGTCGTATATGCGTCGTTGAAGATAATGTTTTCTTATGGTGGGTTACATAAACATTATATATAATCTGAGTTACGAGCTTTCATAACAGGGTCAAGTAAAGCAATTCAGGGCAACAAATTACCTCACGTTATTTTCTTCAAATTTATTTATTCTTATTTTTAAATTAATAAAATGATTTTGTACTTGCTAAGCCCGTATAGTGTATTAACCAATATTATAACAAGGCTCTGAAGTTTTCTTGGTAATTATATTCACAATTATATTTTTCTTTAATATGAAAAAACGGACGAATCTGTTTGCTAATATTTCTGAACCTGGTAAACAAAAATTCTTAATAGGATGTTATCTAGTAATTCACAAACCATTTTCATGAGTATTCTGTTACATCAAATTTTCATCACTCACTCAACTATAATTTTCAAGATCGTTGTTATTTTAAATAATTAAATCATTACAAAAATCATTATTACTATTTGTATGGTTACGGTATGTTGGTGAAAAATGTTATTATACCTTGTGTAATGTTATATTTTGATACTTTTAATGTGTAATGTTTGATACTTTTCCAAAGTTTCAAACAAAAACCACGTTGAATTCAGATGATTTTTGTTATAGTAGCACGATTAAATTTGAGAAACTTCACATTATATGAGCTAAAGAATAAGGCTTTTTCTATTTACAAGCTAATACTGCTAGCAAAATGTTTCAGCTATCCATCTTCAGACTATAAAGTGTTTGAAGCCTAAAGTTGGTCACATGGCCTACTGAAATAGATAGTTGCTTGCACTAGTTAGTAAAGAAAATAGTGTTTATTTATCAAACCAAGTAAACAAAATGTTGTATTTGAAAAATTTGAACTAAAAATTGTTGACTTTTTTTGGCAAGTAAACGTATTGATGAATTTATTAGAAACCATTCGAATCATAAACATGAAGGTATACAAGAGTCTACTTTAGAATATAATTATGTAGATGATTAGTGCATCTGAATTAGTGATTCTGTTAAAAACCGCTAGTTGACTTCATTTCTTTCCTTGCATTCTTTATGGCACTTCTAGGTTTCATAAAACTAAAGTTACTATGTGATCACAAAGTGATTTATTATTAAAATTACTTTGAAGAGAAATTTATAAGTTTTTATAAAGACTGCAAGTTAGTAGTCAAAGTGATTAATTATTTATTTGATACATCCATTTTACTATCGATTAAAGGTACTTGAATACGAGATAAGATGAGTAGGTTTGTTTGAAAATGATAAGACAAGAAACTGTTGGCAGTACTGTGCGTCTGCCAGCATGGAAGAGTTAGGTAGGGATGGCTCTGAATCTGTCATCAAGATCTCGACCAGTTCTAATATTGTCACACTCCTCTGCATCCGACTCGTCTGCGAGCTCTCATGGCTGATTGTTCTCACGGGAATCGTCATAGGCTTGGGATTTGCACTCGGCATGATCGCTTATGCAATCTTCTTTCAAACATAATCTATTTGGATTGAAAGTTTTATAGAAACGGATTGACATTCATCTTACAGATTATAGTCTTATGGGATCGCTCTACCGCCACGATAGGCCTTCCACCTCAAGTTCACATAGACTTCCTTTGCACTTTTGAACTGACTTAAGCATCACAGCTGTGCAATCACCAAATACAATTTACGTATTTTTACAGTCTTCAATCACTGTATAGTTTATAGTTTACTTAGTGTTGAAATATTATTCTAGAGAAGGTGTATAACGTCCAGTAAATTCGTTCTATTCCACATTATAACTAAAGTGTCTGAAATTGCAAACAAAGCTCTCTTAACGAACTATACTTCAAACTTTCAAATTTGTTAACTACTTTAGAGTTCAATCCTGTAGGTCTGTTCAAGTTTTACTCCACTAGTAACAAGAAACAAAGTTTAGTTAAGCATGGCGGTCTACAAAGTGTGGTTCACATATGGCATATGAGTGTTATACAACATAACATATTAATTCCTTTTTAAAGATTATCCATTAGTTCCAATCATGTATAACACATGAAGTGCACTCCATTGTTGTTGAAAGAGTAAACATATATTTGACTTAAGGAAACAATATTGTAATTTACCAGAAACTATAAATATTTTTATTTATACGTCCAAGACCAGAATAAATTTTCTTTGAACAATTACAAAATGAATTCATTTATAATTTATGGCTGAACAATGATACTTTTCCAATGTACGATTGCGTCAGACGTGATAAATACATCAACCCAGAGAAATCACCCCATTTAGCACTTCGTCATGCAATCAACCCCAACCAGATTTTATTTTATAGGTATAGCTATATAATTTATTGTTAATATTTAACATATCAATAAGTTGTATTTAACTTTTTTTTATAGTTCAGAAACAACTTGGTATTTCTTTTAGAAAGCCTCTCCTATATGTTATAAAAACTTAAAAAAATATATTTCTTTTTACCTCCTACTTTTAACTGTATATACTACTTTTTTTGTACATTAAAGCTGCATTATAACTGTCTTATTTAATAATAACTAAGTACAAACAGTATTTTATTATATATCTTTGTTCTAAAAGTGGTACTACTTATCTATGGAACCATTTTCAATATGCCATAATTTTCAAGTTAACTATTTTTTTATAAACTATTGATCAAAGTGCGGTTAATGTAAATAGTTTGTTTTTTTAGTATTTAATATCAATGAATCATTAACTGTTGAACATGTTGTAGTACAAATACCGTTTTTGTATTTTTTTTTTAAACACATGTTGGCTAATTCTTATAATATTAATTCATGTTTAATATTGTTAATGACATTATTTTAAATTTTTGTTAAAGAACTTGATATATATTATATAAGAACTACAGCTTTGATTGTAATGGTTAATGTTAATAAAGCTGGCCATATTTGTCTAATTATTAGATGTCTCAAAAAATTTAATTCAACCTTTGTTCATATATAAAACAGTTCATTAGTTATATTTTTTAATATTTATTTAATAACTGCTTACAATAATTTAGTTGTGTCTTACATGAATGATGAATTGGTCATTGTTTGCCAGAACTTTACTGAATCGAAGAGAAGACCGATTGACGTGTATGCTTCAAGAGCTTCGTGAGGAAAGTCTGAAATGGTCGTATTTCATAACATCCCTGTCATATTTTACTTCATCAATAATGCCCATAAATAATTAAAGAGAATGTCATTGGAGTTACTATATAATGAGGTAAACCTTTGGGGAATTCATATATAGTTTGTATACAATTTATTTAAATTACAGCGTTTTATTAATGAAACACCGTATAACTGTAGACTTTGATACAGTATGGCGCCAAATGAAAAACGGAATGATAAAAGGAATAGAGAAGCAGAGTGGGAAGGAAGCATTTTTAATATGCCTTGGTAATTTACAGTACGTATAAACAAAAATCAAGTGTTTATCTGTATGTGTGTGCATGTGTTTATTTTTAATGTAGAAATGTGTAAATGTCACCCAGTTTGAAAAGGAGAGGTCTCGTTTTCCTCCTAATTTTTCTCGTTAAGTTTTAAAGTTAAGAAAGAAATAAAAAAAATATTTTATAAACAATTAAAAATGGTTGCTGTGAAGGAAGTTGTTTTTTTTTTGACTGGGCCGTGTCCTCAGTCTGTACACTACTAATAAACAAGGTGAGCATGTGTTACAGCCTGATGACTCTGCCACTAACATTTAGATTGTTATAAGCAGTCTCTCAATGTTATATCAATACATTATATATATATATATATATATATATATATATATATATATACAATTGATAGAAAATATTCAACTAATTATAAATTTTATTCCAACATTTTACTTTGACTTCATCAAATGTTTAATATTTTCAAAAAATAGTGAGAAATTAGCGTTTATAATTTGTGTAAATTTTAACTTTCACTTCTCTGTGATGTAGCAGTTTTTATCAAAAGGATTTATATTATTTTTTTTCTGGTTTAATATTTGATAATTTTCCGTTCATTTATATTTTATTTTATTTTATTTCTGTGGTTGGGAACTTCAGCAAATTTGCTATTTGTCACCTATTTCAGTTATGGGTGAGCCACTTAGTTTTTTTTTAAATTTGTTTACTTTTTTTTATTTGACACTACAACTTTAAGCAATTCCGATTCATTAGATATTTAACTTAGATACTCAACAATAAAGAAATGACAAAACATTATACTGGAATATTAAACAAAGAAAGGGCCAATTTACTAATAATAATTATTTTTTAGCCGAGTGAATCCGTGCAGGATGCTAGCTAATAATATATATGTAATGCAATCTGTTTTCTGTTCAGTAGAAGTGTTCATCCACTCACTCTTCGTTTACATCTTGAAATTGAAATTTTAATCACAATCAATTTTTTTTGAGATATTCTAAATTAATTTTAGTTCATACTTTCTTTTTAAACAAAAAGTAATGAATATTAAATTTTGCTTGATCAATAAAACATTCATATATCTAATAATGTAATTATCAATTAATTAATCTGCTCTTCAAATGTAGTATAATGTACGTCAGTGAGAGGTAAATGTTATATATATACATATATTAAGTTTGATTATACATTTTTTTTCTTTTTTTTATGAATGCGCTTACAGTAAAAGCAATGGTTTAATGTTAAATAATTATGTTTTATCCAAATAAATATTTACAGGGAGGTAAATGAAAGTCGTATAGTGTCTCACTTTTTTTTTTAGTTATTGTATTTCATTAATAGTGATAATTTCTTCAGTTCAAACAATCTTTTAAATGTATATATTAGTATACACGAATGAATCAATTCAATAGTAATTTTATTAATTTATTAAACATCCATATGAATACACCCTTTTAAATGTTTGGCACTATAAAGAAATATTACAAACGTCTCGGTGGAAACAATGTTCCTTTGCTTAAAGAATCAAATAGAGAGTAGTTAGTATTTGTGATTATAAGGATGTACTTCAGAGTATAATTTAATGAAAGATATATTTTATATTTTTTATTTGAATTATAATTATTTTTAAATAGGGGCCAAGTTAGCCCTGTGACAAGGCGATCACGTCGACGGTAGATCCGGTGCTTAATACCCACTCTAGTCTTCGGTTTATTCACACCGGAGGCGAATCAATCCGAGCATGTCGCCCTCGGAGAAGACGTTACGCCGTCTGTCCCATGCCTGACTCCAAAATTTAGGACACCCAATGTAGAATGTTCATTGTTTGATATCACAAAGGACTATTGTTCGGTCTGCATGTGTTTTCTTATGAGACTGTGACTGCAACCTAACTTAACCTAAGTGTTTTAAATAAATATGTTAAATAAATTATAATTATATGTTATAAAAAATAAAATTTGGGTATTTAACAAGCTGATGCAATTTGTGATATTTTTAGTAATTTGTGTGGTCATATTCAGGTTGCAAATAATTAACATGAATTTGTAATTAACAAATCAAAATTATTCATGGTCAATCATTTCACTTGAAAAAATTGGTCACTCAAAAATTTACTTTTCTGTGGGTAAAATTTATATAAATTGTTAACGTTTTTAGCCTCAAGATAGATATATTGATGACAGAAATAAATCGCTAATTTATTAATGTGTTGTTTAAAAAGTCATCATTCATTCAAAAATTAAGTAATCAATTCATTAAAAAGTCTCAAAAAAGTATTCATTAACCCTTACAATATGAGTTTTCTCAAATTAAAACAAAATTTCTCTAAATTGTTAGTATAATTGTTATATTTTACTGATTAGTTAGAGATGTTCATTTCTTTAAAAGTTGTTAATTGAGAAGGTACGAAAATTTACTTTTGTTACGAGCATAAGAAAATAACTCTAGTAAGTAATATGAGGGCGAGAACGTCTGTATGTCAGCGAGTGATTGACTTTGTCAACCGAACCCTGCAAGTTCTCAGGAGTTTTATAACAGTTGGATTAAATATGATAGTAGTAAATAAATATGATAATAGTATCATACTGGTAGAATTTCAAGTTTGGAAAGCTAACGAGTTTAAAATCACTTGGGTAATATTATTTAGAGACATGTTTTTACTTTTCATTTTTTAATGAGAGAACTTTCCAAGTCTTACATTAATCACCAATCCTTAACTATTTAGGAAGATCGATTAAACATAGGAAACTATAATAATTAAAATAAGATAGGTTGTTAAAATTATTAGTTTAATTTAAATTAACTCAATCCATTATTGAAATAATGAAATGGTAACAAGAGACTGAGATTATGTTCGAAACAAAAAAATTCTACGATTTAATGGAATTATCCCTGGACATGTTCTGGAATATAATATTGCCATCATGTAAAATATCTCTTTCTACTGTTTGACGATAGTAGTCAATGAGTGTAATTTACTTAAGCAAATGGTACAAACTTAAATAGGTTTGTGGTATTTGATGAGATGCAGACTAGAGTGCTACCGTTATCTCTGCCGTTCATTTTTTTGAGTTCATCTTTAGTATTGCGTTAGAATCAGTTCTTAAGAATGGTATGAACACCACAACCCTCTCTCTCTGCTCCCTTCTTTCCTAACACTGACCCAGATCCAACTTGGAACAGGTATTTTCTCAAGTAAAATCCAACAATTATTATATAACCTCTCTTTCACCACGAATGTTTTTAAATTAATCTAGAAGTTAATCATGCTGTAATCACTAATATTTAAAGTCCCATTTCCAAAAAGTATGGTATATTTAGAATCATATGTTATGTTGTTAAGGAAATCAAGCCAGTGAAAACGTTTTTCATGGCGCCAACTTTATATTGTTTTGGTTAATTAGTTTGTTTTAATCTTTCAAGAGTATATTACAAGTGGATGTATCAAAAAAATGTGTTGAATACAGGTCGTCATAAACATGTTGAATAATTAATGCATAAACAGAAGGTAACGTATTTCAAAGTTTGGGTTTTCAAAAACGTTCATATTAAAACTGAATGAGAAAAAATAGGAATTTGGATAAACATGGTGACTGAATTCGGATTCGTTGAGCATTAAGTACTAACAAACCATACTGTATACCACGATGAATTTAATCAAGGTTAAAACCAAGCCTCCATGAATATAGCAGCATGGGTGCGAATAATTCAGGAGTACCTCTCGGCTGACGACCAGTACAGCAAGAACCTCACCTCACGCCAAACATGGAATGGTCACTGATCAGAGCTGCTTGTTCCGTAAGGTTGCCCACGTGAACACCACAACCCTCTCTCTCTGCTCTCCTCTTTCCTAACACTGACCCAGATACAAGTCGGAACAGATATTTTCGCAAGTAATCCAACAATTATTATATAACCTCTCTTTCACACACGAGTGTTTTTAAATTAACCTAGAAGTTAATCATGCTGTAATCACTAATATTTAAAGTACCATTTCCAAGACACTTACCATATATTACATATTCATATTCATTGTTCAAACAGGAATGTACGATTAGTAAACAAATAAGATATTCAAGTAATACCACTTTCCTTGCCTTTCATATTGATTTCTGTTTTCGTTACTTCTATATGTATATGTTTGCACATTCAATATCTGAAGACCAAATACACTAAAGTGAAAATGAATTCAAAGTGTTTTCAGAAGACAGTCACGAAACTCTTTATTTCTCATTATATTTTATTTAAAATTACTTTTAATTTATATGAGATAGCTTTCTACGTTAAAATTATTGTATGCTAAATTTAAATATCTAAGGTTAAGGTTATTTTAAATATTTTATTAAATAAATTTGGAAATTTAGATACACCCTTAATTATTAACACACATACACACACACACACACACACACACACACACACACACACACACACACACACACACACACACACACACACTCTGAAATAAGTTTATGTATTTAAAGATAACATCACATAATCAAAGAAAAAAAAGAGTTCTTAGATTTTTCTTGCTAGCTACCTATCATGACAGGATTTAATATTTTAAACGGTTTCTTTCGATTTGGTGTTAAATTTTTCTTTTACTGCAAAATCATAATGTTTATTGAGAATTTTCTACATAAATGAGTATTTGTGTCTAACAATTTGACCATTTTATACCTGGTTACCTAAGAATCAACTATAAATCGCACTGACAGGAAAACTAAGGCCTAAGGCTTTAGTAACGGCTTAAATCATATATTTATTTAAGTTAATGCATACTAAAATATTTGATCCATTACCAAATGGTAATTAATCTATTATTAATAGGTTATATGCACTGTATTTCAGTAACAAATTTGTAGAATATAATGTACAATAGTAAAGGAGTTTATGGAGAGTAAAACACTCTATGTGTTGGAATTTAGAAGCTAAGGGTGAGATGCAATAGTAGTGTAGTAAAACATATAGACCAATTATTTTCTTTAAAATAGGTTATATAGCTGTATCTTTTTGGAATAAGAACCTCTTGAATCTTTAAAAAAGAAATAGTTACGAAAATAGACTCAATGTGGCCCAATAGTTAGAGAGGTATTAGTGGCTCTATAGCAGAGAATTGGTCTTTTCTCCAGTACACCTTACTCTCCTATCTAACAAGACGACCTTATTGCAATTCATGGTATATATTTAAAAAAATAAAGTTGGGATGGATGAGGGCAGTGGGTGGGATGAGAGTTGAGACGGTTGTCCAGGTCGACGGAAGTGGCTCTGTAGGTCAGACCAACCTCCCGCCACGCCCAGCCAGCTTTTCTCAGCGCGCATCAATCGTAAAATGCCCCACTTGAAAGCGACGGTAACGAGCTCACTTATCCTCCTTGAAATAGCACCAACTCTACTCACCAGTACTGACTGTCAGGTATGTTTGAAACAAATGAAGAAATTTGAAAAAAATAAGTTTTGATAGGCTTGAAACTCTTCCCTTTTTATTGAAATCCATCTTCCTTTTTGTTAAGAGTTCATATAAAATCACAAATAAATCTGAGTATCTATAATATACAGATCTATAATACGCCGTAAGTATGATCCCGTGATAAGCGTTTGAGGAGTTATTACCTGTCATGGTCTTATTATTTTGTAAATAATCTTGTATTCAGCATCCCTTCAAAAGTATTAAAAAACCATCCTTTAAATATTCTTACTCCAATAAACCTGATTAAGGAAAAATTTAGGCCTGCCGATATAAAATCATCTGGAAAAATATTAAGCGATGTTTCGTAGTAAATAAGAATTTGGTCAACTTTCTGCTCTTACAAACGTAAGGAGCAAGTTCGTAACAAAGGTACGAGTAACAAATGTGGAGTAACTTACACTCAACTCGACTATAAGAAAGCATCTTGTTGATAATTAATTGTTACTGTTTTATTTTATAGTGACAATCGTGATAAAGTCATAATTTACTCGTACAGTCCATATTAAACTTATAGGCATGCAAGTTGATAATTTCATTTGTTGTATTGTACTTGTACAATTTAACAAGTACAATAATGTACAACAATCAGACTAACCAAAATCGTGCGCTGACTTGCCATATCTAATCTATCTAGCTTCTCTTTTTTGCTTTTTTAATTAAAATATATTTTGTCCAATAAAGTGACTTGTGCATGATGCGGACTTCTGCATGATAAGGCACATTTTTGTGTAAAATATGAATTTGATCCACTGAATGGGGTGGCCTCTGGCGGCCAACAGACTTCTGTGCACACCCACCAATATACACTCAGACATCATCGTAAAAACCTCAAAAAAAGAACATAAACATTTCTATTTTGAGTCAAAATCTCGAAATCGAATTTTTCAAAGAACACTGAACATTACTTATTATAAAGTAAAGTATAGTGATTGTCAAACTACAAAAATTTTTTTTTCAAATAAAGTATACATATTTTGACTTATGATTGAAAGCGTTTGAGGAGACATAAAAGCATTATGTTGTTAACCAGTTTGATACTTTTTTTATTTATAGTAAAGTTGAGTGTAGGTCACTCCAGATTTTTATATTTTAAGATTGTATCGTTTAAGAAATCAGTAATTTCAAATGAAGTCAATTGATTATTTTCTCTTGAATTAGTAAATATTTAATATAGAATAAAAGTCTCAGAGTAATTTTATATTGCGCTAAAGAAGGACTAAAACGAAAATTTAAGTTTATTTTAATTTATTCATTCCACTTTCTACTAACATCAATTTGCTTACTAATGTTTTTCGAGACACTTATTATTTAAGTTTCTTTTTGGAGAAGGCAACCAGTGAGATTAAAAAAAATTTAATATTCCTAATGTGATTTTCTCTTTCAAACTAACAATCATAGTTATGAGCATTTTTAACAACACTTACATTGGATACCCGTAATTTTTCACCCAAATTTTGGACGTTCGAGGCTTATTTTTTTGCATAGTTCTTAATGCAAAATGTTGATTGTTCTTGTATAGTTTTATTTATGACATATTCTCTTAATCTCTTAAGTAATTAATTTAATAATTCATATTTGATCCATATGAATTATTTGTTTTCGAATGTACTAAACTTCTCATCTTCCAATCTCATGTTCGTGATAATAAAGTTCTGGTTCCCTTCTCTTAAGATAATTACTGACAAATATGAGAAAAAAAGTATTTAAACCTAACAATAAATAGATCAAGGCTTAATAATGTTAGCACATTTGTCTATTAATTTTAATATATTTCATATACAATTACTTTGCAATGGGAAAAATATTCTTTTCATATAAAACATGAGTTTGCTTGCTTAATAGTTACCGAAAGTAAACAGTGAGCTGCATAGTTTATACATTTTTTATGAGATTTTTGTATTTTGTTATGAAATGTAAAGTAAGATTACTTTATAACTTGCATAAATTCTTGGAAAATATCATTGAATACATCTCACTACTTTACATAGAGTGATCAGTCCTTTTAGCCAGAGTTATTGATTATTTTAGTCGTCATTTACTAAATTAAATTTTTTAAAATTATACTGGGAAAATATACGCTCGTTGAAACACCTTCTTATTATATCTTCTAAAATTGTTTAGTTTAAATATACATACTTTTCAACATAGTTGTCGAATGTAACTTCTTGGTCTAATAAAGAGTTATTTTATATTTATTTCTAATCACGAAAAGGAAAAAGGATGGTTATTGTTTTGACAAGTGGTTTACAGAGTGTAATCTTTGGGTAACTTTCGCCATGTCGGCTAGTCGTCTGAACGTGGATCTAAGAGAGTGGCAGCTTCTCTTTCAGAACAACCCTCGGACATCTCCCATCGACAGCTCCATCCAAAGCAGCTAACAGAGAAACTCTTAATTGTGTCTGCTACGCATGCCTCTCTTTTGACACTATAAATATCTAACTCTATATAAAAACCTTTTACAAAGGAAAGAAAGTGCATTCTCGTATTTAACGCTGCTAAGCTTTTATATAATACCTCTTGTGCACTACTAGACCAAGGCATACGATTTAATAGAAGTGTCATTTTTTTCTCATTATCTGGTGAATAAGCAGTTCACAGTGTGAGAAGCTTATGACATTGGGCTGCATGTAAAAGCTATTACTCTCTTCAAACATTTTCTAACTTTTTAAACTTCAAAGGCTGTTAGAAGAAATCTGGAGTGGTCTAAACTCAACTTTGCTGCACGCAAACATGGTGATTCGTTTGACTATTTTCATAGCAAATATAAAAAGCTCAACAGTTTGTTTAAATACATGATGAATATTTAAAATACATTATTTTGAAGTAATTTAATGTTATGCAACAAATTATATTGCCCACTAATAATAGTCTTTTGCATGCTTTATAACTGTAAGTGTAATGTTTTTTTTTATCTAGATTACTGTTTTAAGGATACTTAATTGTAAAGAATGAGTTGCTTTTTAAATCTTTCTTATAGATCATTTAGATATATTTTGATTGAAGTACTAGTACAAACGTTTCCTCTTTTCGGTGTTTTAGAGTATCTGAACGAAACTCAAATAGATTCTTGTTTATTAAAGTCAAAATATCAAACAAATCGAATATAATTCATACTAATAGATAAAAAGTTATATATGAATTGATATTTGTACGCTAAATTTAGAAAATAAATAATTCTTAGAAATAATATGATTTAACTTACAGTACTTAATTGCATAATAGAATGAAATGTAAACGAATAACTCATTATCAGCGGAGAAAATAATATGAAGCTGTTCGGAAATAATCCCAAAATCATTGATAAATTAATGTCAAAATTGAAACAAATCGCAAACCATAACTATACGCTATTACAGTTTTTTTTAGATTTGAGGGATTAGATGTAATAAATAAATAGTCAAACATAAGTTCTCCTCTCAAGAAGGACTCTCCAATACAGATTTGTCCCTACTTATTCTGTCTATAGTCAGGAAGGAGCATTCGTACTATGGGGATTAATTCCACTTTTTAGAACTGCTCAGTAACCTTTCAATCCCTGAGATCCTTGAATGTATACTCGTTATGCACACTATGGACTCTTTGTATGCTGCCGTTGACCATGGCGAGAGTTAGGAGGCTTTGCGTGAGTTTCTTTATGGGAGACTCTTTACCTCACTGATCTTCCACTAACTGTCATGTACGTCTTGCTAACTTTGTTCTAAAACATAGCTTCTTGATGGTGAATTCCACCTTTAGATTAGAGTTATGGCAATGGTAACATGAATGACTCTCTCTTTTGCCAACAAGTTCATGGCTAAACTTGAGCAAAGTTCCCTTCCACCTTCTACGCTTCTTCCTCTTTTCTATATCCCTATCATAGATGACATCTTCTTCATTTGGCACCATGGTAACACTCAGTTAAAAACCTTTATTTATCCCTTTAAAACTTTTTCTCCTCGATTACTTTTACACATCCTATTAATTATTTTTTGTTGCATTAAACTTTATTTTCTATAAAAAGTCTTTATTATTTTTTGTTGTTTCTTTAAGTTTTTCTAGTAATTTCATCTTCATTGGCCAACCTTAACATATTCTTTGAAAGTGTCCAGCTGGCTTTCATCTTCTTGCCGTAATAATTCCTGTCCTGACATGTTGAAAATGAATTTTAGTGTTTTGTTTTCATTCGTGCTCCTGTCTGTTTTCAAAATATATGTGTATACATACATATATAATTATTGTTGTTAGAACTATCCAGAACGGACAGAAATATTTCGAAGTTAGTAAACAAACACAAGTAAAAAAATATATTACAGTCTAATTTTTGGCTTCAAGTGTCAAAGAGATTAGGAGATCAAAGGGACAGAGAAGGTTGACACCGAGATGGTAAGTGTGTGATTTTTGTTTCACTTGTTTACCTTTATTAACATAGAACTAGATTTTACAATGAACACGTGAAATAAAAGTCAATGTGTAAACGACAGCATAAAGGCCAGAAAAATGACTAACATATTTCAACCAAAACAAGTGGTCTTTGTGTTTTGGTTGAAAGATCATGGTATTTTTTTTTATTTTCATACTGTAGTTCAGATATATATATATATATATATATATATAATAAATTCAAAAAATAAAACGGTCGATAAGGAGAAAATAACAAAAGATTTAAATGACACGTAGAAACAACACACAACTCACTTCAATATTTGGACCTGTCCTTCTCCTGATGACAACGAGGTCGAAATATTGAAGTGAGTTGTGAATTGTTTCTACTTGTTCTTTTCTTTAAATCGTTTGATATATATATATATATTAAATGTTATATCTGTAAGTCTACTTTAACAATTCAGTTGTAAATTTTAATATTTTGGGTAAATATGCTTTAACATCTTATATATATTAATTGACAAACTTGAGAGTAGTTTACATAGCACATGAATACGAGTAACTGACTTATGAAGTCTTTTTTTTATGACTGTCAAAATTATTGGAAAATGAAAAGATGTTTTATTTTTCTAGCACCAACATTTATTGTTTGTATATTATGCTAAAGCCTATTACATAATATCGTGAAGGTAGTTTGATGAATTTCAATCATGCAATCACAATCGAGTGAATTAAACCCACTGCTGTTGCTACATTTTTCAATGAAATAAGAACAGCGTGATACATTATGCTTTCAACTTTTTTTCCATTCATTTCGTTAGACATAGTTTTTCTTTATTTTTTTTTTTTACAAAAATTAATGGTTAAAAATTGTGTAACATGTGAATGAGTTGAAAGGAAGGAGGTTGCCAATTAGGCTTACATAACCCATATGTGGGAAGATGCTCCAACGCCGTAAGTCCTCATTATAGAGGTTTCCGTTTATTCAAATCCGATTGTTGTTGTCACTTATCTTCAGACAACTTCTGGGAAAGTTCGCATTCACTTTCAATGTTCAGAAGCTATTCAGCTTTTGCTCCCATTCTTCTTTTTGTGGAAACATCTTCAGTCCATTGTTCTTTTATAGCAATATGCAAATATATATTACCTATATTGAAAGTATTGAAAAAGAGGCGTTTGACTACATTCTTAGTTATAATTCCATATATATATATATATATATATATATATATATATATATATATATATATAAAGATTTCACATAAACACGTGAAATAACAATCAATAATCAAACCACAATAAGAAAATCGGAAAACAAGACTAATATCTTTCAACCGTAACAAGTGGTCTTCGTCAGAGTCAAAAACCCAACTGACTATATATATATATATATATATATATATATATATATATATATATATATATATATATGAAGTTTAAATCACAATGGAAAAAGGAAAACAATAGAAATAAATGAGGAAGGTAAACCTTCCTCAATGACACACGTTGAAAGGCCTCAGAGCATTTATTTCTATTGTTTTATCTTTTTTCCATTGGGGTTTAAACTTCATTGATTGCATCACGTGTTTACTTATTGAGATTTTTCTGCATATATATATATATATATATCAATATATGCAAACTGATATTAAACAATATGTTTTAGTGAGAATCGCTAAATCTTTTACAGGCAACTTTTCCAGCCATCGTCTCCTCCAGAAACTATCAAGCTCTCAAAACCAGAGACGCGTAGGTTTCTTTAACGAATGGTTTTAATACAATATCCATCAGTCACATAAGTTTAAGTTACATTCATTTTTAAATATTTAAGGTGATTCAATAATTTTTTGATGTCATTAATCATTAAATAACTCGAATCAGTTCAAATTAAGAATAGATATTCTCTTTACTTCCTCAAGTCTATTATACATATTACACTAAAGGTTAGCAGACATGCTTGCCTTTTGAACAACATTAATACAATATATCATACTGAGTTAAAGTGTAAAGTAATATTTTCAAGAAAATGATCAGATAGTTTTAAGGACGTTAATTTTTGAATATTATTTATAATTTTAATTATCCATTCAAGGCAACGATTTTTGTAAATTACCACACATAGACATAAGAACTCATGCAAGGATTCAATTTAGATTATTAAATTAAATAGAAAAACACAATTAGTCTTCATCAACTTAAGAGTCAGTTAAAAAAAAAGAAAAAATACAGAATTCTGGAGTAGAAATCAACATTAAAACTGAAAAAGTAAACTGAAAGGAGTTTAATGATTTTTCTATAACCACGAGACCATGCGACAAAAATAAATCAAAGAAAATACTTCTTTTAAAGATGTAAATCTTGAGAAAAAGTTCATAATGGTATAATTTTGGAAGAGTATAAGGCAGCTTTTAAATCAATATCTTGATTAATTAATTTTAGTGTAGTGCCATTAGCCTAGCTGAATAATGTAGCAATGAATTGCGAAAGCTTCAGTTATATAACACTCACAAAAAAACAACAGAAGTTGGAAAGAATTAGAGCTGTTGCTATTGTAAAGAACATAATCTATAGAAAATAACCTGTTATTTTAGAACACTGATTTGCCATGTGTTCGAGGCCGTGATTTTTAATAAAACCTTAGTATATTGGCAGTTCTGCTTTCATATTCCTTCCTAACACATCATTTCGAAGTTACGTAAGACTGAGGATAACAGTTGGACACGTTAAATATTAATGTTCGCTACTCTTTGGTAAGAATGTTTTCTGTAACTGTTTTGCTAAATGGGCAGGTAGAAACGTGGCGAAAGGAAGTTGTACTTAGTTATTACTAGAAGACTCGATTAGAAGGCGATAAGTGATTTCTGTTAATGTGATGATTCGCTCATGAGGCCAGCAAAATTGATGGAAGAAAACAATTGGTGTTTTGAGTTAATTAGGAGTGCGGTGAAACTCAGGGACCATATGGGAGGAAATGAGATGATGCCTTTTTGATCGGAGGGTGTTGCCCAAGGGGCTGTTGGGCTAATTCAAGCCCGTGAGGCGGCACCCGCTGATGAGGTCTCTAATGGGCAGTTTACTCTAATCTCTCGCATTGCCCAAACAATCACCGTCCGCCCAAATCCTACCAACCCCATTTTTTGCAGTTTCTTTGTAATTCAACGACAGATTCCTAAGTTGATATCATTCCAATAAACTGACATGAATATTTCAAATCTCTATACTACATTGCAAACATCCAAATCGTTTAGTTGTCATTATCCCGAAAAATGAAAGTTTTCACTCACTGGTAAGTTCAAAACTTCATTTCTATCAGACAGCATGTTGTAAAACGAACAAGTAATATCATTAAATGACACTCAAAAACAACTTAGAGATTCAAACAATAATAATTAAATATTCTGCAACAATTAACATTAATTTCAAATAATATTATAACGAGAGAAAATCAAACGTCTTTTATACTTGTTAATATTAAAAGCAAAAGTTCATGATATCATTAATTCAAAGAGAAGTAAAATTTTGATGAAAGAACATTGGTCACAAAATTAAAATCAGAATACATGAAAATAAATGACCATCTTAAGGTGATATTCTTTACAATTAAAGATTTTTTTAAATTCCGAGTAAGGTGTAAATCACTAAGATAAATATAATCTTTTTCTTTGCTATATATTTGGACAAAGAAATTTGTTGCCGTCAGAGGCCTAAATTTTTTATTTAATTCTCAAAGGCCTTTAAAAAATAAAATAGACTAGACATTCAAGTTATTTGAACGAAAATGTAAAATCGCAATTAAAATGGTCCATGAAAATAAATTAATTGTTATTGAAGACAAATAAAATTACGAGGTGAAAGAATGAAAATACACCTTTTACATATTGTCAATTATGTAATGAGATCTACTTGACGTTAAGGCACATAAAGCGCCGAATAAACAAAACACTTACTACGAATGATATTCAAACAACAGTTTGAATAGACTAGACATCTATCAATGATAGATAGATAGATAGATAGATAGATGGATAGATAGATAGAGAGAGAGAGAGAGAGAGAGAGAGAGAGAGAGAGAGAGAGAGAGAGAGAGAGAGAGAGAGAGAGACTCTTTCCATAATGACAAAAGTTTTGGACTGCAGTTAAATTTTTCTACTGTGTATTAACCTCTAGTTTATTTTTTAACTCTATAAAGAATTACTAGGCTCAAAGTAGAATGACACACCTACCACAATCCATATTTTAACATGTAGTTAGTCATCAGGAGTAAACGAAATGTGGGAGTTGTATTCAAGTTAACGAAATAAAAATAAATCTCATACGTAATATACATACTCGTATTTTACGCACTTACAAATTAACCTCAGGACATCTCATTTTTTCTTCGATCTTATTATTCATCTGATGACGAACTATAGTTCAAGATATTTGTTTCAGTAAGTATGTTGTATTGTGTAAGTATATTGTTCATTAAGTGTGTGTGTCTTATTTTATTTTGTAGTGGTTATATATACACTCAAAATAAATGTTTTTCAGGACTTGGTCAGTTCTTCAGGTTCAAATTAAACTCTCATTGCTAATGATTAGGTTCTTATTTAAAACCTTTTTCATAGGCCTAAAAATTATATTAGAGATTTTTTTTATGTTATTATAATCAAAATTATGGTCCTCATAAATACTATGATCTGCTAATGCAGTGACATTAATTGTATTATTTCTTATATTTCGTCTGCTTTATAGGCCTATGAAAAATGTTTTAAATAAAAACCGAAACGTAGGCAATGAGAGTTTAATTTGAACCTGAAAAACTGACCATGTTCTCAAAAAACATTTATTTTGTTTCTATTTCACGGTAGACATATATATATATATATATATATTATTGCAAGATATATATATATATATATATATATGTATATGTGAAAACAAGACTAAGATGGTCCTTGGATCTTTGACCCTTTGGATCATTTGGGTTTTTGACTCTGACGAAGACCGCTTGTTATGGTTGAAAGATCGCAAAATTGTGCTATGATCTTTCGACAGTGAAACTGTTCTTCCTCAGAGTCTCACGATAAAATTTCATTGTGTAAATTCAAAAATTGTTGTGAAAGCAAATCATACAACAAAATCAAAAATGGCAATTTGCATAAAGTCAATTCATGGAAGTCTTACAAACACCAGTTACTTGAATGAAAGAATTTCTATTATTTTACTGCAAGTAAAGTGTAGTAATTATGAAGAAATTTAATTACATATTATGGCGGATTTACACATTCTGAGGTTTCCAAAGTCCTATTCTGACTTTTTTATGATATCTATGTTTATTTCTGTGTGTGTAGTTAAGTGGATGTGTATTCATAAGTTCGGTTACGCTACAGACCCAACCACTTGATGGATCAAAATTGATAGCTTACGAAGAATGTGTTCTACAGTGTAGATGTGTCGTACTGTTTTGGACAATACTGCCTCATGAAAAAGTTGGTGTGATGTTCAGGGAGAGTAAAATTAAATATATTTGTTTAAATATGTTTTACTACAACACCCTGAACAGAATGTTGTGATAAAACTACATGTTGCACCCTTGATCGTTGATAGGTATAGTTCTTGGTGTGCTTACAAACCCAATTGTGTTTGTGTAATTTGAGAAGTATGGGAAAGGTACTTTCTCGTTGTTTGTTATAAAATGGATAATAATTCTATGCTACTTCTTCGCTGAATCAATGAAATTGACATGTTTGGTAGGTATTAAGCGACAACGAATATTCATATACTTAAATATTACAAGACACTTTCTCGATGATAATACTATCCAAAACGGACAAATAAAGATCAGAGTAGATTTAAAAAATATAAAGAAATTAAAAACACGAACTTACAGTCTCTACTTTTCAGTTTGAACCGACTTCAGGAGAGATAAGAGAGGACAGCCAAGCACACTGGCACAGAAATTATTGGAGACCAACAATGTTCCCGCATATGCACCCGCTCAGAGATAATAAGGTAGACAAAAATCCATTTAAAATTAATTATAGCATAAGGAATATGACACAAATAATAAATAAAAGCAAAACAGGGGGATGAATAGAGGAAATACTAATATAATAAAATTAAATAAACCTTGTATAATAGTAATCATACAAATAATATTAATATTAAATACATAAAATTATTAAATAATAAAAATTGTATTAGATAATAAAAATTGAAATAATAATAACATAAAAACTAAATGCAAAGGCAATGAACTAATATTGCAAGAGTAATACTACACTAAAAATGACAACTAATAAGTTATATATATAGTATCATATTAAGATTTTGCAGAGAAGCATCTACATAAACGATAAAAAACATACCAACTGAATAAATAAACAGAATGGGTTCCAAAAGTTTTACTAACAAAATTGAAAATTTTCTAATTATTAATGGCATCACTCTAGACATCTTCATGTATATTAAAGAGGCTTTTGGCAACTTGCCTCCATTAAGTTAGGGATAATATATAGATGTATTAATTTATGAACTGTATAATGGCTTACAAGAAGCAAATGCAAGACTAATAAGTGTGGATCTACTGCGGCTAGAATTGTGGCAAATTAACGCTTACGTGAGGTGGGCGTATTGGAAGAATTACTTGTAGATGACCTATGGGGTACTCCAATTTATAAAAATTACTATATACAAGGTTAGGTATACCTAACTTAGTATTTTAAGAAGTGTCATACTAGATACTAATACCATTGGTTGTATTCAGTGTGCTGCCCACATTGTTGAAATGTCGACAAAATACAAGATTCGGGCGTAAATCCTGCTAAAAAAGTCTTCATACTTTTCCCAGTGAGAAAGAAGGTAAATGTTTAAATCGCTTACATTTAATATATTGTCATTTTTTCATACTATAATTGAATATATTGTGAAAATATTCTTGTGGTATATTTAGTTAAAGACCTAACCTGGAAAAGCCTGTAACCGTTACTTGGAGTAATGCAACAAACTGTCCAACTAAGAAGTTCTTTGATAGAACATAGGATGCTAATCACAAATCAACATTTTGGCTGCAAAATTACTTTTACTTGCAAAGACTACTTACTTTAACTTTTTTTTTACAGAAACTACTGGTATGTATGCATGGGTTGAGTATTATCCTACTATAAATCAAAAAGGTATTCGTATTAGCCTTAATAAACTACCTAGACAAGTGTAGGAATGGTGTACCAATAGAAATGATCACCTGCAGTACCTTCAGTCATTAAACCTCTTTAAAGGCAACTTTGAGATTATTGAGGTTGGTACGAAATTGAAATTCATCTGCAGTAGTTAACATTTAATAGAAGGGATCATTATTAGTTTGGTCTATGTGCTGCTGAATGCACATATGGCCTCATAGAATATTCTACAAGGGCATCAGAGAGATCACAAATGATCACATCTATAGTAAGCTTCTTGATATTAATGAAAGGGTTTATTTGCTATACTAATGGGTCAAAAATTAATACTATAACCAGATGGGCACTAAGAAATAAAGGAATACAGGGGAATGAGACAGTGAACCGATAAGAGATATTGGGAGCCGAACAAAGCTTCTGCGGTCTTGATCGTTTTTGCACCACACACCTAAGCTTTTGAGAAGATTCAGTTGAAGAATGAATGCTTTCTAGGAGGCTGGAAAAACAAAGTAGGGGCTCTACATTAGTCAATTAAGCTCATTCCAACCAAACTTAAATTTTTGTTGAAATTAATAAAGCTTGATTTTAAGGATTTAAAAATATATATGTAGAATATGTAACATGACATGGCACTTTTATATACTACTTACGCAAGCTGCCATTGACGTTACACGAATAATTCAGATACGTTTGTTCACATTCTAAGATAAAACGAGGCAATTACCTCAGAGAGATTAAAGAGTTTTGCAGTTCATACCTAAAACCAATAGAACTAAGATATAGGTCTCTGAGGGCAATTATAAAGTTCATTAACGAACTTAAAATCTTATGTTATTTTATAAAAGAGAAAATGAAGCATAATAAAAAACATGCAGCAGGGGTTTGAACTCGTTTGATGAGACTCAGTGTCTCAGTTTAATAATTAGTAATAATAATATGTCGGATTTTTTAAATAGTTGAATTTATATTTTTTATTTCTAATAAAATAGATACATCCACATTATAACAAACTTACTGAACGGATCAACTATTATTCTGATGTTATTTATCATAGCATTTGTATTATGTCTACACTATAGCCACATTAATATAAAATCAAAACTCGATTGGCTATCAATTTGTTTCTTATCATATTTGCTTATAGTAAAGTTGAGTGTTGGCCAATGCAGATTTTTTGGTAGTGTTATTACAGAAAAAGAACACATATTGCTTCGTCATCAGGTGTAAAAGTGACTCGCTCGCTGAACGGCTTTCTTTTTCAAGGATTTAATGTTGCTTTCTGTGAAAGTTTTATACAAAATAAACCCAGAATGCCATATATGAAAATTGGTCTACAATTTAAAAAACTAATAATGTAGTTACAATATTTACATACCTTTTGAAAAAGTAAAAATGTATATGTGAAAAGCAAACAGTACTTGAAAATATATCTAGGCTTTCAAAGCAGTAGTGGTCATGATGAGGGTTTCAGAAAGAATATATGCATTTAAATATGGTGCAGAAACGTTATTAGAAATACATTGTCTATCCAGTAGGCTGGCTGTCTTCATGGCTCAACCGGTTTTGAAACTCGTCAATTATCAAGAGCAAACAGATAATTTGTTCTTGATAATGAACGAGTTTCAAAACCGGTCGAGTTATGAAGACAACGTGCGAGGTAAGCTGGTATATATTTTTATGATACTACTAACAGCCTATGCTGTACTAACGATAACATTTTATATAATTAATTTAGAGTAAAAACGAAAAACAGGAAAGGAAAACAAGGAGTCCTGTTTGTATAATTCCAGCACCATGCTGTCTTCAGGGCAATTAGGGAATAAAGAAGGGAAAAAATTTGAAAAACCAAGCCACTCACGTCCTCACATAATATTATGTTCCCAATATAGATTCAATGGTAAATATATTATATATATGACACATAGTCTTAAGCTTCTTCTGGCGTTATCAAGCCTAGTTCTTTTTTTTTTTTGAAACGGGAGTTTTGAAATTATTCCTTACGGCTTTAATTTAATTGGATTCTTTTGTGTACTTGTGAATAGTTAGTAAGCAACAATATGCAAATGTATAATAAGGTTATAATATCAAATAAATCTCAAGGGGGTTAATTAATATATTTTAAATTTCTACTTCCATTTCATAATTTATTATCAACAAATATTTTTTTATGAAAACTTCCTGAACTCTTCTCATTTTTTTCAGGAAATTTTTTTATTAGTTTTACAACTAAATGACGTTGATAAAATAGGAACAAACATTACAATAATTTCATATATAATTTATGATGTGGTTTGTCTTGAATGAAAATATTTTAGTTCATTTATAGAAAAAAATAATAGCGAAATAAAGACTGCAATAAGATGGATTGAGTGGTTACTTGATGAACAGTACTGCGAGAGTATATGTCTTGAACGTCTTGAAGTCATAAACGTGGCTTTCTTTTAGGTGAATCGGTAGTCCCAGAAGAGCATTCTAAGTCATGGGGCTTTACTTATAAGAAAAACAAACAAACTTTTACTGTATATCAGTCAATCATTTGTTTCTGTGAAAAGATTATAATTATAAAAAAATGTTTACTATCAGTTTGAATCGGACTTATTTCATGATGTCTGTTTATATATATATATTATAAAATTATGTCTTATATAATTCGCCTTATACAAATAATATTTGGTCATAAATTTGGTCATAAATATTTAATGAATTTGTTTAAAAGAGTTAACAAAAATGTAAGGGCATACAACCGAAAGCTTCTTTCTTCAATTAAACTTCAAAACCGTTTTTTGTAGGGACATTAATTACATTTTTCATACTAGGCGCTTGTTGAATGTTTAAGGGCTTACTAATCTAGAAAAAAATATAAATATTTGTTGATTACATTAATCTTAATGTTTTATTTCATTTATTTCCTTTAAATTAATCGTGCACATCGGATGAGGTTTTACAAAATCTTCCACGTAGTGTTAATGATTCACTCATGTTAAATCTAATAATTTAAAGGATTTGCAGATGAACAAAGTGGTAGAAATTTCTATTCTAGCCAAGAAAATTTTTATAAGACAAAATTAATAAACTATAAATGTCTATAAATGTATCATTGAACAGTCAAAGCCTTATGTATAATCATGTGGTCAAAATATCAAAAATGGAAAACTGGATAAATGTCCACATGCAAGTTACAAAATATTGAAATTAAGAAATAAATTAACGTCATTTAGTTCGTACCAATTCCTGAAAAATGATTTGTTTTTAAGGGGTAATAATTTCATTTAAGAGGTTGATAAATTGAGTCAAAATGAATTAAAATGTCTTCTGTTAGAATAAGGTGTGACGTTTTGAATGGACCGAGTACAAGGTTAAGATGATGAGATATCGTGAAACTGGGATTACCAACTATCGCTCTTCATTAAGAAGGAAAAAAACCAAAAAGAAAACGTCAAAAACAGTTTGCTTTGCTAAATTCTCATATATTAACTCCATAGTTTAACAAATTGTTTGAAGAATACGAAATAAAGAGAAGTAAGTACATCTGATCAGAGAATGGTTGCTGCAAGCTCACGAATTTCTCAGTTTAGTAAACTGGGATATCAAAAATAGTTACTTTAAATTTATTAAATTATCGTAATTACATATTTATTACCCAATTTTGTATCGCTACACTACTCTAGATTACTGGGCATAGATAAAACCTGTTTCATAATAACGTTTTTTGATGTCCCGAACTAACTTTAAAAACTAACGAAGTTTGGTGTCTGAATTCATTAAGGAGCAAAATACTTTCAATATTGTGATAAAATCAGTCAATTAACACATCTTTTTAAAAGTAACTTTACAATGATTTGATAACAGTTTTTCTGTAGGCTTTCAAAAGATGTTGACTAATTAGCAATTAGGTATATAAATATTTCTAGTAATTTAAATTCATCTTTCAACGTTAATGGGTTAGACAACAAGCAAGCACATTTTTTTATATTATTTTTAAAATTCTACTCTTAATGAGAAAAGAACACTTAGTGGATGTAAACAAGGGGACGCCGAACTAGTTTTGGTTGCATCTCGTTCGCACACCTCTCTCCCGTTGTCCATTCAAACACAAATCACTTCATTTCAACTTTAATTTGTGATCTTTTGATTGATCATTTTAAATTAAAATGATCATATTTTGATTGATAATACAGTTGATCAAGATAAACTTTTCTAAATTTACGAAATTTAATTTATGGCCTAATGAATGTTGGCCTATTTCTTTAAAGACATTCTTTTGAGTGTTTGTGTTTCACAATAATCGTCAGTCATGTTAGAATCTCTGTCAGAAAAAAATCACTTTAGTCTGTCTTGTAAGTTTGCTTATGGCCTAAACAGATATAACACATTCATTTGTTAAGTTGAAATAATACAAATATGAAACTTTGTAAGTATGCTATGTTCAAAAAAATGGATTGGTTTCATTTGAAGTAAAAGAAGCCCTCCACTTCATGAACATGAGGGTACAACTATTGTAACATATATATAGTTGAAATTAATGTAGCGGTTATCTGCTAAAGTGAAATGAATACCTTGGCGTTTGGAGTGTGTAGTGGAGGGTGTTAGGGCGGATGCCTGGAGAGCCAGCAGTAGCAGGAGAACGGCCCGAACCTCCATCGCGAACTGTTCTGTCTGACTCGGACGGAGCTGCCACTTTCACCGACCCCACCCACCCTTCAAGGTCCGGAGGGGGGTCCCTTCTCCCCACCATATCCAGTACCTTTCAATTATCTCTCTAACTAGTCTGGCAAATCATTAATTATTTTGGTTTGCACATTGTCAAAACCAGTTTTGGTTCACGTTAGTCGGCCTCCGTGCAGATTGACCCATATATTGACCAACTGCTTTGTCAACTATTGTCATTTATGGAAACGAAATTCAAAACATCTGAGGTTTGGTTGTTATTCATTGATCGTTTGAAACAATACGAAATATTGTTTATCAACAGTTATCTAAAGAAAAGAATAATAAGAATTTTACCACAATTAAAATATTCTAATACATTAGTGCATAATGGTTTCTATAAGTTATAAATATTTTAAGCGTCTTCTAATTTATTTGCAAGAATAAAATCAATTTGACATTTTAATTACTTTCTTTTGCAACAGGTTCACAATCAAACTCTTCTAAAACTGCCATACAGTATTACTACAATTTTCAATATTTAATAAAAAATACCAAATTAAGTTCTAATTGGGATCGGAAACAACTATTTTAAATGTGTTCAGCGACTCGACCTACCACTTCAAGGCCTCGAGTAGTGTCTTTATTTTTACCATAGTCCACAATATTTTTTGTAATTATAGCTATATTCAGTGAATATTCTTACTCAGTTGTTCTGATCCTTCAAACCAGACCTGGATTAATATGGTTTTTTTACATTCCTGTTTATATATATATAGAGCGGAGAAGTGAAAGTGTCCACCGACCGAAACCATATATATATATCACTCAAAATTCGAAAAAACGATCCAAACTGGACGCAAATCAGCTCAAAAACGAAGAAAAGCACCACACAGAAAAAGAGACACACTTACAAACTCAAATTTTTGGATGATCCGTCTTCAGGAGAAAAGAGAGTGGGCGACCAAGCACGCAAGAAACACAACGGCAGGAAACCGTCCCGGCAAAAGGGTTGTTATATAGTTAAATATATATTAAATATATATATATATATATTTATGTATATATGATCAAACTACAATATGAAATGGGAAAAATATTAGTCTTGTTTTCCCACTTCATATAGTGGTTTGATCATTAATTGTTATTTCACGTGTTTATGTGAAATCTTTATATATATATATATATATATATATATATATATATATATATAAATATTTGTGAATTTTGATAGCAGTCCTTCTTTTAAGCACATATTATTAAAAACGACACCATAGTTGGCAGAAACTTGCTTCTTTATAAGTTTCTCTATCTTCCTAAATAAGGATTTCGTTGTTGTATCTAAACTATATAACAAACTTCCTACACACTTACTTAACAGTCAACATTTTTCAACTCTTTCATAGAGCCATCTTCAGGACGAGAATCATTCTAATCCTAATTCCCTTAGGATTAGATTAATACTCTATCATAAGATAGAGAAACATATAAAGAAGCAAGTTTCTGCCAACTATGGTTACGTTTTTAATAATATATATATATATATATATATATATTATTAATATATAATAATTTAATATTTCACAATAAACCCGTAAAATAAGTATTGTTGGGATCTGACGAAGACTGATTGTCTTGGTTGAAAGATCTTAGTCATTTTTCTGATTTCTTACTGCGGTTGTAATATATACTTTTGTTGAAGTTCTCAGGTAATAATTATCAAGTAATAATGACATGATTGTACAGTTACCATAAAACGTTGATCATCATCTATAAGCCTGAGAAAGATAAGAAATGGAAAGCGAAAGTAGTATTTTTAAGAAGGTCTTAAAAATAAACTCAATAAAATTGGCATTCCTTAAACATGAAACTCAAATGTTTGCATGCCTTTTAGTCAGAGGGACTTTCATGTTAATTTTACAATAGATCAGTAATCAAAGTGAACAGCTTATTTAGTTTTTAAAATAACCAGTCTATAGTAAATTTGAAAAATTTGTATGCCATTATTGCTGTTTTCTTCTTTATGCAATCTGAGAGAAATCCAATTTCAGAAATCTATTATTTTATATATTACATTGATTAAAACAAATAAAGAATGCTAATATGAGACTGAATCATAAAAGTGTTTCTTTTATAAAAAATACATAATGAACGCATATTCATTATTAAAGTGATATCTATCATTTCTAGGTGGTTGTTTATATTTATTTCTTGTTGAATATGGTGCGGACTGGTGTAGTGATTGCTGATTGCTAGTGGTCGTAGTTTTCTGTGGCTCAGTGCTCTTAGAGACTGAAGCAGTGCTGTTGCGAGGGAGTCAGGCGGCAGACAGTGCCACTGCATCACCGCTGACCTTGCCACTCGGCACTTTCTAGCCCAAACATACCACTCTCACTCCACACAATTAACCAAATTACCCCTTAGGGCAATGGTCCTTTCTAATTTTTCATATCATGTCCTTCCCAACAGTCCTCTAATTACATGTTAATTTGTTTTTTAAAAACTTATACTATGTTTCCTTATTTGACTTATTTTGTTTGCAACTATTATCAGATCCGTATTGTAATTATATAGCACACTTCCTACCAAACCTTTAATTTTAAAACTTGGTTACATACTTTATTTAATACTATCAGAACTTGTACAACTACACTACATCCTCGAAAAGAGCGTGTTTCATATTCTATACCAAAAAAAAAAAAAAAAATACGAAATGATATTGAACAGTCTCATCACAATAATAAATAAATTGATTTCAATTAAAAAAAGTTATTTTTTGTAATATATATTTCAACAAAGTTTTTAATGTTAAACACGATTATTTTGCCTTTTTTATTACCTATATAATATAATAAATGTTATATTTTACACACACACTCACACACACACACACACACACACACACACACATATATATATATATATATATATATATATATATATATATATAAATGAAAAAAGACAACAAATAGAAGAAGCGAGAAAACTTACTGGGTCGATATTTCGAACTGAAGTTCGTCGTCAGGGAGAAGAAGGGAAGAAGAAGGGAAGAGGAAGAGGCACGTGCGTCCACTCGTACAAGCAGAGGGCTACTCTTGTACGAGTGGACGCACGTGCCTCTTCCTCTTCCCTTCTTCTTCCCTTCTTCTCCCTGACGACGAACTTCAGTTCGAAATATCGACCCAGTAAGTTTTCTCGCTTCTTCTATTTGTTGTCTTTTTTCATTTATATATCTGTCCGGTTTGGACCGTTTTAATATTTTGATTTATATATATATATATATATATATATATATATATATATATATATACATATAATTAAAGTTACAACTAGAGAACATAAAAAAGGGGACTAACACTCACGATTCTCGATCATTACGGCTGTCTTGTCGTCTTCAGGAGAGGAGAAGAAGAAAAAGAAGAAGCAACGAAGAAGCGAAGACGTGAATGCGTCCAGCGACCGATACAAAGTTTCTATTCACGTCTCCCCTCCTTCAATCCTTCTCCTTTTTCTTTTCCTTCTCTCCAGAAGACGGCAAGACAGCCAAAATGATCGAGTGTTAGTCCTCTTTTTTTGTGTTTTTTGTATTCTCTAGTTGTAATTTCATGTATATATTTCAGGGTTTTTAATGCTTCATCCTACTTTCGTCAGAGTCAAAAACCCAACTGAAACACTAGATGCAGAAAACATCTGGTGAAAGGTTGAGAAGTTTTATCACGTCCATATGTATTTTTATATTCTGATAGAAATCCATGATTATTTTCCCAAATATAAAACATCATGATAATAGTATCGACCATGAAGTAGAAACAAAATAAAATTTATCAGGACTCGGTTAGTTCTTCAGGTTCAAATTAAACTCTCAACGCCGAAATTTCGGTTTTTGTTTAAAACCTTTTTCTGGATCCATATATTCTTCTTATATCTTCATAGAAACCCATAATTATTAATTTTATTATTAAATATTTATTGTATTTAATGTATTTAATGCTTATTTGCTGACTGACTATAATATTCTTCTGTTATTACTCTGGGTCGTCGGTATTTCCCAAAATAATTTTTTGAGAGATCTCCTTTTAGCAATTCAAAGCAATTGTAAAATAGGTTGTAATATAACTCATAACAAACGAACTAGAATAAGTCTATGTCGTATATTCTTTTACACAAAATATTAACAAGTTTTGGTTTTCTTAGGTAATCATCAGGTTAATACTGCTAGATACTTGTGAAAAATAAGTAAAAGTATAAGCGAGTGGGAGGGTAGAAGGTCAGTAGAAGGTGATTGGTCATCCACACGTATCAGGTTAGGTGTCACTATGTAGGGAAAATGAATTTCTTACACCATTATTATTGTCCACATTCTTAAATATAATATTACAACAAAAGTCATATAGTGTACTCTGACTTCAGGTTAGGTTACAGTGCCCATGACAAGAGAGGAGCACAAGCCAAATATTGGCCCAGCCGAGATATCATAGTATGAACATATTGCATAGGAAGTCCTAAGTATTACCAAGTGTATTAATAACAGGGATCTTTAACGAGTACTTGACATCCTACAGGCTCAAGACCGGCGGATTAGCATCTTTCCGAGGGTCAAGGTATTCAGATTTTTTCACCTCTATTTTTTTTACAAATAAATCGAGGGATAGAGTGAGTATCAAACATCGGTTCTACCAGTCCAGAAGTGGGCACGCAAGGCACTGGGCTACCCTGGCCCAAAATTCAATTACTTATGTCAAGAAATAGAAAAATTTAAATTAGGTATTGCATGGATGATAACTGCAGCATTTTCCAATCACAATGATAGATAAAGTAAGCTAGTAAATAATTTTTACGAAAAAAAATAGCAAAAGTCAAAAAAAAATCTGGAGTGGCTTACACTCAACTATACTATAATTAAACATAATACCATACTTCTTGGGTATATAATATATACTCTCCCATTTGGGATAATTTCATATTTGGGCATAATATCAATGTAAAAATGGAAGATGTTTATTAGTCTTTCATTCCTGGAGGCAGTACAGATAGTCATTGATCAAATTATCAATAATATATGATTTTTTTGTATATCATACCACTGATGCATATGATATCATTAGTATAACAGGAGCAAATTTGCATAACATTTTTGAAAAGCAAAAGTGTAGATTTTGTGTTACGAAATAATCTCTTACATGGGAACTTTTGTTCCTATAGCCAGTAGATCACTAACATAGTTTACCTCCTTCTACAGTGATTTAAAACATCAAAATGTTCATATTTTGTCTGCAAAATGTCAGAAAAATCCATGAAAAAATGTCGTTTTAAGATAATTTTTAATTTAGGATGTAGGATAATAACATTTATTATTCTTCAAAGAATGTTTTCAATTTTGAATTATATTTTACATTTTTGGTCTTTTATAGAACTATTGTACTGGGAATTCTATAGCTTCCTAGTATTTAATAAAAAAACACTTTTCTTTCTTTTTGTCAAAAATCAAATTTACTCTGAGTGACTGTTATCTTTTTCCTGCTTGCTGTACTCTGTTACAAGGTTGCTGCGAATTTATATTGAGAAAAAATATATTAGTAATTAGCTAATATTGAGATTTACATACTCAAAGCAAAATAAAATCCGGCTTTTCAGTATAATTTAAAACTTTTATAGCTGGGAGCTTCTAAATTTTGTAAATAATAGATATGAACTATTAGACTAGAATAATGAAAAAACTGGATATTTGTCAACAAACATAACTCCTCTTTCTTGAGGAATGAGTGCATTCGTCACACTTCAATATTACCCAAAGATAGTATGATTCATAAACACAAAATAATTTACAGTTGATACCAGTATTAAGTTTTGTTCAAGAGTGCAATATATAGATTGATTAAAGCATTTGTGAGACCAATCCATCATACCATGGAAAGTAAGAGAAATTTATGTTTATTGGCGGTGATTATTTACACGTAAAAATATTATTCCTCTTATATCTCATATAAGTCAATAAATAATTATTTTTTTTCCGTTATAAACATCAATTTTATTTCAGTTGATCTACTCAAAAAATTTTTATTTCAATGTAAACAATGTAAAAAATTTTCAAAAAATTCGACAAGTATAGCAGGTGATCTGTTAGTTTAGGATAAACAAACAGTTTTTGAAGCTTTATTGCTATTTGCCGTGATTAAATTTCAAGAATATTTTTTTGTAAATTTCATGTTCCATTTTTGCGGAAATTTTCATGGTTTTTTAATGAGCCGTTTAGGGTAAAAAAAAAATTTTCTGAATACAGAAAACGTACTATAACGCCTCTCTGATGAAAGTAATTTTGAAATGAATTATCTCAACGCATCCTCCTCAGAATGTTTTATTTTTAGCTATATTTTCATTTTGATATGTTTAACAGTATGGGCTCCCATACAACATACATATTGTTTGGGCTCCCAAACAATTGGGCTCATCTACACTATGAGGTCCATTTTTGTGTAAGATATCAACTTGATCCATGAAAGATTCTCGACTGTAGCGTGGTAACAAACTTTAGATACAGTCACCTCCGCACCCACCCACCCACACACAGACAGTCATCATCAATGAAACTTCATAAAACGACTTCTGGGACCTCAAGACATGTAATTTAGTCAAAATCTGGAGATAAATTTTTTTCAGGATCACTATCCTTTACTTATAGTAAAGTAGAATATTATTCTCGTGACATTATTTGTCAGAATGGAAAATAACTTTTACTAAATTGTTTATTAAAATAAAAATATATTGATGGATTGGTAAGGAATTCTGATTGAAGTATAAGATGTAACGATTGGTTCAACACATGTAAAGATGACAGAATGTTTATTTTTGATTTGTTATCGTATCACTTACCAAACTCTTATCTTTACATTATTCTTTGTGAATTTGAAAATACGTCTCTCAATGAATGATGGAGTACAACAACTTAACTCATTTATGTTCTTTACAGATATGAAGTGACATAATTATAGTACCTACAATATGAAGAAAATTTTGCATTATGCTCCAAAGTTCTTTTATTTAGCCCATTATAATTATGGAATTTTTCAGAAATCGAATTATTTCTTTAAAGAAATGAATAGATTTACTTATAATATTATTCAAATAATTAAGTATTTAAAACGAAGTTTAATAACTGAACACTGCATTCTTCGTTACCCACAAGGATTACTTGTAAGAAAATAGATGTTACGTTTTTTACTTTGGCAGCTAATTAAAACTGAAATTTTTGATTTTTGTTTATGAGTTTTATCTATGAAGATGAAATTTAATATTTACTATATATATTTTACTGATTTTTGTTTAATAACAGATTCTTTTAAACTTAGTTTAACCCTATTCTAGAACAAATGTCTAATCTTTTGACACTGAAGGACAATGCAACGGGGATTACAATAAATGTCAATACTTTTATCCCATAATTACTAAATGTCAACCAAAAAAACAATACCGCCGTGATAATAATAATCGTGTGGACAGATGAATATATATGGTGTGGACCATAATTTTATAGCTAAAACACCCTCTAAGAAACTGCAATATTTTTACTGGACTTGCTTTTTGGCAAACTCGGCACCAATAACTTGCTATCGTAGAGCTAACTGTAACTTATTTACGAAAATTAGTGATTGCATAGTTTTATTCTTGATTTGTATTCTTCACACACATCCAAATAGAAACGCAGAGTCATTCACACCCACCCTTCCACCCTTACACACAGGGTAATTAATACTGGTCTATAAAGTCTATTTTATTGGATACAGGGGATCCCTAAACATGTTTTGTGTATTTCAGAGGTTAAAACGTTACTTCCAATGGAACACTGTAATACTGTAACACTGTAATACCTTTATATTTGATTAAGAGAGTGAATGAATATTATATGCTTCAAAAATCAAACTTTGCTATGATCATTTTCCGCCTTAACTTGAAAATAATCATATTACTTTACCTATGACTGTTATTAAAATACCAATAATAATAATCTCTATATATAAATATTGATATAGCTTCTGGACCACTGATTTTTCAAGAATCCCTTCTGTGAACTTCTATATATAAAGTTCATGAATTTGTTTGTTTGTTTGTTCACCCATTTCCCGTAGAGATAGAGACCTGAAATTAAATTTATATCATTACCTGAATATCTATTACCTGAATAACGTTAAATAAAAGAAAATTATCACTATATTTCCAAAATTGGAGCCAGGGTAGCAATTATTCTGCGTTCTCGCCTATGACAGTAATGCAAATGTATTATATATAAATGACACAATTTTTTTTAAATGTGTTATTTGCGTAATATATACACTGGTAATAAAGTAAAAGCATGAAGCCAGGGTAGCCCAGTGGCTTGCGTGCTTGCGGACAACAGTAATACAAATGTATTATAAATAAATATAACAAAAAAAAAATTTATTTTAATATTTGCGTAATATTAACACTGGTAATAAAATAAAGTATGGAGCCAGAGTAGCCCAATGGCTTGCGTGCTCGCCACTGACAGTAGCACAAGTATATCTATATAAATAAAGGAAAGGTTTTATCTGTACATTGCTTAGAACTAACTCATTTCAAGTTTTCTTTACGTTTCATACATTAGAGAAACCAAATCTACCCTTAGAATAATTTCTGTTCTTCGGGTTGCATATTCTGGGTTGCATATAGAAAAATATACATATAGTGTATAACACTTCATATACAGTGTAAATTATACTTGTAGTGTTGAAAAAAAAATCAAGATTGAATATGGTTATTATTCTATATAACAAAATCTGTTTGAAAACTCAGTAATACTATAGTAATATAAATAAACTTATATTTATACATTACTAAATCATATTATCTACTAGTGCTGAATTCATTACATAAATAAACTCTATTAGATATCCTTCTCGTAATGAGTACTGATAAAGAAGTTTACGATCTCATAGCATTAGTTTATGGCATGTACTTAACTTTTTTTCTTGCATAAATTAATATTCTAATTCTGTCTACAGATGTTCATAGAAGAGTTTTTTTCCATTATATTTTCATTTCTACAACTTCAATATTATATTATTTATATAATACTATATAATATTACATCGTGTTAAGCCAAGTATTAAGCAATTGGCATTTAAATATAACAGCGTGTATTTCACATTCATTTGTATATGAAAGAAAGTCCCGTGACCATTTTCTTTTTAAACGCTTTTGAGAGTTTTGAGCTATTATTGTATGTATGTATTATATACTAGTATTCTGATATAGGTTCTATATATTCTGTAATTATTACGATTAAGGAGGGATAGACTGACTGAGTTGGATTGGAGTTTATTAAGAAATAGTTTGTAGTATTGTACTGCAACAAAAGACAAACCTAGAGACCTTGGTGATTGTTTTTGTGAGATAGATCGATGAGTGGGAGAGTCATAAAATGATAGGAGGGATAGTCAAGGGACGTCGACAGTCTGAAGTCTGTGTATTAAATCTGTAGTCTGTCTGCTGGTGTAAGTTTTGATTTTGTGTTTAAAGGCCTTGTTAGGAGTTCGTATCTTTGGCAGCTTCGCTATCTGGACCGTACAGAGCAATTGCAGAGTCAGTCAAGTGTATCCAATGGCAAATAACATTTTAATAACTTATTTTCAGCGCTAAATGTTAACTGAGAAACAGTTACTACGCTAGAATTTGAGATTTATTAATTCCGAGGCATAACTTACTCAAAGAAAAACGATTTCGACACTAACGAAATCTACACTGTTCTATTATTTAAAATGTGAAGGTATGTTCATAGGATGACGTAGGAACTTGCATTATTTGGATCAATACTAGTTAAACAGTTGAGCAGAAATAATTAAACTTTTCTAAATAGTTTAATCACTAAATTAGAGAAACAAGTTTTAAAGTTTTTTTTTCGAAAATGGTTTTTTATAAACTCCTGGAATTCTTAAAACCTGTAAAATACTGAAGGTATTTTCCACAGAAATATTTTACACTAATGTTTCAAAAGACCTGAATTGTTGCCAGGTTTAAAAGAATTTTATAAAAACAAACTAGGTTTTATGGTTTGACAACTGACTCTTTGTTAAAGAGATGAAGCAAATTGTGTATATTTTATGTTTTTTAAGACCTATATATACCATAACTTAACCAAATAACTCAAATATCTTAATATTCATTATTAATCTATTATTGGAGAAAACAAAGCAACACTGAAACTTTAGCACAATTAAAAGGAAGGACATTATACTGTTCAATGATGTTTGAACAGATATCTAATCTAAGTATCAACTGTCTTTGCCTGCCCTGAGTACTATACTAACAGTAAAACTGTTACTTAGAAACAGTTATACTTAGTGTAACTGTTACTATCAAATGATTCACATTTATTCAAAGAAAACTTAATCATGATCTCAAAATTTCATTTTCATTTTGTTAACGTTTTTACATTTAGAGGTTTATTGTTACAATATTAAAATGCTCCAAAGAAATACATATAGACAAATTTAAACTGATGATTCCAACAGTATGGACGCCAAATATATTAGCACATAATTATAATCAAAAAATTGAGTCTTCTGATATTTATAGAACATAAATCTACTTCAGTTTGGATTAAGTAAATAAAATCTTTGGAAATGTTTATTGTTCAAAGTTATTGTTATTTAATTCACAAAATACTCATCAATCACTCGTTATACACTGATAGTAATGCATTGATACTCGTATCATTTTATTAGTGCATTACTGGCTTTACCCCAAGTCTTTTATACTTTCTATCAAGGGCTATAATAAAGATTTTATAATTATGAATATCTTCTCATTTCACATGCCATTTTTATCTCATACAATTATCTTTAGAATTGCTTCTCCAATAATCAATGATACAAATTAACTTGCTTGAAGATTACCCTGTATTTACTGTCAACACTTCATAATTTACATGTACAGAACAGTCAGGTGATACCACCTGGTCTTTTTATACTGGATATATTCTAAAATTAATTACTGAGTAGGTTTTGCGACTTCACTTCCAATTAAAAATCTACATACTCCTACTTTTAATTTACATGGTGTTAAAAACATCGGTATTAGATTAAAATTTATCACATTTGGAAGATGCGTTGATTTCGTTATTGTCAATTAATATTTTATTCTCTATTATACTCTAGTATTATATTAAAATATTATCATGATTAATATTAGCTTATTATTAATATCATTTGTTCTAATTAAACAATTATGAATAAGACTTATTATTAAATTTCTTTTCATTTATATTCCTGTTTCATTTGTTAGAAATCTTATATCTAATATTATTTCAGTACTTCAGGTATGTATCTCATTACAGGAACTTCTTAAAACCACATTATAAATTCGTTTAAATTCACTTTTGACTTTGTTTTCCAGTCTGTAAATTATACAAGGAACAAGTAACAGTCGAATGGTTGATATCAAATTTGAAGTCAGCCTGACTGTTGTTAATGGACTTGAGAGAGGCGAGTATTGCTGGTTTCAGCACAGACGCAGTCGTATCTCTTTGTCTATTGGACACAGGACTGTGAGCTGCTGGACCCTGCGAGCTTGCTTCCCACCCGCCTGCACGTCCTGTCCCCTAATAACTTTCTACCCATTGTTGAGTCCCTACCTCCAACCCAAGCTTAAACGTCACCTAAAACACATTTTTTGCTCCTCACGCTCTTTATCAACAGCGTTTCACCGTTCATTTTTTATTTCCGAAAATAAAAATCCTTCAGTTAAAATTAGATCCCGTATCCTACACCATAACGGGTATTGTTCCTTATCCTTTACTGTACTTCCTTTTTTATGTTTTATTCTTTGTACTTTATTAAAAAACAGTGTACTATATTTTATGAAAATAAAATTAAATAATGATTATTCTGTTTTTATAGCTATATTCCTGAAGAAACAACAATTTTAAATTTTCAACCACTAATAATTCAAAAACGGCTTCGAAAATATTATTTATTTCAGTAACCATTGAAAAACCTGATGTTAAAAATGATGGACGTGAAGAATAAAAAATATATGAAAACAAGAATGCTTTAAATAACTTGTCCCAGTAATTTCCAGCTTTTATTATCTACATTTCCCAAGTTTATATACCTGAACATATAATAACATATAACAACATAAAAATTATATTTATTTAACACTTGTTTATACATTGTTAACTACATATAATTAGCAATAATTACAAAAATTAATATATAATAATCAATAACAACTGCTAAAATTAGACTTATATGAATTTTGTACATCTTTCAATCAACTACTAATTTCAGCTTTATTAAAATGAATATATATTGCCCTCATAAGCATTCAGATTGGATGGATAAGTCAGTCAATTGATTTATTTCAATGGATTTCAGTTTTTAGCTGTCAATCCTGCAAAAAAAATTTTAGTTGTTTTAAAAATCTGCGAATTTTTTCAATTATTACTCGTAATTTTGTAGCCTCAAATGTAATGCAAAAATTTCAAGACTCTGGAATTAGTTTTAAACTCATTTTGGCCAAAAAAATGGCTTCCCATCAGGCATAATTGCCCCAAACTCTACAGCACATGTAAACTAAGAGGCCTATTTTTGTGTACATTATCAATTTGATCTGTCAAACATTGTGGATTATAGCGTCCACACACACACGCACACTCACACACACGCGCGCACACGCGCACGCAGACACACACACGCGCACACGCGCACGCAGACACACACACACGCGCACACGCGCACGCAGACACACATACACGCACGCAGACACACACACACACACACACACACACACACACACACACACACACACACACACACACACACACACACACACACACACACACACATACACACTCACACACACACACACACACACACACACACACACACACACATACAAGGTTAATATCACCAGTACATAAGGTGATCTGTTAGCACAAAATGAATTATTATTTTTGATAGCATTATTGCACTCAAAATTTCACAATTTTTGTATAGATTACTAATTCTAGGTTTCATTTTTTTGTAAAATGTCATCGCTCTAAATTAGCAGTTTACCCTTAACACACACAGAAGCACAGAAATCATCGAAAAGCGTCTTAAAACATCTTTGGGGAGCTGAGAACATGTAAATCCTTCAATATCTCTATACCAGTGGCGATTTCTCAGGGAATGCAACACATGCATTGCATGCATAGAATTCATCTTTAAAGAAACCAAAATGTTCGAGACTCGAAATATTTAAAGGAACCCCTTTTTACTTTACTATAAGTAAAGTATAGTGATCGTGAAAAAATTCGATCTCAAGATTTTGACGGAATTACATGTTTTGAGGTCCCAGAAGTCGTTTTATGACGTTTTTACGATGATGTCTGTGTGTGTGTGGGTGGGTGGGTGGGTGTGTGGGTGGGTGGGTGAGTGTGTTAGCATTGCTTGTTACCACGCTACGGTCCAGAATCTTTGATGGATCAAGTTGACATTTTACACAAAAATGGGCCTCATAAAGACGAAGATCCCTATTGTTTGGGAAGAATTATGCATGATGGGAAAGTCACTTTTTTTGCCAAAAACCATTTTTTTTGAAACATTTATTTCTCCTAAACTGATAACCCTAGAGTTTTGAAATTTTGACATTATCTTTGAGGTTTCAAATGCAACAAACGAAAAATATATTCAGAATTTTAAAACAACAGGAAATATTTTTTTTCAATAAAATGTAAAAATTTTGACTTATAATTCAATCTCAAACCTTGTGAGAGCGATACAAGCCATACTGTTTGACGGACAAGAATGAAACTATGCCTATAAATAGAACATTATATGGAGAATGAGTTGAGATATTTTTTTCTAAAATTACATTTGCTAAAGGGGCGTTACAGTACGATTTGTGTTTTCAGAAAATGTTTTTTTGACGCTAAACGGCTCGTTAAAAAATAATGAAAATTTGACCAAAAATGGAACAAAAAATTAGCAATTCATAAAAAAAAATCATGAAGTTTCAATTAGGGGAAAGAGCAATAACGATATAAAAACTCTTTGTTTATCCTAGACTAAGAGATCACCTGCTATACTTGTCGAATTTTTTGTATTTTTTTACATTGTTTACATTGACTTAGAAATTTTTTGAGTGAATCCACTGAGATAAAATTGATGTTTCTAATGGAAAAATGAAAATATATTATTGACTTATAAGAGATGTAAGAGGAATAATATTGTGCAGGTAAATGATAACAAGCATTAAAAAAAAATTCGTATATATGTTATTTGACAAAGGGGAAGGAAAATGATCTTATTAAATACTAAGAAGCCATAAAATTCCCAGTATAATAATTCTGTTAAAAACCAAAAATGTAAAAGATAATTCAAAATATAAATCTTTCGTTTAGAGATTAATAACTGTAATTATCGTACATCTTTAATTAACAAATCAGCTTAAAACAACATATTCTTCGTTGTTTAAGATGTTTTTCAGAGAAAAAAAGGGTATTTTACTGTTTCAAATTTGAAAATTTTACATTAATATTCAATGTAGAAGGATGTCAAGTAAACGATGTAAGAAATCTACTGGCTATTTGAACAATAGCCATGTTCTCTTGTAGGATAATATTTCGTTTCAAGAAATGTTCACATTGGTTTTTCAAAAATGTTATTACTGCTGTAGTTATACTAATGAAATTATTTGTGATGTACAAAAATAAGCTTATAATTTGATATGTCCTTCAATCACTATCTGTACTTTTTACGAATGCAATGCTAATAATTATATCCCATTTAGATATTTATGTTATGCTTAAATGTTACGTTATGTTTTATATACTCAAGAAATTTGACATTGAGTTACTTATAGTAAAGTAGAGTGTAGGCCACTCCAGATTTTTTTTTATTCCACTACACTCTAAGGAACCATTTTCTATGATTGCGCTAAGCTTCCCAATGCAGGGGTTTACTCTTATCATTTCTGGTTAATGAAAATGGTCTTAATTGCCAAGAGAAACAAGAACGAAGTTTGCATACACTGCAACTCAGGCTTGCTGAGCTCCTCAAATACATACTGGAAAGTGATTTGCACACAGGTCTTCCGGAAATTTATAAACTCATGAATTTGGTTATGACTATTCCCATAACAACAGCAAGTGTTGAGAAATCGTTTTCTGCCCTCAAAAGAATTAAAAGTTATTTACGAAGCTCCCAACGTGAAGAGTGATTGTCTAATTTATCCCTAATTTCAATTGAAAGACATTTACTTAAAGATCTCATGGCAGATAGAGAGAAGTTTTATGGTTTTGTTATCGAAGAATTTTGCAAGAAGTTTTTATTCAAATGATGAATTGTGTACCTCTTTCTTTAATAAAAACATTTTTTGCCTATTTTTATTGTATTGGTTAATAAAAGTTAATGTTAAAAGTATTTCCAAATAAAACCTGATTCAAATCCCCATAAAATGTTTTTAATACATCATTATCCTTTTGTGCATCATGAAAAGACTGAACATGAGAATTAGAAGGGTATTTCTCTGTATTTCTTTTATTCTTTGAAAATTGCATGCCTAAAGAAAAAGGTCAGGAGTCGCCACTGCTCTATACCTATATTTTTTGTTATCACTATACCTATATCAGCAATTTATCTATCAATTTTATACTCTTTCTTTTCCTCTTGCACGGATTTAGTCTTTCTACATCATTAAATATCTAATTTAATGAACTGGTTAGCGGTTTCTTTATTTTTCTTTCCACTATATCCATATACCTCCATTTTCATTCATCAACATGTTTAGCTATAAATATTCCATTCTCGCTCCTCTTATTGGTCAAACAACATTCAAGTCTATCACTTTCTGAGTTATACACCCTTTTTAAGAGCGACACGGAAAAACTATCCTTCAGGGAGAAAGTAAAACCTTTGTTAAAACCATGTTCAATATCAGATTGTCAATAAGGATGCCAAAATCACTATATATGACAAAATTTAAAACTATAGAAAAACTATTTAATTGTTTAGTATTATACATGACTGATGAAAAGACATCAATATTTTGGTCATCTTCACCTTACTATTATTACTACTATAACATCTACTACTACTACTTTTATTATTACTACTATAACAGCAACTAGAACTACTACTTACGTATACTACAACAACAACAATTACTACTACTTTTACAACTACTACTACTACTACTCCAACTACTACTACTGTTACTTCCACTGCTAACCTATTAATTAGTAACAACGACTGATTAGTTAATTAGTAGTTCAGTTTCTTGTTATCATTATATATATTACTTCCTTCAAAATAATAACCTATATACAAATAAATAACTGTTATCTTTGGGTGGTCATTGCTTCATTTTTTAAATGTTAATTACTTTCATTAAAACTTAATTTTTCAGTATTAGAAATATTTAGCTCTTAAAAGAACAGAACTGTTTTCGAAGACATTAATTTTTCGAGTCCAACTGATATTACTCTGTATTCCTCAGATATTCGCTTGTTAAGAGTCTTACAAAAATGAAATTAGGATCTGTCTTAACTAAATTATGAGACATTTCCTAATGATTTGAATTGTGACCGTTAAAGTAACTTACAGGTCATTAGCAATCTTTGATCTTCTACAGTTCATATTTTACAAAGGCTTATTAGGCAATATTAATCAAGATACAAATTTTTATGTTACGATATCAGGATTTACGCGGGTTAGTTTGGAATGCAATGTGTTTTTGATACACGTTGTAATAACTTTTTTTTTTGCACATTACAACAGTGTTTAAAAGTAGAACTTATTTGTTTAGTAATCACCTGATTTGGTTTTATGCTAATAATTCATTTATTAAACTTAAATAAAATGTTCCAAGGATTCAACTTATGAAGGAATTAGGTCCTTGGGCAGGGAAAGAGCCCGGTAGTTATCTGTCGTCAAGGTTGACTGTGCAATGTCTGCCAGTTACGTCCTCAATGCCACTTGTAAAATTGCAGTGATCCAGTTATGTGATTAATAGTATTGATGAGAAAGATTCAAAGCAATCAACTACAGTTTTGAAATCATTTTCAACGTAATGGTTTAAAAACACTTCTTACTAAGCAACATACCCTGGAACATATTTCACAAGTTTGCCTCTATTTGTCGACTCAAGAATAAATGCGATTTAGGTAATCGAGATAAGTATTACTAATAGAAAAAAACATCATAAAGGTATAAATGTTTTTTGCGGATTTCTTGGTTGAAGTTATTTTGCACCTGGTTGACAGAATACATAATGGCTCTCGGCTATATTTATGAGGTTGAACACAACTGACCAAACAAATGGGCATGAGGCATTGTTGCAAGTTAGTTTTGGTAATTAAATAATCGTTAATGACAAATAATTTTTACTGAAGGTTAACGATTAATTGGCGTATGTATAACAAAATTTCAGAATAAACAAGCGGAACATAATTAGCATCTACACCACAATAACACATTCAGAAAAATAAATTATCATTACCGGAAAATAGTATGTCATGCTAACGATGAACGAAAAGAAAAATTAGTAGGTATTGTGAACATAGTAAACAATATAAATTTTAAGTGGTAAAATTAATAAAATACGTGTAAAATAAGGGTAAAAATAAACTAAAAATCTGTAGTGCTCTGCACTCTTTACTATAAGGAAATATATGAACAAACATGTTGACAACCAATGAGGTTATTTTTATTTCAATGTGGCTGTAGTGCAGACGTAATATCAAACGCTGTGGCGCATATATGAACAACGTACTAGACCAGTTCAATGATATCAGTAATTCTAATATGACAATATATATTTGATCAGTAATAAATAACTTAAAATAATTGATTTCGAAGGAGCTGACATGTTATTTTTATAATTACGATTAGAATTAAACTAACAGGGATACAATTTTTCCAGCTCTGTTTTTTGTACAATACCATTTCATCCAATTCTCTACTGTATGTTACGGAAGCTGAGGTTTGTGTAATCCCTTGTAACCTTTGTAACCTTGTATCCCTTGTGTAAAGCTTTCTTACTCGTCCACTGTCTCATTAACCTGTAATCCCTTGTGTCTCGGTTTCCACCTGAGAGTGAACGTATATTACTGGTAATACTATTAATGTTTGACCCCTAAATTTTCTAGATAAGGACTAGTTTTCTTACTTGAAAACAGAAAACTTAAAATTGAGGTGTCCATTTCTGATCAATTTGACGCATTTGAAGAATAGTCTGTGAGGGGCAGTGTATTTGGCAACAAGTAGGTCAAATTATTAACTTTCTGTTGTATCAAATTTTTGTAAATTTTATGTCAGCAAGAGAATATTATATTTTGTACTAATCGCAATAATTGGGATTTTTTTTCTTCATAACAAATATCGAAAAAGAAGACGCTTAATAACTGAAGTATGAAGTAGTGAAGGAGATAATTTTCCCGTGATTTTTTGACATGCATGTCGGTTTAGGTTATAAAGCTAATATGGATATCTTGTTCATTTATCTTAGTATAGCATACAATTAATATGTATCATAACATTGGTTTTATTAGAGAATAGTAGCAATTTTATAGATAAAGTGTAGATTTGTGGTCAAGACCCCACATTCTACCAAAAAAATCCTTACAGTTGACAGTCCGTTTATAGCAGTACATCAGGTGATCTGTTAGCACAAAATGAATTATTATTTTTGATAGCATTATTGCACTCAAAATTTCACAATTTTTGTATAGATTACTAATTTTAGGTTTCATTTTTTTGTAAAATGTCATCGCTCTAAATTAGCAGTTTACCCTTAAAAAATTTCTTCAATCATAAAATGTTCGATAACCCCCTAAATGTACTATAAAAATCTGAGGATTTTTTTCAGTTATTCCTTCTCTCCGTTTCATTATTATGTTAAAATTTGAATACTCTAGAATTAGTAGCTTAAGAGATAAAAAACGTGTTTAGAAACATATATTTTTCAAAAAGTATCTTTACACTATACCATAAATTTTACATTATAGTACAGTGTTTTACTTTGCATCTATACTATAAAGCCCATTTTTGTATAAAATATGAATTTGATCAATCAAACGGTGTTGGCTGCAGCGTCCTCCAATGTTTTGATTACACAATGACCCACTCACCTATCTAAACACAACACACATACACAGACACATTATGTTAGAATGAGCGGTACAATTTTGTTTAAATATTACATTAATAAAAAGGGGTGTTTTGGTACAATCTGTGATGTCAGACAAAGTTCAGACGCTAAACAGCCAAAACAAGAACAATACAATTTTACCAAAAAAATTAACATAAATTGAGCAATTCATAAAAAAAATTCAATGAATTCTTATTACCGTAAAGCCGTAAAATCTGAAATTTTTTTCTGGCATGATGGTTCACCTGGTGTCCTGTTGTATTTGTTTACATTTTGTGTTCATGCTTGTATAGCATTACAAAAGTCTATGCTTGTATGGACTTTTAAAAGTGTTTAAAGACATTGATATTTTTAAAGTGTTTTGAGTGAAATAAAATTGTATTTAGAGGTTTTTTAAAAAAAATGTGACGGCTTTAATGAGTTAATATGATATGCCATAAAAATGAGAATGCAAAACGCAAAAAAATCAATGTCAATCTAACATATATTTTCTGATGCTTTCCATGGTATGAGGAGTAGTTATCTAACAAAGTGTTCTAATCCAAATGATTATTCCATCCTTGAACAAAAAAAATGTAAGATATAGTTCTTAGTGTGTGTGAATTACTTAGTTTTTGGGTAACATTGAAGTATAGGAAATGTACTCTTTCGTTCTTTATTACAAAAAGTATAGTAATATCAACCTATTTCTTCACTGATTAGATGAACCTTACACTTTTCTTATAGTTTTCTGATATTATTCTGATAAAATAGAGACGTTTGAAATCTTAAAAAAATCTTTTAGTTTAATTCTTGGATGTAGAAAGAGCTGATAATAGACACCTCAAATCGATGAATAGTCCTAATATGTAGATGGTTTAATCCAGAATATATAGAAAATAAATGAAAACTTTTAAATATTAAAGGATGTTCTCAGAGAGGTGAGCTATCCCTCGTATGCTAGTGATTTGTTATGGCTGACCTACTGAATACTCTGTATACTGAAGGCTATGATACGCAAGGATATGCAGAAGATTATTTATTAGAAGAAGCGTAATGTGTGAAGGTACTGCCTTTCAGATCATTATTCATTCTACTGAATTGTTCTTAGACATGGAGAAATAAATGTTTGGGAATAAATCCATTGGAATGATCTTTATACCGTTCTGAAGCAGAAAAAGATTAACCAAAAACAATCAAAGTTGCGGACATACTCTTGGAGGTTTCTTAGGTTAAATATTAAAAGGGATTAGCCATGTAACACATCCATTGGCTAAGGGATGATGGGAATGGACTGCTGTAGGGGATTATTTCGTAGAACATGGAGCTTGATATGCAACCTTCACTTCTGTTTTACTTAAGTATTATTACTAGTATAATAAAACAAATGATATCATACGAATCGGTTGTTTGATATGCAAAAACATCTAAGTATATGGATAATTGGATCAATCACTATTGGTACTACTTCCAGGATCGAAAAACTAATAAACATTTACAATTAAGACATTTACATCAAATGATTTATTATTTGTTTATTTTACAAACTGAAGGGTTATCTATGGCAGATGTAATATAAAAAATATTAATAAATGAAAAGAGTTCTACTCTGACATACTGATGGCTTATAAATTAATAACGAAAACAGTGTAAATGGTTTGATTTTCATGAGAATACCTGGGATGAGTAGTAAAGAGTGTGAAAATATTTGGAGCTATACAAATGTCCTCGAGTCTCAAACATGTTTTCGCTACGGAAGTCCACTTGTGTTGGAACTCACAGGAGTAGAACTGACAACTATATCAAGAAGAAAGAAGTTAACAGGCGGCAAATATAACTAGATCTAATTTGGTTTTCAAAGCTCATTCCAACTGAACTTATTGTTGCAGAGAATACTATGTCATCAAAAGGAGAATTCAAAAATATATAAGTAGAACATGTATTAGAAATTTGTTTACTTAACTACCATGAATGACAGCTGTATTGATATCATACGAAGAACACACACTATCTGTGTAGTAGAGGTAGAAAACGTTGATCAAATCATATCTGAATGTAAGGTAGTCACCTTGTAATGGATAAAGTGTTTTACAAATCGTTACTAAAACTATAGAAGTGAGGGATACTTTTCTACATCAATCTATGGAGGCCATTAAGGGACTTAAAATCTGAAGTTGAGTTTAATTAGAAGAATGGTTAGTTTGTACAGTAATACAGGTATGACCATGGTGAGTGCGAGCCCGATGAGATTCAGTCTCACAGTTTAATCATTTTAACATGTCAGATTGATCAGTGATTTCATGTTTCCCTTCCTTATAACTGATGAGATAATTATAACCCCATGTATACACATGATACATTATTGATTAATATAATATTATGTGCACCTTAAAATGTAAGAAATATTTAGTTGGCAGTCAATGAGTTTACTATAATGTACTGTGTTTGCTTATAATGAAGTTGAGTACACGTTACTTACAATTTTTATAGTAGCCGTTATTGCAAAGAACTATATTTTTGTACATAAAATTATCTGTCAACTTTCCTTATGATACATCAAACTTTGTTTACCTGTTTATAATGTGTGTGTATATGTGTATACGCCTGCTGACTTACACATTCACTGTCATACACATAAACACACACATAGTTACACACACGCACAAATCATAATGATTGTTATAATAATTATAATATTATAACACCAAGAAGTAATTTTTTCAACCCCAAAACATAATAATCAGGAACCCCCAAAAATTCATTTTATTTCATAGTTATTATTCTTTACATATACTAATGTGATAAACAACCAAAGCGATATATTTGTTTGTAATATTACCCTTTATCTGTTGAATAGATATGAATGTAATCAACATAAGTTGGTAATTCGAGTGATTGGAGTAAAATGGGTAGAGTAGAATTTGATAACTGTGAATAGGTACAGATTTCTTCATGTTTAAGAATATATAAACCTGTTCGATTAATCAACATAACTTATGCTCAAAAATAATATTTTATAATTTTATGAAATGAGTAAGCCTCAAGCTTATTACGATAAAATAATACAGACTCTAATCATACTTAGATGGAGCAATGGTAAATTGAGCGTATCTATTTATTATAAGAGTGATTATACAACATGGTCTTGAAAAGGTAGCTTCTGAAAAAAAGGAACACTAATTAAAAGTGATAGCAGACTCAAGTCCTGAGTCAATTACCTATTTTTCTCTTATGAGTTGGTTATTATATAAATGGGAAGTATGTCATTGCACATAAAAGCACCGCTACCTCTATATAATGACGGAAAAGATTTCTTTACTGAACGAGACTCTTTTAAATTCTTTTTATGTAAGTTTCACCATCCGTAATAATTATCCACTAACAAGGTTTATAATGCAATGAAACTGGGCAATTAATAGACTATTATTAATATTCAATTACGGTGTTCAAAATACCAACGAAAATGATTAATAGCAATTGATAATATCTTTTAATTGATGTAGATACTTATGCGATAGGAAATAGAAGTAATACTTATAATTTTAAAAATGTAAGTAAAGATCAGAAAAATTAAGTATGAAACAAATATCATTATTACCCCAAGTTAAACAAACAGTGTTAGTTAATTATTATTTGATACATAACCATGCTACAGATATTATAGCCACGTATGCTTTACTGTATAAACCTTACAGTTATAGAAAATCTGATTAAATCTTTCGATATGCAAATAAGAGATCCATTACACATTAAAGACCTTAGGGCATTTGAAAGCAACTATAATTCTTTCTTTCAATCAGATAGTCTTAAATATTATGAAATTGTTGTTGCATTTTTGTACTTTTTTTCATTTTACGCAATGTTGAAAATTTAAAAATGTAACTTTTAATGTTGCTATAAGTAAACATAATATCAAAATAGTCCAAAATCTATTGAGTTTTTGTTTAATTTTAATTTGTACACGTGATATCAAACCCTCTAATAAATTATTATCAAATTCATAAAAAAAACAACTTAGTGATTTTTTTCTTTTATTGTGGCAATATCCATTTTATCAGTTATACAAAATTTGAAATCATTGATCTATAATAATCTGATATGCTTTATTATTATTAAACTGGCCCATACCAACAATATATTTGGTACGTGGCTTTTCCAGTTTAGCTTTTCATCTGCAGAAACTCCAAGGTATACCACGTCTCTCTGAGAGTTCTAGTTTACTATTTTGTTATAATGAACTCTTTTGGGACCTAACTTCTTTCTTCTTAATAAATGTATAAGGGCTGTTTTAGCTGTTTTACATTTATCAAAGATTTGGAGATCTTGTGGCATAATCTGAAATACACTGCCATGAAGAATTCGGCTTCTTAAAATAACAAGGTCATATGCATATCCTTTAGTATCGTAATATTAAGTACTTACAGTGACCAGAAGGTTATCCAAAAATAATCACTACAATAGGGGCGATAGAACAACTCGCTGAGAACAACCTCTACTTACTACAATTTCAGGTGTGCTGAAATACACTAAATATTCTAGCACAAGAATCTTGCAATCTATTGTATTGTTCTTCCTTAAAATCTCTATTTATTAATTCTGATTTACTTGTTTCTAAGCATGTTATCAAAAGATCCTTCGATCTCCAAAAAGCAGCCCAGAGTGAATCATTTAAGCTTAGGAAGTTTTCTATTTTGTTAACCTAAGATTTTTGAACTAACTCTGTTGATTTGCCATTATGCTATGTGAGTTGTCCCTTTTAAAGATGCTTACGTACCAGGGGCTTCTCATGTTACTAGCATAAAAACTAATGCTTCTCATCCTCTCTGCAATATTCGTATCAGGGCCTAAAGGGTAAAACATTCATTTGATCCCCGAAATAGTATGACTGCAGCATACTTATAAACACTTGAATACTCACCTACCCAACTACACCCATAGACAACACCAAAAGAAGTGAGAAAAGGACTTTCGAGACCTCAAAAGATGTAAATCTGACAGAATATCGAGTTTGAATTTTTTCATCATTGCTATATATTAGTTATAGTAAAGTAATATATCGTTCATTTCCGCTTGCTTTGATAATTTTATGAGTTATATCTTTCCACAATTAATTTAATCATTAAAATATCTTCAAATATATTTATTTACCATTCAAATAACTACTCTTCTCAACGTAATCCTTAATACAATAATGTAAGTCAATATATAGAGAAATCGTACGACTACAACTGAGATTTCAGGTTTTATACTTTTACCGCCACATCCCAAAAACGAATTCTATTCACATTTCTTTATAGTTTACCATTATCAAGTCAATGTTTTGATAAAATTTCATTGTTTTATCCAGTTGAGCATAAAAAAAACAGTTATCTGCAATCATAAAATGTCATGGTACATTTATTATCCCCCTTAGGTTTATTTAATTTCAACATAGAGCTTATGCCCTGAAAAGTTGCTATTGTGCGTACAATTTCATTATGACTCATCAAGTTGTGTGATCTCTACAACGACCAGAAGCTTTTTGGAATTAGTCATAACCAAACATTTTTTTACTTTATTGTAAAGATACTTTTTGCAGTTGTTTTAAAAATCTGATGTTTCTTCAGTTATTGCTTCTGTTAATTTCATAATATTCACCAAGCTTCAACGCTGTAGAAGAAACAGTTGAGAAAAAAACAGTTATCTAAACTCAACAAAAGAACAAAATAGGTTTTTCCATGATTCCCAGTAACAATAGTCATATTGCCCAAAAGCAGTAGATGGAATCTACACTATCAGATCCAATGCTTGCTGAAATATGAATATCATCTACCAAATGATCTTTCTTATAGCGTACCACAAACTTTTGGATACCAGCTTTTTGAATTTTGAAATTATTGATTTAGAAGAATCGCACACGTTAAAACAATAGGTCAACATCAACACTATAGGACCTATTTCTACATATTGCCTGTAGCTTGTTCTCCCACTCTCTCCCACCCACTCATATACACACATACATAACCCAAACTAATGGGAGGGGCCTTCAATCAACTTTACTGCAACTAATCATTATATATATATTGATAAAAGTATCAACCGTGGAATAGAAACAAAACTAAAATTTATCGGGACTCGGTCAGTTCTTCAGGTTCAAATTAAACTCTCATTGCCAACGTTTCGGTTTTTATTTAAAACCTTTTTCATAGGCAGAAGTATAAATTTTGAAACAGAAAAACTAAGTATTACGTTACAAATTATTTACAAAGAAAATGAGTCTGTGGATTTTAACAACAACTGAAGTCTGAATGTTGTTTCAGTTGTCTGAATTAAGTCATTCATTCAGTAACATCAGAGGTTATTAATAGGAATAGCCTCATAGTTAGCATACTAGTCCATATTGAATTTGTTGTTGTTGTTGAAAATATTATAGCCTTATCCTGGTTTGTAGCCTAATGAAGATGTATAATACATCGAAACATTGGTGCGTTGGTGTAATAAGGAGAAGTTGATTTCTAATATCCAGCCCCAAAAAAAACATATCAAATACTGTGTTGAATTAAGAGATCAAGAATAATTTGAGAATATATATCACGTTTCAAAGTAAACTATAGGTACTCATTAAATAGAAAAACACACTTACAGTTTCTATTTTCGGTTTAACCGTCATCAGGAGAGAAGAGATAGGAACGCCAAGCGCGCTTGGCATCCCTATTTCTCCAACCATCTCTCTATCTCTTCAAGAACGGTCTCCAAACGTCGCTTCGCAAGTGCGCTTATCATCCCTATCTCTTCTCTCCTGATGACATTTAAACCGAAAATTAGAGGCTGAGAGTGCGTTTTTCTATTTACTGTGTACCTATAGTTTACTTTGAAAATTTATTGTCCTTTGTGGATCATTTTCTTGATGTTCATATAATATACAATTATATAGTAATCTCATTTGTTTAATTGTAGATATAACAAATCATTTTGTCAGTCATAACACATTTGATACAGTTAATCTAGAACAATTGGAAAAATTCTTATTATTCGGATCAAACTCAGGGTTTGAGACTCATTGAACTCGTGTGCAGAGTTAAGACATCTGACCAATAGATAATAACTTTTTTGTTTCCAAAATCATCTTTGAATTTAAATTGCTTTATTGACTTTCAGAATTCTCTGCAGGATGACTGCCTTGCTTTCAGATAGACGCGATCGAAGGTTTCCGCCACTTTTAGACGGTCTGCATCATTCTTATGATGTTAATTGGGTCTTGTATAAATAGCAGTTAAGGAAACAAACTGTTGTTTAATATTTTACATACATTTATAAACATTTCCATTGAGGATGTAGTACATTATTACAAATCTAACGCAGTTGGAATGATATTTTTTTTTAAACTAAATTAAACTCGGTTGTTGTACCCACCTTTTGCCTACTTGCTTTTTCATCCGTTCATCGATTCTTCTATTCTAATCCAAACGATTCACCGCCTCATTCCTCTCTATTTCCTTGTGTCTAGGTACCTACACAAGAGATACCATATTTGTACTGGATTCATGATTAAATTTTCACTAGAGCCCTTTTCTTGAAATCATGAAGCTTTTGATACAGCTGATCAATTGTAATCACTTTGGTGACCTCTGTAAACTCTATACTTACGCTAAACATTTTTTTCATTCACAATGTATTAATCCTTTCTGAAGTTTCTGGGTTAATAAATGTATGTACTTCTGCTGATTCAATGTGTATCAGAGTTCTTTTTAAATCCATTAAGCCGGGAGTATTTCTTTTAAGGCTATATTTTACTAACCAAAATGTTTTGAAATGATTCTGTTATTTTTTTCCTTGTGCTAGGTATATCGTCCCTTAAGAAGAAGCTTATTTACCTAAAACTTCTCATGTTACCATTGATAGAACTTTTGTTATTTTAATATAATATCAATTAAAATGTTGCAAGCTCATGAAATATTCGTGGTATAACAATGTCTCATTTTAGTTATAATTTTGTAGAATCACGCGAGAAGTGAATGATAAATAGTAACTGACTTGTGATTTAAAATAAAATTGTACCTTTCCCATGTTTCAATATTACTTAAAACTAATGGAGTTTCTTAAACACACAAAGAATATATGTTTGATAATTGGGTATGTTCAAGAGTACATGCAAAATGATTGAAACATTGTCGCTTAGCAACTGTTCTTCACACCAGAGAACATCATAAGATATAAGCTTGTTTGAATTTCGTTTGTATATTTAAAGTATTTTATTTTTGGTGCATATCATGGCAAATCATTAAAATACCTTTTCTTCAAATTTCTTTGATTCAAACCTTAAGACAAGAATTCTGTTTGACTGAAATCTAAGGAAAAGGTTCTAAGTCAATACAGCAAGACATCCATTCATTCAAGTTTTAGTTTCTATGTCTTTATTACCTTTCCTGGTGACCGTAATTAATTGATTTTTGTTCTGTATATTGCTAATTTTAAGCTGCTTTTCCTTATATTTTTTTTTATAAAATTGCATTGTTCTATAGTTAGCTGTTTAGCGTAAAAAAAATTTTCGTAACTTATAAAATATATCTACACATTTTTGTCCATGTGATTTCAATAAAATATCACCTATCTCATTCTCTTACGGTAAGCCATTTTTAGGTAAAATTTCATTACAATTCGTTAAACAATTGCAGTGACTTGTATCGTACCTACAAACTATCAGAATCAGTCATAAGTAAAAAATTATACATTTTATTCCAAAATTGACCTCATCAGTTATTTAAAAATTCTGATGATTATTTCAGATAATGGTAGTATCAGTGCCATAATAATATCATAGTTTCAAGAGTCTAGAGTTCAAGAGTAATGTAAAAAAAATGTCTAAAAAGGACATTTCGTCCAGAATAGTGACTTTTCCATCACGCGATATTGCTTCCAAACAATAGAGGACATCTTCACTACAACGCCCATTTTTATGTAAAATGTAAATTTGATCCATCAAATGATGCGCCTATAGCGCACTCAAAAATTTTTGAATACACATCCACCTAACCACCCATCCACATAAAAGGACTTTAGGGATCTCAAAACATGTAAATCTGTCAAAATCTCGAGATTAATTTCTTTCACGATTGCAGTTCTTGATATATGGAATAGTAAAAATAAATGGAGTTCATAGGAAATTTGCTATTCAAGCACAGCTAATCTGTACATAATTTTACTCTTAATATATGTATGAATAATGTATAATGTATGTAAATATAAATTGTATGTAAATGTATAATATATGTATGAAATAGAAATCATTTGTTATTAAATATTAATTTTAAGTATTAATAACAATAACGTGAGATCTGCACCAACGTTTAATCCACTGCTTACATTATTTTGTTGACATATTAATATTTCTTCTTTTATTAATATCTGTTTAAGTAAACTCTAATTTTACTTTCTTGTGCTTACTAATATTGTGCATAGGAATGCGGCAGCTTCATGATAGTTGTACTACGTGTATCAAATTACTAAATTCAACCACTTCATACGTATAAGTAAAACAGCATTTCAATTACAAAATCAGAGCGTGATTAAAATAATTCTAAAAACCTTTTGTCAAGTCGATTTTATCAAATTGCAGGAGGCAGCATCTAAACTAAATAAATACCTGAACAACCAAGTGGTAAAATGGGGAAATCGTACGCGCAGGACCGAATAGAGAGCCGTTGAAGAATTGAGCAATTTCACTATAGACACGCAAAATTAAAATCGAATAATTCAACAGTGACCCTGCCTCCATGCGTGGCGCTTCTCCTCCTGATGACGATTATTGTAGAAGTATACTAGGGGGTTATATCTGCTTATATCTTTGTGTTCATTTCGTTATGGATTCTACCTAAAGTCCTATAGGCTTTTTCATTTGATATATATGTAAATTTTCGTAGTAGTCCTTCCTGTATACAAACTTTTTAAATTCCATATTTGGCTGAAATTTACTTCTTTATGAAGTTCTCAAGTTTTATAAATAACGTTCTTGTTACTATATCCACAGTGTACAGTATATTACCAATCGTCGACATGTTAAATGTTTCTGCTGTCCTCAGCCATTATTAAGACATAACTGAGTTTTGAAACAGATAGTTGATATATATAAGAAAAGTGAAATGTGTTGAGGGGGTTGGGGGGACTGTTTTTCTGATCGGTGAGGGTTGAGTGACCTAGGGTGTCCTTACCGCTACCTGCAGAGTTCCTACCTGGCTTGGAGTTCATCTAAACAGTTTGAATACTTTTTTGCTATTTTCACTAAGGACAGTAGAAACATGGACTCATTTAAAATGTCAACGATTTGTAATATACTGTATACTGTGGATGTAGTAACAAGAACTTTATTTCTAAAACTTGAGAAACTTTTAAAGAAGCAAGTTTCAACCAAATGTAGTCTTATTTTAAACAATATTTAAATATATATTTTTACATGAAGATTGGTAAAAGTGCTGATGAAAATTCAGAGTAATTTGCGTCGTCTTATGGTGAATAATGCATGCAAACTCCAAATACTTTTTTTTAGTAAAGACAGAGTTTTTATAACGAGTGAGATGACCACGATGCCATAAGATATAGTTATGTAATGGAAAAATGACAATGTGTGAATTTTTGTTAATGAAAGATCCATCCATTCCTTCTATATATTTTAAATGAACAAGTTTAGAGTGAAATTAAGTGTAGAAAAGTATGGAATTGATAAAAAAGGAAGGTATTAGTTATATTTTATTAAAAACAAAGCTGTAGTAAGAGATTTGGTTATATGACATTTTAGATTATTCCTTTGTTGAAGTTTTTGTAATTCTAAACCAATTACATTAAAACATTGATGTAAATTGAATATGAAGCATACCCACATACTTTTGGATACACACCCACCCACACTCACAAAGATTTTGAAACGACGTCACAAAAGACTTTGTGGGCCCTAAAACATGTAAATCTGTCAAAATCTCAGGAATTTTTTCATGTTCACTTTAATTTACATAGAGTAAAATAAAAGTGTTGTAGTTCCTTATATTTGTTAGTGATTCTTTTTTTTTTCATTTCAATATTTTCTATATTTGGAGGAGCAATAATTTACAAGTTGCTCCAATTTTCCATTGATATTGAAAAAATTTCCTATTACGTACAATTTTCAGTTATTGCATTTTAGCCTACACAAGAAATCAAAACGGAAGATAGTAATGGAGATTTTTTAAATTAACTTTTTGAAAGAAATTGATTACATATATTTTAGCTCTCAGTACCTCCCGGGTAGACTTAGAAATATCGTCCGTTAAAAACTTTGTATTAAATAAAAACTATCACTGTAACATTTTCTTGAATATTAAGATTTCTTCCGGTGTTAGCTCCTAAGAATTTGTTTTTTACAATATTTGTAACTTTTCACAGTGAACTAAATTCAAACGATTCAGGATATTTTACATAGAATAATAACTATTCCACTACTATCGTGGTAAAACAAGTTTCTTTCATAAAGAACAAAAGGCTTGCTAGAGCAGATTGTAAGAAATAATAAATTTATTACTGAATTTGACATTTTACCAAAATACAAGTCAAAATAAATCTAGTAATTACATCTTTAAAATAAGTTTAGTTTAATACGGTTGATAGTTTTAAGTCATTAATTAATTACAAAGTCATTTATCGAAGTTCTCGAAGAAGATGTAGAACAACAACATGCGTACAACTCCGTGTCTAAGGACGAACTGAATGTGAAAAATGTGAGAGTATCAATAATAGTTCTTCTTCAGATCACTAGAGGCGCCATATGTTGAACTACACATCCCGCCACTATAATTAATATTCAGAACAAAACTATTCTAATTATTATTGGTTAACCTCTGTTCTCTTTAATAAAATCATCATTATTTTAAATCTGTATCGTTAAAAATAAAAATTTTCATACTAATTCTCCTTATAAATTAAGTTTAATAAACAATATATCCAAATGTATATCATATAAATATATATATTATTATTTGCTATAAAATCAAATAGCTATTATTTGCTATAAAATCAAAATGTTCACTTCGTCCTTGTTAGAATATAATTCGAACAGTTTTGATCTCAGAAGAAAAATTTGTAAAAGCTCTATTTCTAATTTATATATAGTTCATTCATTCACTGATTTTAATCTGTTAATTTGATGTAATATATATAAAAATGTTTAGTGGCCTATACTCAACTTTTTTATGAGTAAATATTAATATCAAGCTCACTGTCAACCAATAGAGTTTAGTTTTTATTTTATTGTTTAGACATTATACCAAACGCTTTGGTAAATATTATCGAAATCATATTTCATTTGTTTTAATGTAGCTGATTGTACATTTGATTGATAATAAAAACCTTGAAGTTATTGGTTTAGAAGGATCCGACATGTTATTATTATTGTTATTATTATTATTAAAATGATACATTGAGGCTCATCAGACTCGTGTTCGTTCTCTTTTTTATAAAAAAAAAAACTTTAAATGCATGTACCTTAATGAATATTATAATTCTCATAACAAAGACTCAATATCAAGAATTTTTAATTTTTATTTATTATGGGTAATATGGATTTATTTTTCAATTATCTTTGTATAGCGTACAACAAATGCATATTATACCATTGGTTGCATTAACTACATGACAACTGTAGAAGAATGTCACAAACCCAAAGTGTAGATTTGTGTTTAAGAACCCACGTTCTACCAAAGAATTTCCTATAGTAATACTGTCCACTTGTGACATAACTCAATGTAACTTTTGGAGGTTCTTCCAATTTAGTCTTTAGACTAAAATGACTTTAAAAGTATTATATCTTTGATATTTTTAGTTTAATATTTTTAATGAAAGAGTTTTAGACACTTATCTTTTTTCTCCTTCAGAGAGGTATTTGAACCGTATTAGCAGCATTTTATTCAAATCTATAGCTTTTGCCGACTTTTCAACAATTTAGAGAGCCTGCAATATAATCCAACTGTAGTGACCTTTGGGATTATTATAATAAGACAGGCGGCAATTCTTATAATAAAAATGGCATCTACCTATCTCAGTGTGAAGTAAAGTGCATTATTTGGAGTGTATAGAGGGCATCTGTAATAATGCTCAGAATCGAGGTGACTTGGCCCTTGCCTGAGGAGGGCCTTCAGTGGTCACAATTCCACATCTTGGTATATCCAACACTTACATTAATTATTTTTGCATTTGGTTGTTTTATTCAATTATATAGTTTTTAGATTTTAGATAGTTTTATATAATTTATATATTTTATATAACTTTATATAATATAGTTTTATATAATTTTTAGATACAGTTACATATCGGTGCTCATATAATGGACTCAAGGCCATGTTGTCAAAAGCTTCTTACGTGTCCATTAAACCAGTCTAGAATGATTCCATTAATGATGATAAAGTTGTAAATTTTTCTAACAAAATTTAAAACTATCATTGAAAAATTTTATTAAAATGTTATTAAAATAATTCACTACCTTTGGAATTATATTGCACGCTCTCAAAAATTACTGAAATGTCGACAAAGGCATCTGGATATAAATACTGTTAAAACGGTCCTCATACCTTTCTCAAGGAGAAAAAAAGGTAGGTGTCTAAAACGCTTTCATTAAAAATATTAAGCTAAAAATATCAAAATCTTTTTGGAAATCATTTTAGTTTAACAACTAAACTGAAAAAGTCTCCAAAAGTTTCATCGAGTAATCAATGAGTATTGTTTATCTCTGTCTGTTAAGAAATTGTGTGAGGAAATACTACACATCTCCATGGCCTCTCTATACCCTCGGTAGATATCTCTGATGATTCCAAAGGTCCAGCATCTCCTAGTCTCGTGTGTCAATATCTGCTGTCATATGCAGTGAGATTAGTGCCTCTCTGAAGGGCATTTACACACATAGTACTCATCTCCCAGTTAAGCCACTTGTTACATACCTGCATGTGTTCTCACCTTTTTAGACTTTAATCTAACTTGCAGGCTTTAATCTACTAGAGTTTCAGGATGAATGTACCCACAATAAATAAAATTGGAATCATTAAATTGATGATCTGTAATTTTGATTACTCTTTACCATATAATTAAATATTATGAGGAAAAATATAGAGATTAAATGAATTATAATTGTTTTAAAAAATAAACTAGTTGATATATAAAAGCTTAAAAATTGAATACACTTCATGTAAAAATGAAATGTGTACACTTGACTTGGTCTTCACTATATATTTTTTTTTACATTACTTTCATTTACTTAGTAGATTAATTTTTAAACTTTGGTGAATGGATGTTCTTAAAAATATTTTAAATTTAGGCTTTACACTTTTCATATACTATTTGGTCATTGGAGGGCTTCAAGGCAAACTCACATACTTCTAATAGAATGATCTGTCAAATTCTGTTACTTTGTGTAACACAATTAAAATCACACAATTTTAATTCCACTAATAAGATGGGTAATCATTAAATCATCTCAGCTGTTGGTGCAGAACAAAACAATTTGGTAGATATTATAATAAACAGAAAACTGATTCTAGCCAACCAAGCATAAATAATAAAATTGCATACCCCTGCTATGAATAATACGTTTGCTTATAATAGGGATGGGTATTGTCAATTAAGCTCTGAAGTTTTTTAGAGTAACTAAAGAGTTACGCTTTAGTGTATATAGAAAACCTACGAATGTACTTGCATATGTTCACTTTTGGTCTTCCCATTCAAAAAATGTTAAAATTTTTGTTTTTAGAAATATGTTTTTGAGGCCGTTAAGAGTGTGCTCTCCTGAATTCCTTAATGAAGAAATTAACAACATTAGGTTAATAGCCCTTTCATTAAAATACCCCTCCTCTTATATGGATTTAGCTTTGAAGGGTGCTAACAAAACTTTCTCTAATACTTCAACAGAGCTCCGTTCATTGTCAAATTCTATAGTTTTGCCATATCATGAGTCATTGGACCCCCTTCCAAGATTAGCCAGACAACTTTTAAAATTTTAAAATAGCGTTTTCTAATCGTAATAACGTGGGGAATATGTTAATAAAAAACTCTCCCAGCGAACTGGAGTCCGGTGGTATTTATTAAATTCCGTGCAAAAATTGCCATAAAATTTATATTGGTCAAACTGGTAAATCATTAAAGACACATGCAAAACAACACCAATACAACGTAAGTAGACAGGAAAAAAGTAGTGCCTCATTCTTGCATATAAAAAATGAAAATCATCATATTGATTGAGCAGGAGCTAAATTTATTACCTATGAAAAATCAATGTTGTTAAGCAATATTATTGAATCGTTTCTAATTAAATTTAATAGATCAAATATTATAAACATTAGTAACGGTCTCTTAAAACTTGATACTTTCGTCACGAGGGCAATAGCCTCTTCAAGAGGGTTGACAGCTAGAGGATAGTTTTTTTTACTCTTTCTTACTCTACTCCTTTGTTTCCCCCAAACATCCCTTTCTGGACATTAGTCTTTTCCTGCCCTTTCACCCTTTTAAGATACCACTCTTCCCTCCCACTCTTCTCAACCCCTCACCAGATGTTTTCTGCATCTAGTGTTTCAGTTCGGTTTTTGACTCTGACGATGACCGCTTGTTACGGTTGAAAGATCTGAGTCTTGTTTTCCCATTTCTTCTTGTGGTTTGATCATTGATTGTTATTTCACGTGTTTATGTGAAATCTTTTTATATGAATATATATATATATATATATATATATATATATATATATATATATATATATATATATATTCTATGACAACGGATGTCGAACTATCGAAGTGAGTTCTGTAGTGACTTTCTATGTTCTTTCCTATGTGTTAAAGTATATATATATATATACCCCTCTAACTTCCGTCGTTTCATTTCACAACCAAAATAAGTTTTCACATTTTCTTAAGCGACAGAAACATGAGATCATTGCTTTTATACTTCTTGTTATAATAACTAAAAGTACTATTTGGATATTAATGTTGTAGTATATATTTATTACAATAATAGATTAAATGCAGTGTAGAACTATTCAAATTAATGAACTGTAAATATTAAGTATTATTTTTAATATTATTATTAGTTTGAAAACAACAATTATATTCTGATCTAATGATGAAGGAATACGTGTAATCAGTCTCACTGTAGTTTAGAGAAGACCTTGGTGGGTATTATATTGTTGAGAAATCAAAAATATATTACTTCTATCATAACAATTATCAATCACCTTAATAGATATTTTTTTTAAATTTTATCGCAAAAAACAGCAACTCATTTACAATTCTATCTAAACCCGAATACTCTTAAGTATTTTATGCCAATATAATACGTTATAGAAAAGAAAATTTCTTACACTATATAATAACTCCATAGCAATGGAATGTGAAAGTGTAATATTAAATATTAATTTATAATCAAAGATTTTATATGAATTTTGTTTGAAGACAATTTTTTCTTTAATGAGTTTTTAAAGACGTTTATAAAAAGAATTGATACTTGGATTTCTATTCCTGCTTTATTATAAAGTCAAATGAAGTTATTTCAATAAATTATTTTTTATTGATACTTGCCATCAGTAAAATTACAAAAAGTATACATATAGTTTTTTTTGCTGTGAGCATTTAAATATATTATGAAAACAATTGGTCGTTTTCATTTTTCTCATTTAATTTTACATTAACGTAAATGTTGATAAAGCATAAATAAAACTATCTAAATAAAATGCAGAAAATTAACTTTATAAAAATATAAAACGGTAAATTTCTTACATTTACTTCTAAATAATAATTTTTTTTTCACTTTTTTAGTTTGAAATAATATGCGCATTTACTCAAAAGTTGCTTGAAATTTGTTTGAACACTTATGAATAATCTTATTACAGGGTCCAAAATTCTTTTTTTTTAACTTAAATAAAATCTTGTGAAAGAACAGTTCTGTAGTACTTAGGTAATAGTAATATGAGTATTGTTTCTGCGGGTAGGGATTGTGACTTGAACCTTTTTGGAACATAATAAGAAGACTCCTTATAACTAAGTAGTGCGCGATAAATCTTTTTTAGAGATTTATACTAATAAAATGTTTTTCCTTTCATTTTATATGAGTGTTGTATTTATGTAAGTAGCCTGTTCATAACTGGATGATATGTTTATCTAGTGAGAAAATATATATTACAGTATTCTTTGAGAATATTTCAAATATTTGATAATAATTTAACGGAAGTGATATTTTTAACTTTGGATCAAATGCTTTCGTTTTATGTAGCTTGCATGTGGAAAATGAATTTCTAAGTAAATATTTTATAAATGCTATTCCCTAGAATTTACATCGTAAAGGGAGTTTATTCAATTACTTTGGAACTAGTAAAAATTGAAAATGCTTCCTCAACAGGAATAGAGTAGCAAAAAGATCAACTATATTTGAAAGTTATATATTTACTTGGATACTTATTAATATCCATATTATATTAAAAAGTAATTAGAGCATTCTAATTTTGCGTTAAAAAAGTAACTTTTAGAAAGAGTTTGAAGGTTAATAAGCAAGTTTCGTTAGAACAGTTAATAATTGGTAATTTGATGATAGTTTTTTGATTACGTAGTCCTAATTATCTTTTGCATGGAAAGCAACCAAGCATACAAAAATATTGCGATCATAATCCAGGATATGGCATAGCCTACGTGTCGAAACCTTCTATGATGACAACGTTGAACACGATTTTTTTTAACTATCCTTCGTGGTTCTCCCGAAAAATACTCGAGATATCTCGTTACTCTTTTGAACCAAGATAAGCTTCTAAAAATGACTTTTTATCCAGGTTTCACTCCACTGTCTTTAATTCAACAATGACGCCGACTCACTCTTCCTTGTTTTCAATGTGGATAGCTTTGCTCGAATGATTTCGATAAAACAGAATGAATTGATAGAGTAGCTCGCTGTTCATGCTAGAGTGATAGCATGTCTGCCCGGTGGCCTAGTTGTTAAGGCGTTCGACAGTTTCCCCTCTTCACAGTGATACGAAGTAAAAATAATAATGCCTAGAGTAAACATTTTTACGTAATACTTGTTTTTGAGACTATGAATATCTATGTCGTTAGAAATGTTTGAATAATTTTCTTTTTTTTTTACAGTGTTACTTTAATTTAATTATAGTAAATCAAACCTGTAAAACCGTTCAGCTCTGTGACTCTGCAACAAAGACAAATGGTCGAACAACAAGAAAGAGTACATGGTTATGGTGAATGTATAGCATATTGAAACAAAGATATAGATGTAACATAGATTCATAGGATTTACCAAATTATAATAGCAAATCTATTATGTTCTTTAAACCACCTGAGGAAATAGAAATTGTTCGTCTCGTAACTTTATGTAAAATATGTGAAACTTATTTTAAAAATGGAGTCCATTATTCTATAATTTCTGATAAGCCTTCAAAATGGAATGAAACATAAGAAAAACCAAAGTAATCAAGGGAATAGAATACATTTAAACGTTTAAGGGTGAAGTCTGTAAGGATGAACTGCTGTTTGATCTGGAGGATTTGCCAGATAAGATAATGGTAAAAGCAAATATCCCTTGTTTGCATAGGAATGTAAAGTGAATTACTAAATTGACTAAATCAATGAAAAAATTATGTTTTATCACTCCAAACAAGCATAAGGCAAAATTGTTTGATTTAAAATTACTTATTACTAGTGATAGGACAAGTACTCGGAACCGGAATTACAATCGCAGAATATTAATTGAATCTCCGATTACGAAAACGATTCTTTGAAATATAGACAGTATGTAATTGATACTTGTTTAAAACAGATTTCAGTTTCATACTGAGTGCCAGCGTGGCTGTTGTCCAGCTGGATTTTTTGTTTATATTAATTTTTAACTAGTAAATTTAGAAATTTTAACATTCACACGCACACACACACACACACACACACACACACACACCACACACACACACACACACACACATATATATATATATATATATATATATATATATCAATGATTAAACCACAAAAAGAAATGGGAAAACAAGACTAAGATCTTTTAACTGTAACAAGCGGTCTTCGTCAGAAAAACCCAACTGAGTTAGTTAGTCTTGTTTTCCCATTTCTTTTTGTGGTTTGATCATTGATTGTTATTTCACGTGTTTATGTGAAATCCTTATATATATATATATATATATATATATATATATATATATATATATATATATTCACAATTAACAAATTCAAGTTTTTATCTCAGAGTTCTATTATGGCGAATTGATCCAGTGTCAAACAGAAAAGTGTAGTTTGAAAATTTTTCAAGATTTTTGGTGATAACCAAAGTAATGCAATATGTCAACTCTGTGATTTATGGATAGCTAGAGGAACAAGGGTTGACTCCTTCACAACAACAGATATGTGGTACATTTAAGTACAAAACATCTCCCAGAAATCCAAATAGAAAGAGAAAAAGAAGAGAAAAGATGTGGAATATCTATTGTTCAACTATGATTGAACAGAAAAAGGTTGACAGCCATTGTTTTAATCAGCAGACTTTACGTAAAGTTTTCTGACAGCGTAAAATTGGACTCAACAGCAGCACTACAGGACCCACCAGTAGCTTTTCCAAATTACAAAGAGTAACAGAAAACAAATTAATTTACCAGGTCATCAATTTATTCAGGATATCCAGACATGATGGAACAGTCATTATTATATTATGTTTAGAGTATTTGAACCAAAAAATGCTCTATCTCATACTGCAGTGACCATGCAAAACCACATTGCTTAGAATTCAACCAATGGAAAATTTTAGAGAGAACACTTAAACAGTTTATTGATTGTACAAATTTATTATGTACCGGAGAAGCAACTGCCTCTCTTATCATACTACATGTTTATTTGTCACTTCCTTGATAAGGGAGAAGATAAGGGACTGTTAATGAAACTTTTGACGCCTCTCCTGCTCCTGAAGTACAACAAGGCATAGACTCATCTGATGTATTTGAATAGAAAAATGAAAACGAAAGTGACTATCTTCTTAGTTTTGAAAAATGCTTCTCTGAATTTAAGAAAAAAGAACTAGAAAAAAAGGAACTAACGCAAGACGAAGGATGTGATAAAACAAGTAGCGAGATCAGGAACAAAAGAATTTTAATAGAACACGAAATGACCAGCAAAGAATAATTCTTATTTTCTATATTTTTTATATTTTTATTTTTATTTTTTATTTATATTTTTCATATTTTTTATATTGTTTTGAAGAATATAGGAAATGATGAGAATCCTCTGCAGTGGTGGAGATTAAATAAAAACGAATTTCCCATCATGACATCTTTTGCCAGGAGGTATCTGTCTGCAGCTCCCTCTTCTGTTGAAAGCGAAAGATTATTTCGGGTTGGTGGAAGTATTTACTCACCGAAACGGAATCGTCTAAAAGGTGAAACCGAAGAGATGCTAATGTTTTTACATTACAACCTAAGAATATTGGGACTTGAATATGAATAGGTGCTGCAATTTCAAGGATATTACAAAAAATTTTTTTGTTTAAACTTTTACCGTTTGTATTTCAAGTCATAAGATGTTTTTTCTTTTCGTTTTGTTTTAAACAAAGTTTTTGTGGACATTCTCAATAAGTGATTAATAAATGTACTTTGTCTATAAAGCATTTGTTTTTTAAACCTGCTTCAGGGTCAGAAAAATGAGAATTATTCATTGCAGGTATCGGAATCGGGACTCGTATCGGAATCGTTAAAAATGTTGGTATCGTCCCATCACTAGTAATTATAGATAATTGTGTAAAGCCCTTTGCTGAGTCGTTTAGAAGAACTTTAGAAGAACTGAGTCAAATAAAGAGACAATCGGAGTATAAGAATAAATATCAGCTACATCGAATCACACAAAAAAGTAGCCTAAAATTAGTATCAGTTTTGTAATTAATGGTTACTAATATTACCCTTATATAATGGGGATCATGATCACACCATGTTCATGAACAATGTACATAAATGTAAACAAATCCAAGTATAGTAGTTGGTCCATTATTCCTAGATGAATTGTCATTTTTTATAGCAATATTACTATAAAAATATCGATTTATAGTGATATTACTATAAATTTCCGGGGTAATCGGAAATTTATGAAATTGTTTTATGAATTGCTAAGTGTATGTTTAATTTTTTAACTAAATTTCTTTGTTCATTAGTTAGCTATTTAGCGTTGAAATTTTTTTTGAAATCATAAAATCTACCATAACGCCTATTTTTATTAATGTAATTTTGAAAAAAAATCCCCCATCTCATCCTCACATAAAGTGCTATTTTCAGGTATAATTTTCACAAGCTCTCAAATTCAATCATAAGTCAACATTTTTACATTTCATAAAAAAGAAATACATTTGTCATTATTACTTCGGTGATTTCCACGATAATGCTAAAATTTCAAGACTACAGAGTTAGTAGTTTAAGATAAAAAAGTTTAAAAATAAGTTTTGAGAAAAAAAAGGACTCTCCCATCATACAATGGCTCTAAACAATAGGTCACAGCTGCACATACGTCCCTTTGTGTAAAATATTAATTTGATCCAAACAATAGTATGGACTGCAGCTTGTCTACAAATTTTTATGTAATCACCTACCCACAAATACATAGACACACACACGCACACGCACACACACACACACACACACACACACACAGGCATCATAAAATAAACGTCAGAAGGACTTTGCTAACATCAAAACATGTAAATCTGTCAATATTTTGTAATTGAACTTTTTCATGATAACTGTATTTAATTTATAATTTAGTAAAAAAGGTCAAGACATAAAAAGTTTCTGATATAAAGTTCAATTAAAAATTGGACTTGCATACAGGTGATTTTGACAAATATAAATGTCACGTATGTCTTAGTGAACAGAATTCGGTAAATTTTGGTGAATTGTTGAATCATTTCTGAACTGATTTTAATATCAATTCTGCTGGTCACAAAACGTAAATCTTATTCAAATATGGAGAGGTCGGAATTTATTTTGTATAAATTTAGCCGATTACAAGGAAACAGTTTCGGTTATTGTCGTTTCCTTTAAAGTGCTGTAGAACATCACCAGCGTCTAGTTTCTGTAGTTACAGATGAATTGGTTATGCTTTTGAAGAAAAGTGAAATATATAAAAAAAATTGACTTGGTTTTAGAGATATTAATTAAATTACAAAATCAGTAACATACATTGCACTTAGCCGATTAAAAATGGCTCGTATAGATTGTATATATTGAAAACATTCAGATACGATAAAATTTAAAAAAAATACAAAATCAATGTAATTAAAAAATGTGATACTTAAACATTATCTGAAATTAAGATTTGGTCCATTTATAATTGTTGACAATCGAAAATTCTTTGTCACATTATTACAAATAATATTATGACTAATAAAGCAAGCAGTTATGTGTAGAAAAATATAAGTTTTCAGCTACTGAATTCAAACTTTTAGCAATGAAATCAGCAAAGGACTGACTTTTGTGGGTATTGAACATGTTGTATATGACTTCCGTGGTCAAACGTAAAATCATCAGTCCTGAACCGAACAATGTTAGTTAGTCCTTAGAGGTCCCTGACCTCATAAACTTGAGTAAGGTAATATCTATTATTTAAGCTGTATAATTAACCCGGTTATATGAAATGTAGGAGGTTTATTGCTACATTAGGTAACCCCGCTCATATCTCTACTGACCTTCTCATTGGCTATAAAAATTCATTTTTTTGAACTTTATGAGCATTGGTATCATTTATTATTATTTTTATAATTACATTTCTATAATATTATTTTATGATTATAGGACTTTGGGTAAACTTTGCTTGTTTCCCCAACAACAAAGTTTCATCCCTATGTAGGCAGCTTTTCAGTGGTAAGAATGTATCTCTATTGAGTAGGCTTTCATCGAAGCAGATTGCCTTTAAGTTTTATGTTTCTAAGGCTTGTATAAGATCAATCATAAAATATTAATCAATGTTTTTTTCAAATTTCATAGATCGATCTGTAAAATACGGTATGAACCCTTCAGTTCACTAAGCTGACTAGACTGTAGAAATTAATGAACTTACCTTATTTGTACATCTATCATTTATGAAAAAACGTTCGCAATAAAGTGACTATAAAACTGTTATATGTATGAAAATTAGGTTGCATTGATTCATGTGGTTTTTTGTATGTGTTTATTATATTGAGATTTTAACATTGCGAATATCTAAAAATCAGCATGCAATAAATACACGTGTCTGTGCATTAGGATTATTACATAATATTGAGAAATTCGTGCTACCAACTGCTGGGTATTAATCAAAATTGTAATAGTTAAAGCAGTTTATTAAATTTCTAAGTTTCTTCTCGCTTCCTTATCGACATGATAGGAAATTGCCTTTCTAAAGATGAAGGGGTTACAAAAAGGGTTATTGACCATGTTGTAAGAGCTCTATAATAAAATACTACTTTGAAAAGGAAATTGATGCATTAATTGCGTACGTGATGAGAGTTGGACAGGTTGGGTATTTGATGTCATTATTATGCATACAAGTGGAACGGGAGCATTTCACGCTTTGCTCTCCTACCTGGCCTCAATCCAAAATACAATCCCTAGCTTTGACCCAATTTCCAATGGATTTCCTTTCAATGCAGCTTTTCATGCCTAAATTGCCTCAGTGGTAAGAATGTATCTCTATTGAGTAGGCCTTTATCGAAGCAGATCACCTTTAAATTTCATGTTTCGTAAGGCTTGTGTAGTTTAAGTCTATCTAAAGAATATAACAAGAGAAAAATAATTCTCTTGTTAAAATAAATAAATCAAAATTCTTGTTGTTTTAACTTGAAGAAAATAAATAAGTCTTCTTGTTTTTAAATAAAAGTTTATTATATTATAGATATAATAAACGTTTTATAGATACTTATATTTGTAAAATTAATAGGATGCAATGACGTTAATGAAGAATAAAATAAACTACGTAGGGCATGCAATATGGATGACACAAGAGGTTTATGAATTCAAAAATGTAAAAATGACATTTTGGATATCGGATAAGATATAGAGACATACTACATTTGTTCTTAATATGACTGCTGAACAGTCATAAGTAACAGTCAATCAAAATTATATAACAATTTTAATTAATTAAAAAAAAATTAATAAAATCTACTATAAAAATGATTTAAATTATATCCTGCTAATTCATTATGATTTTATTGTCTCTCTCAAATGATAACCAAAAAAACCTCATTTATACGAGTACACCTTATCATGTTACGGTGCAACACATTATATGTTGGCTTTGAATGATTTAGTGTTGCTAGTATTAGATTCCATATCCTAATTTATATTTCGTCGAATCTAGATTTTTTTTCATTTCCAAATTTTTTACTTCTCCACCTAAGGAAAAAAATATGTATAAAATTAATACATAAACATCAGAGTTTGATTTGAAAATTGACGGCTGACAGAATCCTTAGTCATTCAAACTGTTTATAAATTTAGTATAATATATTCCATAAATCTGAAATCTATACTTTCTGATGATTTTTCTATTTATAGATAATAGAGATAATATTTATAGATATTATTTTAGTAAACATTTTTCTAATGAATTTTTCATTGTTTCTTATAAACAATGTATGATAACACCTCCTAACAACAATTTAATATTAAAGAAGGCAGCTATATCATAGTAGATATTGCTAATTTTACTATTTTTTAAGAACAGGTCAATCACAGATTAAATTTAATGTCAAATATGAAAACAATAAAGACATTAGAAGTAAGAAAACCTTTATATATCAGTAAAACAATTATAATATATTTCATTGCTTTTACAAATTGTAATTCCTGTTTTTCTTTTATATCTAATAATGTTATAAAAAAAATTAAAAATAAGTAATCATTGAATTTTATGTAAAATATTTAATAGATAGAATTGATGTTATGAATACTCTTTTTCCAACATTTTTAACGAGGCAATATCAATGTTTAATCACTTATTGCCATTGAGGAGATGAAAGGAAAACCCCTTGATTTTTTTTGTTGGGCGTATGAAACCAAACAATAATGTATTAATTCAACTCTCTTATGATTAAGTCTACAATAGAAATGATTCCTTAGAGTTTATATCAAGGTGCCAGGCAAAGAGCGATGTGGGAGGAAACCCGACGTATTTTTTAACCTTGTTTCATTAAAAAGAAATGATTTTTAATCAACTTCTCTATTGAAACATTTTTTTTCAAATCAACGTATCCTAGTATTTTGAAATTTCCTTCCACGAGTGAATACATTTCTATTTCACGTTATAATTGTATTGTTAAGCAATTTCAGATTAATTGAAATTTCAAAATGCTATGACCAACAATCAAATAATGCTTCTTAGATGTTAATATCATTGTATATTTGATAGGTAATGAGTATTACCTACTGGTAACTATGACTCTGTCTATATCGTCTTTGGTTGGTTAAGTCTGTGCTATCATGCATGAACTTTTATCCCCATAAGGGCTACGATATTTCATATAAGCTCTCCTCCTAACCATCCATTCACCTGTTGATAACCATTAAAAGTGAGTTTCAATGACTAGCACATATATGTGAGCTTCTGAGGAAGCATACATATTCTTACTGTTCGGACACCTGGACTCAACCTCTACTATCATTTTTTTTAAATTCATGAATTTTTTCATCAGTTTCATTAATTTACATTTCCCTTCTTTATTCTTATTTTTTTTAATTTTATTCGTATATTTTTTATAATTTTTTATTAATTTATTTTAATAATCATTATTTTTATTCGCTTTTTTGCTTTTTAATTTGACTTTTCATTTCCTTCCCCTCCTTCCCGCGTGGTGGTCATTGTCGGGGTACTGACTAACGGTCGTGATGTTGCTAATCGAGTTCAGTCGCTGCCCTGCCTTCCTGCGGGATCCTTCGCCTCCTCATGACGACGATCGTCTAAATATAGAAGTGAGTTACGTCTTTGTCTATCTCTGTGTTACCTTCGTTTTAACTCTATTTTATTTAAAACTCCGCTGGACCGTTTTATTTAATTATATATATGTAGAGATATATAGATATTGATAAAAGTATCGACCGTGAAATAGAATTTAAGTTTATCAGGACTGGGTCAGTTCTTCAGGTTCAAATTAAACTCTCATTGCCAACGTTTCGGTTTTTATTTAAAACCTTTTTCATAGGCAAATGTATAAAATTTCAAACAGAAAAGTATTACATTAGAAATTATATATTGTAAACAAGAAAACGAGCCAAAAGGACAACAAACGTTTCACGATGAATCACAAACACAGAACTAAGGAGCAAGACCAACCGTCGCTTCACAAGTGCGCTTGGTGTCCCTTTCTCAACTCTCCTCATGATGGTTCAACCGAAAATTAGAGACAGTAAGTGTGTTTGCTCCTTAGTTCTGTGTTTTTGATTCATCGTGAAACGTATATATATATATATATATATATATATATATATATATATATATATATACGAGGTGTGTAAATAAAGTAGTGAGACTGATTTTTTTTAAATTTTCTATTCAAATATAATTACAATGTGATATTGTCACCTTCAAAATAGTTCCCTTCGGAAGCCACACAGCGCTGGAGACGGTCCTTCCAATCATTGTAGCATTGCTGGAACTCGGATTCTGGAATGGCCTTCAGCTGGTCGGTTACAGCAGTTTGTACTTGTATATATATAATAACTTTAAATTACACAAAGCACGACACAGAAAAAAGAATAAAAAGAACACTTACAGAATTCAATATTTCGAACTGTTGTTCGTCATCAGGAGTAGACTAAAAGAGAGGACGAAGTGAGAGAGATCTTCCCACGTCGAATATATATACCATATGTTATATTAACAAGATAAAACTTTAGACTCCTACCGCTACCATCGGGTAAGGAACACATATGGTAAGTGTTCTTGACTAATGGAATTCACTCTCAAGTTGTCGCCTAGAGTAATGGGGCACTCTGGTCTGGGTAGCAGGGAAGACCCAGGTCCCTTGACCAGTAATGTAGTCCCCAAACTGGTGACTTAGTAGGTATCGGCCACTTATTTATTATGATATATTATTTACATCTTAATTTTATGTTAGTAAACACGCCTTACTTTATGAAGAAAATAACAATATATTCTGTAGAACTGTGACTTAACAGTTCACAGCATGTTGAAGCAGGCTGTTGAATAAGTAATGTTTGAACTCCAACAATTTAGTACATTCATCAGTAAAACAAACTTATTGAACATTCACAATAATTTTAGCTACAAGCAACCACTGATGTATTGCATAGGTTAATGCCACAAATGTTTAATTAGCAATACTGGGTTTAAGAGGTTCTCAAAATGACTAGTTTCGTCTTTCCCATAAATTATTTTACGTGTTTGATAATTTATCATTTAGTTTTTAATCTGTTTAGTTTTTATCGTCAACTATAACACGACATCCACCACAAATATTGTTTACACCATTAAAAGGCTGCCAAATTATGTTTGTCATATTGTATTTATAAACTGATGGCACTTTTGTATATTTTGAGGTTTCAAGAACTGGATTATTACTTTTTATTATTACTTAACTATAAGTAAAGTATAGTGATCGTGAACAAGTTCCATCTCGAAATTTTGACAGAATTATATGTTTTGAGGTCCCAAAAGTCGTTTTATGATGTTTTTGCGATGATGTGTGTGTTTGTGTGTATTTGTGTGTGGGTGGGTGAGTATGTTTATAATTTAGTATAGGTATATTAGATATAATTTATTTAAACATTCACGAATTATACCAACACATCGTTAATATCACAAACGTTTGATGTAATTACATTAGGAGATGTATACATACTTCCTATACAAGAGGAGGAGTTGTTACCCTTGTTTCGGGCTTGCTTCTCCTCAGGTGGAACTCTCTTCAAGTAGTTTGATAAAGTATATCTGTATTAACGCAATGCCTGAATGTTTATTGAAATTAATTGTTTGTTGTTAAATTTCATTTCTTTTTAGCTGGTTAAGATGTTTGAACTTTTGATAGTGTAATGGAACGCCATTAATCTTCATAAATACGGGTTAAAAATTTGAAATAATAGTTCAAATAGTATCTGTTGATGTTTCAAGATTTGTCCATATATCAATTTTCTACAGTCAATTATGCCAATGAGATGTGTTATTAAAGGTAACGAAATTTTCTTATTTAGAAACTGCCTTCTGTTGCAAAATTAGAGACAAAATTATCGGTGAGGTAAGTTGGTAAAAGATACCTTGGAAGCATATAATTTTCTGCGTAGTAGGGTCATGAAAATTTACATTAAATAATTGATAATGATTTGATTTTGTTTATTAATTGCAGTTAAGTATTGATTCATTATACTTTTTTTTTTATAAACATTTTTGGTGGGACAAATATTTTGCTCCTTGAAACATATCAGGGTCATTGAAATTTTAAACTTTTTCCGGTTTCATCTTGTTCAATTAAACTTTTCCGCAAAACAACTCTTAACATCAACTAAAGCAGGAGCTAATATTTCATTTGGATTACAACATTACTGAAATCACTTCCAGTGAACTTCTATAACACTAAAGCTTTCAACAAATTTCTTGCTTTAGCTGTAATTAGAGTTAATTATATCTAGTGCAGGAAATTTTTTATAATTATGACTGAGATACTTCTTCATAAATTGGAACAATGAATAATTCTTAATTAATATAATTAAATTAGTGCTGGCTTACTGAGAGAGAAGCATATAGCTTGAACGAACCTTCGTCTACCCAAGCCCGATCTTCTCACTTCCATTTCAATAACCTCGCACCTAGTAGAGAATATACACTTATTTTGTTTTTACTTTAAATATGAATGATTATTTAAATTAAAACGTAATTATGATTCATGTTAGACCAAAAGAGTGTGTGTTAGATTAGTTATAGCATTTAAAAAAATTAGCTGTATCGCTTTAAAGAAAATAATTAAATATTTACAAATATAGTTCCTCAGCACATTTCAGTATGGTATAATCGACCCCCTCACTTGTGGACCACAAGTTTAATGATACTGAATTGTTAATGTCTCTAGCCAATTTAATATGTATATTACGGTCAACTTAGATTACGATAGTACCTAAATTGAAGGCAACCAGAATGTAGTTAGTCTAAGCATATGCAGCTGCAAATTTAATGCTCTCTCTCTCGTATATACTACTCGTTAGCGTTGAAAGGTCTTAATCTTTTTTCAGATTTTATACTGTGGTTTAGACGTTGATTTTTATTTCACAAAAACTTTCCCAGGGAACTGCAGTCCAGTGGTATTTATAAAATCCCGTGCAAACATTGCCATAAGATTTATATTGATTAAATTGGTAAATCATTAAAGACACATGTAAAACAACACCAATACAACGTAAGTAGATTGGAAAAAAGTAGCGTCTTATTCTTGCGTATAAATAATGAAAATCATCATATTGATTGGACAAGAGCTAAATTGGACAGGACCTATGAAAAATCGGTGTTGTTAGGTTATATTATCGAATCCTCTCTGATTATATTTAATAGATCAAATATTATAAACATTAGTATCGGTTGGTTCAAATTGACACAATTTTAACGTGGACAATAGCCTCTTCTAACAGCGTTGAAAGCTAGCGGATAGTTTTTTACTTTTTTGTTACTATACTCCTTGTTTAACCAAACATCTCTCCCTGGACTGTTGTTCATTCCTGTTCTTTACACCCTTTTCAAATACCAACCTTCCCTCCCACTCTTCTCAACCCCTCACCATGATGTTTTTGATCTAGTGTTTCAGTTGGGTTTTTGACTCTGACAAAGACCGCTTGTTACAGTTGAAAGATCTTAGTCTTTTTTTCTCTTTCATATTGTGGTTTGATCATTGATATATATATATATATATATATATATATATATATATATATATTGAATTTGATAGCAGATTCTGCATTCACGATCTTCCTACTTATAGCTTTTATTTTTTTTACAATTTTCTTTTGAGAAGGTGATAATTGCCAAAGCAAACTAGCATACGACATCTAGAAGGCTGAAACACTAAATAACACTTCACTGGGGATAACTACGAGTGTAAGTTAGTTAAATATAACTAACTCGTATATTTAATTAAACACTACACTAGATTAAACTAAGATAACAAGCTTTCGGCCCCATGGGTCATCATCAGGTTCTTAAACTACTTATATTAACTAAATATACATATTACTAACTACTTTGGCGTTTAAATGCCAACTGGAAACATTGGCATTTAAACCAGTTGGCAGTTTATGCTAGTTTGCTTTGGCAATTATCACCTTCTCAAAAGAAAATTGTAAGGAAAATAGAAGCTATAAGTAGGAAGATCGTGAATGCAGAATCTGCTATCAAATTCAATAATACATGCTTGAAAGAGGACTTGTTGCCGAAATACACTAATATATATATATATATATACCACAATTTATTATTACCACATTTTTATATTTATTACATTTATTATTTGTATGTTTTACATTGTAAAACATATAAAGTAGAGTAGAGTAGAGTAAAACCTTATAACAGAGTACAGTACGCAGGAAAAAGATAACGTAAAGATTACTCAGAGTAAATTGATTTTGACCAAAGGAAAAAAAAAGTGATATTTTTAAAAACACTTAATTAAAAATTATCTTAAAATGACAGTTTTTCTTAGATGTTTCTAACATTTTTCAAACAAAATAGGAATATTTTAAAGTTTTAAGAGGGAAAAGTTGTCTTAAGTATTCAATGTAGAATTAGGTCAAATAAACTAAGTAAGAGTTCCACTGGCTATTGGAACAAAAGCCACGTTCTCTTGTGGGTGATTATTACGTATCAGGAAATTTTCACTTGGGCTTTTCGAAAATGTTATTACTCCTGTAGTTATACTGAGATTATTTGCATCAGTACAAAATAAGTTATATTGATTAGTGGATCAATCACCTTACTACCTCAGGAATGAAGAACTAAGAACCATCTCCCATTTAGACATTTATATTATGCCTAAATGGGGCATTATATATTATATACCTAAGAAGTTTGATATTAAGTTTTCTTATAGTAAAGAACGAACTATCCTATCTACAGTCATCGGAGGTTACTATGTTCTTTATCAGGATGGGCAGGATTTGAAACCTTAGCAAATAGTCTGTAGTGCAGAGCCTGAGCAGCACAATTAACTTTAACACGTTAGATCATGAAAACGGTTGCAATCTTGGGTTGTCATTAAAATCTTTGCTTTTAAGGTACTTTACAAAGTATTGATCTTGGATGAGTATTCGTATTTGAGAGGGATCTCAAATTCGCTTCATGTCTCAGTTCAGTTCAGCCCTGAAGGAAGACGGGTTGGTACAGTCTTCCATCACTTTTCCTCATATATACGAGTATTCCAAACAAACTTCAAGGTTCATCAATCGTCTATTTTTTTTAGTAAATTTGTATTGTATCCAAAGTTCGCTTCACAAAACATAACTATTTTTACATTTTTATATTTACAATGTACATTTTTTACAATGATACATTTTTATTACTTATTACCACAATAAGAAAATGGGAAATAGGTCCTATTAAAAAAGTTTAAATAAAAACCGAAACTTTGGCAATGAGAGTTTAATTTGAACCTAAAGAACTGACCGAGTCCCGTTAAACTTTAGTTATATATATACGACTTTTTATATGTATCTAAAATATCTATATAATAAATAGTGTCATGTAATAGACATCTGCATTAAAAAAAGTCATGTACATACGTATGTTCATAATACATTTCAATCTTCATATAGTAACAAATGAAGTAATAATTGAAAAGTATGGTAGAATAGTCAGTGTAGTTTAATTCAATGAAATGCTGTATTACAGCCTATGAATCAGGGTTCAGTCAGTCTCTCAGAAACAAATCAAATTCTCAATGCCAACGTTTTTTTGGCATTAAGAGTTTGATTTTAACCTGAAAGATTGATAAACCCAAATTAGAGGATTGATCTTATTTTATTAGACGGTGGAAGTAACTTTCAAATTTATATATATATATTATAATCATTTCAAATAATGCATCAACCGTTTGTTAGAATAGATGTATTATATATATATTTGTATAGGTGGGTAGCAAATCTTTCCTGAGACAAGTTGAATTAAAATATGCAGCAGCCTCTGTAATTACGACTTTGCTGATGATTGCTTGGGATTTTCCATTGTTTTCCATTAATCATGCAGAGATTTTGATTAACAGTTTATTTCCACTCAGTTAAATTGATAATAGTGTCGCTATATCTCATATTGGAAATAATGTGTACAACACCATTGAAAAGAACACGACACGTGTTCTAAAGTTTTTTGATAGAGCTTTATGTTAAATAACTGCAAGAGGGTATTGATTCACAAAGTGCTGATTAAAACCTAACTAATTTTCCTTTTCACTTTTGATATTATAGTGATTTCTTCTATTGTACTTAATGTAATATTTCTAATAGAAATATATTATATATTATTATATTATAATGTAATAGAGATTTTGTCAGAAACATATGAATCAATATTCCAGATATTTGGTAAACTCTACAAAAATACTTAAAAAATTATAATTAACTAATTTTAATAAATAAATATTTTGGAACAAGCAAAGGTCTAAAAGGTTTAAAGAAAATTTAAAAGTGAAAAGGTGCTATAGAAAAAAGTTAGCATGTAGGTCCTAGGGAGGTTGCAAATGAATGTTGCTAGACTCTGTATAGTGACGTCCTACCAGAGGGAGATAGACATTGCCAAACTACTTGATCCTATCTCTCTAACTAGTTTAGACAATTTGGAAATGTTTATTTCTGTGTAAAATTTTCAACTTTTTGGCGTATGAATTCCCTTTTTATATAGGCCTTGATAGTGAGATTACTTATATCTTTCCGGGCATTCATTTCTTCTGTTTGGGCAAAGTTCAGGTTCGATGGCTTCTTATATACTATGGTGCTAAATTACTGGAGTTTTTATGAATAACATCTAGAAAAGGCAAATGTCTGTCTAGACTACCTTCTCTGGTAATGTAGAAATAGAATAGTGTATTTGTTCTGGTAATGTACAGAATGATAGGAAATGTACAAACAGGTTGATCGAGTTTGCTACAGGCTCTCCTCTAGAGGTCCTGTTTGTTAATTTCTTTATGAGGCATGTAGGAAAAAAAGGTGATCACAGATTTCATAGTTGCATTTAAGACTAGAAGAGGTCTCAGTTTCAAATTGACCAGGTTTTTGAACTTAAATATGAAGAAATATTTAAGTGACCTAGACCTTCTTTAACAACACGCTCTTTCTTTATTGGCCTTTTCTTCTCCACCAAATTTGAGGAATACTAGTGACATTCAAAGATGTTGTTTTTGTTGTTGTTCATGTTCTATAAACCATTTCTTTTAGTAGAATTATTTATTGAATGTGTAAAATATGAAAGGCCTAATTATGATTATTTGATACAAACTTCTTAATCAGCTTTTCATTATTTCACCCTCACAATACATTTTATCTTTGTGAGGTACTAAGATTGTGGGGTTTTAGTCTGATTAAGTAGACTTTAAACCAACTGCTTAACGTTTTCTCAGAGTGATGGTATGCAAAAGATTTTTTCTCTTCCAGATGAGAAATCTAGAGACATAGCTAAAGTTCAAATCTGAAATGTTCAGGTCAAGAGCATCCCACTCTTCATGACAAGCTGACTTGGGGGATGGAATCACAAACGTTTGTTAGTTAAGATTCCTTCACTTAACTACCTTACTGAATTGTAACAGTCCGCAGAAGGTGAAGAAATATTGTATTAAGTACAATTGAAGAAATCACTACAATATCAAAGGAGAAAAGAAAATTTGTAAGGTCTCTAAGTACCCCTTTGTGAATCAATACCTTCTTGCAGTTGTTTAACATAGAGCTCTATCAAAAAACCTTAAAACATCTGTTGTGTTCTTTTCAATGGTGTTGTACACATTATTTCTAATATGAGATATATTGACTTTATTATAAATTTAACTGTTAATTACTACAGACAGTTATCATTCATTCCAGAGCTACTAAGAGAAAAATAAGTGAAATTTATGAATAATATAGCAAGAGAAAATTAAACGTTCTTTATATGATATAAATGTATCACTTGTGTAAGTGGTCTAGATATTAAAGAGGACAGGGTCAAGGCTTCTGGCTAGAGGAACGCCTCGAAAGGTTAGCAAACACTCAATTGTTAAAACAAATTGTACATATTGATGCATTGTTATTATTAATACTATGAACCTCAATCTTTTCAATCGTCCTGAAACTAAATGTTTTCAAGTATACTGCTCTACACTTTTGAAAAAATTTCGAGTAGCCTACACTCAACTCTACTATAAGTAAACATAATATCATACTTCTTAGGTATATAATATATAATGTTCCATTTAGGTAACACATAAATGTCTAACTGGGAAATTTTTATTAGTCTTTTATTCCTGGAGGTAGTACAGATCGTGATTAATCCACTTATCAATATACACCGCTGATGCATATAATTTCATTTGTGTAACTACAACGTAATAATATTTTTGAAAAGCAAAAGTGTAGATTTCGTGTTACGAAATAATCTCTTACAGGAGAACTTGTGTTCCATGTCTTTCGGCTTTTGTTCTAATAGCCAGTTGATCTCTTACATAGTTTACCTGACCCTCTTCTACATTGAATATTTAAGACCAATATTCCCATTTCAAACTTGAAAATATTCCTATCTTGTGTGAAAAATGACAGAAACAACTAAAAAAAAGTCGTTTTTAGATAATTTTTAATTTAAGATGTAGGGTTATTACATGTATTATTCTTCAAAGAATGTTTTTAATTTTGAATTATGTTTTACATCTTTGGTCTTTTATAAAATTGTTATACTGGGAATTTTATAGTTTCCTAGTATTTGATAAAAACCACTTTTTTTCAGATTGAATTAAAAGTCAAAAGTTTTAAATTTATTGAAAAAAAAATTATTCCCGTTGTTTTAAAAATTTGAATATGTTTTTCGTTTATTGCATTTATAACCTGAAAGATAATGTTAAATTCTCAAAACTCTAGAGTTTGTAGTTTAGGAGAAAGAAATGTAGTCTAAAAACAGGTTTTTGTCAAGAAAAGTGACTTTCCCACCATGCATTCACCTTCTAAAGAAAAGCCTCCGCTTTTCTTTCTTGACCTGGAGCCCTCTCCAAAAAACAATGACATATTTATGGTGACAACCTATATGAATGTCGAATTAGGGTAGAGTAGCCAAAAATAAACAGATTGTGCAATGTAAGCAGTGCCAAGAGTATTGTCATACTAAGATATATTGCAACTATATAACTCGATGTTGTAAATGCGCCGAGAATCATTCGACTCAGGACTGAACAAAGACTAAAGAAGCTCCAGATAAGTGTACTCTGTGCAAGGGCAATCATCCAGCCAACTATCGTGGATGTATCACTCACAAGGAGCTGCAGAAATTAAGAAGAACGAATTTCTCAGCCACTAGACAGCCACTGAGCAACCCAGAAACAGAACGACCCTCGAAAACTGAATGCCGGCCATCTGTGAGCAACGCACAAGCACTCAAAAATTTCCAAGGACTTCAAAATGTGTAAACCATCATAATCTAGAAATTATATTTTCCCATGATTAATGTGCTTTAATTATGAAAATGTAAAAAGAAAAATAAGAACTAATTTAATTATTTAGAGATTTCTACTATGTTTTTTGAAACATATACATTTTATTCCACATTTTAATTGTAGTTTTGTAATAAATACAATATTTTATTTTACAGTTGAGTTAATATAATGATTTTATAATAATTTAGAAATAGAGAGTTTATTTGCAGGCAAATGATGAAATATATCTATATATATAAATAGTTGTACAACTCACAATGACTTAAACAGGTCGATGCATTAAAAACTTGATTTTTTTTTGTTTACTTGCAAGTGTTGAAAATGACGAAAAGCACTGGTTCGTCTCATTTGTGGAGATCCCTGATTAATGGAATGTTTTAAATGATCATAATTGATGTGGGTTGTGCAGGGTTGTGTAAGCCGATGTAAATGGGCAAGTTTCAGTTGGTTGTGGAGCAAGAGGAGGGGTGATTACTGAAATTGATACAAAACTCCACGTCCACCTTTCACTCCGGCCCCCACCAAATCGCCCCACCTGCACTGGTTTTGTTCCCTCTTCTAATTCCATTTAAAATACCTTTTTCTTTGGTGCAACTTCAGTTATAAAACCAGCCCCAGTGTACATGTATTACAACACTACAGATGTGTGTAACATACAAAGCGAGATTCGAATCAATATATCTAGCATTCTGGAAACTCTAATGTACAGTCTGATGCATTTAATCTTAAGACTCAAGCTTATGAAGGCTGAAACGCATGTTCTATAATGTCATTTATTAAATATTAAATATAGAAAAATTTTAATCAAAACGATTCAAAATCAATATTACTACTCACAGCTGCTATATGTTTTTTTTTCACAAGGCATAAAGAAAATTATTTTCAACAAAAGTGTCAATATGTAATATGGTGTTTAGGCGTTTTTTCTGAACATTCCATAATCCCTTAAAACTAGAATAAATGATCACGCAGTCGCAACGGTTTCATTGCCTCATTAGAAAACATTTGATTGCATATGAGACACATAGGTAGTAGGGTATGGTAGGTGATACCTACCTACATCCATATATTTAGGTAGTCGATTGAATATTATCTATAGATCTTCTTCAATTTGGACAGGATTACCAAAATGAAAAATATTTGAATAACAGGGAACTAACACATACAACGGAGATAAGCCTCGCCGACTGATTAAAACTGCAAGTGAAACCACCTATTATTTTTTGATAATAGTTATAAACCTGTAATGGAGGCGAGGAGGTGAATGGGCCCCAAGTAGAGCCGACCCTGCCGCCCTGCATACTTAGCTTAACTTCCCAGTTCTAAATTCATACAGTCTTCGTGTAGACACCGACAACGCAGTTGATATTAACTTGTTTTCATTAGCCTTAATTAATATTAGTTTGTAAAGATGGCATATGACAGCCGAATGATTGTATTTTTTTGTTAGCTGTAGATTTGTTTCGCAGTATTTGATTCAGGTAGTTTACAATATCTGTAGTTGTTAATTTCAGTAGAGTTAGTTCTATTTTGTTAGTATAATCTATTTAGTTGAATAAGTGTAGCTATTAAAACTGTTTCTAAAAGTGGTTTTGTGTTTCTTCACCTCAAGGTTATTGTGCGTGTACCTGTCCTTGGCTAACCCTCTTTGGAAGCCACCTGAGTCTTACCGCAAAGAGATAAGGAAAATAGAGGGTTTCAGTAAAAAAGTAATCAATGGAGAAGCTGCTGCTAATTTTAATAACATATGTTTAAGGGAAGACCTACTGCTATCGTACAGAAATATATATATATATGGATTACTTTACCACAATGAAAACAATTTTTGAAACAATGCTCTATGGCCTTTCGTTAACACATCTTCGGAGAGCAAGTGAACTAAAAAAACAATAAATACTTGTTAACTTGGCTGATTGAAATTTCCAGAATTGATGGCAACCCTGAATGTGTTTAATGATGAAGTCTTCATCTGTTTAATTATCCCGTTAATCAAAACTTCATCTAATTTGTAGAGTCCTAGGCTATTGTTCATCAACTTCTCATAAAAGTTCTTTATGAGCGCACTTTCTACGATATTTCTTCTTCTTTCTGAAGACACGTATATTAATTCAGTTGCTTCATTCCAATTAATCACATGATTGCTGTTTCTTAAGTGTATGAACAAGGCACTCTTTTCGTCCTCTCTTCTGATGGAATATTTGTGCTGTTTTATCCTTGTAAGAAGACCTTTGCTAGTCTGTCCAATATAAGACATTTCATATATATATATATATATATATATATATATATATATTATAAACTGTTACACATAGAAAGAAACTTAACAAAGGACTCACCTTCAATATTTCCATGAAATTGAAATTCACAACGGTCAAAATATTCAAAAGTGAGTCTTTCCTTACGTTTCTTTCTATGTGTAACAGTTTATAATACATATAATTGCGTACGATAGCAGCAGGTCTTCCCTTAAATATACAGTTTATTTTAAGTGTATCAGTCCTTCTGGATCGTATTCCGATTATCACACATATATAACACATATTCAAAAACCCAACTCAGTTGGGTTTTTGACTCTGACTAAGACCGCTTGTTACGGTTGAAAGATCATAGTCTTATTTTCCCATTTCATATTGTGGTTTGTTCATTGATTGTTATTTCACGTGTTTATGTGAAATCTTTTTATAACACATATGTATATATTTGTATACTTGGTGAGGAGATCTTCTATCAAACATATTTCATTAAATTGTTTGCTTATTTTTATTTTTTCGTATTTCCTAGATACTTTATTCAATCTTCTGATTCATCTTCTAAATGCCCAGGCAAGTGGATTCACAAGGATTTAATGTTATATGGAGAACAAGTGAGAGGAACAATAAGAAGCCTGGAGCAGGAGGTTAATACTGATATCACCAGTTGAAATGCCAACCTAACTGTAGTCTCACAATAATAGCACTGTCCATTTATAACATGTTTATTTAACCTTTGTAGTTTCTATTTAGATTGTAAATTATATTTTAGATTTTACAATGATATGGTTATTGAATAACCGAAACTAGTCTGTTTTTTCAATATGTAGTGTAGTTCTAGTGTAGTCATAGGTACAAAATAAATTCTGGATTATAAAATCAAATCGTTTAGTGAACTTGTTTATTCTCTTTACTGCTAGTGGAAATCCTTAATCAGAAGATTGGAAAAAGTATCTAGGAAATATGAAACAATAAAAATAGGCAAACAATTTAATGAACTATATATATATAGTTCAATATAGACAAAGAAATATAGAGAAATCAAAAGAACACACTTACAGTCTCTAATTTTTGGTTTGAACCGTCTTCAGGAGAGATAAGACAGGGAAAAGTTTCCCTCTCTTATCTCTCCTAAAGACGGTTCGAACAAAAAATTAGAGACTGTAAGTGTGTTCTTTTGATTTCTCTATGGTTTTTTGTCTATATTGAGCTATATTTGTCCGTTTTGGATCGTATTTCTAACGAAAAAGTGTATATATATATATATATATATATATATATATATATATTTATTTATTTGTATAGGTAGGCAGCAAGTCTTCTCTTAAATATGATGAATTGAAATATGAAGCAGACTGTGAATTTTCAGCTTTTTTACTGATTCTTACAAAAAATACCCTCTTGAGCACTGCTTAATTGCAGATATAATGGGATGACTGCAACTAAGCTATCAAGGCGTCTGACAGGAGCCTATCTTTCTACGGGAACACCGAAGTCACATACAGAGGAAGCCGACAAACTGGCTGGAAACAAACTTACCAGGGAAATGTTAATACAAGGTACTCAAAATTGCATTACAATAGTAACATTAGTCGATTAGCTATTCTAGACGCTCTTTATATCAAAGAAAAGTATCATTGTCCAAAGTTCCGGTCTTAATGCTATCCCCAGTAACAAGAATTTCCAAAAAATTTCAAATTAATTAGAGAGACAGGGTCAAGTAGGTTTGGCAATAATTGAGAGTCTATCGCCTTCTGACCAACCTTACATTTGCTAACTTGTTCAAACCTACTAACTTTTATTTATAATCATTAGTTTAATTCTAAATTGTTTTAACTTTTTCATTTTACATAAATTCCAATTTTGTTTTTTTAAATGTGAGACCAACATTTTAACGTGACGATGACTACTGTATAGTCGAAAGCTTGTGAGTAAATAAATTAGTTGCTTATTCTTTAACTAGTCATGATATGTTATTCCAACTGGCAAAGTTCAAATGTCTCTGGCAAAGTTAATTTGGGAATTACCCCAAAATGAAAGAAGAATAATCAGAAAATTAGAGACAATCAGTAAAAAAGTCGTAAATGCAGAGGCTGCTGAATATCTCAATTCAACATATCAACATATACACTTATATATAAGTTAGCGGAGTTGGCGGTGGCTGTCCGCCGGCATCGCAGGTCATAGTCTTTGTTTACGCACAGAGACAGATTATCAAGGCTGGCCTCGAGGAGGGGGTCAGCCAGTCAGTGTGTCGCGCTTGTATAATGAAAATTACCTTTCATTCCTGTGTCATTTACAATTCGAGTTCCTACTCACTCAAATTAACTTATATATATATATTTATTTCACTCAAAATTCGAAAAAACGATCCAAACAGGGTGCAAATCAGCTCAAAAACGAAGAAAAGCAACACACAGAGAAAGAGACACACTTACAAAGTCAAATTTTTGGATTATCTGTCTTCAGGAGAAAAGAGAAAGGACGACCAAGAACGCCGGAAAAACAACGGCAGGAAACCCAGGAACCAAGAGGAAACGGGTTTCCTGCCGTTGTATTTCCGGCGTGCTTGGTCGCCCATTCTCTTTTCTCCTGAAGGCGGATCATCCGAAAACTTGAGTTTGTAAGTGTGTTTCTTTCTCTGTGTGTTGCTTTTCTTCGTTTTTGGGCTGATATATATATATATATATATATATATATATATATATATATATATATATATATATATATATATATGCTACAATATGAAATGGAAAAAGAAAGACTAAG